>OX461811.1:15129723-15845310 GCA_949802685.1 Dicyrtomina minuta
ATAGAGCACTAAATAGCAAAAATTTGTAAATAAGATGTTTTTATGAACTTATAAAAGTAAATTGAAAAGTTTGCAACTTTCAAAAACATGTAAACATTTACGCATTTCAAAAATATGAAAATAAAATATTTTGAACTTTTTAAACACTCCTATTTATTAGCATTTTACGCATTTATATTATTTAATGTTTTATGGGCCAAGTGCTCATTTTAATTCTAGCTTAAATTGGATATTCATCGTCGTTTCGTCGTTTTCATTCTTCTTACAATTTATTATAGACGATATATCGGTGGGGAACATGCCTATATAGCTGAGTTCTCAACTTACTAAGAACCTCGTAGAAATTAAAATTAGTCAACTCGTTTTCAAATATTTTGATTTACAGACAGTCTCCAGATTTTGCCCATCTTTTCTTTCGTGATCACACAATTAAAGCGAGGAAATCATTGTTTTCAATGTTTTCGTAGCTTCATATGCGGCAGGTTGTTCAGACCGAAAAGAAATCCAATTTCCGGATGCTGGATTTGCACTCAAGAGTTTTTACACCTTTTATAGTGCCTTATCTGTATACCAGTTCACAATGCTAGAAAAGTAATCATAAACAAAAGTCTCGTATGGTCCTATAGAATATCAACAAACGCAAAAAATGTTTATTATGTAATTATGGTGAAATCATATTTATTCGGAAAGCAAACCACGCTGAACTAAATAGCATAATCCCCTCATTTTCCATATAGGTACATAATCTACTGCCAAATGGGTCTTTCAGCACTGACATTCTCATCGTTTCCTTATTATACAACCATCTTATCTCAATTCTGCTAATTTGCTGAGACTGCAAAAATTGAATGAATTATTTTTGTAAGAAATAATACGATATGCACACAACAACTGATTATTACAAGTAGGTATATGCTCAGTAATTTTCTAATTTTTGCTCTAGCGATTTTAATTTTATTGGCAGGGTTTCAAAAGAAGCACAGATTATACAGACAACATGGAAAATTTTCGAAATAAATGTAATCCACACTGAGGCTTTCAACAAGGTCTTGTGGCGCAACGGATAACGCGTCTGACTACGGATCAGAAGATTCCAGGTTCGAATCCTGGCAAGATCGTTCATTTTTTGTAAAACATTATCATTTTTTAATTTTATTTTAGTATCTTTAGACAATGAATTACTGTTTGCTCTTTTATGTTCTGCAATTATTGTCTTCACAAAATAAAGCAAATATATTAAATCAGACTGCAAAAACACCTAGGCATTTACATATGACAAGATTGATGTTCAATTTAAATAATTTAATTTATTTAAAGAAATAGATAATGAAATTATTCACAACAAATCTAAATTCTTCAATTAAGCTTCAAGCAGAAATAGTATAGTAAAGCTAATTTTTTGTAGATAGTGCATTTTGTTTTTAGCTAAAAATAGATATGGGTCATTTTGATTCTTCACAGACGGTGTATTGTAATAGACTATGGCACTGCTACTGCTACAAGCTTTATTTGTCTGCTGATACTGTCACTATTTGCATAACGATATAACATAATATTATGCTGATTTTATTTTACTAAACAATTCACGTATGTAAATCTATATGTAAATTCTGTCAAATACGCGAAACTGAATATTAATTTACAACTCTCTGGATTTGAGTTTAATTGGTATAGTTAATCACTAAAGAAAAAGTCTCTATGTTATAAAACCGTTGCTGTCATCGAAATTCGGAACAATGGAACAACGGAAATATAATCTAGTGCTAAATATAAATCTACAGCTATTTTTTGAAAAGCAGTTAGTCCGATCATAACCACCAAACCAAGTCTCATGGTCGATTTATCAATCTTATATTAAACATGCCAATTTGCTGAGACTGAGAAAACTGAATGAACTTAATAAAAATTAAAGAAATAATGAAATATGCACACAACAAATGATTGACTAATTAAGCACACACTCAATAATGTTCTTCGTCGATTTTAACTTGATTGGCAGGGATTCAAAAGAATCACAGATTAAAACATAAACCGATAACAGGCAAAACAATTCAGAATAAATGTAATCCACACTAAGACTTTCAACAAGGTCTTGTGGCGCAACGGATAACGCGTCTGACTACGGATCAGAAGATTCCAGGTTCGAATCCTGGCAAGATCGTTTAATTTTTTTATAAAATGTTGACATTTTAACTTCGATTAATATCGATTATTGATGCATAACAAATTACTGTATGCAGTTTTACGTTGTATTTTAACATTTGTACTTCAATGACTGTTTTAAGCATAATTTTAAATAAATGATTAATTCATATCTTGAATAATTTTTTTGACAATAACAAAGCGCTCCAAAATTGTCCGGAAATGATTGATCGTGAACAAATATTCCCACAGACCCTAACAAAAGCGTTTTGAAGCAAATACTTGCGGACACTGTAGCAACGTACGTATGTGTGTAAAATTAGGTGCAATTTAATTCAAAATTTGAATTAATACACCGGATCCTTAAATGGGGATGATGTTAATTTTAAAATTTTGAATAATTTGAATTTTAAACTTGATTTGGAATTTTGTACATACATACATTCTGACTTATTTTTCAAATTTTAGTTGCAATCATTTGCAATTAAATATTCTTTAATTCTTTAAAGCGAATTGCAAAGCAATAAATTCTACTTCAAAACCTAAATCTCAGCTTTTAGTATAAATCAAGTAAAAGTGTATTTAATTGCATAATTTCAAAACTTATTGTGGGGAAATAAAATAGGGAATTAACTACTAATCATAAAGAAAAAAACAGTCGTTAGCCCATATGCGAGCAAAATAATTATCGTTTTAAAGAATTGCTGACAACTACGTACATATTTATTTGCATGCTTATTACTGTTATTGATTTTATTTTCGTTTTTCATACAAAATTCACGACAATATAGTTATAGGATCCATGAAATAACGGACAAGGCAACATTTTTGCAACATTGATTGAATAAGTGGAAAAAGTTTCAAATATTGGCTGATTTTCTTGCATTCCATGTTTACTGGCCAAACAGACTGTGCATGGTGGCGATTGTTTTGACTGCGTTCAGCCTTCCGTGACCAACATGATGATTTGGATAAGCTTCTTCAGAAACGGAACCGCAGTTCCTTCCTGTGGATGTGGTTGGGACACCGCCTCCTCTCAAAGAAGCCAGCACCTGATCGTAGTTCAAACTTTGGTTTTCTTGAAGAAGCAGCGCCACGACACCAGCAGCATGAGGACAGGCCATACTTGTTCCGGACATCGAAGCGTACGCAGTGTCCGAAGTGTGGTAGGCCGAGAAGACGTTGGATCCTGGAGCTGCAATGTCCGGCTTCATTCGTTCCCCGTCCAGAGTTGGACCAACGCTGCTGAAGGAAGAAAGTTGGTTGTCGATGGTGGTGGAGCCAACGCCGATGACGTTGTCGAAGTCTCCAGGTGAGTTGGCGGATCCACAGGATGGACCGGAGTTTCCAGCAGAAAACAAGACGACGATGTTGGCTGCTCGCATGGCTGCCACAGTTGTGTTGTACCAGTAGTTGGCCCGTCCACCGCCCCAACTGTTGCTCACCAAGTGAGGAGCGTTGTTGCAGTTTGGTGCTGGAGTTCCATCAGCATTCGTGGGGCACACGAAGAATTGACCACAGGCTGTCAGATCGGTCTGGGAACAGGCGCTGGAAGCACATCCCTTGCAGGCTGCCCATTTGCTTCCCTTAGACACGCCCACGTTCCTTGCGGTTCCGGCAATGTTGGCAGTGGTGTGAGTTCCGTGACCGTTTCCGTCGTTGGGTGTCAAGGTTTTTCCTGAGGGGTCGAACCATCCGTATTGTCCAACAAAGTTGTCTCGGAGTGCCTCGTGAGTTCCTCGGGCTCCGGTGTCTGTGGTGGCGATGATGATATTTTGTCCCGTGTTTCCAGTTGCCCAGACTTTTGGTGCTTCCATCTGGAGAACTCCCCATTGGACTTCGTCATCTTCAGCAGCTGGTAGGTTCTCAAAAACGGCAAGGTCAAGAGGATCGTCTAAGTGAACGATCCGTTCTTCCTCAATCGTGTCGACTTCGTTCAACTGAACAAGTTTCTCAAGGAGAGACATGTCAGCATTTGGGATGCTGATTTGGTTGGTGATCCACAGCGCAGTGTATGAAGCGTGCTCCTTCTCAAGCAATGCAATGGCTGACTTTTGGGATTGGGCTGCAAGAGTCTTGAGCGCATTGGCGACGCCGTTGATTCGTGCCTCTCGGGATGCGAAGGTCTGGTGGCGGAGGCTGCTGAGGACGGAGTCGGTGGATTCTCTCATGGTCACGATGACGTTGATGGTGCTTTTCTCTCGGAGTTTGTTGACGATGTTGTGGTCGATGGTTGGGGCGACGAGGGCATGTTGCACGAGGCCAACGAAGAGAATTGAGAGAAGTAATTTCGACATTTTAGTGCCTTTAAGAATTGGAAATAAAAAACTGTTGGTTTCAATATTGCGTTTGTAGCTGTTGGGTGGTTGAAATTGTTGGATTGAATGCTGCTGCTGAGTCTTGGTGGTCTTTTTATACTAAATTGATTCCAGATTGTTTATATGTGAATCAATTGTATTTTTACCTATTTGTGAAATCACTCATACTGAAATTGAAGTTCAAGTGCTTGTAAGTCAATATTGATTTATGTTGAGAGTAAATGCCAACCTTGATTGTGAGTCAAGCAACTAGCCTCTATAATCTTGCAGAGCAGTGCAGTTGGCACAAGTTGGCATATTCGCATAGGAATACACCACTGCATTGATGAATTTTATCACCTGTGAACCACTTGAACCCTTAATCAAGTGCAATTTTATTTTGATTGATTTTATTCCTGTTTGCAAACATTACAAAATATTATGTCTATACCTTACAAGTTCTGTTGACCGCGCACTGAAAAGAGGAAAGCAATTGGGATTGGACAAAGGAGTAAATAGTGATATCGTAGCAAAAGTGATAATTTGCTGAGCAATTATACAATTACCTACTTGAATCAAGCATCCAGTTGAGATGTGTTCAATTTATCAGCAGTTCAATAACATCTGAATTTCGAATATATTAATAGGTGAACGATTTTGCAAGGTTATTTGAGTAAGCAATATTACCTCCTTAAATCTTCTTGTATTGCGTGCAGGTTTGTAGTAATGAGGGAAATGGCGAACGTACAATATCCAGGGGCAAGAAGTGATACTATGACATTATCAACTACTTATTCGATCATTTAAAAAAACCATCTCGTAAAATGTATAATTAATTAATTTGTGAATACATACAATTATGACTTGCATTAATAATTGTGCAGTTTTTTCATTTTGAAATGTTTCAAAACATGCTTGATAATAGTTTACTTCTTCGTTTAAGCTATGTAACTATAAAATCGTTTACTATAAGAATTAAATAAGAAATATGCTAAACAAATTGAAAACATGTTTACAAATTAGTTTTTTTTACAGTAAACTTTTGAAAAACTATGTACTTAAGCGCCCGGCGACTACCACTCCAAAATATGTCATAAACGCCCGGGCACTTAGCACTTAGCAAAAGCTGAATTATTTTAGAAGTTTTATGGTATTTTATTTTTAATATATTATTTAATAAAGCTTAAATAGTTAGTCTTGTCTGCGTGAATTACCATTACATTTTGGAATTATCTAATTAAAAAAAACAAAGCTAATTTTTGTAAACTCAAAATTGATCTTTTGAATACTATGCGTGTGTAATTATTTTGATATTTTGAAAGCATAGATAGAATTTAAAAAATTTTAAATTTTACAGTACGAAAAGTAAAATGTTTAACCTTTGTTATTTTACTAGTAATTACATATCGTTTGTGAAGAACCAAAATGACCCATACCCAATTTAAGCTAGAATCAAAATTAGCTATGTCATAAAAGCAAAATGCAAAACATGCGTAAAATGTTAATTAAGAGTTTTTGAAAAGTGTAAAATGTTCTATTTACATGTTTTGGAAAAGGGTAATATTTTCTATTTACATATTTTTGAAAACTTCAAAATCTTCTATTTACATGTTTTTTAACAGTGTAAAATATTCTACTTAAATACTTTCAAGACATATTTTACAATATTTTTGTAGATATTGGATATTGTTTTTAGTTAAAAATGGATATGGGTAATTTTGGTTCTTCATAGACGATATCTGATTTAATTCACTGGCTACATAGTTGCGGTACATTTAATTCTGATGATAACCTTATTAATAAACCTAACACTATATTTCATAGATATTTTGACGACAGAGTAGTTCGACCCCAGTATGGAAACGCGCGATGCAATTTGGACAAAACAGCAATTTTTTACTATGAATTCTTTCTTTGCACTATTCTTTTTCTCACTAGCATCCTCATCACCTGTCTCACTCTCAAGTTCATCCTTCGCTTCATCCACAAAGCAAAGAAAATTCGACATTTTACTGAAAGAACGCCTCGCTATGATATGTATGTAATTGTTGCTTATACAAATAAATTTTTCGTAGGGTTATAATAACTTTTTGCTATATTCAGGAAAGGATAAAATATAATGCAAAAATAACATTTTGAATCTCACCAAAGGGCCCAGTTATTTACGAAAATATTTTTTCTTCTCGCATTCTCTCGGATCTTTGAAATTGGCGGGATGTTGTGGCACTTTCTGGAGAAAAAGACAATTTGGTGGCACGTTCCTCTCTTTGACGCTTTCTTACTGATTGGGTCCGTGGGCTTCTTCTGGCTTTTTGTATGTACTCCACAAATTCGGACCCAACTAGGAAATAAATACCAAAGCATTGAAAGTATATAAAGATACAAATCATTAGCTTCAGTAATTCGATTTAGTTGATGAGTTAGTTTAATTATAACTAGTCTTTACGTGATGAATGGTTGTGTAATAGGTTAATATTTTTGTGACATATTTCGTATTTGCGGTTATTGAACTAATGAAATTCTGTCCTTATTTTTACAGGCATATTTCAGTGGATGGAGAAAAAAAATCATTTAAAAACAAAATAAAAAGCATGCGTAAAATGTTAATTAGGAGTTTTTGAAATGCGTAAAATGTTAATTAGGAGTTTTTGAAAAGCTGCCTAGGTGAACCTTGTTGCCGTCATTGTAACAAGAGAGAAACCCTTAGTCATGTCCTTGGTAGCTGTCAGAAAGGTGATTTACTTCGAAACACAAGACATCACGAAATTCGATCAATCGTTGCAAGTTATTTGCGTAAAGCTTTTTCTGGATCGCAGCGTTTTTGGACTGTTCATGAAGAAGTGACGTGTACAGACACAAGTCAACGTGTTGACATTTTATGTTATGATACTCCATCCAGAATTGGATACATCATTGACCCCACAATACGGTTTGAAAAAAATGAAGACCAAGCAAAAGAAGTGGATTTGGAGAAGCAAGCGATATATAACCAATGTATTCCATATTTTATGAAACATTATGGATTGGAGAAAATGGAAGTTATTGGGCTTTTTGTTGGTGCAAGGGGAACAATTACGGAGTTCTTTGAGCAGTTTAGAAAGAGTTTTCTATTGCCCTATTCCATGGTTAAAGAAGTGATTGTAGCGGCTGTTCGTGGTTCTAACAGGATTGCACATAATCATTTATATTCTATAGTTCCAGCTTAATTATTTTTATCCTTCGTCAGTATGACTTCATCGTTACTTTGTAAATCGTTTTTGTGAAACAATGTATATTTGTTATATAACTGTGTCTTTCAGGCAAGTACAATTGTGTACCAGTGTAAATAAAAGCTTTTACTTTCTCTCTCATGTTTTTCAACAATGTAAAATGCCCTATTTACATGTTTTTGAAAAGGTACAAAATGTTCTGATTCCATGTTTTTGAAAGAGTGAACAAATTTCTAATTCTGTGTTTAAAAAGTGTAAAATGTTGTATTTACATATTTTTGATAAGTTCAAAATGGTCTATTTAAATGCTCTCAAAACATATTTAAATATTTTTGTAGATAGTCGATGTCGATATTGTTTTTAGCTAAAAATGGATATGGGTCGTTTTGGTTCTTCGCAGACGATATATATAATAATTATGTATTTATTTGGTAGGCTATATAATACGAGTACACTGTCAGATTGTATAGTGTTCAGTTGGTACAAAGATCTTGGATTTTGCTGCTTACATTAAAATTAAAATCAAAAAGTATCCAACCGTTGGGCTATTTACCGAGAGCGAGAACGTATTGTAAATTACATTTTGACATTTTGTGTTGCATTAAAGTTCTATCTACATGTAATAGTGTATGATTAGATGGCCAACGCTTTTATTATGTAGCCAAAAGCCAAATATTAATTATGATCAAATGCATAATTTAATGTTGGGACATTTGACACGGGAATAAGATTATTAATTATGATTTAGTCTTGATCGAGATTAGAATAAGCTAAAAATTTCTAAACTCCTATCGCACCAGCTATGCTATAATTTGTCTTATAACATATTGGAATTTTCATATTAAAAAAAGATGGAGGTAATTAAAACATAATGGACTCAATAATGTACCGTATATCTCATAATAAATAATGCACGGGACTGCAGCTCTACTCGGGTTTGAGGGGCCCTTTGAATAGTTAATCGAACAGTAAAAACAGGCTATTTGTAGTCACGATGAAATCTAAAAGCCTTAAAGAAAAATCAACAATCACGTCATCAGTTTTCATTGAGACCTTAAGATACCCTATGTCTAATATTCTTAGCATTTCTATCATCTTGTAAAAAGCTGAATTAAGTAATTAGGCGTATTAATACCATATAGCATTTCAAGCTAGCAAAAACGTAGCTTATAGTATAAATGTGTTCAGATTCAGATGATCTACGTAGTAACTAAGGGCATAATTCGGATCATTAGGCCCAGTGTGGAGTTTATCGCGAATCCATTACCAATATATAAGTACATGACATGTATAAATTAAAATTAGATTAACTTGCTACATGTAAATCGATCAATAAAGAATGTTATTGAACTATGCTGATAAGGCGAACCGGATTAATCTGGACGCCATAATTTTACTATGCTACCGTTGTCCATTATTCTCAATCTCAATTACTTTCACATTTTCAGTGTCGAGTCTGCAGTTTGCGAGAGATTACAATTTTTCAATATTGTTTGCAAACAAACCATTAATTACACTTGAACTAAAAAATCATATGATTTAGAGTTCAAGTACAGGTGATAATACTATACGCATCAAAGCTGTGGGTTCCTCCACTTCGATTATGTAAAAGCACAATGGGAATCAAAAACCACTCAGCACAGCTGAACTGCGCTTCCTCAAGAGATAATACTGATAATACACATCGATCACTTGACTTCAAAATCGACTGCAAACTTTAAACTACAATGGTTTTAGAAATTGGCAAAAATGAGCGATAATTCCTTACAGGAAAACAAACGAAATAAATTTCGTATAAAAAGACCACCAAGACTCAGCAGCAGCATTCAATCCAACAACTTCAACCACCCAACAGCTACAAAACCAACACTAAAACCAACAGTTTTTTATTTCCATTTTCTATAAAGACACCAAAATGTCGAAACTAATTCTGTCCATTCTCTTTGTTGGCCTCGTCCAACACGCCCTCGTGGCCCCAACTATCGACCACAACATCGTCAACAAACTCCGAGAGAAAAGCACCATCAACGTCATCGTGACCATGAGACAATCCACCGACTCCGTCCTCAGCAGCCTCCGCCAACAAACCTTCGCATCCCGAGAGGCACGGATTAACGGCGTCGCCAATGCGCTCAAGACTCTTGCAGCCCAATCCCAAAAGTCAGCCATTGCATTGCTTGAGAAGGAGCACGCTTCATACACTGCGCTGTGGATCACCAACCAAATCAGCATCCCAAATGCTGACATGTCTCTCCTTGAGAAACTTGTTCAGTTGAACGAAGTCGACACGATTGAGGAAGAACGGATCGTTCACTTAGACGATCCTCTTGACCTTGCCGTTTTTGAGAACCTACCAGCTGCTGAAGATGACGAAGTCCAATGGGGAGTTCTCCAGATGGAAGCACCAAAAGTCTGGGCAACTGGAAACACGGGACAAAATATCATCATCGCCACCACAGACACCGGAGCCCGAGGAACTCACGAGGCACTCCGAGACAACTTTGTTGGACAATACGGATGGTTCGACCCCTCAGGAAAAACCTTGACACCCAACGACGGAAACGGTCACGGAACTCACACCACTGCCAACATTGCCGGAACCGCAAGGAACGTGGGCGTGTCTAAGGGAAGCAAATGGGCAGCCTGCAAGGGATGTGCTTCCAGCGCCTGTTCCCAGACCGATCTGACAGCCTGTGGTCAATTCTTCGTGTGCCCCACGAATGCTGATGGAACTCCAGCACCAAACTGCAACAACGCTCCTCACTTGGTGAGCAACAGTTGGGGCGGTGGACGGGCCAACTACTGGTACAACACAACTGTGGCAGCCATGCGAGCAGCCAACATCGTCGTCTTGTTTTCTGCTGGAAACTCCGGTCCATCCTGTGGATCCGCCAACTCACCTGGAGACTTCGACAACGTCATCGGCGTTGGCTCCACCACCATCGACAACCAACTTTCTTCCTTCAGCAGCGTTGGTCCAACTCTGGACGGGGAACGAATGAAGCCGGACATTGCAGCTCCAGGATCCAACGTCTTCTCGGCCTACCACACTTCGGACACTGCGTACGCTTCGATGTCCGGAACAAGTATGGCCTGTCCTCATGCTGCTGGTGTCGTGGCGCTGCTTCTTCAAGAAAACCAAAGTTTGAACTACGATCAGGTGCTGGCTTCTTTGAGAGGAGGCGGTGTCCCAACCACATCCACAGGAAGGAACTGCGGTTCCGTTTCTGAAGAAGCTTATCCAAATCATCATGTTGGTCACGGAAGGCTGAACGCAGTCAAAACAATCGCCACCATGCACAGTCTGTTTGGCCAGTAAACATGGAATGCAAGAAAATCAGCCAATATTTGAAACTTTTTCCACTTATTCAATCAATGTTGCAAAAATGTTGCCTTGGGTGTCCATTATTTTGTGGACCCTATAATTGTGATGAATTTTGTTTTTAAAAAACGAATAATAAAATCAATAACAGTAATATGCATGCAAATAAATATGTGCGCAGTTGTTTTCATTTTATTTCTGCACAATAAGCTTGTAAACCATGCAATATCAAATACTTTTGTAATTGATTTAAACTAATAGTTGAGCTTTAGGATATAAAACACAATTGCTTTGCAATTCTCCCTAAAGAATTAAAAAACGGATTAAATTGCAAATGATTGCAACTAAAATTAAAAAACTAAGTCAGAATACATTCACTAAACTTATCTAAATCGATAAAATATTTAAAACTAAATTATCGACATTTTAAGATCGGGCGCATGAATTTAAATTTTACATTAAAATGCACCCAATTTTACACACAGGTACATGTACGATGCAAATATTTGGTTTAAAAAGTTTTTGTTGCAATTAGTGCGAATATTTGTAGAGAATTTCTGGAAAAGCTACTATGTAGTGCGTTTTGTGACTTTTGTGATTAAACCAACTATTTAAAATTAAGTTTAAAAAACAATCATTAAAGTACGAATGATCCCATACAACATAAAACTGCATACAGTAACTTATTATTTACCGATATTAATCCAAGGTAAATAGATAAAATTTTATACAAAAATGAACGATCTTGCCAGGATTCGAACCTGGAATCTTCTGATCCGTAGTCAGACGCGTTATCCGTTGCGCCACAAGACCTTATTGAAAGCATGTGTGTGGATTACATTTATTCTGAATATTTTTATCGGTTGTCTGTAATCCCTGCCAATGCCAATAAAGTTAAAATCGACAAAGCACATTATTGAGCATGCAATTATTTTTGAATGTAGTTGTGGTGTGCATATTTTATTATTTCTTACTTTTAATTCATTCAGTTTTCGCAGTCTCAACAAATTCGCATGATTGAGATAACATGGTTTAAGCCGCGATGAGACTGTCACTACTGGGCGACTATTAGTTTAACTTTGACGTTATAATACGTATAAGCAAAATGATAAAATGACCAACCACTTATATTGCCACTTAGATTATTGCTTTTACTTAATGATGGTTCGGAGCATTCCATTAACATTGTTCATTCACGTCCCATATGATTCCTATCGTAAAATAGCTATATGAGAGAGGTACAAGTAGAAACTTAAAACTTAAATCCTAATGGCGAATTCAAAAAGTGCAAAATGTACTATCTACAATTCCTAAAATTACATTCCAGAAACACAAGCCTTACAGTTAGTTGTTAAAGTATTAAGCCAAAATAATTTATAAAATTTAAAAAGGGTAAATGAGTCAAAGATTTTCCGCTAAATATTTTGTCATATGGTTTTCTCACTTCCTGCCCAGTAGTGCCCAGTCCATTTGCATGTATTTTGAAACGCATAATAGTAAATAATTTATTATGCATACGGACCTCTGTTCTTGGAATCGCTTATTGAATGATTTTAGTTAAATTAAAAAAATAAGCGAAATCCACCGCCAAGATCCAAATTTAAAAGAAAAAGTAAGCGAAATCGGTCGCCAAGATTCAATATTTCAAAGAACCTCAAGCCGGATTTATTATTTCGCAACATAATATATTTGTGGTCAGAAAGGCTAGCTAATGCGGTTAGCATTTTACTAAGAATGGAGCTAATCTTAAGTCGTAATTTGTTATTTAATACAAAATATTTACATGTATATGAGAGACCGATGAATTCAGTGTGGCACATTAGTTTTAGGCTAATTTACATATTACAAATCCGGTCCAGTGTCCATTTCAGTGGCGGTATGAATCATACATTTTCCACTAATTATTTTGTCTTGTGGTTTTCTCAATGTTTATTTTCCTTTTTAAAATATTTACTGCCAACTCATTACCAGAAGCACTATTAATGACATTTAAGGAGGTCACCAGCATCAAGTTGCTGGTTGTAATGTCATTTCATTATTATTTCAGTTCTTTTGCAGTACAACGCTAAATTCCTAATTGGAGTGTATCTAGTAAATAGAAAGTGTTTTAAAATGCGGTGGTTCTTCATTCGCATTTTACTTCACATTTTTACAATTAATTCACATCAAGTCCAAGGAGCATACGACAGTGAAAATTTTAAATCTGTACGTGAGTTTTGGTTAAGTATTTGTAATTCCATCCAGCGGTCTTGTTCCGTCAATAATGGCTCCAATACGATGGACTTTTGTAGCCGCAGCAGCAGCGACGTGAACGTGACACACGGGTTTGATTTAAAGCTTCAGAGTTCCACGAAGTGTAATGAAACTATTGAGTTCTATCTGACGAAGGAGAATAATTTAACCAAATTTAATTTCACTCTCCAAGAGTCTGAGCCTGGTCCAGCGGAATTAAGAAAATATTACAATTTAGCCTATGATCAAATTGACGCGGGCTATTTTTACGCTCATTCAAGTAGCAATTGTTTCTTGAAGAGGTAAAAAAAATCGAAAACTAAAATTTCCCGCGAAACCAAAAAAGCAAAAAAATTATTTACCTTAATTATTTTGTCCTTTGAGCAGTAATGTACAAATATGAATAATGTTAAGCGCCCAAACTAACCAGGGATTGTCCATCAATGATGTCATCAAAATATCCCCAATTTTAGTACCCTAATAATGACAACCTTGTCACGAGCTTAAGCATTGGAAAATTGATTAAATTTAACATGTAATATCGTCAGCATCCAAAGAGACCCATTGACCTTACCGACGACGTCATTTGTGGACGATCCCTAACTAAAATTTTACCTGTAAATTGATGTGTTGCGCAAAATAAATCGTGTAGAGTGCTTGATGGAGCGGAAAGAATAAAATCAGCCTGTGTGAAGCCTGTAAAGAAGAAAGGAAATTGGGTGAAACTTCAAAAATGCTGTCCTCGAGGAAGCGTTGTCAAGCTGGATGCGAGGGATCCTAAAATAGAAGAAATTGTCTGCGTAAATACGACTGAACTTGAACGCTGGGCTCTTTACATTTACAAGGATATTTCATCGAATGGTAAATTAAAAGAACGCAGTTCAGAATATCCGAATATAAAATACAAAACTGGCATCCCCATGTGTCACATCTCAAATTTGTCACTCTCCATTTTCACACCCAACGAACGAGCGTATGCACCAAGGAGAGCTGAGTGAGTTTTTTACAAAATACATAAAATAAATTAACACAAAATTAATACTGTATGAGACTTTATTTCACTTTACAAATTTTTTTTTGCAATCCTTAAAAAGAATTCGAGTGACAGAGTCCGGACAGATGTACGTACGACGGAGTGGTAATCACAACTGGGACGTCCCGAAAATAAACAAAATGGAAATAAAAAACATTTGCATTGACGGACTTATCGAATCTCAGTCTGGACCCAAGTTTCACGAAAGTGAAATGAACCAAGTTCTTATACACTGTGATGGGACAGCTAAATACGTAAGTTTATTTTTTTGACCGGTACAACCGCTTGTAAATATATGGCATATTTTAAATACATTTTGAATACTCTCTTTCTAGAAACCCATTAGCGATTGGTGGTACGCTCACGTGGTGTTACGGGTGTTGATCGGACTAATTTTATTGTTGGTGGTGGTGGTGCTGGGGTTGGTGTGGGAGGGTCAGACGATTCATGGATGGACCGTCGCCGTCTACTCCCTCTCAATGCTTTTCTATGTTATTTTTAATTTCGTCGTGGACAATCTTAGAGTTTATCAAAAGGTTCATGGGGATTTAGTCCCACTGAAAAATAACTTCACTGCCTGCTTTATTATTGGTAAGTTATTAAATTTTTTTACATTTAATTTAATTAGATAATACTATAACTATTATTTACTTCTACTATTCAATTTTTGTTTTAATTTTCAATGACATGTATATTTTATTACTTGGTATTTTGTGTAGGCGTCTTCAGCCATTTCTTCAGCATTGCTAGATTTTCCTGGAATACTATCATTAACTTTGATATGTGGTCTACTATAATGTGAGTACGCCCTTATTTTGTAAGCTGTCTTTTGTAGCAAATATATTCAGCAGTAGAAATTATTTTATTTTTCAGTAAAAAAGCATTTATATTTCAGTGAAAAAGGTGTTAATTTAGCAGTAGGATTAAATTCATGTATTATTAAGCATGCAAAAAGTACGAGTATTGTAAAAAAAATATTTTAAACTGTCAGTGAACACATCGATACATATTATAATATGAGTGTTAGTTTTGTATTTCCTACTGAAAAATGGAGAACAGAATGTCATCCACACCATTTTAAATGTATATTTTTACCATTGCGTGTGGACATAATTCTAATAGCAGAATAATTTTTTGCAGTTACAGGTTGGTAACAGTTGAACGCCCAAAAGAGACCAAGCGCTTCCGTTATTATATTGGAATTGGTTTTGGAATCCCAACACTCGTCATTGCCATTTCCTTAATTATTGAGTTTCAATTTGGGTATGAAATTATCACTGTATTAAAAAAAGTCTGATTTAATTAACTGGCCACACTACGGTACGGTAGATTTAATACTGATAAAATTAATAAATATTGTTCTGCCCTGCTTATTTATAGATATTTTGACGAAAGAGTGGTTCGACCCCAGTATGGAAACGCGCGATGCAATTTGGACAAAACAGCCATTTTATACTATGAAATCCTACTTTGCACTATGCTTTTTCTCACTAGCATTCTCATCACCTGTCTTACTCTCAAGTTCATACTTCGCTTCATCCACAAATCAAAGAAAATTCGACATTTTACTGAAAGAACACCTCGCTATGACATGTATGTAATTGTTGCCTATACAAATAAATTTTTCGTAGGGTTATAATAACTTTTTGCTATAATATCCAGGAAAGGATAAAATATAAAGCAAAAATAACATTTTGAATCTCACCAAAGGGCCCAGTTATTTACGAAAATATTTTTTCTTCTCGCATTCTCTCGGATCTTTGAAATTGGCGGGATGTTGTGGCACTTTCTGGAGAAAAAGACAATTTGGTGGCATGTTCCTCTTTTTGACGCTTTCTTATTGATTGAGTCCGTCGGCTTCTTCTGGCTTTTTGTCTGTACTCCGAAAATTCGGACCCAACTCGGAAATAAATACAAAAGCATTGAAGGTATACAGATGCAGCTCATTAGCGTATAATAAATAAGTTTAGTTTCTGAGTTAGCTTAATTGTAATTAGTCTTTTTACGGGATGAGTGGTTGTGTAATAAGTTAATATTTTTGTGATATATATTTCGTATTCGCGGTTATTGAACTAATGAAATTCTGTCCTTATTTTTACAGGCCTATTTCAATGGATAGAGAAAACAAAGTTGAGTACGACAAGACTGTAAAATCTTTAAATAATGCTAATTAATTATGTGTGTAAGTTTGGATATTATTATGAATGCGAATACAATCAATTAAATTATGTAGCGTTAAAACCGGTTGGAGGGCAAAGTGTTTGGATGACATTTAATACTTGCATTTAATTACCTATGCTATTATTGCTATCAAAATCTTAGGTACGTTAAAGAATAAAGTTTTTTTTATTACTGTTGGAATGTTGCCTAATAATAATGTACCTACACCATTTTTATTGCTATGATTTTAGTCCTAATATTTTAATTTGAAATATGAATAGTTAATTAAATTTTCCAAGTAGTTATAATTTAGAATTTAATAAAAATATATATTATTATGTATATTGTGAATTGTACAGAAATAGTCAGTTTCGTATGTAAGTACGTATACTACGTTGATTGTTAGTGAGTTGATTTATGTTGACGGATGTACGTACCTAATTAAGTTTGAACATGCACGGATATGTTTACTGAAATTTATTTTATTTTTCACAACCATGTTTCTCCGGACTCCTATGTAGTTTTAGTGGTCAAGTTTAATAACACGGTATTCCCATAAACGAATAACTAATCAAAGATTTTTGTTTTCCTTACCTTACATTTTAATTCATGTGCGCATTGAAACTTATTAGGGATCGTTCAAAACTGACGTTTTCGAGAAATTATCTGTTTTTGGACCCTGTCATTAGCAGAGCCGGATAATGCGGCCAGCGCAGGCAGCCCCCGCTGCTTAAATTTAAAAGCAACGTACCTAAATGGAATATTTTGCATTTTTCAAAAATATGCAAAATGAATATTTTCGCTTTTCAAAAGCATGCAAATAAAACTTTATGAACATTTCAAAAGCATGCAAATAAATGTTTTTGTAAATTTTGAAAACATGCATATAAAACATTTCACACTTTTAAAAAAAACATTGTAAATAGAACATTTTGTAATTTTCTGAATCAAGTAAAAATAACATTTTAAACTTTTCTAAAACATGTAAGTACAACATTTTGCTTAACCAGAGAAAGCCATCAATAAAATCTAAATTGTGATTTTTGTATGGTATCAAATTCCTGCCTAAAATCAATTCCTTCTTCCGGCCCTGGTCATCATCTGTAGCTTAACCTTTGCGTAAATGGATATCTAACAGTGCAACCAACAGTAGACCCACTGACCCTAGCGATGACGTCATTTGTGGACAGTGCCTCATAGTCCAGCAGTGTCCATTCCAGAGGTGGTGGGGGTAGGGGTAGGGCGGTAGGGATCCATGAGTCACACAGCGAGTTTACGCTAATCATTTGTCTTGTGGGTTTTTACCTTCTCCTTCTCAAAGTGTTTGTTTTTCAACTCTACTAAACAATTTCTAATGAGCTTTTATACCAGCTGCTTCTACTTTATTTTGTAGAACATAATATATTCATATTCACTTCAAAGAACTATTACTTAATTATTTTTATAAATTACGCAAGAGGTAAAAATAAATTTTTATTTGAGTCCTTGACTCCTTTGACTCCTTGAGTAGTGATAGGCTAATCTATAAGCAAGTCGTAGTTTATTATGAAGTGTTTTAAAATGCAGCGGTTCTCCATTTACATTTTACTTTACATTAATTTCCTTCATGTAGCCCAAGGAACAGACGAAAATCAAAATTCTAATTTCGACCATAAATTTTGGTTAAATATTTGCCAGTCCATCCTACGTGATTGTTCCGTCAATTTAAGTTCAAATGAGACAATTATTACCTTTAAAGACTCCGAGTTTGATAAAGGTTCCAAAAATATAGAATTTTGTAAAGGTGTGGTGCGGACAAAGGAATTTGAGCTGAAGCTTCAGGACTCTAACAGCAAGTGTAATGAAACTATTCAGTCCTACGTGGCGAATAAGAATACTTTTAATTTTACCGTCCAAGAGACTGATGAAGGTGAATTAAAAAAGGATTTGAATTCAGCCAAATTTCACAATGGCTATTTCCAAACTCAGTCAAGTAGCACTTGTTTCTTCAGGTAACACAATTTTGATTCTATCCAGCAACGTTAGAGAATTATTATTAGATAATACACTGCTGTATGATTATAATTTTATTACAATGGTATAAAAGGCATTTGCTGCTTCTTTTTTCAAATAAAGAAATTTAAATTTCCCACCAAAAACAAATATACTCATATAATACTCACTATAAATATTTTACTCAACTAAACTACACTAACATCACTTTAAATTACATTACAACTATTGTTAAAATTAAAAAATGATAAAAAATTGATGAATTTTAATTTCAAAAATTAATACTGTAGATTGTTGGACGAAACAGTCAGAATAGGAAAAGCCTGTACCAAGTCCATGCGGGAGGAGGAGAGGCCTGAAGTGAGGCTGAGAAAATGTTGTCCTCCAGGAAAATTTATCAAATTGGATGCAAATAACCTGAAAATTGAAGGAATAGAGTGCGTAGCAACGAACGAAAGTGAAATCTGGTCTCCTTATTTTTACAAAACTTTCTCAACAAACTATAAATTAAAAAAACGGAGCTCAGAAAATCCGAATATAAAATACGAAACTGGTATCCCCGTCTGTCACATTTCAAACTCATCAATCTCTATTTTTACACCCAGCGAACGAGCCTTTGCACTACATAGGGCTGAGTGAGTACTTTAAGAAATATATAGCACACATAAAAAACATAAATATTTTAATGAGACTTTAATATACTATTTTGTTATTTTTTAAATTTTTGTTGTTGCAATCTTTAATAAGAATTCGGGTGACAGAGTCCGGACAGATATACATACGAGAGAGTGGTAATCACCCCTGGGACGTCCCAAAAATAAACAAAAAGGAAATAAAAGACATTTGCATTGATGGACTCATAGAGCCTCAGTCTGGATCCAAGTTTCACAAAAGTGAAAATAACCAAGTTCTTATACATTGTGATGAGAAAATTTACGTGAGTTTATTTTTAATATTACGGAAAAGTTTGCGGTTAACCTATTGAACCAATTGGCCCCTGAATATATTATCCAAATCTAGAAGTTCTGAACATTTACATTTTGAATGTAATTTAAATCTTGTTTATAATATTTTGAATAATTTTCAATATATTCTCTTTCTAGAAACCCGTTAGCAATTGGTGGTACGTTCACTTGGTGATGCGGGTGCTGATTGGGCTAATTCTGTTGGTTTTGATAGTGGTGCTGGTGTTGTTGTGGGATGATCAGACGATTCATGCATGGACCATCGCCTTGTACTCTATCTCAATGCTTTTCTATATTATTTTTAATTCCGCCGTAGACAATCTTAGAGTTCATCAAAAGATTTATAAGGATGTAGTTCCGTTGAAAAGTAGCCCCACTGCATGCTTTGTAATTGGTTCGTTTGCTACTTTTATATTTATTTTAATGGGATAATGCTATATAGTATACTTTTATTACTCAATTTTTGCGTTCTTTCAATGGATATTTATTTAACTGGGTTTTTCCGTGTAGGCGCCTTCACTCATTTCTTCAGCATCGCTAGATTTTTCTGGAACACTATTGTTAATTTTGACATGTGGTCTACTTTTATGTGAGTTAATTCTTATTTTGTTAGCCTGCCTGCCTTATTGAGTCAATAGTATTGACACATTTATTAGTAGTAGCCTAACGGCTGAAACTGAAAGTACCTAATAATACTTTTTGAATTGGTTTAAATTTAAATTTAGTGTTTTTTAGTTGATGTAGACTTTAATCATCAGTAAAAATATATTTGTTTTAGTAGTTAGAATATATAAATCTATTTGCAAAAACATATTCTGTTTAGCAGTAGGTATTAATTTATATTTCAGTGAAAAATGATTTATTTAGCAGTGATTTTAAATTAATGCATCATTTAGCATACCACGATAAGTACTGTAGAAATAATATTAAACTTTCAGTGAAATCACTGATACATTTAATATATAAGTTTTGTATTTCTCACTGAAAAATTGAAAAAAAAGTCATTAAAATCATTTAAAATGTATTTATATTTACCATTTTAACTGGACAGATTCCTAATAGCAGAATATGTTTTTTGCAGTTACAGGATAAAAACTGTTGAAAGCAGAAAAGAGGAGAAGAAGCGCTTCCGTTACTATGTTGGATTTGGTTTTGGAATCCCGACACTTGTCATTATTATTTCCTTATTTATGGAGTTTCAATTTGAGTATGAAATATTCACTTAAAAGTGTCAAAGATATTTGATTTAATTTACCAACAACAGCAATACTGATAATACTAATGCATTATAATATTATACATTTTTTAAATTAAAACAATGTGATTTGTGATATGAATGTGATTTTAGATATTTCGACGACAGAGTAGTTCGACCTCAGTATGGAAACAAGCGATGTAATTTAGACAAATCAGCAATTTTGTACTATGAAATAATTCCTAGCGTTTGTCTTTTTCTCGCTGGCATCCTCATCACTGGCCTCACCTTCAAGTTCATTCTCCATTTCATCAAAAAAGCCAAAGAAAGTCAGCATGTTACTGAAAGATGTCATCGCTACCGGATGTATAACTCTAATCAATTTTTTTCCTAGTGCAAATATATAGTTGTAGGGATCGTCCACAAATAACGTAATGGAAAAATCTCCATTTTAAGGACCATATGACCCCTCTGTTATCAGCTTAACTATGTTGTAAATGGCTGTATTTAACATGAGGTTTTCATAATAGTAGCCTATTAAACTCATTGACCTTACCGTTAGACGTTATTTGTGGACGATCCCATGCTGGAAAGGCATAAAATATTACAACAATGTTGCTTTGAATCTCAAGGGCCCAATTATTCACCAAAATTTACTTTCTCCTCTTATTCTCCCGCATCTTTGAAATTGGAGGGTTGGCATGGTACTACGTGGAGCAAAAGACAATTTCCTGGCACAAAGTTTTGTTCGACGTTTTCTACTTGATTGAGTCCGTGGGCTTCTTTTGGCTGCTTGTATGTACTCCAGAAACTAGGAAGCAACTCTGCACTAAATACAAGAGAATGGAAGGTAAGTATTTATAATTTATTCATATTATCTTTATAGTTGATTTATAGTTATTTAATACGAGATCATCCACAAATGACGTAATACCTAGGGTCAATGGGTACATGTGGCTACGGATGACACCTTATGCCTAAGATAAATAGGTACCTAAGCTCGTTGCAGACCCCGGCATAGGGTCATAAAAATCTAGGATTTTTTGATAACGTCATTTGTGGACAACCCTAATTGAAAAATCAGTTGTGGTGTATTTGTTATTTAGTTATTGAACTTAATTTTTACAGATGTATATCAGTGGATAAAGAAGATAATGAAATAGAGAAAATGGAATAGAACGAAACAATAAATTCTTCAAATATATAACGCTAATTAGTTATATAATATGTACAGGTATATTAATATGAGATCGGTCGATCAAATTATTTAATGCACATTGACATTCCGTATGATAAGGTTGTAATTTATTTTAGTGTCACAGAAATTGCGTTACTAAATACTGAAAATATTTAATTATTTTGATGCTATATATTATAAGGATTGTGATTCTTATTATTGTTTTATTTTTACCTATCAACATAATTTACTCGTCTTTTGCATTTCTCAACGGAATTTGAGATGCAAGTCAGTATTATTTCGAAGCTCTTTAAAAATAAAAAATGTATGAAATTCATTCAAAATTGAAAACTGTATAATTATTTATTATTTGTAATATTTATAATTAACTTGAAAATTGCAATAATTATCTTAAGTTTTAAAAATTTCTAAGTCAATGTTAATAAATATGATTCTACTCATTATTGCTGTTATTTTGCTTTATACTTAACTTGTCCATATTCGAAGAGGAAGAGAGCAACAGGTCAAAATTTAAAATTTAAGATTTGGCGGGAAATTCCAAATTCAAAAAATAAGGGAAATTCCAAATTCCCTTATTTCCCTATTCCCACCTAATCTACTGTATATAATTTACGTTACGTTACTGTTGCATTTCTTAATCGAATTTAGCATGCAATACATCATTTTGAAGCTCTTTAAAAATTTAAATCATGAATTAGATTAGGGTAGGGTCGGGTATCTGTGGTAGTCCGGTAACTGTGGTAATAGGAAACCATAAAGCAACGAACGACAGCTGCAGTCCGAAGTTTATTTCAGTTCACTCAACTACTCATGGAGTACGTTCTGGCTGATGTTCCCCGCGATAGTCGAAAACTTGTAGGAGAAAAAAATTACAAAACTTACTGTGTCATTTTAACTAGTGAGGAAAGTTTATTTTCATTTTCTTCAAGTCCCTGTAATTACTGATCAAAGCACATTCTCACCGAAACTGATTGCGGGGAGATAGTTGGAGTTAGTCGGCATAAGTAAATCACGATTAAGATGAAATATTAATTTAACGTTTAATTCGGTGGATTTTAGAAAATATTTAGTCATTTCAAAGTAGTGCTCTAAATGTGGTAATGTCAGGGCTTCTAATTGTGGTATTGTAAAAACCATGCAAAACTCATTGAAAAGTTTGTGAAAATGAAGCAAGTGTGTTTCAAAATATTAGTAATAATATTTCAGTTCATTTTCATTAGTTTAGCATGCCGTAAATTGTAACAATATGATGAATGAATTTTATAAAAATATGTGTACATTTTGTAATTTACAGGAATTGTTAGTTTTGTATGTTTAAGTGCATACACTACCTTAATTATTAGTGAGTTGATTTATATTAAAGAATGCAATTAGGTATGAGCATACACAACGGATATGCTTACTGAAATATATTTTATTTTTTAAAGCCATGTTTCTCCGGACTCCTATTTGGTTTTAGTGGTTAAGTTTAATAACATGCTACATATTTTCATAAACGAATAACTAATAAAAGATTTGTTTTCCTTAATTACGTAATCAAAAGTGCGCATTGAAACTTATTAGGGATAGTCCAAAAATGACGTCATCGAAAAATAACATTTTTTAAGATCCTGTCATTAGGATAACTCTTGCGTAAGTAAGTTGATACATCTTTAACATGGGATGTCATCAGTGGCCAATAGTAGACCCATTGACCCTAAAGGTGACGTCATTTGTGGACAGTTCCTTACAGTCCAGCAGTAGCAGTGTCCATCCCAGAGGCGGTGGGGATGGGGAAGGGACATAGATGAGTCACAGCAAGTTTCCTCTAATTATTTTGTCTTGCGGTTTTCTCCCTGTCTTCTTCTTAAATTGTTTTTTTTGAACTCTACTGTACAATAAACTAATGAGCTTTTATATCAGCAGCCGAGCTTCCCAAATTATTTCAATTTTGTTTCTATTTAATTTTGACAAATATATTAATTACTCCAAAAAATTACAATTATTTTTATAAATTACGCAAAATGTAAAAAATGAATTATTATTTGAGTCCTTGATTCCTGGAGTAGTACTATGATAATCAATAAGCAAGTCGGAATTTATTATTAAGTGTTAAAATGTGGTGGTTCTCCATTTACATTTCGCTCTACGTCCAAATTAATTTTCTTTATGTAGTCCAAGGAACAGGCGAAAATCTAAATTCTAAATTCGACCATAAATTTTTGTTAAATATTAAAATTTGCCAGTTCATCCTACATGCTTGTTCCGTCAATTTGAGTTCCAATGAGACAATAACTTTTGGTTACTACCCAGACCCTGTGTTGTATAACGACTCCGAAGTAGTTACATACGAATTTTGTAGTGATTTGGTGCAGACAAAGGGATTTAAACTCAAGCTTAAGGACTCTAACAATAGGTGTAATGAAACTATTGAGTCCTACGTGGCGAATAAGAATAATGTAGTCATAGGTAATTTTACTGTCCAAGGGTCTTATACAGGGGAGTTAGGAAAGGATGTCAATTCAACCAAAATTTACAATGGCTATATCTACACTCAGTCAAGTAGCCGTTGTTTCTTCAGGTAACACACTTTTGATTCTATGCAGCAACATTACAGAATTCTTATTAGTTAAGTAGGTAACAAATCTTGCTGTATAATTTTAATACAATAAGTTATAGTATATCGTCGTGAAGAACCAAAATGACCAATATCCAATTTAAACTAGAATCAAAATGAGCGATGTCCTTAAAACAAACTGAGAAACATGATATTATTATTGATAAATATTAAAATGTTAATTAGGAGTTTTTGAAAATTGTAAAATGTTCTATTTGCATATTTTCGAAAAGTGTAAAATGTTCTATTTACATATTTTTTTAAATTGTAAACTATTTTATTTGCATATTTTTGAAAAAAGTGTAAAATGTTCTACTTACATATTTTTGAAAAGTATAAAATGTTCTACTTAAATATTTTTGAAAAGTGTAAAATGATCTATTTACATTTTTTTGAAAATTGTAAAATATTTTATTGAAATGCTTTCAAGACATTTTTCAATATTTTTGTGCATAGTGGATATTGTTTTTAGCTACAAATGGATATGGGTCATTTTGGTTCTTCACAGACGATATGGATAGTGCCATTGCGGCTCCTTTTTTTAAATTAAGAACTTTAAATTTCCCGCCAAACAAACAAAAGTTTTTACGAGTCAGTCTTCACAGATGTAAATATTTTACACGATTAAACTATATGCACATCTAATTAAATTACATTGAAATTATAACAATTAACACAATAAATTAATAAGAAAATGATTTTGAATTATTGATATTGAAAAATGAATCCTGTAGTGTGGTGGACAAAACAGACAGATTAGGAAAAGCTTGTGCCAAGTCTATGCGGGAGGAGGGTGATAAGGTCGTGAGGCTAAAAAAATGTTGTCGTCCAGGAGAAGTAATTAAATTGGACACGAAGGATCTGAAAATAGAAGAAATAACCTGCGTAGCTACGAATGAAAATGAACGCTGGTCTCCTTATTTGTACAAAAACTCATCCGAGAATAAATTTAAAGAACGGAGCTCAGAAAATCCCAATATAATATATGAAACTGGTATTCCCGTCTGTCAAATGTCAAACTCATCAATAGGCATTTTTACACCCAGCAAACAAGCTTTTGCACCACATAGGGCTGAGTAAGTTTTTTACTGAATATAGCACACAATATACACATGAATATTTTCTCAGAGTTTATTTTACTATTTTTCTATTTTGTTATTTTTTTTTTGAAATCTTTAAAAAGAATTCGGGTGACAGAGTTCGGACAGATATACGTACGAGCGAGTGGTAATCATCCCTGGGAAGTCCCAAAAATAAGCAAAAAGGAAATAACAAACATTTGCATTGATGGACTCATCGAATCTCAGTCTGGATCCAAGTTTCACAAAAGTGAAATGGACCAAGTTGTTATACATTGTGATGCGAAAATACATGTTAGTTTTTTTTTAGTATTACGTAATAGTTGGCAATTGTCTATTTAACCAATTGACCCCTGATTATGTCCAAGTCAAGGACAGTGAGTATAACTATGGCATATTTTAAATTTTGAATATTGTCATTCTAGAAACCCATTGAGAATTGGTGGTACGCTCACGTAGTGGTACGGGTGTTGATTGGACTAATTCTACTGATTTTGATAGTGGTGCTGGTGTTATTGTGGGATGATCAGACGATTCACGCGTGGACCGTTTCCTTCTACTCACTCTCAATGCTTTTCTATATTATTTTCAATTCCGCCGTGGACAATCTTAGAGTTCGTCAAAAGATTCATAATGATGTAGTTCCGTTGAAAAGTAGCCCCACTGTATGTTTTATTCTTGGTAAGTTTCTCTACTTTTATATTTACTTTAATTCGATAATGCTATATATTACTTTTATTACCTAATTTTTGCTTTCTTTCAATGGTTATTTAACTACTGGGCTTTTCGGTGTAGGCGTCTTCACTCACTTCTTCAGCATGGCGAGATTTTCTTGGAACACTATCGTTAATTTTGACATGTGGTCTACTATTATGTGAGTATACCCGTATTTTGTTTACATGAATATGGACTCTAATTATCAGTACAAATATATTTGTTTTAGCAGTAGAAGTAAATAAACCCATTTTTAAATACATATTTTTTTCAGCAGCAGGAATGAATTTATATTTCAGGAAGAAATGATTTATTTAGCAGTAGGATTAAATAAATACATCATTCAGAATACCACGTTGAGTACTGTAGAAATAAATTTATATTTCAGTGAAAAAGAATTTATTTAGCAGTAGGATTAAATCAATGCATCATTTAGCATACCGCGTTGAGTACAGTACAGTAGAAGTACTATTGAACTTTCAGTGTGCTATCATTGATACACATGTAATACGTTAGTTTTGAATTTCTTATTGAAAAATTGAAACAAAATAAAAATAAAAGTCGTTTAAAATGTATTTATTCAGCATTGCATCCGGAAAGATTCCTAATAGCAGAATAATTTTTGCAGTTACAGGATAAAAACTGTTGAAAGCAGAAAAGAGGAGAAGCGCTTCCGTTACTATTTTGGATTTGGTTTTGGAATCCCGGCACTTGTCATTGCCATTTCCTTATTTATGGAGTTTCAATTTGAGTATGAAATGTTCACTTGAAACTGTCAAAGATATTTGATCTAATTTACTAACAACACCAATACTGATAATACTAATATAATTTATAATATTTACGATCTTTAAATTATAAAAAAGTGATTTGTGATATGAATGTGATTTTAGCTATTTTGACGACACAGTAGTTCGACCTCAGTATGGACACAGATGTAATTTAGACAAAACAGCTATTTTGTACTACGAAATAATTCTTAGCGCTTGTCTTTTCCTCACTGGCATCCTTATCACCCTCCTGACCCTCAAGTTCATTCTCCATTTCATCAAAAAAGCCAAAGAAAGTCAACATTTTACTGAGAGATCTCATCGCTACCGGATGTAAAAATTCCAGTCACTTTTTCAGTAGTTTATATTGTTGTAGGGATCGTCCACAAATTAATTAATTAAAAATTTCACATAGGACCACATGACCCGCCTGTTATCAGCTTAACCATTGCATTGTGTAAATGGCTATCTGTAACGTGGGGGTGTCATTAGTAGTATATTAACCAATTAAACCCATTATATTGTTTTGAATCTCAAGGGCTCAATTATTTACCAAAATTTACTTTCTCCTCCTATTCTCCCGCATCTTTGAAATTGGAGGGTTGGTATGGTACAACGTGGAGAAAAAGACAATTTCCTGGCACAAAGTTTTGTTCGACGTTTTCTACTTAATTGAGTCCGTGGGCTTCTTCTGGCTTTTTGTATGTACTCCAGAAACTAGGAAGCAACTTTGCACTAAATACACGAGAATGGAAGGTAAGTGTGTAATATCTGTATTCATATTTTCTTTACCTTAATCATTTGATTTAAAGTGACGTATAGCTTCATTGCAGCCAAAGGCGAGAGATCTCTCGTCTTTGCATTGCAGCCTTCAATACGTTTCCAATAGCTGCCTAATAAAGGATCATCCACAAATGGCGTAATCCATATGGTCAATGGGTATTGGGTATACTCGGCTACTGATGACACCCTATGCTTAAGATAACCATTTACGCAATTGGTTAAGCTCATTGCTGAATTGCAGACGGCGTAAAGCCATTAAAATGGGGATGTTTTAATGACGTCATTTGTGGACGAACCCTAAGTGAAAAATCAGGTTGTGACTTTGATATTTTATTATTGAACTAAATTTGTACAGGTGTATATCAGTGGATAGAGAAGATAAAATGGAATAGAACAAAACCGTGAATTCTTCAACTATATAACGTTAATTAATTATATATGTACAGGTATATGAATAAGATCGATCAAATTAATTAGTATACATATTGGCCTACCTTAGGGTTGCAATTTATTTTAGTGTCACAGACATTGCGTTACCAAATACTGACAGTATTCAATCAGTTTGATGCTATAAGGATTTTTATTCTTATAATATTGATTCATATGTAAATTATAAACGGATATAAAATTATCCGCTTCTAAAAGATTTTATTATTGCATCCATCAGCATTTATTATTGTGAATAAAATATGCATTTTACAAATTTTTACAATTGGTGATTCCACAAGTATGGTGAATTTTATTTTTCAAAATATTTTAATTTACAAAAAATTAGTTTGTAATTTCGCGTTATTTTCATGCTCATTCAATCTCTGGGGTTGCGAATTTGCTAGTAGTGGTTTACAAGATGTCAAATTTAATTAAATAAATTAAAATAAGGGATTGTTGCTTTCATAGAAAATAAACATATCAACGAATAATAGAGTTTATAATTTAGAACAAGTTTCGTCCTGCGGACAGAATGTAACAGATTATATGAATTAGTATAGTATTATATCAGTAACTTAAATTTTCATAGTTATCAAATGCGTGACCCATATTCAATTGATTTTAATTTGAGCATTGACCAGTAAATCTGTCCGCACGTCTCAGCGCTAATAAAATTGAAAACCCAGCATAATAATTATTTACATATATATGCGATGTGTATGCATATCGTATTATTTTATTCATTTATGTAAATTAGCTATGCTCCAAAAATAATTAGATTTGCATATCAGTATTTTTGAAAAGAGTTGTAAAAAAAAATAAGCTTTACCAGGATTGCACCGCCGGGCACACAAAAAAGCGACACTACTTAAATACGGACGTCCGCTTTCCCCACAGACCCAAATGGGTCTTCTAGTCTTCTCAGAGTAGGGCAACGGGGAATGCACCCGAATCGGCCACTTCCTGGCATTATCATTCCACCCAAAGTTTCGTCCCCAAGTGTAAGTAGTAATAAGGCAGCAGTTAAAATCAATGAAATGGCTCTCATTCTCATGATTGGAATGTTTTATTATAGAAAAAGTTTCAATTTGAAAGGCAGTCACAACCATCATCAAGTAAAAGCTAATAATGCAGATTTTTACAAGATACATGTTGTACATGTTGTTGATGTGTCATTTAGATACATGTTTTTTGCATTACACTGAGTACCGGGTATTGAAACCCCCATAGCCATAGGCCAAATTATCAGCCATTATGTGAATCAGCCAGATACACATAGGACTTTAATGAGACAACAGGAAAATGTGGTTTAACACTTTAACCCTTTGTGATTTTACCAATGCCAGTATACATAAACAATTCCCAGGAAATTAATGTTGGTATTTAAAAAGAAATTATATTACTAATTTTATTAGTAATGTTTCTACTAAAATCCCACACATCCTATTGTTACGATACGAATCACTTCAAAATTTATAACAATTTACTAACTAAAAGTCAAACCTCCTTAACTTTGGAATTAAGCTAAAAAATTAAAAAACAAATTTGGATTTCTCGATTTCATGAAATACAGTGTGCTTGAATGTGCTATTTAGTACTTAATGCACATCGTCTGTGAAGAATCAAAATGACCCATATCCATTTTTAGACAAAAACAAAATGCACTATCTACAGAAAAAATTAAAACAACATGTTCATGAAAGCATGTTAATAGAACCTTGTGAATGTTTCAGAAAGCATGTACCTAAATAGAATATTTTGCAAATTTAAAAAACATGTAAATAGAATAATTTGAAATTTTAAAAAACATGTGAATAGAATATTTTGCTCTTTTAAAAAACATGTAAATAGAATATTTTTGCACTTTTCAAAAAACACGTAAACAGAATATTTTTTAATTTAAAAAAGCATGTAAATAGAACATTTTGACCTTTTCAAAAATATGTAAATAGGGCATTGTTACCTTTTAAAAAACATGGCAATATGTAGAACAATTTGCTCATTTTAGAAACTCGAGATTAGCATTGTAAGCATATATCTTATTTACTATATTTTGCTGACATAGCTCATTTTAATTCTAGCATAAATTGGAAATGGGTCATTTTGGTTCTTCATAAACGACATATAATAATTACCATCATTCCTCTGGCTCAATCGAAAACCCGTCAAAATTTTCAGACGAAAAACCCTCTGGAAATTTAGTGTTCGTTGATAGCCTTTTCACCTCTTGTTCTTCACCAGACGACGACGACAACGGCGGCGACGCTAACAAGGACATTTCTATATTTGAAAATTGAGGAGGACTAAAAACATTCTGGTTCTTCCGCTTTTTCCTAGTGACAACTTCTCCAACGTCAAGAACTCCCACATGTCTGTCTGCGTGATGCCCCGCGTGTTTCTCTGGGCGCTGATCGCCGTCTTCATTTTCTGAACTGGCGGGATCTTTCGAATTAGTACCCGCGTGGTGCTTGGAGGCGGGTCCGTCATGAGGCCAATTGAGAATCATTGCTCGGGCTGACTCTCTAAAAGAAGCAATTTGAAAAATATCATAATTATTTTAAATTAACATTCATATAGATTAGGTTTGAAAATTTTAAGGCGGGAACTCACTCTATGTACATATTAAAGGCCTCATAAACCTCTTCTCGCCCCGCCCCCTGGAACCCTCTTCCAAGCATTTTTCGCAATACAATAAAATGACCACTCCCCGCAGGATATGATGCATCTGGAAAGACAACAAAATGACGATTCGTGTCCACGACCCGCCTTCGGAACACTGCGTGGCCATTTGGAGCCGTGTAGGGTGTGTAGCTTGTTCCGCCGGGGGTGATCCGCTGCAGGAATTTGTTACTCATGTCAAAATGGACGTTGTCAATAGTCTCTTTTCCTAAACCACTATTTTGTTGCTGGGGTCCACCTCCACGTCCACCACGTCCAATATTTCCCAGGCCAGATCCCACAGTGTAGTCGGGGTCACGAAGACACACACTGATCAATAGGAATGTAATAAATTTAAAACTTAGACTTCTTTCCGTACTCATTTTTCTCCTGTATAGTTTTCCTATTGTAATAGCTTATTATTTTTTTTAAATTTAAACTGGTGTTTGCTTAAAAATAATTCTCACTATAAGAACACACAATTTTAACATCAAATTAGGTATCGTCCACAAGTGACGTCATCGGTTGAATAAATGGGCCAACTTGGCTACAGATGACACCCCATGTTAAAAAATAGCCATTTATGCAAAGGCTTAGCTGATGACAGACATGATAGGACTACAAAGTCGGGGATTTTCGGGTAAAGTCATTTGTGGACGATCCCTTATTCAGTGCAAGTTACTGTTTATTCCTAGTTTCCCAGAAAACAAACTTGTTAATAACTGTAAACATTTCTAAAAAAAAAAACTTTCAACAATTTACAATCACTCATATACATCAATTAATTTTATACAAAATTAATTTATTTGCATAATACGTTTTTCCTTGAATGTGCCAGTGACGAAGACTGACAAGTCAACGTTTTATTTATCAACTACACTACACCCGATAGGAATACTTGAAAATTGTGTATACGTTAAAGCACTTCTAAATAATTTAAAATTACTATGATGACGGTATAACTGAAGTTTATTATAGGCTTGTTTTAGAAGTACCTTTATATTTACACCGCTATAGAATTAAATATGAATTTATTTTTTTCATTTTTGCAGCTTTATATTTACTACGTCTGCAAACTGGCACGAGAAGTAAACAGACGGATTCTAATTCAATGACCAATTAATTTTATTTGAAGTGTAATTTTTTGCCATATGTGCTTAACATGTCGCAAAGCAAAAATAGAAAAATACAAAAACAATAATACAATGAGTTTTACCTCGGGAGATCACATTAATTATGATAAATTTTACATTCAAATTAAATTGCGAGGTACATTTGACATTGAATACAAAATATTGTGACAGTTAACTACGACTGTGAAAAACAATATGTAGAGAGCTTTTTGGCAAAGCGGGATAAGTTCATTTTTTTCAAATATGAGATAATTTGCGTTACGCTTTATATTTAGCTAGATATGTTACTGTGCTGCATGCAAAGGTCAGAGTTTAGCCAAAGCAATTTTTTAAAATAGCCAAAATTTCGGGTTTTGTTAAAACTAGAGAAGTCTTTTACATGATAATTTTTGCAATGTTTTAAAATGAGATAAGTTGTTCCCAAACGAGCATTTCTGATTTAAATTTGGTTTTCCACTTTCTAGTGTACCCGTAGTTTGTGAGAGACAACTGTCATGCGTACGTTCTTTAACGCAGAAAAATTTTTAGAAGATAAAAAAACTTCCGCCGTTTCACTCAAACAGATTAATATTTCACCTCACGGACTTCTGATTCGATGTTAAGTCATTGATTTTGAGGCAAAACGTAAAAAGTCACCAAATTAAAATTTTTAGATATTTTCTAAAAAATCCAGAGTCAGTACAGATTTATGAAGCTGCTTGAAATAACGCTTTGTCAGTTGCGGTACCTGTAAAAAAAGTGGAATTTAAAAAAATAATCCTGTCATCATGTATTCATTATTCGTTGCTCCTGTAAAATTTGCTTCGAGGGACTTGACTCGTTTTGGCAAACAACACTTCATTTGTACAACACCCACACGGAATGACGCAATACACGAATTTCAAATGGCGCACGTAAACAAGATGATTTATTTTATTACACTCAATATTTTTGTAATAAAATATAATTTTAGCTACTTTTCCTAAGAGTTGAAATCTTTGAATTTTGGTATAAATACTTGTGTCAAAGTCATTCTAAAGTATCAGTCAGCAACCTTCTGTATCCCGCAGTACAGAAGCCCGAAGTATCCAGATAAAAACTATTTAATTATACAAAATGCGTCTTTTGCTGGTCATCGCAGCCATTTTGGCAATCCACGCTCTCGTTGTTGTGTCCAATCCGGTGTCTTCAGGAGGTAAATTCAAAGTTCAAATTCACATATACTTGAGACTACCTTTTTATTATGTGTTAGCAAAATTCATTATTTCGCACTTGATAACTTGTAATTAGAGCAAACTTTAACATTTTTTGTATTTTGCCTTTGAAAATCTAGTTGAAGGGAGCTCAGACATTTCTCCAAAAGTGGATGACCTAGAGAAGCAGTTTACAAATCAGCCTCAAACTGGAGAACCTGGATCTTCAACATCTTCACAATCTTCAGGCCGACCTCCAATTCCCCCAATTCCTCCAATTCCTCCAATTCCTCCATTTCCTCCAAAAATGGATGGCCTCAAGATAGTTATGGTCAAGCAGGGTTCAACAGATGGGCCTGAAACTGCACAACCTTCAACATCTACACAATCTTCAGGCAGTTCAGCCCCACCAATTCCCCCAATTCCTCCAATTCCTCCATTTCCTCCAATGGCTTGAATGCCTGCACAATCTACATAACCTACACAACCTACAACACCTGCACAATCTACATGCCGACTTCCATTACCTCCAATACCTTTCTAAAAATAACCAAAGAGCACAAGCACTTTCTTCCATGATTTCATTTCTTTGAAATTACTCTGTTAAGTATTTGACATCTTTCTTTTAAACTCCTTAAAATTCGGATAATTTTCAAAACTAATTCGTACTCTATGCAAAACAAACTTTTTTTAAGACATCATGCAAAAGAAATGTAGTATTATAATGTAAACCTTCCTGCACACAAATTTTAATTGGACCTCCTAATGTAAATAAACCTTTATTCGACAATAAAAAGCATATAATTCGAAAAATAGGCTAAAATACAAATTATATATTTTATTGTAGATGATAAAATAATTTTATTCAAAACAAAGTTGCTCATAACATTCAAAGGTCTTAAAGGAGCATCCAGTGCAGCGATCACATCGACAGAATGTACCTTCCTCGCAAATTCCGTTCGCCTCGTAGTATCCCTTTCCACATAGATAACCATAGGGCCCTTGGCACATACCCTGTACCTGTGACCACAGTAGTTAACAGCTGTGTCGACATTGCAGCCTATTGGCCCCATGGGGACAGTCGCTTATTATATTTTTTAATTGTGTGCAATTAATCTGACTGGGCTGAAGTTGTATAGCTACTTTTATATTTAGCTAATGTTTGCTTCAAAATAATTCCTACTGGAGGAACACACAAGTTTGATATTAAATGAGAGGTCGTCCGCAAATGACGCCATCAATAGAGTCAATCGCTACTGATAATATCCGATGTTAACGATGGCCATTTATGCAACGGGTAAGCTGATATCAGGATCATAAGGTCGTGGAGTTTTTGTGAGGTCCTTTGTGGACGATCCCTTAATGTGTGTGGCATAGTTTTTATTCTCGGTTTCCCCAGAAAAAACACTTGTTAATAACCGTAAACATTTCTGAAAAATTAACCTTGAACAGTTCACAACCAGTCACAGTTGATTCTATACAAAATACTTTTATTTTCATAATAACTACTTTTTTCCTTGAATGTGCAAGTGACGACTGACAACTGACAAGTCAACGTTTTATTTATGAACTATACGCTACTCGATATTGAACTTATGATACTGAAGGAAATAACTTGTCGATACCAGAGTCAGTTCTTTTTATGATATTTTACGTTTTCGGCATCGCATCGGTCTGGGTATTTGATTATTCTGGTTTGTAGTCGAAAAAATATGTGGATGGATTATCGTGAGTATTAAGCGCAAGGCAATTCTGAATTCTCTACTGGTTACGATAACTGGGGGTTATGAGGCACACTTGTTTACTTGTTTTACAAGTACCATTAGAATTAAACATGAGTTTATTTTTTTGTTTTTGTAGCTATATACATAATATTACTACGTCTGCAAACTGACATGGGAAAAAAACAGATGGATTCTAATTCAATGATCAATTAATTTTATTTGAAAAGAAATGTAATGGCACATGTTGCTTGTATGAAAACTAAAATAGAAAAATACTCAAAGCATACAGACTAGACTAGACTACAATGAGTTTGACCTAGAGAGAGAGAGCATTAGTTATAATACATTTTGCATTGATCTAAAATTGTGCGTTTCATCTGAAATTGAATACAAAAGTATTGGGACAGTTACTACGATTGTGAAAAACATTATATTATAACATGCTTTTTCCTAAAACGGGATAAATCAATTTTTTTCAGAAATGACATTATTTGCGTTTCGCTTTATATTTAACTGGATGTAACTATGTATATGTAACTGTGTTGAATGCTAAGGTCAAAGTTTAGCCAAAGCTATTTTTAAAAATAGCCGAATTTTCTTCGTTTTTGACAAAACGGGTCAAGTCCATTAAATGTTTTTTAGTAAAATGGGATAGCTCCACCGTAAAACATGCATTTCTGATTTACACCTAAATGTAGTTTTCCAGTGTTTTCGTAGTTAGTAGAAGACAATTGCCGTCCGTAATTTTTTTGTTTTTTGTTTTTTGGCAAAACGGGATGAGTTGATTGCATGCGTTTTGTTAAATTGAGGTAAGCCTATACCTAAAACAAACATTTTTGATTTGAATTTGGTTTTCCAGCTTCCAGCTTTTTCGTGGTTTGTAGAAGAAAACTGTCGTGCGTATATCCTTTTACGCAGAAGAAAGTTTACAAGTTCAAAAAAAACTTTGGTTTTACTCAAAACGATTAATATTTTATTGGTATAATTTAATATTTTGAATCTATGTTCAGATATGCATTTTGAGGCAAAACGGAAAAAGTCACCAAATTAAAATTTTTTAAAACTTTCTTAAAATTCCAGAGTCAGTCAAGATTTATAATACAACTTGTACCAACGCTTTGTAAGTTACAGTGCAGTACCTGTAGAAAGAAATTGAGCTTAAAAATATAATTTTGTTATCGTTTGTTTATTATTCTTTGTTCCTGTAAAATTTGCTTCGATGGTCTCATCCCGTTTTGCTTTAAACCACTTCATTTGTATAACACCTACTGATCGAAGCAATTCAAGGATTTCAAATGGTGCACGTAAACAAGATGATTTATTTTATTACAATCCATATTGTTGTAATAAATAATAAATTTAGCAACTGTTCCCAATAGTTAGAATCTTTGAATTTGTGGTATAAATACTCGAAACAAAATCAATCTACAGTATCAGTCATTATCTACCCTAACCCACCGCTCTTCGTATACGAGTATGACATTAAGATACATATAATACATTTTACTCGTATTCACAATGCATGCATATACATTTACACAGTAGAACTTACGACTTAAATATTATCATACAGCTTTACGTACAGCATTATGACGATATGTAAATAATCGTCACATAATTCCTATGTAAAAATGATAAAAGAGCAGACGCACTTTTTCCCATGATTTTACTTCTTTGAAATTATTCTGTCAAGTATATGACATGTTTCTCTTGAACTTTTTAAAATTTAGATAATTCTAAAAAAGAATTCGTACTATATGCAAAACAAACTTTTTTAAAAATATCATTCAAATTAAAATGTAGTATTAGAATGTAAACCTTCCTGGAGAAACATTTTAACTGGACTACATAATGTAAATCAAACTTTATTCGATAATAAAAAACATCATTTGAAAAATTGAAAAATAGTCTAAAATACAAATTACTTATTTTATTTTAGATAATACGATAATTAGATTCCTGGATTTTTCACGATATCAAAATATTTGACCTATTTCAACGTTTGATGTACCATTCGAAAGGTAACGACGATGAGTGGATTCCGAATAACGGATTCTAGTACAGTTAACTCACAAACGTTTGCCATTTCTTTTAAAAACCCGTATTTTGTTTTGAAAATTCCACCTAAAACGTTTTGTATGCGTTGGAAGCCTAGAACAAAATACCAATTTTCTTAGTTTTTAAAGGGCTATAAAGAGATATATCATGCATTACCATTGGTCAATTTTTACAAAACATTATTTGAGTTTTTTAATTGCACTTAACAAATAATCATTATCTGAGCTGGAACTACAAGTTAAATAGGTTCGCCTATTCATTCCAGTTTTAATGGTATACCATTTATGTGTGCTCGCATTTATTAAGGTGTCAAAATTTCGCTTTTTAGATTTGGCGGGAAATTTAAAAAAATGTACTTTTCAAAAACTGAAAATCGCCTTGTTCATAACATTTAAAGATCTTAAGGAATCATCGACAGAATGTCCCTTCCTTGCAAAGTCCGTACGCCTCGTAGTATTCCTTTCCACATAGATGACTGGGACCAGGGCCCTTGGCACAAATCCTGTGGCCACGGTAGTGTAAAGCCGTGCCGGATTTGCAGCCTGTTGGCGTTCTCGAAGCAGATTTTACAGTCCACAACATTTCAAGATTAACTGGACATCTATTCCCAAGCTCCACAATTTCACTTTTTCTTTGTATTTCTTTATAAGCAGAGATAAATGCCGCGTTGTAACGGCGCTCATGAGGGGCTGGGCAACAAGAGGCGGAGCTTACGCCAATAAGTATGAGCAATGTCGCAATCAAAACCAAAAATACGCCAATATCTACTGCAACAAACTTCATTCAGAATGCAGATTCTACGCAGAATGGAAGGCCAAGATTGACGAAGATACTTTATTTTCCGGCGCTTCAAGAATTGATGAGAGTTTTAGGCTTATTCAAAAAATCACTGAATGTACTGTGCACGTCTCCGTTCAGGACTTTAAAAAATCTCTCGTGGTTAACGAGGGCCTCAAACCAAAAATGGATTTAAAATTCGCGCTTTTGTATTCCAAAAAAATGAATTTACATTCTATTGGAAGCTTGCTCAGAAATTAGAGAGAAAATTTTCAGCATTGAAATTTTCCAACAATTTAAAAGGTTGGCGCAGATAAGTTTCTAAGCTTTCGGACGTACTACGCCCTCCCACGTGGCCTTCACAAATATAATCAACGGTGGGTTCCTAGCGGAATGAGTCAGCTTCTATCCTCTGGGATTTATTAGTTTTGGGAGAAATGGGTCAGAATACATTTTGATAATACTACGAAAAATCTTGATACCGGAGGAAAAGGCTTGTCGATATCGGAATCTGTTTTTTTATGACATGTTACGTTTTGGGCATCGGTCTAGGTTTTTCATTATTCTGATTTGTTGTTGAAATAACCTGTGGATGGATTATCGTGAGTTACAAGCGCGGATCCCAAGGAGGCTAGAGGCGCTAAAACCCCCCTCCCCCCCCCCCCTAAAAGGGAATTTTTAACATTGTGGAGATAGAAGCGACCATTTTCCAAGATGACCACTTAGCATTATTATAGTCCCCTATGACCAATCCCGGATCCGCCAAAGCTGAGGATTATGAGCAAGGCAAGTCTGAATTCTCTACTGGTTTCGACAACTGGAGGTTATTAGCCACGCTTGTTTTAGAAGTATCGTTAAAATTCAACATGAATTTATTATTTTCGGGTTTGCAGCTGTATATATTACAACGTCGCAAACTGGCACGGGAAGAAAAATGATGGATTCTCGTTCAATGACCAATTAATTTTATTTGAAGTGAAAAGTTTGACTTCATATTGCTTGTAGCAAAGCAAAAATAGAAAAATACAAAAACAATAACACACTGAGTTTTACCTCAGGAGATCACATTAATTATGATAAATGTTACATTGAAGTTAAATTGTGAGGTACATTTGACATTAAATACAAAATATTGTGACAGTTAACTACGACTGTGAAATACAATATGTAAAGAGCTTTTTAGCAAAACGGAATAAGTCCATTTTTTTCAAAAACGAGAATATTTGCGTTACGCTTTATATTCAACAAGGTCGATATGTTACTGTGTTGAGTGCTAAAGTCAAAGTTCAACCAAAAGAAATTTAAAAAATAGCCAACATTTTGTTTTTTGGTAAAACGGGATGAGTTGATTGCATGCGTTTTGTTAAATTGGGGTAAGCCTATACCTAAAACAAGCATTTTTGATTTCAATTGGGTTTTCCAGCTTCCAGTTTTTTCCTGGTTTTTAGAATGAAACTGTCGTGCGTAAATCCTTTTACGCCGAAGAAAGTTTAAGAGTTCAAAAAAAAATTAGGTTTTACTTAAAACGATTAATATTTTATCGATATAATTTAATATTTTGACTCTACTCTGATATATTAAGTTATGCATTTTGAGTCAAAACAAAAAAAAATACACAAATTACAAGTTTCGAAAACTTTATAAAAATTCCAGAGTCATCAGAGATTTATGAAACTGCTTGTATACCGCTTCGTCTTTTGCGGTACCTGTAGAAAAAATTGAGTTCAAAAATATATGTTATCTCGTCATCTTTTGTTCATTATTCTTTGTTCCTGTAAAATTTGCTTCGATGGACTCATCCCGTTTTGTCAAACAACGCTTCATTTGTATAACACCTGCGGAATTACACAATACAAGGATTTCAAATGGCGCATGTAAACAAGATGATTTATTTTATTACATTCAATATTGTTGTAATGAAATATAATTTTAGCTACATCGGCATAAACGTTCGGCACTGATACACCTACAACATCAAAAACATCAACAGCGAAACCTCGTCGAGATATCTAAAAATGGCAAAAGTGCACAAGCACTTTTTCCCATAATTTTATTTCTTTGAAATTATTCTGTCAAGCATCTGAAATCTTTCAGTTAACCTTCTTAAAATTCGGATATTTCTATCAGTAAATACCTAGTAGGTACTATGCAAAACAAACTTTTTTTAATATAATTCAAATTAAAAGTAGTGTTATAAATTAATGTAAACTTCCTGCACAAAAATTATAATTGGACTACCTAATGTAAATAAAACTTTATTGGATAATAAAAAAACATATCATTCGAAAAATAGTCTAAAATGCAAATTAAATACTTTATTTTAGATGATAAAATAATTTTATTCAAAACAAAAATGCTTATAACATTTAAAGGTCTTGAGGGAGCATCCAATGCAATGCAGCGATTACATCTACAGAATCTTCAGACGACGTCATCGGTGTAGTCAATGGTCCTACTTGGCCACTGATGACATCATATGCTAAAGATAGCCATTAATGAAACTGGTAGCTGATGAGTCGAGGATTTTTGAGTGAGTTCATTTGTGGACGATCCCTTATTGTACGTAAAAAACGTAACATAGTTAGTAATTTCAGTTTCTCAAAAAAAACATTTGTTAATAACTGTAAGCATTTCTGAAAAATAAACTTTCAACGCTTCACAAGCACTCACAGTTTATTTTATACAAAATCGATTTATTTGCATAATAAGTTTTTCCTTGAATGTGCAAAAGTGACGACTGACAACTAACAAGTCAACGTTTTATTTATGAACTTTTGCACTACTCGATATGAAAACTTGCATCAACATTTTGTATATACGTTAGAGAATTTCTAAATAATTCCAAAGCACTTTTATTCTTACAAAATAATGAAATAAAAGAACTTACCAAGTTCTGTTAAAACACTTTTTTGCTCAAAAATATTAAAATAGTCAACATTACTATCCACAACACTTATGCCTTTTAAGAGATCAATTGTCAAGGATAGATAAAAGGGATCCTCCACAAATGGCGTCATTGGTCGAGTCAATGGGTCTAGGTCTAGGTGGCTACTCATGACAACCTATGGTACAAATAGCCATTCACGCCATGTTTAAGCTGGTGGCAGAAGCGTAGTAAAAATAGGGATTTTTTGACGACGTAATCCTTGGACGATCCCTAAGTATTACAATCAATTTATAAAGATACTTTATTTTTTGTACTATTTGTTCAAAGTTCAAAAGTGTGCACTTAAAAGAATTTTTCATTATCCCTGTTGCTCCATATGTAAACAGGAAAAAAATAGTTTTATGCGCCAAAAAATTTAATTTTTTCTTTGATATAATAAAAGACGCCATAACCAAAGAATATGCCGTGGGAATCCTACAACAACTTTGGATACAAAGTTAAAAACTGCGATTTATCAAACAACAAAACTACTATAAGAATATGGCTCCTTCCTTGATTCAAGTTTGTTACCTACAAACTTTTCTTATCGTAGTCGTAATAATAGGTCATAACTTTCTTCAAGCATTGTGCTTAGTACAACTTCAAAACCCCCAAATATTCTTAGATGTAAAACCACTGGTCGAGAGCCAGCATATGAACAGGTGCTACATTCAATTCTACACATTTGGCGACGCCCTCAATTACGCCTCAATCCCCATTCCAACTGCTACCATCCGAATTAAAAGGGAGATGCGCGGCGCCCATTGGATGCACTCAAAAGACGAGTTAATTTCTGGAATAAGAAATCTTATTTCCTGCTACTCGCTCGTGATCCTGGTGGAAACATGTCAGGAGAAATTCTTTTTGGATTGGGCCCTATTTTCGAAGCAGTGGGATTATCTTCAAGGAAATAACATTTACCCAAAATGGTTCACAGTTCTTACGAACGAATGCTGTGTAGAATCTATGGACTACCAAATGGTTGAATCTAGGATCAAACATTTAATTGGGATCTTTAAAGAAAGTCTTCCCATTTCAGTGGGTTTCACTTATAAGAAGATTGACGACTATTACTCCCTGTCTATGGGAAAAGTTGAGCCAAACAATTTTGGAATCGAGCCCCATGAGACTGGAAACTTTTCAAAATGCTGCATTTCTTCACATAAAGAATCTTGTAATAAAAATTGTTTCATCCAGGTCTTGACGCAATACGAGGAATTGATCCAGAGCGGCAAGAAATTTACATGGATTTGGACAACCAATGCATTTAGCCAAGCTTCAGTAAAAGACATGCGTGAAAGTTTAGCCAAAGCAAATCAGTCTCCCTTGTACAGACCGAGACCTACTGCGTCTTTAAGCGATGCAACTTATGAGTATCTTACATCGAAATTGAATCTTTCGTTGATTACTGACAGTAACGTACTCACAGCGAGTGGACCCAAAATATATGACTTTGTAAGTATGAAATACGCTGAAAAATTCAACCGAATCGGCTACCCATTGTCTTTGTTTCCCGTAGGAAATTCGAGCCCCTACAAATTTATCACGGCGCATAATGTACGCAGAAGGCAAACTTCATTTGATATTTTCTCTGACCCGTTAGACACCTCAGTTTGGATTTTTCTCTTAGGTTCAATGACCCTGCTTACTATTTCCTTGCTAACTGCTTCCCAAAGTTCAAATATTTCCCGCAAGAAATTTCCTTTTGAATGTGGAACGCTCTGGATTGGAGTGTGCGCAGTACTATTGGAGCAATCAGGGGTGGAGGAACTGTTCCAAAGGCGTGTCAAGCAATTGCTCCGTAAACGCATCTGCGCATGCCTAGTATTGGTATGGGCCTTTGCATGCATTATCCTATCTAACGGCTATAAAGGGGTTCTCAAAGCAGATTTCACAGTCCCACAACATTACAAGACTAACTGGACATCTATTACCGAGCTCCACAATTTCAATTTCTCGCTGTATTCCTTCATAAGCAGAGATAAATGCCGCGTTGTAACGGAGCTCATGAGGGTATGGGCAGCGAGAGGCGGAGCTAATTCCAATACAAATGAGCGAAGGCGCAATCAAAATCAAGAATTCGCCAATATCTACTGCAATAAACTTTACTTAGAATGCAGATTCTACGCAGAATGGAAGGCTAAGATTGACGAAGAGACTTTATTTCTCGGCGCTACAGGAAATGAGAATTCTAGACTTATTCAAAAACTAACTAAAAGTACTGTACACGTTTGCATACAGGACTTTGAAAAAACCCTCCTAGTAAACCAGGGCCTAGAGTCTAAAATGGATTTAAAATTCGCCCTTGTATTTCAAGAACATGAATATACATTCTATTGGAAGCTTGCCCGCAAATTAGAGGTACAATTTCCAGCATTAAAATTTACCAGCAATTTAAATGTCCGCTCAGATAATTTTCTAAGCTTTCGGACGTACTACGCCCTCCCACGTGGCCTTCACAAATATCATCAACGGTGGGTTCCTAGCCAAATGAGTCAGCTTCTATCCTCTGGGATTTATTGGTTTTGGGAGAAATGGGTCAGAATACATTTTGATAATACTACGAAAAATCTTGATACCGGAGGAAAAGGCTTGTCGATATCGGAATCTGTTCTGTTCATGACATTTTACGTTTTGGGCATCGGTCTGGGGTTTTCATTATTCTGGTTTATACTTGAAATAACCTGTGGATGCATTATCGTACGTATTAATCTCAATGTAATTCTGAATTCTCAACTGGGGTAACTGGAGTTTATTAGGAAGGCTTGTTCTAGAAGTAGGTACCTTTGCATATTTACACCGTTAGAATTAAACATGAATTTATTTTTCTCGTTTGTGCAGCTAATATATTTATGACGTCTGGAAACTGACACGAGAAGTAAACAGACGGATTCTAATTCAATGATCAATTAATTTTATTTGAAGTGTAATTTTTAGGCATATGTAACATGTAGCAAAAGCAAAGCCAAAGTGGACAAATATTAAAAGCATAATAAAATGAGTTTTACCTAGACATCACAGTAGTTAGGATAAGTTTTATATTGACCCTAAATTGTGAGTTTCATATGACAATATATACATTATAATCAATTGTATTGTGACAGTTAACTACGACTGTGAAAAACAATGTGTAAAGAGTTTTTTGGCAAAACGGGATAAGTCCATTTTTTCAGAAATGAGATTATTTGCTTTACGTGTACTATTCAACTAGATATGTATATGTTATACTGTGTTAAATGGTAAAGTCAAATTTAAACTAAAGAAATTTTAAAAATACCCAAAAACCTGTTTCGCCAAAACACACTTCATGTGTATAACACCTACGGAATGACATGACGCAATAAACAAATTCCAAATGACGCACGCAAAAAAGATGAATTGTTTTCTTAAAATCAATATTGTTGTATTAAAATATAATTTTAGCTACTTTTCCTTAATGTTAGAATCTTTAAATTTTAGTATAAATACTCGACGCAAAATCAATTAACAGTATCAGTCAGCACTTCCAGTATCTCGCAGAACAGAAGCCTGAAATATCCAGACATACAAACTATATTATACAAAATGCGTCTTTTACTAGTCATCGCAGCCATTTTGGCAGTCCACGCTCTCGTTGTTGTGTCCAGTTTGGCGTCTTCAGCAGGTAAATTCAAAGTTCAAATTCACAGATACTTAAGATTCACAAATTTTTATGCAAAATTTATTATTTTGCATTTATTAATTTGTAATAATTACAGCAAACTTATACATTTTTGTATTTTTCCTTTAAAAATCTAGTTTGAAGGAAGTTCAGACATTTCTCCAAAGGTGGATGACCTCCAGATAGTTATGCTCAAGCAGTTTTCTCCTACACCACCCCCACGACCTACAACACAGTTAACGAAGAAGGGAGCAAATAACAATAGTACCACCAAGGCAGGATCAACTAAACCAACAACAACGAGACGTCGTCGAGATATCTAAAAATGACAGAAGGGTACAAGGACTCTTTCCCATGACATTATTACTTTCAAATTATTCTGTCAAGTATCTTACATATGTTCCTCTTAACCTTCTTAAAATTCGGACAGTTAATAAGTAAATAGTACTTTGCAAAACAAAATTTGTTTTCACGATATCATTCAAATTAAGTGCAGAATTAAATTGTAATCCTTCCGGCATAAAAATTTTAATTTGACTACCGTTATACTGTAAATAAATCTTAATTCGAAAATACAAAACCAGATTTTTAAAAAATTATTTTAGATGATAAAATAGAATTTTATTCGAAACATATTTTCTTATAACATTCAAAGGTCTTGAGGAAGGATCCAATGAAGCGATTCCCTCCCCGCAAAGTCCGTACGCCTCGTATGTAGTATTCTTTTCCACATAGATAGCCAGGGCCCTTGGCACATATCCTGTGACCACAGTTTAGTTGTTAGTTTACAGTTGCGTCGAAATTGCAGCCTATTGGCTGGGGACTGTTGCTTTTTATTTTTTTAAGTGTGTGCTTTTGGACTGGGTTGAAGTTTTATATTACTGCTTTTTTTATATTTAAGTGATGTTTGCTTATATAGGTCTACTTGGCTACTGATAAGATTCAATGTTAACGGCATCCATTTATGCAACGGGTAAGCTGATGTCAGGATCATAAGGTCGTGGAGTTTTTATGAGGTCATTTGTGGACGATCCCTTAATGTATGTAGCATAGTTTTTATTCTCAGTTTCCCAGAGAAAACAAACTTGTTAATAACTATAAACATTTCTAAAAAATAAACTTTCAATAATTCACAAGCACTCACAGTATATTTTAAACAAAATTCATTTAGTTAATTGCACTTTGCACAGTACGTGTTCCTTGAATGTGCCAGTGACGACTGACAACTGACTAGTCAACGTTTTATTTTTGAACTATACGCTAGTCGATATAAAAACTTGCTTCAAGATTGTGTATATATTATTATTAGAGTATTTCTAAATAATTCAAAAGCATTTTTATTCTTACAAAATGATAGCTGCAAAATAATGGAATAATAGAACTTGCCAAGTTTAAACAAAACACTTTTCTGCTAGAATAAATAAAATGCTCAGTATTACATTCCCCAACCCTTATTAAGCCTTTTACTTTTAACGACCAATTGCTCAGGATAGATAAAAGACATCGTCCACAAATGGCGTCACAAATTCAGTGATCTTCCATAATAATTTCCTTCAAATATCATAGTTTTTAGTATCCCTATTTTCAACATTAAGTTTTTTTTCGCATTATTTTAACAAAATGATGTCTGCCTATGGAAATCAGTGTTCGTCGCTGTTTGATTTGACAATAAAGCCCATTACATTACATAACATGTCATGAACATAACTATATGGGGTATAGATATTCAGGGATTGTTTTTTGGGGTTAATCGAATCAACTAGTTTAAAAAAATAACTGTTGATTGGTCAAATGTCAAATCACATTGAAATGGTACGAACAAAAACGGATGAGATATGCATTGGAGTACCTACATATATATTTATACATCCGGAAGGTGAAACTACGTTACTAGAGTATGTACATTTATATCTTACTTGATTGGTATTGACGCAGCCAATCTTAACTTCGAAAAAAGATAGGGAGTGGGGATGTCTGGGATGTTCCATAAATAACGTCCTTCAAATTATCATTCGCTAGTTATTAAGTAAACAGACGGATTCTAATTCAATGATTAATTAATTTAATTTGAAGTGTAATTTTTAGCCATATGTGCTTAACATGTAGCAAAGTGAAAATAGAAAAATACTAAAAGCATATGTAATAAAATAAGCTTTACCTAGATACGGCATATAAGTTTTATATTGACCTTAGATTGCGAGTTACATTTGACATTGACTACTAAATATTGTGAAAGTTACTACGACTGTGAAAAACAATATATAACGAGGTATTTGCCAAAACGAGATAAGTCCATTTTTTCAAAAATGACATAATTTAGCGTGACGTGTACTATTCAACTTGATATGTTACTGTTTTGAATGGTAGGGTGCAACTAAAGCAATTTTTTTTTAAATAGCCAGCATTTCTTTTTTTGGCAAAACGGGCCAAGTTCACAAAAGATACATTTCTGATTTAAATTTGGTTTTCAATTTTTTTGTAGTTTGTGTTTGTAGAAGACAATTGTCGTGCGTAAATATTTTTATGCAAGAAAAGTTTGTGTTTCCCTCAAAACGATTAAAATTTCATGTCACGGACTTTTTCCTCCATGTTAAGTTATTGATTTTGAAGCAAAACGGAAAAAGACCGCAAATTCAAATTTTTGAAAATTTTCTAAAAATTCCAGTCAGTCCAGATTTATGAAACTGCTTGAAATAACGCTTCGTCAGTTGGAGTACCTGTAGAAAAAATAAAAAAATTTGAGTTCAGACACGTAATCCTGTCACCGTTTATTCATTATTCGTTGTTTCTGTAAAATTTCCTTTGATGGACTTGACACGCTTTACCAAAACACACTTTAACTGTTTAACATCTACGGAATGACGCAATAGACGAATTGCAAATGACAATGACTAATTAATGTAAAAAAGATGAATTATTTTCTTAAAATCAATATTGTTGTATTAAAATATAATTTTAGCCAGTTTTTTCTTTATGTTTAAATCTTTATATTTTGGCATAAATACTCGAAGCAAAATCAATTTATATTCATAAAAAAGAAGTAATGAAGTAAGTAGTATCAGTATCAGTCAGCATTCGCATTATCCTGCAGAACAGAAGCCCAAAGCACCCTGACATAAAAGCTTTTATACAAAATGCGTCTTTTACTAGTCATCGCAGCCATTTTGGCAATCCACGCTCTCGTTGTTGTGTCCACTTCGGCGTCTTCAGCAGGTAAATTCAAAGTTAAAATTCAAAGATACTTAAGACTTACATTTTATTATGTGTTAACAAAGTTCATTATTTCGCACTTAGTAATTTGTAATCATAGCAAAGTTTAACATTTTTTGTATTTTGCCTTTAAAAATCTAGTTGAAGGAAGTTCGGATATTTCTCCAAAGGTGGATGACCTCGTTATGGTCAAGCAGGCTATTCCTACACGACCTACACAGTCAAAGGGAAGCAGCGCAAAACCAACGAGACGTCGTCGAGATATCTAAAAATGTCAAAACAGCACAAGCACTTTTTCCCGTGATTTTATTTCTTTAAAATTATTCTGTCAAGTATCTTACATCTTTCTATTAACCTTCTTACAATTCGGACAATTTTAATACAAAATAGCGTACTATATGCAACAAAAACATTTTTTAGAGATATTCAAATCAAGTGTAGTATTATAATGAAAACCTTCCTACCTACATAAAAATTTTAATTGGACTACCTATATAATGTTAATAAATCTTCATTCGAAAATACAAAACCAGATTATTTTAAAATTATTTTAGTTGGTAAAATAAAATTTTATTCAAAACATATTTTCTTATAACATTCAAAGGTCTTGAGGGAGCATCCAATGCAGCGATCACATCGACAGAATGTCCCTTCCCCGCAAAGTCCGTATGCATCGTAGTATTCTTTTCCACATAGATCACCAGGGCCCTTGGCACATACCGTGTGGCCACAGTAGTTCACAGCTGTGCCGAAGGTGCAGTCTACTGGATCGGGACAGACACCACCTGGGCATTGTGGACACACGGGCTCGATGGAATTATTCCATGCTGCACTATTTGCTGGTCTGTAAGTTGGAAAAAAAATTAATTAACTAACTAACCGTATACGCATATAAGTATAAAAGCTTTATAAAAATCTGTACGTATTTCTACTATACCGTTGGGTTAAACTTAAACTTACTTGACGCAGGTTGTAATAGTAAGGAGGGCGAAAATAAAAAATACAGTTGCCTTTATTCCACACATATTTAAGCACTAATTTTAAACTGAATTGGTACGGTGACAGTAAAAACAATAATTTACTACCAATTAATTTAATTGAAAATATTTTATAAATTTATTAAAATGTAATGGGATTTCCTGGCCTTTTTCCAAAAATGTTACACATCCTTTTAATGTTAATTTTATTTATAGCTTTTGAACACAAAATTAACACAACACAAATTATGTCCGAGGAATTCGGCTTGGATGACGACAACGAGCTGATTGGATACTAAAGAAAATGTAATTTATTTGTGTGTAATTTCATTTTAAGGATGTAGATGAGGAAATTATTTGCAAAAATAATGACGTTAGATTACTTAGCAAAAAAGTGTCAAATAAGTTACATTTTTATCATTACTCATTGCTTCAGCTTGACATAATATACATTTAACTTTATCAATTACGGACCTACTATGTAAAATAAGTGTTTTGATACAATTTAAAGGAATCGCAGTCACACATAATAAAGGGATCGTCTATAAATGACGTCAGCCAAAAATCCTCATAGAGCCCTATAATGACCTCCTGACCTCCCCCTGACATGAGTTTATAACAATTGCGTAAATTGCTAAATTTAACATGGGCTGTCATCATGGTAGAGCAGAAATATTGACCCTAACTGTGACGTCATTTATGAATGATCCCATATCACAATAATTTTCCATTTTTCCTGGCACTATGTTGCGTAATCAAAGTTAGTAATTTGATTTAAGGAGGATGCCAATGACTTTTATTGATTTTTCAATTTCCTTATCACCTTCCTTATTTATGAAGTGCATGTGTAACTTCTTACTGCAAATTCTAATCATTTACCCCAGTTAAGTTGTAGGTTCACGTTTCGCCTTTCGCCCAGTATCATTATCAATTCGTAGGAATGAAAGTCAGTTGTGCAGTTAGTACTTTATGCTATCTGTAAAAGATGTTGAAGCTGCTCATCATTTACGTATGCACATGTTGCGATTCTTTTGCCTTGCTGACGCAGATACTGCAAACATATAAACTATTTTTTATTCAGGTTTATTTTATTTGCTCAAATACACGATTTACATGCATAATTTATCGATGTCGATGTCAGCATTATTTCCCTTTACATGTCAATCTTACACTTACAGTAACATTGAAGTTGGAATGAAATAAATCAATCAATAATAAAGTAATAAAATAAGTAATCACATTGTATGTATTAACACGTACCGTATATCCTGTACAATAATAATGCAAGGGTGAGATATTATACTACGCGGGTCTGTAATAGTAACAGGGTCTGAGAGGTTTCTGTTTGAAAAGTACGCGGGTCTATTTATTTAGCACACTTTTAAATGGCAGCAGGCAGGTTTGTGTTGGTAACGTGGATAATTATGAAATTATGTGCTGGATTTTCTGGGCCGGATAATGTGGCCAGCGCAGGCAGCCCCCACTGCTTGAATTTTCAAAAAATATGTAAATGGAACATTTTGCAGTTTTCAAAAATATGTAAACAGAAATATTTTGACCTTTCAAAGACATGGAAAATAAATTTTTTTTGTACATTTCAAAAACATGGAAATAAAACATTTAACACCTTTCTCAAAACATGTGAATAGAACATTTTACACTTTTCTGAATCAAGTAAAAAGAACATTTTGCACTTTTGTAAAACATGTAAATACAACATTTTGCTTTACCAAAGAAAACCATCAATAAAATCAAACTGGTGGTTTTTGTAAGGGAAACAAATTCCTGCCTAAAACCAATTCCTTCGTCCGGCCCTGTGGATTTTGGGTTTTTAAGTGCCATTTGATTGCATGGAAATTTAGCTTATAATTTACGTCAAAAAATTGATGGTTTTTGAGAGCATACAAAATAAGCTGTTCAATAATTACTATATACAAAGCAGGTTCCTACGTATACAGTATTGTAACCTTGAGCATGAGTTTCAATAATGATTATTTTATTTTTCAACTTTTTGTTGAATAACATGAGACACACACTCTACAAACACAGATGTACAGCTCAATCAATACTTCTTGATGAATTCCGTGATTTTTTTGGCATCAGAACTACGGAGCTTTTTCGCAATTTTGTGTAATTTAAATGAAACAGTTTGCAGGAATTTTTTATAATCATCCAGAATTATCCAGAGCCAGACTTGATTACAGTTTTGACGTTGGGCTAACCACAAATCCCCGAAGTAACAAAAAAAGAAAGTAAATCAAAGGCACAGATTGAAATTCTATTTTTTTTATTTGAGCAGCAGGTTATTATTGAACAGTCCATTTTATTTTTCCAGAACCACATAATGGATTTTGCTCACGGTCACGGACAAAAATCTCATCAACTAAAATGCGTATGTATTCTTTCGTTTAGTATAAAAGGCGAGTTGAATTTAAGCTGAATTCATTCCAAGCTTTTACAGTTGACAGTACGAAGACAAGGCCAAGGCTAAGACCAGCTCATAAAACTTTGATCAAAAATTAAAAATTTCCATTCAAAATGTTCCGAAAACTTTTGGTGATTTTAATGAGCATTTTCGTGTTCCACTCACTTGTGTCAGTGGAAGCAGACGTAAGTATAGCTACAAGCACTACACATTATTCTTAAACTTTATAACTGGTGAAAGTAGCATATAACCTCAGAATTAGCGAGTTGAATTAAATCTTAAATATGAAATTAATTACATCTTCGTTTCAGCCACTGGACGACAACGCAGAGCAGGAAGACCGGTTATTCTTTCGCCCTTTTTTCTTTCCACTCAACTTAAATATCCCTAAGCCAGCAGCTGCAAGTGGAAATGGGTCAGCAGCAGGGAATACAACCGGCTAAAAATGTAGCAAGAAAAGGATTTTACTTCTAAAACTACAGGAGATAGGAACGTATATTATTACAACTTTAAATTTGTTTTATAGTAATGTAATTTACACGCTTCTAAAAATATTTGAATTAAATCATATGAAATTAAATATCTAAAATACCTAATTATATAAATAAACCAGGCATTTCTTCAATTTCAAAAACATTTTACTAATTTATTGCCGATTTCTGAAACATCACATATTTTTATTTGCTAACCGAATTTCAAAATCTATAATCAGCATTAAAAATAAGTTTTAAAACTCTCTCATATTAATTTAAGTGTTTTAAGAATTCCATTAATCACAAGGACCTTGAATTCAAGGCCATACTGTGCAATATGACACATACATAATATAAATGTTTTTGTGTAAATATCTGATTACAGCTAATTACGGCTATGGTCCGGGTTGTCAAGTGCTTTCACATGGGTATGTTGTATTATAAGGGAACATAAGTATTTTGATTACATTCGCATTCATTGATAGTCCCATTATTAATTTATATCTAGACACTCATGACAGCTAAGGGGCCATCCATATATTACGTTTCAGGTTTTAGTGCAAAACCCCCTCCCCCCCATCCAATCGTCACTACACCGTCATTTCTCAATGCCCCCCCCCCTTATAAACGTTTAAAGTTTTTAAATAATATTTTAAAGAATTTTTCACATTTTCTAAAAGTTTTTACTTTTTATCGAAAAAATAAAATATATACTACATGTTACATTTTATCTACGACGTATCTACATACTTTAATTTGCGCTTGTTGTTGAGACGAACTAACACTTCCAGAGGACTCTAGGTCTTGCGTCTACAATACCTACGTGTATAAATAATCTTGCTGCTTAAATCCTTATAGTTAGTATCGAAATTCAGTGTTTGACATCACCACAATATTCATTATAGCTTATTTTGATTTAATGTGATTTAGTATTTTTGTGTGCAAATATAAAAATAGAACGTCACCTTTCACGTTGTCCTTTCAGCTAATAGTTAAAAGCCGCAGCAAAATGAATTCAAAACTTTTCTCAGTATTTCTTTTTCTTTGTTGTCTTTCTATTAATTTGAGTTTGGGTTCCGTACTGAAACAATCCAAGGCAAATTCAGCTAAAAACAGCAGCATCCCCATCGACTACTACTACATTCAAAATGTTCAGAGTGGTTTGGTAAGTATACTTAAATAAACCGCAGTATTTAATTTTAGCTTGTTGATTTTTGTGCGTGTCTATGTATGAAGAGTTGTTTGGCAAAACGGGTCAAGTCCATTAAATGATTTTTTCCTAAATGGGATAAGTCCACCTAACAAATCCATTTTCTGATTTAATTCAGTTTCCCGGTGTTTTCGTAGTTTGTAGAAAAGACAATTCCCGTGCGTACGTTTTTAATGCAAGGAAAAGTTTACAAGTTAAAAAAGTTTGGCTTCACTCAAAACGATTAAAATTTCATCCCACGGACTTTTTCCTCTACGTTAAGTTATTGATTTTGAGGTAAAACGGAAAAAGTCCACTTATTAAAATTTTGCAAAATTTTCGAAAAAATTCCAGAGTCAGCCCAGATTTATGAAGCTGCTTGTAATAACGCTTCGTCAGCTGCAGTGCCTGCAGTTAAAAATTGAGTTCAAAAAAAATAATCCTGTCATCTTTTATTCGTTCTTCGTTGTTCCTGTAAAATTTGCTTTGATGGGCTTGACCCGTTGTGCCAAAAAACTCTTCATATCTATATGTAGCGCAAACTAATACCCACATCGACACGGCACTGAAAGCACTCAATAATACACACATAACATATATTAGCATGTATTAACTTACAGATATATCCTATAAAAGTCGTTTAAAAATATATAATTTAAACATTTAAAATTAATTTACTTTCAATGTCAAGTTTGTATAAATACATTAAATTCTTTTATGTGACTCTAGGTAGTTGCTGCCTTTGAGAATGGATTACCAACAACAGGACCAGATGGTTCGCTTGGTTTTGCAACAGCCGAGTCCCTTAATGACGCCCATGGAAATAAAACTATAGAGTCGATGCTCGTCTTTCACGTAGAAGAGGCGAAGGATGAAGGTATTCATGGCTTGTTTTAAAAACCTGGCTTTTTTGGAAAAATTTTAATGATAATTGATTTAAATTGATAATTATTAATAACCTTGTGTTCTTACTTCTCTCTCCACGCAGATTACATTTCCTTCAAAACAATGGGCGGGAATGACAATAATGACTTTGTAAGCCTCCAAAATACAAATACAAAAAATAAAATACCAGATAGAAACGCTAATTTAATAACAATTATTACTTATTATTATTACTTACATATTACATACATTTAGTAAAAACTTTTACTCACAAAATGAATAATTACTGAGTGAGTACAAAACTATGCCATAGTATTTTGTATCGTTTTCATGTGCGTTCCAGGGAATATACTACATGACCATTTTTGATGGTATTACAATCTCCATGACCAAATTATGGGAGCTCAAACAGCGAGGAGAAAATACATTTCAAATGACGCCTGTAATTTTATACACGCCGTTAGGCACATGCTTAGCAGATGTTGGGTGAGAATCTTTTTTTAAGTCATCTTATTTTGTAAAAGCAAAAATTCTACTTGTAAAAATATAGAAGTGTGTAGGTTCATGAAGGGGAGCAAAAATTGGTCGAGACTGGTCAAATTTTGCAGCTATGTAAAATTATTTTGAATGCTTTTATTTAGACTTCGCAGACATCTGGTCGACGATCAAGAGTGCAATGATGAAGATGCGACCCAAGAGTGGCGCTTTGTCAAGGCGGAAGGCTGGAGCTCAAATTAAATATTTAGCCAAAGTACATACCTACCTACATAAATATCGTCTGTGAAGAACCAAAGTGACCCATTTCGATTTTTTGCTAAAAACAACATGTACTATCTACAAAAAGGTCTTGAAAGCATTTAAATAGACCATTTTGTACTTTTCAAAAATATATAACTGAAACATTTTGCGGATTTAAAAAAATGTGAATAGAGAAATTTACACTTTTCAAAAATGTGTAAATAGAACATTTTGTACTTTTCAAAAATATGTAAATAGAACAATTTACACCTTCCCAAAACATTTAAATAGAACATTTTGCGCATTTCAAAAATATGTAAATAAAACATTTTACATTTTTCAAAAACTCGTAGTCATTAATATTTTTCGCATGTTTCTCATTTTGTTTATACAACAGAGCTCATTTTGATTCTAGCTTAAATTGGAAATGGGCCATTTTGGTTCTTCACAGACGATATATGCTTAAGTCCATCAATGTAAAGTTTAATTGCATATGAATAAAACTATCGAAAAACTGAATACCAACCCCTTAATATGGCATTAACTTGTGTATGAAATGTATAAAATTTCGATAACTGCAATTTTGTTATTGTCAGATCCACACATAGAGCATTTAAATTTAATTACAATTAAGGTCTAAAAAATATTATTGTATTGAGCAAAACTGTTAATACATTTTCATACGTTCATTTAAGTGTTTTAAGATCTGCACTAATCATAATCAAGAGCCTTCAAAGCCGTATATATCGGAACTCGGAACATAAGTGTTTTTGTGTTCAACTATCTAATTATAGCTAGGTAAGTCCAGGTCCGGAATGTCAAGTATTTTGATAACCTTCTGTTTTATTTCAAGCAAACATAAGTATTTTGGTTTTTACGCCTATATGAATCGACTGATAGTCCAATTTGTCTATGTAATTTCCATTATTAAACGTTATATCTACTTAGATACTTATTGCAACTAGATAAATCCATATATAATATAGTCCTGCTTAATTAAATTCTATTAGTATCGATAGCCACTGTTTCACATCAGCATCCATTAGCTTTGGTTGCTTGTGAAATTAGTATTTCTGTGTGCAAATAAATATAGGAAGTAACAGTACCATAGTGCCTACTGACCAGCTCCAGCAAAATAAATTCAAAACTATTCTCAGAATTTCTTTTTCTTTGTTGCCTTTCTGCTAATTTGAGTTTCGGTTTCGTACTGAAACAATCCAAGTCAAATTCAGCTAAAAACAACAAACAACAGCATCCCCATCGACTATTACTACATTCAAAATGTCCAGAGTGCTTTGGTAAGTATTTAAACATACACCAGTATTTAATTTTCAGCTTGCTGATTTTTTTGCCAATCTATGTATCATTAAACATGGAGATTGACACCTTATTAAGATCACTACAGAATGTAATTACAGAATACTAGCAGATACCATATTATATCGCTGTGAAGAACCCAAATCTACAAAAATATTGAAATATGTCTTGAAAGCATTTAAATAGACCATTTTGCTTTTTTCAAAAATATGTAACTAGAACATTTTGCACGTTCCAAAAAAATGTAAATAGGACATTTTATACTTTTCAAAAACTCCTAATTAATATTTTACGAATGTTTTTTATTTTGTTTTGATGATATAGCTCATTTTGATTCGAGCTTAAATTTGAAATGGGTCGACATGAAATGGGTCATTCTGGTTATTCACAGTTTCACAGACGATATGCAATTTACTGATATTTCTTATATAGATTAAAAATATCATATAAAAATTTTTAACTTACGTTAAGAGTAAAGATTGTATAAATTCTTACATATTTTTTTGTGACTCTAGGTAGTTGCTGCCTATGACAATGGAAACCCATCGAATGATGCAAATATAGCGCTTGGCTTTGCAAGGTCGGAATCGCTTAATGATGCCCATGGAAATAAAACTATAGAGTCGATGCTCGTCTTTCACGTAGAAGAAGAGAAGGACTCAGGTATTCATAGCTTATTTAAAATTTTTGGCTATCAAATTTAAGAATAATTCGTAAGTTTTAAACTAACCGATATTATGATCGAAAGTATTAATATTTAATTTGATGTTTCTGGCATTTACTTAATATTCTCTCTGCACAAAGAATACATTGCTTTCAAAACAATGGGCAAGAATGACAATAATGACTTTGTAAGCCTCCAAATACAAAATTCTAATTAAGTAACTTGCATTTAGCAAAAGCATTAATAACTGAGTCAGTACAGCCCAATATTGTCACACATTTTAAGGCGCTTTAATGCGTTTCAGGGACAATACTACATGACCATCTTTGACGGTATCACAATTTCCATGACCAAATTTTGGCTGCTCAGACAGCGAGGAAATAATACATATCAAATGTCGCCTGTTATTTTGCACACACCTTTGAGTACATGCTTAACAGATGTTGAATAAGAATTTTTTGAGTCACCTCATTTTGTAAAAGCAATTTTACTTGTAAATGTAGAACCGTGAGGTTGAATGAAGGGAAGCACAAAATGATCGAGACTGGTCATCTTGTACACATTTTTATGCAACTATTTTGAATGATTTTATTTAGACTTCACAAACATCTGGTCCACGATGTTAAGTGCAACGATGAAGATGGGTCTCAAGAGTGGCGCATTGTCAAGGCGGATGGCTGGAGCTCAGAATAAATATTCATGGAAAAAAAGTGAAGTTTAATATCACTTAGGTTATATGAATAAAACGATTAAAATTCCCACCCTTATAATATCATGAAAAGTTTTGAAATCATTTGAATTATTTTTTCCATAAAAATGTAATATTATTTTACAGCCAGATCCACATGTACTCCCACTCCCAGTTACAAATTACAATTCATTTCTACAAAATATTATAGTACTGAGCAAAACTTTTACTACGTTTTATTGTACGGTAGCAGTACTTAGTCAAAATACTTAATATTACTGATGACGATGAATTGTTCCATTTTTCATTAATTAATTTTAAGACATTTAAAAGTGAAATGTATGTGTAAATTCAAACCATAAATTGAGTCTGCAGTATGATAACCTCATTTTAAGAATTTTGGTTAAAACCAAATTAAGTCAAGTGTGCTTTTAAAAATACTTTTAAGTAAAATTCCTCTAACTTGTAAGCTGGTTTTAAAGATGTAACGGAAACATTTAACATTACACATATAAGCGAGCCCGCGTAGCTCAGTGCTTACTGCACTGGTGTCTGTGAACCTGCTGTTTAAGCAAATGCTCGCTTCAGGTCTTGGGATCGAGACCAGCGGCGGTGGCAAGTTTTCCCACTGGGTTTTCCTTGTCCACAAGGCAGTGAAGGGCTCGGCGGCTCTGAACGTCAATGTAAAATGAAGTTCGCCATAGAAGTAGGCCCGACTAATGTTGGAAATAAGACAAAACCTGTGTGATGGCACAGTGCAAGAAGTGAATTCGAGGTCGGGCACCCTGTAAGAACTGCGGTTAAATCGGGGCAACCTCAAATTTATTTATTTTTTTTTTTACATTACACATATAAAACAAAGTAAAATACACTAACAAGTAAATAAATATAAAGACAACTTTATTCAGAAAAAATAAAATTGACACTGTCCTACACAAAGGATAGCCCAATGGACTCAGTATACGAATCAAATTTTTGCTTATATCAAGATTATGCGATTTGAAAATAACTATTATTATAATGAGAAAGAACTTTATCTAGAATATGAATTTTGAGCTGATCTTGAACACAGCATATTGTGATTTTCTACAGTCTGACCTGCGAGATATATTATGACATCATAATATTCACCTTCACCTGCCTAAAAAACCTAGATTTGTAGCTCGAAATTTAATCCAAACTCAAAATATCAAAATAAATCAAAAATAAACTAACTCCCATTGAAAAATTCCTATTATCCACATTTATACATAATAGGAGTTCACTACTACTAAATTACTAAATGATTCGAAATTAAACTAAAGTCTAAAGTAAACTAAAGTAAAAAAACAATTTTAAGAAAATTAGTCTTCTAAACAGTCACACTAACTAATACTGTACTGCAGAGTCGCATTTTAGTTAGACTGATATTCTGAACTGAAACACATTATTACACTCTTTGAGGGTCATAGCAAACCTGGTCTTCCTCTTCAAAGTTGGCTTCATCCGAATTAATTTTCTGTTTATAATTGAGTTGGGTATCATTTGCTAAAATGTAAGTTCCGTAGCAAATAAGAGCAAATAGCATGGCAGCATCTATACCCACTAAAGAAGCAAACGCCAACCACTCCGACCTTTCTGCATTCATCCGAGTACAGGAACCATAGGCAAGAGTCAAGCCGAATATGACAATCAAAACGATGCAAGAACTCACATTGTATACAATCAATAGAGTCGATATTCCTGGAGCAATCTTTAAAATAAAAGTACAAAATCATAGATTAGATTTCAACAGATTACATTCTGAGGTGTTGTACATATACAAAAAAAGTTATCATATTTATGAATTTATTCATACAACTACTTAATAGTACGAACCTTATTAGTCGCGCAACAGACCAACGAAGCTGCAATCACTTGCAAGACCCCACACACTATTCCAATGGAAGACAGCACGATAAAAACATTGTACTCGCTTGAGCTTGGGCATTTCGTAAGGATTTTTCTTTTCAGCAAGGGTTGGGGATTTACGTAGTGAACATCTCGTTTTACTACTGGTTTTTTACCAAGTGAATCTAATATACTGTCAACGGTAATTTTTTCTGATTCCCATTTCGTTTCTACGTCAGGGAAAGCACGGCGAAGGTTGTCACTGGTAGTCGTGGAATCAGTATCTGTTGCAAGAAGAGGTTTTAATGAGCTCACACGTTTTGGAAGGGTGCTGACTCTTGCAGTCATAATACGATTTTTTCGAGTGTCAGGAGGAGGAATGCTGGCTACAACTTTGTTATTTTTCGTGAAATTTAGCACATCGTCCAATTTAATGGCTGCTTTACTATTGAATTCATTGGTAATACCAAGAAATCCCGACTCAATCTGGCGGTTTTCAATCTTAATTTGTTCCGGACTCCTAGGCAGGTCAACTTGTTTCTTTTCTACTCCGTCCGAAAAATATTTCATTGGTCGACTTTCAGGAATAGCCCGGTCCTGGTATATGCTAGGAGCTTTCTCGGATGAAATACCCGGTTCCAAAGATTCCTGAAAAGGTATAAAAATATAATTTAACTAGCATCATAGTGCTCATGTACCACATTCCATTGAGTGTCAAGAAAGAAAAAAAAATATATTCTTTATTACAACTTTTAACATAATATGGAATAAGAACTTACATCAGTACTTCCAGGATGACTTTGGAAGTTATCGTAATTTCCAAGAATTCTTGCCAGGAAAATTGCAGATGCGATTATAAGTCCACACGCGAAGAGCTTAAAACACAATTATACACAAACATTATCCAAAAAGTATTTACAAGGTGTCCGTCATTTGAAATCAGTATAAACATAAACTGTATTATCAAAATAGGTTAACTCAAATCAAATCCAACACCAGTTAAAATTAATACGGAACAAAACTGCAGTACGGCAGTACTAATTAGGTACAAAATTATCTTATATTGAATAAGTCAAGTATATATGTACTACTACTACGCTGCACTGCCTCAAATAACTCATGCAAGTTATAGTAGTTACTACAAGGCAAAAAGTTGGCACGAACACAATGAAAGCCAGGGCCGGACGATGGAATTCCTTTTAGGAAGCAATTTGTTTCCATTCAAAAACCACCATTTCGATTTTATTGATAGTTTTCTTTGGTAAAGCATGTTTAGAACAACAACAACAACAACAACAACATGTTTTATAAAAGTTTAAAATGTTCTTTTTACTTGATTCACAAAAGCGCAAAATCTTCTTTTTACTTGATTCACAAAAGTGCAAAATGTTCTATTTACACATTTTTAGAAAAGTGTTAAATGTTTTATTTCCATGTTTTTGAAAAGTCAAAATATTCTATTTACATATTTTTTGAAAATCCAGGCAGCATTATCCGGCCCTGACGAAAGCATTTATAAACGTGGTAATCAAAATTAATTAAATCTTACAGTGGATACAGCCCCAATGAATTTGATGTGGATCTCAGCAGCCAAACCCATTGTCTTAGTACTGAAAAAAGTAAAAGGAAGAAACAAGAAAGTAGTAAAGTAAATACTGGATACATACACATATGGTCATAACATACCTATTGATCTTTCCTTAAAAAAGCATCATGCAACGTTATAGGATCTATGTAATTACGTATTAAGTAACTCAAATAAGGTATTGGATAGAGGAGGAGTAGGCACGAGTGGGCCGAAAGGGCGAAGGAAAGAAGATTTTAAAAACATAAATCGAGCTATTATTAGATGTAATTAGTTGATTATTAGGTTAGTACTAGTACCACTTCTGCTAATGATTACTGTTTATTGATACTATGAAGCATACAGATTGAGATTAATTCATCGGGTTTTAAGTAGGTATGTATTTTAATTTGAACGAACATTGTTATTTGAGCGATCGGCAATACTCTCCTTATACAGGGGTGGGCCGAGATTATAGAGACAAACTAAAATACTAAATGTTCACCGTATTCTTCACATGAGAACCGCGGCAATTTAACATACTATGAACAAGGCATTTAGGCTTACGTGTGCAAAAATTCGTAACGGCAGCTTTTAAAATAGGCCCGAAAATAGACTCCAAAGTGGAAACCCGCATCCGGGTGCTTTCCGAACTTAAATACCCGTGTAGAAAAATAGCAGCGATGCTCAATATCGAAGTAATACCTGTTTGCGTTAGCACTGTTAATCGTGTTGTAAATTCTGTTAGAAAACGAAGAGCAGCTGCAGGTTTAGGGTTTTCTCGGCCCTCAAACGTGTACCCTCGTGAAGTTGTAAATCCGGGTATTATAAAAATAGTTGACCAAATGACTTATAATGTCAACCCCTTATCTCAACGTGCTATTGCAAAGCAAGTAGGAGTATCTCGTACTACTGTGAGGCGAATAATAATAGAAGATCTAAGTAAAACTATTCGAAAAAAGACGCGTGTGCATCTGTTGTCTGATAAAAACAAACAAGTCCGAAAAACTAACGCCCGGAAGCTGTACCAAGAAATTCTTGCAGGTAGTAAGTCCAAATTTGCAGAAACTCGAGACAAGGCATTTTTTAACGTTCAGGACTGTAATGGGGAGAGGAGATTTCTCTATACTAAGGACAAAGAATTAGATGTTAATCCGGTGGTGAATAGGAAAGAAAAGTTCGGTGACAAGATAATGGTTGTTGGTGCATTGACGGATCGTGGAGTGCTGCCACTTTTTAAAGTCCCACCAAAGGTCAAGGTAAACTCACAGTACTATGTGGGCAAGGTTTTAAAACCTATATTAGAAGTTCATGTCCCACGACTTTACGGAGAGGACACCGACAAGGTCGTTGTGCATCATGACATGGCAAGTTTGCACACTGCCCGGGTAACCCAGTGGTATTCTATAGGCTTGGAAGAAAGACTCAGAATAAAATTAATTCTGAATTCAGAAATTCCCGTTAAATCACCCAATGTAAGTCCTATGGACGTTTTTGGTGTTGGTTGCTTAAAACAAGCATTATTTAAACGAAAGGCATCCACCCTTGAAGGGCTTTGGAAAGCATCAAACGATGAGTGGAACAAAGTCACCTCTGAAAAGTGCCGAGAAGTATTCGAATCGTGGAAAAAAAGACTACGTACTATATCCAAATTGAACGGAGAACACATTGAAAATACGAAGGTTATTTATTGCCGGGTTCTACATGCTAAATATTAAAGGTGAACTTTGTCTCTATAATCTCGGCCCACCCTTCTGTACACTGCACTGGAGTCCTGGCGGCTGGCGTCGGTCAGTATTAAACTCCTGAGTTCCGATTTTAGCGTTTCATTGATGTAAGTACAACAATGAAAATGAAATTACGTATCAGGCTCTAAACTTGACCGACCGAGGGAGGCCACAACTCAGTAAAACTCACAGAACTTAATGTTTCAACAAATAAATATTATTAGCACTGCCAGTACTGCCACCGTCTGGTTTATTACACCTAAATTCTAAACTTTCAAAATTATGATTTTTTACGCCTATCAAAGTGAAGTTTAGATACCTATGTGGATATAGGCATTTACTAAAAATTGTATAGCCATTCTAATGAGTCATAAATGTCAAATACGGAAGTCAATGAATGATAATATGATAATGGTTAATAGAATAAAATAATGATACAATATGCAATAGACTGGCCTATCAGAATATAGGTATTGGCTCATTAACTCACTTAACTTTGTTGATGAAATAACTACATCTGACATCATTGCATGATATTTATAATATTATTTTGCAATTCTACTAATTGTAGTAAGTACTAAACTAAACCTATACGAATAGGCAGGGTGGTTGCTGTCCTGACCTCGGGTCTCTCCAGGCCATGCAACATGACAATGTAACATTCAATAAACTTCAAGCTTGCTTTGTACTTAATTGCTAAATTTGCCGAATGCTAAAGAATTGCAGATTGCAGCTCGGTTGCGGGCAACTGCTATAACTACATAATTACCTATAGGTAATTAATTACACAATATAGACATAGAGCCTCCCGTTACCCAGTCTGTGGACATTCACCAATTCTAATCGCTCGTGAATTAGATTTAAATACCCTAATTTATTATTTTAATTACCAAGGAATTAGTTTTAAATCCCCGGCATTTACTTTTAAATGCTGTATCGTTTAAACCAGCGGGCCAATCAGGGAACTGATGGGCCAAGTTAACTTTTTACGAAAATCTAGTCACAAAGTCGTCATCGTTCCGATGTAGATGTAACTTTTAAATCGTAGTTGATCTAATTTGGGACCTAGATTTAATGCATTTCCACTGACTGTTACCCGCACTTCATACTTGGACTTGTGCTACTAAACAGCTGACAGCATTTCCAACATCAATTTATTCTATTCTCAATCGTTGAAAATCGATCATTAAAAGTTTTCAAACTTAACTGACTAATTACCGTTTACTTGCAAGTTTCTTTCTTGAATGTAATGTTGAATGTAAGAGAAACGAGAAAGAATTTATGAATAATGTACAGATCTACATACTTACATACCTGCTTAAGTACGATGTTGTATTGTAGTTAAAAAAAATATTAAATTACGTGGTAATAATAATGCGGTTGTCCGTTGTCCTTGAACTACGTTTATGTCATTAGCCACAACTCACGAACTTAACGAAGTTAATAAACAGAAAATCGAATCGCAAACGTTAAATGAGCAATTAAGATGAATCTACGTAATTTAGTACCTAATTTGGTTAGTTTCAGTTTTCAGTTGTCAGTTCGCAGCAACTTCTTTCCAACTTGCAAAACTTGCAACTATTGAACTATTATTTATAGTTATAGCTTATGAATGAAGTTAAACTTCGCGCATCTTGCTCCTTCATTCAACGTTGCAGGGACTTCCTATATCAACCATCACTTAACCATCAGAACCATCACAACCATCCAACCATCCTCGATGGTTGCGATAGAATTAGATACTCTAGAGAACCGAGTCATATCTCAATGCATGTAGCTTTTACCAGACCTCATGAATGAACGTATGCATAGGAGGTAAGCAGTGCACTAGAAACTGCCTGCAGTAACGCCATCTGCATTTTAACAGACAACTTTGCTTTGACTTTTCGCTCTTGACCAATAGGATCCACTGCCAAGCTCCGACCAAAGAATACGACTGCCTTTCGCATTAAAGCACACAACCATAATTATTGCATTACCTACCTACCAACTTACATAGGTAATGTTTTCTCTCCTTAATTTTATGAAAATGTTTATTTTCACTTAAAATGCACAATAATTTGAAATAAAACTGCCCTAACCCCATTCGCAAATAGAATTAATATTAAAGTAAATACAGTTTAGCGAAGTTTTTGCATTGACTTACACAACATCATAGTGAAAACCGAATCAAAAACATGGAAAGTGAAGACTAAGAAAGTGTCATCAGTGCCCCAGAATTGAAAACATTTTATCAGCACAATTTTACACAAATGAAGCTGTCGGCTGTCGGCAATACATGTGACTGTATAATGTCTTCAAAATGTATTTTGCATTTATGCAAAGGCAGGAAAACTGATGAAAAAATTTCTCTATTTTCGTAAAACATTTTTTATTTTTACCTGTGTTTGTGAGTGTCAAAAATCTGTTCTGTTCTGTGTTCTGTGAAGGTGTGTGTTTGTTGTGTGCGCAGTAACTAAACATTGTCATGTGGATAATAACTATTTATAAAACCGTTTCATAAAATTTGCAATTAAGGATTCCAGCTGAAACCCTGAATTCAATAAACTTGAAACGCCGTCAGTGGATCCAAATAATTCGCAAAGATCTGAAAAACCCGACTTGGGTTCCTGCAAAAAATTCCTTGGTCTGCGCATTGCACTTTCATCCCGATGATCTTTATACCACTGCAAAAAACTTTGTGAAACTTAAAGCGAATGCTTTACCATCGCTTCTACTTAATAAAGGTACTTTTGAATTAGTGTAGATTAAGTATTATAATTAAAAATGTCGTTGGAGAAGGATCAAGTCTGATCATCTCCATCTCTAGCTAGAATCAATTACTATTATCTCCATTTAGCACTAAAAGCAATTCTGATCATCTGCACTTTTTATGAAATACGGCTAATGTGATATCTTAATGATTAGTTAAGAGTTTAATTATTCAAAACTGAGTGAGCTTAGGGTCATCCGTAAAATATCTCTATTTTAAGTCCCTATGGCCCTCTTGTCATCCGCTTTCCAGTTGCGTAAATGCGTATCATTAGCATGCGATACAATTATTATACATGTAGGCTACTTGGCAATACCCGTGACGTGATTTATAACCTACGAGTTTTATTACTACGCGGATCGATCTATTAGAGGATTTACTGTACATAGCAATGTAAACAATAATTATTTTTTAAACCTCACGAAGAGTAAAGAATGACAGATTAGGTTTGCGTTACTTTCAATGGTTAAAAAAACGTTCGAATCTTACTTCTAATGATATTTGCATAAACGGCACGGCGTGATAAAACAATTAATAATTAGTCTTTAATTAGAATTCAGCGAATCAAATGTGATGAGAATTATTCTTGTTAGCTATTTAGTGTATGCTTAAAAATATTGCATGTTTCATGAACGAGTACATTTATTCATCAAAAAACACTGTTGCAAGTTTAAAACATTTAAGGGGCCGCCCTTAAATGATGCCATGGATATGGCCAAGCAGCCAACTTGAATATTAATAGTATCCCATGATACCAATGACCTGATGGGTGACCTGATGACAGCAGGGCCATAAAATGGAAATGTTTTGATGGCGTCGGTTATGTATGATCCCAAACGTACTCAGTTTCAAATGATTAAACTCTGAACTATTCATTACCATATCACATCAGCCGTATTTAATAAAAATGGGAGATGATATGAATTTCTTTTAGTCCAGAATAGAGATGATCATACCTAATAAAAATCAATAATAAAAATCAATTTTATTTGTCCTATTTATGTGGACAGCTGCCGGAGCTCATATGGATTAAGGGCCTCACCTAAGCAATATACTGTCACGTACTTTACCACACAATTGTAATCTTTTAATATGCAAATAAGGTATAATGTTTCCAGCGGTACGGTTAATTCCCTTTGGTATACGGACAACTTACTTCTGGAAATTTTTCTGCCTGCCATCTTCCTCCCAGACATTTCCCCCCCAGAATTTACCTCCCGGACTTTTTCCTACGAAACACATACGATGGACATTTTTCTCCCACTATCGAAATTCATATGACCACAATAAACGAGTGCTTTTTGCCAGATAATGCATGTATTTGTAGAAATTCTCTAACCTATGCAAAATTCATAATGTGAAGTACCAAATTCGATCGTTTCCCCATTTTCTATAAAGTTATGAGTGTGTAAATATTTATTAATCAAATTTAACAAATGTACTGTTCCCGCACACCACATTGATATTTTGCCAATAAGTGCACCTGTGCGTCGCCGCGCATGCTCTTTACGAACGGCCTGCCCACCGTATAACAGTATACAAATTTCAAATTGTTGAATATTCAACCAAGCTTCGATGCTTCCTTGAATAAACCGGCAATTCAAATAATTTGAATTCAAGGAAGAATCGAAGCTTGGCTTAATATTCAACAATGTGAAATTTGTATACTGTTATACGGTGGGCAGGCCGTTCGTAAAGAGCATGCGCGGCGACGCACAGGTGCACTAATTGGCAAAATATCAATGTGGTGTGCGGGAACAGTAATATGAACATCATCGCACAAATAATGTCGTCGTCGTCTTTATTGTGGTCATATGAATTTCGATGCTGGGAGGAAAATTTCCGCCGTATGTGTTTCAAAGGAAACAGTCCAAGAGGAAAATGTCCGGGAGGAAGTTGTCCTATAACCTTCCCTTTGCTTGTTACAAATGTATGTTTACAATTACAGATGCGAGTCCACGTTCAATCTAAAAAGAAAGCGTAAACAATTCAAAGGCGCCTGGTGTGAATTTCAGTTGTGATGGTATGAATGAATTAATATTACTATTATTATCAAAAATTAAAAAATATGCTTGCCCTCAATTAAATATAAGTAACTTCTGTATTTTTTAGAAATACAAATTACACTCTCGAAAGTGGAAAGCAATTTTCCAAAAGATGTTTTTGGAATCGCTGGTCTCAGTTTTCTGTGCATTAACAGTATTTTTTTGACTCCGTCGTTCGTAAAAGTACTTAAGGCTAAATTAGGAATTGACGACAATGAAGCAGATATTTTAGAAGTACGTTGTAAGCATTATTTCCCAAAAAGTAAGAACTAAATTATTCTATTGCGACACATTTTTTTATTCAAAAAAGTTTAAAGCTAAGTAAACAATCACTAACAACAATACATAATTATTTGTCAGGATGTGCTAAAAGGAGAAACGTAGATGAGAATTACAATCACCAAATTCCAACGAAGAAAGTAAGAGACAGAGCATTTAAGTCCCCAGTTAGAACGTCGTTTTCTATCGAACATAATTACAGCTTAGCATTGTCACCGGCTACAGTTACACGAAAACTAAAATCTCGCCTTCAAGTTGTAACTAATGAGAAGCGTAACCTGTCATATAAACTATATCTTCAAAAAAAAGGCGAAACAAAACGGAAGGCAGGTTTACTTCTGTGCAATCAGCAATCAAAGGAAACTATAGAAACTACTGCTTGTAAGCCCGCTCTAAAAACTATACTTGAAAGTGAAAGGCAACGGGAGAAAGCTAAGTCAATTCTAGGGATGAGATACACCCAAGAAATGAAACAAATTGCTATGGCATTGCATTATTACTCGCCTCAATGCTACCGTTATCTTAGCAAGTATGTTTTCACGCTTCCCCACGAAAATAGTTTATCTGAGTGGATCAGAGGATGAGATTCGAGTCCAGGATTTAATATCCAAGTTGTAGAACGGCTAAAATTGGCATTAGAAAGAGGTGAAATTTTTTCTTCTGACGTTAATTTCATGATAGATGAAATAGCTATACGTAAGGAAACCGTTTGGAGCCCTACTCGAAACAAATATGTTGGTCATATTTATTACGGAATTGCAATGCCGGAAGGAGAATTGCCTCTTGATACAAATGTTCTAGTTGGCTTAGTTGTAGGAATAACGGGTGGATAGAAAGTCCCTATCGGATATATTTTTACTGATCACATCGGCAGTGAAGGTTTATACAACTTCAGTTTGGAAGGAATTAGACTTCTGACATCTCACAACTTTACGTTGCAATCAATTATTTGTGATGGAAACTCGCCTAACGTAAAAATGTTTCATCAATTTGGAATAAATGAAGATATAAAAAATAATGTAGTGAACCACAGCTTTCCTAATCCATTTGATTCTTCCAAACCAGAAATCTGCGCGGTGTATGATGTATTTCATATGATGAAACTTGTAAGAAATTTATTTTGCCACTATCAAAACTTATACGACGAAAATAATTACCAAATTTCATATTCGTACATAACGGCACTGTACCTAGTTCAAGAAAAAGAATTTATCAGAGCAGGCAATAAACTAAGAAAAGAACACATCGAATGGGAGGCTCATAAAATGAAAGTTAAGCTTGCCGTCCAAGTGCTAAGCTCGTCCGTTGCGGACTCCATCGACTTTCTAGGAGAAGATCTCAAGCTGCCCCAATTTCAAGGATCTGAGCCCACAACTTCATTTATACGTATGATTGATTCCATATTCGACATTTTGAATTCTAGATGTCCTGGAATGAAGGGGAAGAAAGCTCCGCTATCTCTTTTGAACTTGGTTAAAAATCGGGATTTTTTGCATTCATCAATGCAAAAATTATTAAATTACAAAATAATTACCCCCGGGAATAGACTTATGCTTCTACACCAAACCCAAAGAAAACGCGGTATAGTTGGATTAGGTACATATGTCGATCCAATCTATAATGTCTGTGGCACAACGCTTGCTCTCTAGAGAAATCTCTCCGTTTAAATACGTAATGACGTACAGATTTTCCAAAGATTTACTTGAACTACTATTTACAAAATATCGAAACAAGCTTGGAAGTAATAATAATCCTAATGTTCTGCAAATGGAAAGCATATTGAAACGGACCTGGCACACAAACATATTGAGACCTAAACATGGTAATATTTTTTTACATTCGTATTTACCATTTTTCAAATATTTTATTTTTGAATTTTGAACAATTTGGTTTTTAAATCTTGAGGTTTCATTTTTAACAGTACAAGTTAAATTAGAACATTATTTTTTTTTTAAATTTTAATTAGGTAACTGTCTTTCCCTTGACGAAGACACTGCAATCACCAGCAGGTTTTCACAATTAAAGCGAAAAGGGAAAGCTCTAAATAATGACATAATAATTGATATCAATAATTTTGTAGATTAAAATTTAATTGAATTCCGTAGCGAATTTTACAATAACTGTCTTGGGTATATAGCTGGTAACGTGGTGTTTAAAATTAGTAAGCATTTAAAATGTGAAAAATGTAAGCTGCTTCTTTTAGAGTCAAGTTATGATCCTGTATCTCCTGGTGACATGTTTTTGACAAACAGAAAAAATCGTGGAAGTCTCACATTTCCAAGTGGTTCAGTCTTACAAATAATAAAGTTAGCTGACAAGTACTTTCGTGCATCCATCGCAGGATTTAAGTCAGCCCCAACGACTAAATATTTAGATGCCATAATAGTCTACTATGTTCTTATGGACTGTCAAGGATTAAGCCTTTTTTCAAAAATGGGTGATCACATTATTGACTTCGATTTTTCATTTCAAGAAAGCCATGCGACTCAGCTTATTAGAATGATTGTAAACCATTTTCTGCGTATTCGTCTCTTTGATTTTGGAAAAAAATTGCGTAAGGATGTTCTTTCTCCTTCTTTACGCAGCAGTTCGTCGCATAAAATTAAGTACAGACATGAGTAGTTATTTATAACGTGCGTTGAAGTCTATGGCTTTAGAAAGTGTTTGTAGAAATTTATTTATAATTAGTATGTACATTAAATGTGAAGGTGGGCCTTCATATACGAAGTAAGCTTAAAAAGTAGGTAAAGTAAGGCATTATGACTATAATATGTATGAGGTTGAGTCGAAAAAGTATTGTTGGATGGTAATTTGTTTGTGGAACAAAGCTGTGTTCTGAAACCGGCCGTTCGAAAACATGGGAACTTAACTTTGCGTACATGGAGGAGGGAATAAGCCAAAAAGTAACATGCAGTGCAAGGGGTTGGTAAGGAAAAAATATTACTTACAAGTACAAATATTTCCTTATACCTCTATCTCACCTACACCTCTAATAATTTAATAATTTTATCAGTTTGTTTCTACCACTTTCAATATTTACTTCGAAAAAACTATAAAAGTAATCACTGATTTGTTTTCAATAATTTAAAATGTGTTTCTACAAGAAGACTCAGCGCCTGAATCAATTCCAAAGTTACAAAGCTGACGCATTTATTTCTTTGAATCAAGTTTTTAAAACTAAGGTGATTAACTAAGCATGTAATTGGATAACATATGACTAATAATGACTGTGATAATAAATATCACAACTGGCTATACGGTTACATAATTTAATAATTGGTTATGGCATTGTGATTTTTGTATATTTATAAAGGAATTGAACAAAAATAAGAAAAGGAAAATCAAAGGTTCGGCCCATATTTTCATGTTGAAGAAGAAACTGGAGCTATTAATTCAACCAAGACTACTGCTGAACATAAGGAACACGCTCGTGGAATTTGTAATTTGGAATATGAATTAACCCTTGGCCCTGGTGATGTTGATTTCGTTGATACTGCAGATTGTTTTGCAAGCTTTTCCAAAAGTAAGCTTCATTACTGGGCTTTTCTTTTGTTTAAGATTAACTATATGCACTAAAACATGACCCTCAATTTTTAATCTACCTATTTTATTAAACTAAAATGTATTTTTTGTTGATCAGGATCTAGGTCAGATGGATCCATTTCGGAGGTAATGGATAATGTACAAAGTCTTAAGCTGGGCTCAGAAAAGAAGCCATCGACCAACATCAACATTCTTCAGCAGCAGGTAAAATAAGATATCATTAACTAAGTCTGTTGTCTGTTTAAATAGCGCATCAATTCTCGCAGTTTATAATCACATGGTCCCATAAGTAATATCGTCTATGAAGAACCACAATGACCCATATCCAGTGTGAGTTAGAATCAAAATGAGCCAAGTATGCGTAAAATGATTATTCAGAGTTCTGGAAAGTGTAAATTATGTTCTATTCACATGTTTTTGAAAGGGTTAAATATTTCTATTTACATGCTTTTTGAAAAGTCCAAAGTATTCAATTTAAATGCTTTCAAGACATGATTCAATATTTTTGTAGATAGTAGATATTGTTTTTAGCTACAAATGGATATAATTCATTTTGGTTCCTCACAGACGATATGATGTTATTATTTACAATATGGGGAATTATTTGGTTTCATTTTACTTACTTATATTACAGAATAAGGACATGAAAGTGCTGCTGAGTAGCTGAGTAAAGCTGTGAAAAAGAAAGACCGTTTGAAAAGTCAAATAGCCATGATTAGCAAAGTAGTAAAAATCAAACTGGTTCGTACTCAGAAGTGAAATGAAAATTGAACTGAATGTAACAACTTAACATCACAATTTGCTGAGGAAGGCATAATAATCCGCAGTCACTGTCTTTTTACTTTTTACTGTAATAAAATTCATTTTCTGACTTACAATTAGTATATCAGTATGCAATGATTAATTAAGCTGAACCTTGAATTTTTCTTCTGTATTTTTTTCCAAGGAAATTTTTATGGTACAAGTAGTAATGCTATATGTTTGATATCAAAATAACTCGTTTTAACTTTTTAAACTTGCGCTACATAGAAGGTTATTAAGTATAATTATAATTAGGTGTAATCAAGTACGTAAATGACTATTCATTCGATACAATTATAACTTTAAAAAATAGAATTAAATATCTTACATTAGTTTTATAAGACATAATATTGTTTCTTAGGTCAACATAGGAGTTTGCTTACGATTATAGTGATTAGAGATAGAGAATTTGCTGTAAAATTTTTACGTTTCTGGTAAAATATAAAAAAATTGTAGTCAAAAATATACTTTTACTGGTAAAACGGATTCCAAAATAACACTGGATTACTTTGATTTCATTAAATTTCGTATTTAGAATTAAATGCAGCTTTATAAATTATTCCTTCAATTCATTTCGTAAACATATCTTAAATCAAGAACTGTTCATTAGTCTGTAATGTAAAAATGGTGAGAAATAATAAGTCTGGAATGACCTCATTTAAAGAATGATATAAATATAATAAATTGTTTTATATTTAAACTATTGAATTATTTAGCAGTGCCACGTTTTGACTTCCAAAAATAAGAGATTTAGGCAGGGTCAGTTGAAAAACGTAAGGTAAGAAGTAAAAACAAAATAGGTGAGATAATTTTTTGGAAAAATTAGTATAATATGTAATGCAGTTTTTTTAAATTACTTTATAACGTAAGGTGTTTTTCCTTGATGTACTTCAATACTTTAGCATTATTTTGTTATAAACAAGGCTAATTATTTTTACTTACATAGATTGTGCAAATATTTCGTTCCGCTACAAATGTTAATAAATCAATTTCAATTTATATACAAATAAATCTATTTTTGTTTTGCTTTTACCCGCATTAATTTTACGACTGCTATGCATTTTACCATAAAAGTATACAGTAATAAACATTTAATTCAGATTGCAAGAATAAAAAAGCATGAAGAAAGTATGTACACCTGTAGTAGAAAGAGTAGAAACACTTTAGTTGAAAGATAAATTGCATAAATAATAAATAATTCCAGTAGCTAGCAGGTCTTCAATCGCATACTCCAGAGACACCTAGTTTACGGAAGCAAACTGCAGCCTTGATGCTAAGCACACCAAAAATGCAGACGGCGCTTTGCCCCTGGCTGCCTTCCTTTTTTGGCGGGAGTAGTGTCTCTAGAGGATCTAACTCTGTGGTTAGGACCCATGTACACAGGTAAGGATTCGTTCGTATATGATGTCATGGGTAGGGTCAGTGGGTCTAATCGGGTAATTGTGACATGTCATATTAAGGATAGCCATTCACGCAATGGTTAAGCTGATGAAAGGGGAGTCATAGAGTTCTTGAAATTCGGATCTCTTGATGACATTATTTATGGGTGCCTCTAACGAGCATAACTCGCCAAACCATTAGCGAGATTTTCCATAAGATATTTTTTTTCAAATAGAGCGTCCAAAAAAACTTAGAATGGCTTAACAACATGGTGCGCGTAATGAGTTTTGTTCGATAAAACATTTTTTCGAAAAAACGAAAAAGGCCTTAAAATGGTTTTTTAATGCTATTTTTTATTTTTTTAAAACACATCTTAAGCACAATTTTTGAAAATTTTTGTACAAAAACCCATTTTAAAATATGTAGAATCTAAAAAAAATGAAATTTAAAATTTTGAATTTTTTTACTTTTTCGATATTTTTAAGGCACCTACCTACCCTTGTTCCGTCAAAATTTTGGAAAAAATAAAAAATTTCAAAATTTTAAATTTCATTTGTTTTAGATTCTACATATTTTAAAATGGGTTTTTGTACAAAAATTTTCAAAAATTGTGCTTAAGATGTGTTTTAAAAAAATAAAAAATAGCATTAAAAAACCATTTTAAGGCCTTTTTCGTTTTTTCGAAAAAAGGTTTTATCGAACGAAACTCATTACGCGCACCATGTTGTTAAGCCATTCTAAGTTTTTTTGGACGCTCTTTTTGAAAAAAAATATCTCATGGAAATACTCGCTAATGGTTTGGCGAGTTATGCTCGTAAGATTAGTAGGATGTTAAAATCAGAAATCATTATTGTCAGTCAGTGCCACAGTTGTCAGTTTGTCAGTCAGCCAGGTGTGTAAAAATAGTAAAATTAGAATAACAATGTTTATTTATTTTACCTAATTCTACATTCTACATATAATTTCATTCGACAGGAAAATTTAATTAGCAATCAATGAATGCTAGTAAGTTGGTAAGTTCTCAGCATTAGTGAACGGATCTGAGTTAGAGACCAATAGTACATTGGACAAGGTACTTTTATGCTGCTGGTGCAGATTCGCACTGAATCTGAGTTGAGTTTTGCATATTCTTGCAATGCCCCATTGAATTGTAATAAACATTCAAAATATCCAGTGAGTCTCCAGTAACAGTAACAGCAAAGTAGGCTTCCTCGTGCTAATTAAATTGAATCAATTGAAAAATTCTCCTTTCTTGTATAATTTCAATCTTGAAAAATAAAATCCTCAATTTCAATCAGGATAATTATTCTCACGTCCGACGTCCATCTACACAGGGGAAAAAACAATCGAATATACTTTGTACTTCCAGCAGGTTGCAGGCCTGCGGTAATTATTATGAGGTCGAATTAAAATTTTTCACATTTAACGGCCCTCGTTTGAGCTTCCATAACGTCACCACGGAAATGATAAACGATATTAGAGGAAAACTTCGCCAACTACAGCATTAATTTTTCACCTGGACCTGGGACATGGCTTGTTGTGGAGAAAACAAGTGTGATTACAGAACCATTACCATTCATAAAATAATCATCATAATGTATTTCATATATACGTCGATTATACATAATCATGTGTAGGTACGATAGGTCGTAGGTAAGGTATTTTAGTATTTTACATAGATGCACGCAAATAAATTATCCATGTGTGTGACCTTCATATTATATTATACCTGCAAAGACTGCAAATTACAATCTAAAAAATATCCCAGGTCCCAGGCGTTGCTCGATCGTGACTCGTGACCGATCCGATTTAATTTCATTACGTGAATAAAAGTTTACGACATGACGATGTATGTACCTACGTACTTAATAGTGCATCTAATTTCGTATTCAAAAAATGGAATTTTATTCATGAGGCCAATAAACAATCTATTCGTAAGACCACGGCAAACTGTCAGTAACATAGTTTGAACTGTAAACAATGTCGGTTGTTCAATTATTCCATATAGGGCCAAATATTTAGGTCTTAGGTCGACCCGGTTCAATGGATGCAATGCAAATAATGCAATGGCTTCCAAAAGCTCCCTTGTATGTACATACATACATGCATACAGAATCGCATAATCATTTGTTATGTAAACAGAATAATTATCCCATTCTTCTGTTTTTCTTGTCAGTATATACTTACATGTAGTAGGCACATCATTCATCATAAATAATTACATCATATACAAAAATAAATCCCACCCATAAAACAGGGAGTAGAACTATACGTACCTACTTGAATGAATTGGCTTATTAATTATTACGTGATCTCAAAATTTTTCTAATGCACCATTAGAATTTACAGAACATAAATTATGATATTAAATTAAACAAGGGCTAAAGCCCTTGTTTAATGGCAGCCTTAACAGCGAAATTAAACAGTTTGAATTTGCCGCCAAATTTTAGTTGTCAATTAACAGGTTGTAAATTAAAGGAAAGAAGCCGTCAACGGGTTAGCTGTGACGATTTACGCACAGGTATTTTTATATTCTCAATAAATCCAAAAATTTAATACTGAAATTTTTGAATTTCCCGCCAAAACTTTAAATATTGTGTTAAATGAAGATTTCGACCGGTAACTCAGTAAACTTACACCAACATGATACACCATTCGAACGGTAACGATTAGGCAAATCTAAATAACTTAGTGTGCACGCACGATAATTATTAGTTTTTAAATGGTTTCGAAATAACATAATTGCAAATTAAAAAATGTTAACGGATTGTGTCGAGTGATATATCATTGGAAAGCTCTTCAAAAATAAGCAGAGACCTTTTTTTACGTTTTTTGATTGTGACCCATACAACACATTTTTGCAGAATTTTCAAAATTCCGGTAAATTATGTAGATAGGTAGGAATAATTTGCAAGTAACAAACTAAAAATAGTTTAAATACATTCAGGTAGGTAGTTTAAGTACTTAACTAGGCACTAATAGGTATAGCATGGGGCACATTGACATCATTGTAAGTTTTGTAAATAATTTAATTAGTATTTTCAACATCTGTGATTGGACTAATATTATTAGTTTATTAGGTAAGTAGAATAGTAAGGTAGAATAAATAGTTATGTTGCCCTGGTTTTTTGCGGAATAATGGTGTGCTCACTCAGAAGAATGATGAATGGCGAGAATGGTGATAATGGGATAACTATGGCATTTTATAAGTTGAACAATTAATGTTTTACATTTTCCATTACCCAATTTGATTGTGTGTGTGTACTAGTTTGAGCTGTGGCTGTGGGCTGTGGCAACTATGGCTTTTGTAGTTTTTGGTTTTCTTCTTTTGTGCCATCGTGTCGTGTCGTGATTGGATTCTTTCGGATCTCTTCTTCTCTCCTCTATATTCCTCTCGTCATCTCATCATCTCATTTTCCAATTTTCTTTCAGCCGCAGTTCCTCACTAGACACACGTCGAGTCAGTCCTATTCGCACAATTCGTTCATATCCGGAATTTTCAATTTTCAATTTTCACTCGTATTCCTCTACTATTTTAATTCTTTTCAGATATTTCAGCATCACATCCTTGTATCGAATATAATATAGAAAAGGAAATTCTGGGCACAACTAGAATTCATTTTGAAATACATTTTAATTCAGAATATTTCTTTTATTTATCTCTGTCTCATTCTCATCATCTCCTCTGCTCTCAATATCTTGCTTTCCTATTTTCCTATTCCATCACCTGATTGAATCCTGATTGCATAGACACTAAGTTATTGATCGATTGTTATTGCTGAGTTTGCTGATTTAATTGACTGAGATTGTACTTTGTACTGACTAAGTCCTTGCTGTTGCTGCGGCTGTTGCAGATGTAAGTTGTAAGTAAGGTAACTGAAGCTGAAAGTAAAGGGCGTAATATCGCCGTATGATGTTTGATTGCATGCAAATTCTGTATTAATTTATTCTATTTTGTAAATATATTGTGGTCTGGCTGGATAGATTGGTTTGAAAATTGGATTGTACAGTGTATTATTGTTGATTGTAGGTTTAAACCTTGAACTATACGTTCTCAAGTATTGAAATTATTCGAAGTCTGATTCTGAATTTTGACTGTTATTGGCTGTGATTAGAGTTGAGAACTGACTGGTTGCTGGCTGTGATTATATTACTTGCCTGCTGATCTTTTTTTCTTCTTGACAGTTATTTGACGTCCTGATCGGAGAAAATCGGTGTAAATTTTCATTTTTTCCCTTTTCTCAACCTTTTTAAGCATAATCTTTACTCTAATATAGGATTTAAATGTAAAAGGTAGATTCGGGAAACTGTGGTAGCGGCAGTTTTCTGCAAGAAAACATTGGCATTGATTGTTAATCAGTCAGCGGACATACTATTAATAAACACCCCTAGGAAGTTGATTAACTTCCCTACAAAAGATTCTAATTAACTCCCTATGGAGGTATATTAACATCCCAGGAGTGCTGGGGAGTTAATCAACACCCCAGGTAGGTAAATCAACTACCTTCATCGCGCCTGCGCGGTACACCAATCAGGGATCAGGTTCACCGAGCGCAATTTTCACAATTTTCGAGAGTAAAAACTATTTTCTATGTTTTGTAGATGAAACTTTAAAATCGTAGGTGAAACTTGTGAGTAATTGAATTTTAATTATTTTTTATCGCGATGAGAGATGTTGATTTACCTACCCGGGATCTGTATTAACTTCCCTGCACTCGTGGGATGTAAATATAATCCCCGAGGATGTAAATATACCTCCACAGGAAGTTAATTAGAATCTTTTGTAGGGAAGTTAATCAACTTCCTAGGGGTGTTGATTAATAGTATGTCCGCTGACTGTTAATGCAAGAGTTCTTAGTTCTTTGCATCGAGCAACTAGTTTCGTGATGTTTTCTTGTAGAAAACTGACGCTACCGCAATTATCGGACCTACCACAGTTAGTCGAATCTACCGTACAGTATTAGTTTACAAGCTAACAGTATTATACAATACCTTTCGCTTTCGCTAATTCAGTTAAGAATGTAACCATATTACATATTATTACTATACACATCGTAAATGAATGGTGATCACGGCTGGGTCTGACTGACTGAGGCCTGAAATATCTGACTGACGTTTGTGATTGTACTGGATTCTGGCTTTTTGCATCCGTAGTATCCTCATCACGCTCATTAATTAATTTCATCCTAACACTTATAATTTGTTCAACCCCACAGTTATGGCACTAATATGATCCTGCACATATATGATATATATGAGGAATGGAAAATAAATATTATTACATTGACGAACGTACTTAGTAACAGGAAATTCTGTATGAATACTTTCAACTTTCTATATTATTTTGGAAAATGAATATGTTATATGCTATTGGCATGTCACACTTCAGTAGGTTGAACAAAAGAAAATAGAATTGAGTAATGAAATTAAGTACAATTCGAATTTTATGATTATGATTTTACGCGCTTGCAGCTATTTCAGATTCAGACATTCAGAGATACTCGTTAAAGAAGACGAAAGTAAAATCTGAGTCAGAATGGTTTACTTGCAAGTAGCGGAAGCATTGGATACGGAGCCGATTGAAGTGCCCACTGAAGCTGACGATAGTTTACTTTTATCAACATTGTCTGCTCAATTCCCGAGTGTTTCTGGTCTCAAGTTCCGAAACCAAGAATCGGGTGGAATGAGAGGTGTACGTCTTGCAGACGGTCGTTTTCATGCCCCTGAAAAAGATGGTTGGGGGGATCATGTTTACTATTGTGTCTTGAACAAAGGTAGGCAAGTACGCCGTGTTGAAAATGTTATTGAGTAGCCGTTTTGTTTTATTTTAACTAATAACAATGATTTGTTTTGTAGTACTGCTCAGTTCCGTATAGTATGTTCATATATAAATATGGCATATCATTGAATAATTTCTTTTTTTCCACAGCTGACAACAAAAGAAAAGGGGACAGTGGGGATGAGGAGGGCTCTCCAAACAGTAAAAGATTTGCAAATAAACTCAATCAGAGATGTTCGGACTTGGTTGTTTTGGACCTGCCATGGAAAACAACTGAGGAGGAGATGAGGGAATATTTTGAAGGTTTCGGAGATATAATCCTTGCTCAAGTAAAGAAGGATATGAAAACCGGACAGTCCAAAGGTTATGGATTCATCCGGTATTCCAACTATGATTCCCAGATTCGGGTCTTGGGCCAAAGGCATTTCATTCAGGGAAGGTGGTGTGACGTCAAAATTCCTAATTCAAAGGTTTTTTTTATGTTTTATTCTTTTAACACTAGAATACGTAAGTACTTGTTTTCGCTCTAGTTTGTTCTACCTGTATCTATACGCATTTATACATTATACTTTAATATGATTAAGTAATTTATGTTAGTATTATCTGTCAAATAAAAAAACCATCTGCTTGTACAGGAATCCCAACAGTCGAACGTGTCGCCGAAGATTCACGTCGGAAGATTGACGGAGGAGATCACAGCCGATGTTCTTCGAGAATATTTTTCGAAGTTTGGGGAAGTGACCCATGTGTTCACTCCAAAACCATATCGAGGATTCGCATTTGTGACGTTTATGCAAGCAGATGTGGCTCAGGCTCTCTGTGGAGAGGATCACATTATCAAAGGTGCTTCTGTCATCATTTCCAGTGTGGTTCCCAAGTCTGAATCCCGAAAGGATCCATCCAGACAGGACAATTATCAGCACAATGGTTAGCTTGCGCTTCTTTTGGTTTGGCTTTGGTTCTAGTTGTAGCGGCACAAGTTCAGTTTCCTCAACTATTTCAGTACTTCAGGGAATATATTATTTTTGTATTACTTATTCATATTTGTTTGTTTTACACTCAGAATCTTCACGAGAAAATAGTGGGATGATGCAAGGAAGTTCAGACTTTCAGTCGAATTGGAATACATCTGGATGGAGCAGTGGGCGAGGAGGGGGTGGTGGACATTTGGCTCAAGTGGCTAGCCCCAGTGGCGTTGGCTCTGGGAACGATCAAGGAATGATGAATACTGCACTTGGAAATTTGAATCTTTCACCAGAACTGAATCAAGCCATCGTCTCAGCTGTTTTAAAACAGGTAATGGTGTATTTAACATAGAGTTAAACTATCTACCAGAAACCTCAGTATGGATGTCTCTAGGTACATAATATGACAAGCTATAGTTATTTTAAGGTATGTAACGTTATACATATAATATATAATGTTGTAACGAAATATGATTTCAGGCTGTTATGGGGTTCGCCGGAGGAATGCAAGATCAGGGCCAAATGGGATTACCACAACAACAACATCTGATGCATCAGCAACGAATCTGAAAAAAACAAGAAACAAAGTAATAATCTATGCAAAGCGTTACTAACGATAAGAGATAGTTCTTAAATCGTTGCAAGTAAGTAAACAATTCAAGTAGAATGCTTTTGCGTTGATTGCCATTAATGAATGCACCATCTTCGGTAGTAGGTTGTAAGCGTAGGTAATCGTAGTTTTGGTTTTGGGTATCATAGATAGTTCTAAAATTCGTATGAACGTGAGTTAACTGTAATGGATGTCATAACAATAATTGTATGGGCTTTATGTATATCATCGAGTACGGGTACTTAGATATCATTCTATTTAAAGATTAGTTAATTTATTAGCAATACAATAGTACTTAAGTGTTGGGGTAAAATTATTAGCTACTAGGTGTAAAGCATATTATGGGTTACTCCAAACTGAATAAATAACTAATTTAATTGTTGGCAACTTATGGGTAATCGTCGTGACTGTATTTTCATATCATGTGCTAGTTCTACAGAATTTAATTTCGAGATACATTTATATAACATATAACTTATATTATATGTACAAGCAAATGCGTAGTTACTTGTTACTTTCTACACTTTGACTTGCTTAGCAATCTTGCTATAAAGCTTTGGTCATTATGACCCCCTAAATTGTTTATTTAGTTATAATATTACTACACAAAGTTGGACCTTACATTTAATATACCAGAACTTCTAAGTATGTAGTTACTGTAATAATTGGATTGCTGTGCACTGCATATACTTACAGACTTACAGAGAAATATCGAGCAAATAGGTATACATACCATAACTATATGTGGATGGGTTTACCATTAGCAGTATCAGTTTTGCCTAATAAAATTTAATTTTGTTGTAATGGTTTTCTTTAATTTCTTTTCATATTTCAATTCAATACATACAAATAATAACAAAAATAAAATAAATGATTCATTAGGTCGATTTATCCGAAGTTCAAGCAACCAAAACTTATTATCACTGAGTGTCAGGAGATAGGACGATGTGAGGCTACCGCATCAATTTTGTCTCGATCATACTACCATTACATCAGGAATTACATTAGGTATAGGTATACAGGAATGAATTAATTTATTGTAATTAATTCCTGTCTATAAAAATGTGTACACAACACTTTAATATGAAAAATTCTGACTTGTAAGTAATGCACTGACGGCGTTACCAAGCCACAAAACTTTGGGCCAGACCTGACTATATTTTGTGGTCCGATCGTAACTCAAAATATTTCGATTATTAGAAAATATAAAAATATATAAAAAAAATCGGTACTCCTAATCGTAAGTCCTAAATGATGTAGTGCCAAGCAATGTGTAAGTACCGTTTGCAATTTGGATGTTAGTTAATAAAATAAATACACCGAAATTAGGTATACATACTCAAAAAACAAAACCTAAGATTGTAGGAAAATAGGCTTTGTACGCTTACTACTACTTTTCGTACTTTTACATTTTTGACGGCATACATATAAAATATTCATGACCAAATTATGGGAGTCCATGCAGAGATGCAGATCGGGAAAATAATCCATTTCAAATGAAGCGAAGCTATAGTAATTTTATACACACACACCTTTGGCGTTGACTTCATACTTCATGCCTCACATCTACATACTTGGGGTATGGTAAGATTGCTTCATTTGTCTACTTATTTACTATCTAGTTGATGTGCAGCAACCACATTAGATAAAGCTACTCAAAAACATTGCACGTTGTTGCATAGGTAGTTCATGACTGCATTTAATACCCACCGCATTCCAAAAGTTATTTTGACATTATTATTATCGACGCAACACAGCAGACAGCTGTAGCTGTGTACAACATAAAAAACAATGTCGAACATTTATTGTCCTTGCGTGCATCCCGCAATATGTAATTCTTTGAATTCTCCTCTGGTAACTCTGGTTCACTATAATTAATCATCATTAGCAAAATTCCTCGAAGACATCCATATAATATGAACTCACAACAAGAATTTATTGCCCTCCCTGCGGAACGGATGCCAATTTTTTAGATAAAAAAAAATAAAGCAAAAGCAATGTGTGTAAGTAAGTATATTATAGTATTGCTTACATCATATTTTCATTTTCTGACGTTGATTGAGATGAGTTTTATCTCTTTTGGCCTCTAAGCTCGTAAAAATAAATTCTAATTAAATTTTAATCCCAATATACTTTAATACTTTATCAGCGTGTTTACTAACTCTAGTAAAGATAAAGTATAAAATTGGGATAGTGGCCTACTAGTTCTGAGGTTAGAGATAAGCAGTTATACTGGCAGGTTCCACCAGTAGTTTGTATTATAAAATTAATATATTTATTCGCACACCGAGGTGCATCTCGCATACTTAATTCAAATAATAATATTATTTTACTTCGAATTTACAAGCCAAGGGGATTATTATGTAAGTACATATAGATAAACTCTCAAACTTTTTAAACTAAACTAAACTAAACTTTATTAAACTTTAAATAATTCCTTAACTTTTAATAAGATTATTATTTTTAAACCAGTCAAAATTTTTAACCTAGCTACGTTTACTGAAGTTGCAGCAAAAATGTCAATATCCTCCAAATCCAAAACCCCAATAAGACCAAATGGTAAAGTCATAGAAGCCCAGCTGTTCAATCTGCTCTGGATACGAAACTTAATCGTGAGATTTAAAAATGATTTGGGAGTCAAAACTTACGAATTAGACAGTTGGCTCAAAAACTATGAGCAAATTGAAACTACGTACGCGAGTCAATCCCTTACAGCACCCTTCCACTTAAAAACCCGCGCACTTCTCTCAACAATGCTTCAAACATCCACGCTTTCGGAAGTGGCCAAAAACTTGACAGGTGTGTATAAATGGGCGGACGCATTGAAGCTGAACCGACTAATTTACAACATGCGCCTATCTACTTTAGGACCAGATCACGTGGATACGCTTACTGCCCAATTTCAAATTGCATATTGCTTGGACAACCTTAACTACGGACACCGAGACAGTGACCCGACAAGAACCATGGAAATCCAAAATGGCTTAAGTAATAGCAGCAGAGCTTTAAACTTGTACAAAACCGTGTTTAAAAAATGGACCAAAATTTTCGGGTCAACTCATGAAGATACTCTCATGGCCCAGTACAATATCGCTTGGATTTATGAAAGGAATGAAAACTACTCGGAAGCTTTGAAACTAGCGCAAGATATTTTTGAAAAACAGACCGCATCCTTAACACTGGGGCCAGATCACATGGACACAGTTTGTACGCAGGTCCTCATTGCAGTCTGCCTTCAGAATCTTGAAAAGTCTACTGAAGCTCAAAGCTTATACAACGATGCATATGACAAAATCAATTCAATTTTAAAATCAAATTCTAGTGGGCCTCACTCCTGGAATGCACAGTGTCTCGTAGGATGGAATTTGGTGGATCAGGGGAAATACACGGAAGCACTCAGCCTATTCGAAAACATTTGTAGGCAGCAAAACAACAACATTGGGCCAGACCCGCTACACCTACTCAACGCCCACAATGGTGTCGCCTACTGTCTCTGTCGCTTAAAGGAATTTGAACGAAGCTTATTCCTCTTTAAATTCGTTCTGGAACAGCAAACCAAAATTTTTGGCCCCATTCACGAAGATGTTCTGGAAACGGAGCATAATATTGCGTGGGTTCTACATAGCCAAAGCAAAGCCCAAAATCAAAGTCAGAATCAAAACGAAGGAGACGAAATCCGTAAAGAATCACTGAATTTGTTTACTAAAGTGTACAAAAATAAATTACAGCTGTTAGGACCGAATCATACGAGTACGCAGTCTACAAAACGATGGGTTGACCTTATGCAGAAAAAGTAAATTGCATTGTACATAATAATAACTATGTATCTTTTTGCCATAGTTGATAGTCAAGGACTTAGTGGTGGTGTTATTGGAAGTGCAATGAAAATAATTCGGATGAATAGATAAAAACCCTCTAAACACAAATAAATTACAATACAACACTTTATTATAATTGAAAGTATCTACACTAATTATTGTATGAACTAAAATATTAGTTTTTTATAATTATTACAAATAAATAAAATTTAATGTATGCTAATCTATTCACATTTGTGAGGAGATGCGCAGTAGGGACCCAAATTGCGATTAGAGGTACCTAATACCTACGTACATAATTGTAGCAGCACATTCTTAAGTTCTGCATAACATTCAAATTAAATTTAATTCACTACTCCTTCACACAACATGTCAACTACCAGTACTGACTACGTTCAACGTTGCTTGCATTTTGAATTAATTAACACGTTCGTTTGCTCAGCTATATTTATTTTTTTAGCTGTTTTGTGAGACTAACACGTGACTAGGAGGTCGACCAAATAATCCACAATGCACATGAGCCCATTGATGGTGAGATCTTTGTCAAAACGGGAGAAACATCCCAAATTCACTTGAAAAGCTTTAAAGGATTTCCGGTTCTTCTCCATCCACAATCTTGTGGGTTTACCAATTTTGATTTTCCCTCTCCTATTATCCCGCTTTTCCATTTGGTGTGCCTGACCATCGTCCACCTCATCTTGGCGAGAGCCAGAATCAACGCCAGGAACAGCGCCAAGCCTTCCAACTCTCGGACCTGGTCCCAAGTGATATTCATCTAAGTCAGGGGCCAACCATTCGTCCAGGAAATCTTTGGATGCTGTGTGTACTTTGTCGAAAAGAATGCACTCCGTAAAAAACATAAGAAGGTTGGTGACAACGGCGTTGGCAGACGCCAACCTGAACCCCAGATTATCGATGCGAATTAACATGTAACTAGCTAGGACGATGAGTATGTAGAGGGTGACTTGGGAGTTGAGCAGAGTCAAGTAGCCGACGTCGTGTCCGATTTTCATGAGGATCCCCAATTCCCGGTAGGTCCTCACCGTTGCAGTTGGGTAGCGAAGACAGTCTTTCGTCCACTGAGTTGGCGTAGTTTCATCACCGTCGCTTTTCCATGACGCGTTCCTACAAAACATAATTAGATATTGCAAATGGAAGGCCATGCAGTTTGACTGACAAATAATTTAGTAGTAAGACGGGGCATTTCCTATATGTATAAAACTATGAATGAATTAAAAATTAAAACCATATTCAAAACTTAAAAATTTATCCTGCTCGCAGTTATCAAATATTAAACACTATATAGTAGTTTTGTATTTAGATTTTTAACTCTGTTGCTTCTCAATTGTCACCTCATTTCCTCCAGTATGGTAATCACGAAAATGACAATGAGTCCGTGGAATGTGAGCCAAAGGCAGGTGTGAGACATCAACGTGAGGATAAAGTATTGGGCCAGCAGAGCATTCACCACGTATTTTCCAAAGTCGACATAGGATTCAGTGGGCATCCCTCCGAGCTCAAAGAAATGAATAGGAATGTACGGATTCAGAAACATGGTGAAAATGACCCCGATCACGAATAAGTACTGACAGTACACCAGAGACGCAGCGAGGTAGCCGAACAAATCCGTCCGAGATCGCGCCTCCATGAATTTCCCCTTGGACGCATACCTCCTGCAAAAGTACTCTTCGTAGTTCATGATTTGCTTGAAACAGCCCGGAAACTGTTTGTACACGAGAAAGAGGACCAATTGAAGGTAGAGACAGAGCCAGAAGAGGAACACTGCGACGAGAATCGTGAAGAGATTTTGGACCTGGGCGAACGAGAGGGAACTTGTGAAGCCCATCAGCATCGCCATTTTGAACCCGGCCGTCCGAACCATACGGTATGTGAAGACAACGGCTCCAACTAAACAGTAAAAGAAATTTAAGATCCAGAGGCCCAGTCGGATTTTAGAAGAGGTCAAGATCAAGGATTTGTTCTCCTGATCGAGCTCAAAGGGGAAAATACGGAGATGAACTCCAATCCGAAGGGATTTGAGAATGTATTCCCGCCCCATCGGTCCCAGCAACATTTTTTCTATTGAGGTAAGATACTTTCCAAGAAGTTTTCGAATATTCAAAATTGAAGACAGTCTAAAACTTTAAAGTTTTTTTTTCTACTTGACAAAGACTGACGCACAAGTTTCACTGCGTAATAAAATCAACAACATTTTTCTTGTATGTACAATCATGTCTATTGGAAATTGTTTTTAGTATTTACATGTGTACGTGTACAACGAATGTTGGCGACTTATACGGTGGGACATATAATACATAACGGGTCGTCCATAATTAATCCCATTCAGATTTGTAGGACCTTATGGCCCCCCTGTCACCAAGTAAAACTATTGCACAAATGGTTATCATTAACGTGGTACTTATGACTCATAAGTATCCAAGTAGATCCATTAACCCTACATGTGAAGTCATTTATAGACGATTCTAAAGTTGATTTATCTATTTTGTGATTTTACAGGCCGAATGCGTAACCTTATTCTGCTTTATTTTAAATTGATTGCTGAATATATAAGATTTAATTTTAATAAGAAACGAACCTACTTGGTAATATTTTATTATAAGGTACTTTTAGTGCGTAGTACGTAAAATATATAAATTCCATATTCTGCGGCACAATTTGTTTATGATCTAAAATAGCGTAATTCAGTTAAAACAATTTGATGGAAATTGAAAACGAAATGACTTAAATGGGAATTAATCATGCGAAAATTAGTTTTGATTACTTTTGATATTGTAGGGAAAGGTAATTTTAGTATTTAATCGAACTATGAATTTACTGAATTCTTGTCTTCACAGCGGTTAGTTAAATTGCGGCTTGTTCTATTTTATTTATTGCAGACAAAAACAGAAATAACATGGAGGAATAAACAGTAAAACGTATATATCGAGATTTTGTGTTTTAACAAAGCCTAGCAACATTTATGTCATATTTATTTTATTTATACATCGAACAGACATTTCACCGCATGTTCCACGCTCTTTTAGGATTCCGTGTATGTAAATAACATACAAAATAGAATGCTGGGAAGCGTTCACAAATGATGTCAACACATTGGTAGGTTTAAATGTTGTATCATAAATTTCATGATAAAATAACAAATTATGCTAAACGAGAAGTAGAAGCTGTATTTACATAAATTCAGAAATCCAGCAGCAAAAAAATGAAAATCAGAAGTTACGTGTACGGAATACGATTTGTATTCCAATTCGATTTCGATTTCATTAAATATATTATGATTTCCGGTTTTCGGTTATCGATATAAACCATACAGATTAAAACCGCTTGTAGAATTCAATTTTGATTTAAATTACAATTGTTTTTACAGTAATTGAGATCAGAGTTAAGCAGAGGTTGATTATTTTATTCCAAACGCTACTATTCCATAAATTGATTTTTAAATTGACTTTTTTCTTACTTTTAATTATTTTAATCGAAAATAAATACACGATATGCGTTGCTTTATTTTAGAGACAAGAGAAATACTAGACAACAGTAACAAACGTTAATTACCTGGAATTATCAAATAAAATAAGAGCTTACTATGTACCCACTTATTTATTTGTAACATCTAATAGATTTTAGCAACACATTCCTATGTTCTGCATGACATTGAAAATTCAAATTAGTTTTAATTCACGAAATATTTCTGAAAAATAAGTCGACTGCCGACTACATTGCATTTTACAATAAACCATGGTTTACTTAGCTTCATTTAATTGCTAAGCTACCAGATTAACACGTGACTAAGAGGTCAATCAAATAATCCACAATGCACATAAGCCCATTGACGGTGAGATCTTTGTCAAACCGGGAGAAACATCCCAATTTCACTTGAAAAGGTTTGAAGGACTTCCAGTTCTTCTTCATCCACAATCTTGTGGGTTTTCCAATTTTGATTTTTCCTCTCCTATTATCCATGCTGTCGATCTGTTTGCTTTGAGGATCATCCCCGTCATCAATGCCAGTCCCAGAAACAGAACTTCCAACCCTCGGCCGCAGTCCCAAGTGATATTCATCCAAGTCAGGGGCCAACCATTCGTCCAGAAAATCTTTGGACGTTGTGTGTACTTTGTCAAAAAGAATGCACTCCGTAAAAAACAAGAGAGTATTGGTGACAACTGCGTTGGCGCACATTAACTTGAACCCCAGATTATCGATACGAATTAGCATGTAGCTGCAGAGGACGATGCTTATGTAGAGGGTGACTTGGGAATTGAGTAGAGTCAAGTAGCCGACGTCGTGTCCAATTTTCATGAGGATCCCCAATTCCCGGTAGGTCCTCACCGTTGCATTTGGGTAGCGAAGAATGTCTCTCGTCCACTGAGTCGCCGTAGTTCCATCACCGTCGCTTTTCCATGACGCGTTTCTACAAAACATAATTAGGTATTGCAATTGAAAGGCCATGCAGTTTGACTGACAAATTATATAGTAGTAATACAGAGGTGTTTTAGGTACAAAACTATGCATGAATTAAAAATTAAAACCATATTTAACACTTAAAACGTATCATGTTTATAATTATCTAATTATTAGAACTATTATAGTTGCTTTACTTTTCGATTTTTAGCTCTCTGTAATTTCTCAATTCTCACCTCATTTCCTTCAGGATTGTAATCACGAAAATGACAATAAGTCCGTGGAATGTGAGCCAAAGGCTGGTGTGAGAAATCAACGTGAAGCAAAACTATTCGGCGAGCAGAACATTCACCACGTATTTTCCAAAGTCGACATAGGAATTTGTGGGCATCCCTCCGAGCTCAAGGAAATGTATAGGAATGGACGGATTGAGAAACAGCATGAGAATAACCCAGATCCCGAATAAGTACTGACAGTACACCAGAGCTGCAGCGAGATAGCCGAACAAATCCGTCCGAGATCGCGTCTCCATGAATTTCCCCTTGGACGCGTACCTCCTGCAAAAGTACTCTTCGTAGTTCACGATTTGCTGGAAACAGCCCGGAAACTGTTTGTACACGAGAAAGAGGACCACTTGAAGATACAGACAAAGCCATGATATGAATACTGCGACGAGAATTGTGACAAGATTTTGGACTTGAGCAGCTGAGAGGGAACTTGTGAAGCCCATGAGCATCGCCATTTTGAACCCGTCCGTCCGTACCATTCGGTATGTGAGGACGACAGCTACAAACAAACAGTAAAAGAAATTAAAAATCCAGAGGCCCAGTTGGATTTTAGAAGAAGTCAAAATCAAGGATTTGTTCTCCCGATCGAGTTCAAACGGGAAAATACGGAGATGAACTCCAATCCGAAGGGATTTGAGAATGTATTCCCGCCCCATCGGTCCCAGCAACATTTTCTCTATTTAGGTAAGATATTTTCCAAGAAGTTTTCAGATATTAAAATTGAAGACATTTCTTCAACCTACGTATTTCTTTGCTGGCTTGAGTGAGAGATTGGGATGAGTTCGGCTGCGTAGTAAGAGGAACATCATTTTTCTACTATTAGGTTGGTAGTTGGTAATTGGACATGGTTTTAATATTTACATGTTTATTTTATTGATGTTGAAATATTCATTGGGTCCAGCATGAATAGTACTTATATAAAGCAAAACGTAAGTTGATGGACTTTGATTTTTTGAGCAGGACTGTATTGCGTTGTTTATTGTAATTCGATTTGATTTTACATCGACCGCCGAAATTAATTTTAATAATGTGTTGTCCATAAGTGATGTCATATCTTCATATTGTCCCCATTTCTAGGAACCTGTGACTCCCTTTGGCATCAGCTTAGTCATTACATGGGAATGTTTATCAATCCCGATGTCTTAAGCTTGAGAAGGATGATGTTATCAGTATCCAAGCAGAGGCAAAGACCCAGCCCTTGACGTCATTTATGGACGATCCTTATTAATCAAACCCGCTTTGTATGAAATTGAGTAGTAAATAAGATTTAAATATTCCATCCGGGGCTCAATTCGTTCCAATAACAACGAAATTCAATAAAAATCAAAAACAAGTTTATATAAAGTAACAAGAACACGATTTAACGAGTTTTGTAGTCATCCAATAATTTGTTATATTTTACAGGAAAAGGCATTTTACATGTTAATACAAAACAGAATTATTATGAACACTGCCCTATAATGCCCTTAATGGTACTACATATTAAATAAGCTCTTCAGCCCTGATTTTTATATTAAAGTTTGTAAGCGTTTTGAAGCCAGTTTAGCATTTAAATAGTACTCAAACACAGTGTTAATCATGATATGTTTTTACAACCTATTATACCGTAAAGCTTCTAATAACTCGCGGCTATCTCTTATAACCCCCTTGGCCTTTGGTACATAGTAACAACTGGTATCTTGAGCATTGAATAAATCGAAGATGATTTTACTTTTTAAATAATTTTTGTAATAAACCTAAAGCAAAGTTTGGTGTACGTCCCAAAACAGCTATTAGAAGCTGTCCGGTATTGGTATACAAGTTACTATGAAATTAGAATACTTGACAGATTCTGGCGAGTAATACATATTGCATTTTTGAGCCTTTGAAAAGAATTGAATATTTTTATTTTTACTTCTGGTCCACACAATAATACATTTTATGCGGTAACTTTCAAAAATTTGCGAGTCATTTGAGGGTATTTGTGTTTAATTAATTAAAGCCGTTGAAATGATCTACATAATATATTTTTTTGCAATAGCATACTGATACGGAGATATGGATCACCAGAAGAATTCAAAAACATAGTTTTAGAAACTTGTGAACGTACTCAAAATAGGGCGGTTTTAGTTTGAAAAAGCTGCGTATTCTTATTTATAATGAATTTCTGTAATACATACAACCAAAGCTTCAAAATTCAAATTTTTGAATTTCCCGCCAAAACTTTAAATATTGTGTTAACTCAAGATTTCACCGTTGCAGTTGGATAGCGGAGAATGTCTCTCGTCCACTGAGTCGGCGTATTCTCCTTCACGTTGCTTTTCCTCTTCCATGACGCGTTTCTACATAACATAAGTGGTAATAATTAAATAATTAGGTATTACAAAAATGGAAGTTTGGCTGCCAAATTTTTTAGTAAGAATAATACATGGAACGTTTGATTTTTAACCCTATGACTTCTCACCTCATTTCCTCAAGTATTTTAATCACAAGAATTACAATGAGTCCGTTGAATGTGAGCCAAAGGCAGGTGTGGAGAACGACCGTAATGAGCCAGTATTCGGCCAGCACAACATTCACCACAAACTTTCCAAAGTCAACATAGGAATTTGTGGGCATCCCTCCGAGCTCAAAGGCATGTATAGGAATAGATGGATTGAGGAACATGGTGAAAATGAGCCAGGTCACGAATGAGTACTGACTGTAAAACAGAGCCGCAGCGAGGTAGCCGATCACATCCCTCCGAGATCGCACCTCCATGAATTTCCCCTTGGACGCGTACCTCCTGCAAAAGTATTCTTCGTAGTTCATGATCTGCTGGAAACAGCCCGGAAACTGTTTGTATACCACAAAGAGGGCCACTTGAAGGTAGATACAGAGCCAGGAGACGAACACTGCGACAAGAATCGTGAGCAGATTTTGGATCTGAGCGAACGAGAGGGAACTTATAATGCCCATGAGCATCGTGTTTTCAAACCCGTCCGTCTGTACCATTCGGTACGTAAGGACAACAGCTACAAGCAAACAGTAAACGAAATTAAAGATCCAAAGACCCAGTCGGATTTTAGAAAAAGTCAAGGCCAAGGATTTAGTCTCCGGATTGAGTTCAAACGGGAAAATACGGAGATGAACTCCCATGCCAATGGATTTGTAAATGTAGTCTCGCACCATCGGTCCCACCAACATTTTTTCTACTTAGGTAAGATAACTTCCAAGAAGTTTTTGAATATTTAAAATTAAAGAAATTCCAAAATTTCTTCAACCTTGTCGTTTACCTACTTGCAAAAGAGTGAAGGAAAAGCTTGACTGCCTAATACAAACGAGAACGACGACAAACTTCCTGTATATGAATTAACGACTATTAGAAATTGTTTTAATATTTGAGTGTTTACAACTGATGTGAGTAGGTTAGATTATATAGCGACTCTGAGGGTAGAGAATATATGGGGTCGTCCGTAAATGATGCTATCGAAATATCTTTATTTTTAGGACCAAGGGACCCCCCTCGTTTAGCATAACTGTCCCAAAAATGGCTATTTGTTACATGGAGTGACATCAAAAACCAAGTAAACTCATTAATCCTACCTTTGACCTCATTTATGGACAATTCCTAAATTGATAGAATTATTTTCGGGTTTTGTAATTTCGTAAGAGTAATTTAAATCGGTTTAATTTTGTATCAACCGCCGAAAATATATAATTTAATTTTATTACGAAACCAACCTACTCTGAAGCACATAAAATATGGACATTCCATATACTGCGGCACAATTCGCTTATGATCTACAATAAGGGATTCAGTTAAAACAATTTGATTGAAATTAAAAACTTATATTGGCCCAAATAAAATTGATCATGCAAAACCTTTTAATTATATTTTTAGAAAAGGAATAATTTTAGTATGTATGTAATACTTTGAAATTGTATTTTGAATTCGGGTCCTCACATTAGCTTTCTAATTGACGGTGGTCTACAATTCTTATTGTCAATATTATTTTGCTATAATTACTTTTACACATTTGTGTATTATTCAATTTACTATTTTATTTACTCCAGACTTCAAAATTTCTAAAACAGAAATTACATATTGAAATTAACAGCAAAATCTATAAATAAAAACTTCGTGTCTTTTAACAAAGCTTTTATATATGTGTTCTCTTGCCTACCACAAACGATATTACGGTATTTCCCCAAATTATGCTTTCAGTCATCGTCAATATAATTAGATGGATTCGAGAAAAAATTCAAGCAATCGTCCCACTTGAAACACGAAACGATAATGTGCAAAATTAACATACGACGTATTTTTTAGCAACATATCATTTTGTTCTGCATGAAATTCAAATTTCAAATTAGTTTTAATTCACTAAATATTTTGCAAAATATTACTACTGCCGACTCAATACATTGCATTTTGCAATGCACCGTACTTTCCTTAGCTCCATTTAACTGCTCAGCTGTGAGACTAACACGTGACTAGGAGGTCTACTAGATGGCCTAAAATGCACATGAGCCCATTCACGGTGAGATCTTTGTCAAAACGGGAGAAAAATCCCAAATTCACTTGAAAAGCTTTGAAGGATTTCCGGTTCTTCTTCATCCACAATCTTGTGGGTATTCCAATTTTGATTTTCCCTCTCCTATTATCCAGCTTTTCAATTTGATGTGCCAGAGCATCGTCCACCTTATCAAGGCAAGTGCCAGAATCAGAGCCAGATGCAGCGCCAGGAACAGCGACGGAAACAGTCCCAAACCTTCCAACTCTCGGACTTGGTCCCGCGTGATATTCATCCAAGTCAGGGGCCAACCATTTGTCCAGGAAATCTTTAGTAGTTGTGTATACTTTGTCGAAAAGAATGCACTCCGTAAAAAACAAAAGAGTATTGGTGACAACGGCGTTGGCAGACGCCAACCTGAACCCCAGATTATCGATACGAATTAACATGTAGCTGGCAAAGACGATGAGTATGTAGAGGGTGACTTGGGAGTTGAGCAGAGTCAAGTAGCCGACGTCGTGTCCAATTTTCATGAGGATCCCCAACTCCCGGTAGGTCCTCACCGTTGCATTTGGGTAGCGAAGAAAGTCTCTCGTCCACTGAGTCGCCGTAGTTCCATCCACGTTGCTTTTCCATGACGCATTTCTACAAAACATAATTAGGTATTGCAATTGGAAGGCCATGCAGTTTGACTGACAAATTATTTAGTAGTAAGACTTGGCATTTCGTATATGTATAAAACTATGAATGAATTAAAAATTAAAACCATATTTAAAGCTTAAAAACTTATCCTGCTCGCAGTTATCTACTAATTAAACGCTAAAGTAGTTTTGTATTTGGATTTTTAACTCTATTACTTCTCAATTCTCACCTTATTTCCTCCAAGACTGTAATCACGAAAATGACAATAAGTCCGTGGAATGATAGCCAAAGGCAGGTGTGAGAAAACAGCGTGAAGAGAAAGTATTGGGCCAGCAGAGCATTCACCACGTATTTTCCAAAGTCGACATAGGAATTCGTGGGCATCCCTCCGAGCTCAAAGAAATGTATCGGAATAGACGGATTGAAAAACATGTTGAAAATGACCCCGATCACGAATAAGTACTGACCGTACACCAGAGCCGCAGCGAGGTAGCCGAGCAAATCCGTCTGAGATCGCACCTCCATGAATTTCCCCTTGGACGCGTACCTCCTGCAAAAGTACTCTTCGTAGTTCATGATCTGCTGGAAACAGCCCGGAAACTGTTTGTACACGAGAAAGAGGACCACTTGAAGATAGATACAGAGCCAGAAGAGAAACACTGTGACGAGAATTGTGAACAGATTTTGGACCTGAGGGAAAGAGAGGGAACTCGTGAATCCCATGAGCATCGTCATTTTAAACCCGGCCGTCCGTATCATTCGGTATGTAAAGACAACGGCTCCAACTAAACAGTAAAAGAAATTAAAAATCCAGAGGCCCAGTCGAACTTTAGAAGAGGTCAAGGTCAAGGATTTGTTCTCCTGATCGAGTTCAAACGGGAAAATACGGAGATGAACTCCAATCCGAAGGGATTTGTAAATGTACTGCCGTCCCATCGGGCCCAGCAACATTTTTTTTATTTAGGTAAGATACCTTTAAAGAAGTTTTCGAATATTAAAAATTCAAGAAATTCTATTCTTAAACTTATTTCTTTGCCTACTTGACAAAGACTGAGGCACAGCTTTCACTGCGTAATAAAAGTTACAACACACCTCATGTGTGTACAATAATGTATATTGGAAACTGTGGTAGAATTCACATGTTTGCAACTAATGTTGGCGACTCACTCGGTAGGACATATAATACATAAAGGGTCGTCCATAAATAATCCTATTGGAATATCCTGATTTCTAGGACCCTGTGATCCCCTGTAATCCCCTTTAATCAGTAAAACTATTGTGCAAATGGTTATCTGTTACATGGAACACCATTATTAATAATCAAATATCCCCATTGATCCTACCTGTGACGTCATTTATGGACCATTTCTAAATTGATAGAATTGTTTATGATTTTATAGGTCGTATTAGTTATTTTATTTAGTTTAATTTTATATCGATTACCGAATATGTAAGATTTAATTTTAATAGGAAACGAACCTGAACCTACTTTGTAATGTTTTGTAATAAGGTACTTAAAACAGCTACGTAAAATATGTATTTTTCATATTCTGTGGCACAATTTGTTTATCATCTAAAATAATGTAATTTAGTAACATCGAAATTAAAAACGAAATAAATAAATAGGAATTTAACATGCGAGAATTTGTTATGATTTTGTAGGAAAAGTAATTTTAGTATTTAATCGAACTAGAAATGTACTGAATTCTTGTCTTCGTATCGGTTAGTTAAATTGCGGCAGCCTACAGTTCCCCTTCGCATTATGATTATACTATTTACTTGTATTATTTTTCCTGGTTTATTTATTGCATGCAAAAACAGAAATACAATGTTGGAATAAACAGTAAAACGTATAAATGAAGATTTTTAACAAAGCCAAGCAACATTTATGTCATTTATATTAGCCAATGTTTAAAAATTAGGTTTGTGGTGGGCAACTCTGCCCACCCACTGGATCCGCACCTGGAATCATATAGGACTTTAAACACAATGACTTAAAGTTCACAAATACAAGTACGGAACTTTTAATAAGTTTTCAAATTACCTCATTATTGTACATATTATGATTTCAAAGTAATCGAGCCATTAAGCTAAACAGGAAATGTTGTATCATGAATTTCATGAGAAAATAACAAATGCTAAACGAGAAGTTGAAGCTGTAGTTACATAAATTCAGCAATCCAGCAGCAAAAAAAAATGAAAATCAGAAGTTACGTATACGTAATACGATTTGTATTCCAATTTGATTTTGATTTCATTAAACATAATTGTGATTTATGATTATGATTTTCGGTTTTCGGTTATCGATATAAATAATACATATTAAACCCGCTTGTAGAATTCAATTTTGATTTCAATAATTACAATTAATTGTATTAAGATTAATTAAGATCAGAGTTAAGCAGAGATTGATCCTTTGGCTACCATATGTTACTATTCCATAAATTGATTTTTAAATTGACTTTTTTCTGGCTTAAAAATATTTTAATCGCAAATAAATACACTTCATGCTTTGCTTTATTTTAGAGACAAGAGAAATACCAGACAACAGTAACAAACGTTAATTACGTGGAATTAACAAATAAAATAGGAGCTTACAATACACTTATAACTATATTTGTAACATCAAAAAGATTTTGGCAACACATTCCTATGCTCTGCATGACATTAAAAATCTAAATTAGTTTTAAATCACGAAATATTTTTGTAAAATAGGTGGAGTGGACTGCCGACTACATTGCATTTTGCAATAAACCGTATTTAGTTGCTAAGCTACCACATTAACACGTGACTAAGAGGTCGATCAAATAATCCACAATGCACATGAGCCCATTCACGGTGAGATCTTTGTCAAAACGGGAGAAAAATCCCAAATTTACTTGAAAAGCTTTGAAGGATTTCCGATTCTTCTCCATCCACAACCTTGTGGCTTTTCCAATTTTGATTTTCTCTCTCTTATTATCCATGCTGTCGATCTGATTGTTTTGAGCATCATCCTCGTCTTCAATACCAGTACCAGTACCAGTCCCAGAAACAGAACTTCCAACCCTCGGACACGGCTTCAAGGGATATTCATCCAAGTCAGGCGCCAACCATTCGCCCAGGAAATCTTTGGAGGTTGTGTGTACTTTGTCGAAAAGAATGCACTCCGTGAACAACAAGAGAATATTGAAGACAACGGAGTTGGCAGACGCCAACCTGAACCCAAGATTATCGATACGAATTAACACGTAGCTGGAGAGGACGATGATTATGTAGAGGGTCACTTGGGAATTGAGCAGAGTCAAGTAGCCGACGTCGTGTCCAATTTTCATGAGGATCCCCAATTCCCGGTAGGTCCTCACCGTTGCAGTTGGGTAGCGAAGAATGTCTCTCGTCCATTGAGTCGGCGTAGTTTCATCCACGTTGCTTTTCCATGACGCGTTCCTACAAAACATAATTAAGTATTACTTATGTACGGCATCAAATTTTAAAAGATACAAATTATTTAGCGGTAAGACTTGTATACATAGGACATTTTCGGTAAGCAATAATCGAAATAAATTAAAACTGTATCCAAAACTCAAAACTTATGATTCTAGAAATTATCTAATTATTAATAATTATATTAAATGGTTTAGTTTTTGGATTTTTAACTTAAACACTTCCCACCTCATTTCCTTCAGTATTTGAATCACGCAAATGACAATAAGTCCATGGAATGTAAGCCAAAGACAGGTGTGGGAAATCAACGTGAAGCAAAGGTATTCCGCCAGCATAACATTCACCATAAACTTCCCAAAGTCGACATAGGAATTGGTGGGCATCCCTCTGAGCTCAAAGAAATGTATAGGAATGGACGGATTGAGAAACAGCATGAGAATGCCCCAGATCCCGAATAAGTACTGACCGCACACCAGAGCCCCAGCGAGGTAGCCGAACAAATCCGTCCGAGACCGCTCCTTGATAAATTTCCCCTTGGACGCGTATCTCCTGCAGAAGTATTCTTCGTATTCCAGGATTTGCTGGAAACAGCCCGGAAACTGTTTGTACACGAGGAAGAGGACTACTTGAAGATAGAGACAGAGCCAGGAGAGGAACACTGCGACGAGAATCGTGAAGAGATTTTGGACCTGAGCGACCGAGAGGGAACTCGTGAAACCCATGAGCATTGTCATTTTGAACCCGGACGTCCGTACCATTCGGTATGTAAGGACAACACCTATAAGCAAACAGTACAAGAAATTAAAGATCCAGAGACCCAGTCGGATTTTAGAAGAGGTCAACGTCAAGGATTTGTTCTCCTGATCGAACTCAAAGGGAAAAATACGGAGATGAACTCCAATCCGAAGGGATTTGTAAATGTATTCCCGCCCCATCGGTCCCAGCAACATTTTTTCTATTCAGGTAAGAAACTTACCAAGAAGTTTTCAAATATTCAAAATTAAAGAAATTTTTTCGGCCTACATATTTCTTTGCCTGCTTGAGTGAGACAGGGGGATGAGTTTGGCTGCATAATAAAAGGAACATCATAATTCTACAATTACGTTGGAAGTTGGAAATTGGACATGGTTTTATTATTGACATGCTTATTATATTGATGTTGACGATTCATTTGATCCAGCATGAATAATACGTATATAAAGCAAAGCGTAATTTGATAGACTTTTGAGCAGGACTGTATTGCGTCGTTTATTGATTTTACATCGACCGCCGAATTTAGTTTTAGTAATATTTCACCCATAAGTAATGTCATATCTTCATATTATCCCCATTTCTCGAAACCTGTGACCCCACTGGCATCAGCTTAGTCATTACATGGGAATGTTTATCAATCCCCATGTCTTTAGCTTGAGAAGGATGATGTTATCAGTATCCAAGCAGAGGTAAAGACCCAACACTTGACATCATTTATGGACGATCCTTATTAATCAAACCCGCTGTGTATGGAATTGAGTAGTAAATAAGATTTAAATATTCCATATTCCATGGTTCAATTCGGTCCAATAACAACGAAATTCAATAAAAATCAAAAACAAGTTTATATAAATTAACAAGAAAACGATTTAACGAGTTTTGTAGTCATCCAATAATTTGTTATATTTTACAGGAAAAGGCATTTTACATGTTAATACAAAACAGAATTATTATGAACACTGTCTCATAACGCCCTTAATGCTGGTATTAAATAAGCTCTTCAGCCCTTATTTTTATATTCAAGTTTGTAAGCGTTTTGATGCCAGTTTAGTATTTAAATAGTACTTCAACTCAGTGCTAATCATGATATGTTTTTTTAACTATATACCGAAGAGCTTCTAATAACTCGCAGGGGTCTCTTATAACCCCCTGGGTACCTAATAACAACCGGTATCTTGAGCATTGAATAAATCGAAGACGATTCTGCTATTTAAATAATTTTTGTAATAAAGCTAAAGCAAAGTTTGGCGTACTTCCCAAAATAGTTGACAGTTATTAGAAGCTGTCCGCTATTTGTTTGGTATATTATCTTACTATGATATTGCAATACTTGACAGATTCTGGCGAGTAATATTGAATTTTAAAGCCCTTGAAAATAATTCAATATTTTTATTTGAGACTCATATTAAATAGGAAGTAACTAGATTGACTCAATAAATGATGTAAGAAAACTAGGAAACACTCATCGTAGGTGATACCTCATCGAAATGGAATATGAAATGTCTTCTATTTTTCATCAAACTCAAAATATCTGTCAAGTGTGTTAAGGACCACTAAACAGAAAGGACCTAAAAATGGGCAGTTGTTACGAACAGGCAAAGGAACACGCTCTCAAATTTGTAAATTGAACTACCTAAAAATTAGGAAGGTTTAAAACTCCGCAACCGACGACAGACACGGCCTGAACTTGAACTACAATAAGTTCCAATTTTATTCCTTCAATATTCACAAGCCATATATTGCAGCACGTATTGTGAATTATAAGAAACTAACAATGAAAGTGAGTTAAAAGTAACAATTATTAAAAGCATAGCTTTTTATTTCCCACTTTAAAGTAAAGCAGATTTTTTTCGGCTACAAGCCCGCTTTCAATTATTCAAGAACGTAAAGTAAAAAATATTATATACAGTGAAAATATATACTGGGAATAGCCCATAATACAATAGGCTATATTTGTGTTAAAAATGAAGATGTGATTACATATAAATTAGGATTGAATCACATCGTGATATTTACTATTTACATCATTATAATTTATTTTGAAGTGCATAGTTTATAGTACATAGTTCATAGAACGCAATGTATACTACATAGTTCATAATATTAGGAAATATATTTATTTCCTTTTCCGCAGTACTGTAACTGGCATTACTGACTGTCACGCGGTTCACCTACCCCTTTAGAGTCACTTCTAATCGTCGTTAGCTTTAATAACTAAAGGAAAAAGGTTCTGCCATGCCATCCCAATGGATTTGTAAATGTAGTCTCGCACCATCTGTCCCACCAAAATTTTCCCTAATTAAATAAGTGCCTTCTAAGAATTGTCTTAATACTGGATTGAAGAAGTTCTAAAACTTCAATCAATTTCTTTGTCTACGTGACAATGACAGACGGACAAGTTTCAGTGTATAATAAAAGCCCCCCTTCCTGTGTGTACAATAACGTCTATTGGAAATTGTATAAGCATTCACATATATATACAACTAATATGAACAACTCATAGAGTGAGTCATATAATACATAATGGATCGTCAGTAAATGATGCCATCGAAATATCTTGATTTTTAGGACCATGTGAACCCTTTCCAGTAGTATAACTATCTCGAAAAGGGCAATCTGAAACATGGGATGACATCAATAGCCAAGTAGCCTCATTAACCCTACCTTTGACATCATTTATGGACCATTCCTAAATTGATAGAATTATTTTCTGATTTTCTAATTTCGTAAAAGTAATTTAATTCGCTTTTATTTTGTATCGACCGCCGAATATATATAATTTAATTTTAATACGAAACCAACCTACTTTAAAGCACATGACATAAAATATGGATACTGATATTCCATATACTGCGGCACAATTCGCTTATGATCTATAAAAAGGTAATTCAGTAAAAACAATTTGATTGAAATTAAAAACTAATTGGCTTAAAGGAAACTGATCATGCAAAATTTTGTAATAATATTTTTGGAAAAGGAATAATTTTAGTATGCAATACTTTAAAATTGTATTTTAAATTCGTGTCCTCACATCGGCTTTCTAATTGACGGTGGTCTACAAACTCTTATTGTCATTATTATTTTGCAATAATTACTCTTACATATTTGTGTATTATTTTTACTATTTTATTCACTCCGGACTTTAAAACTCCGAAAACAGAAATTACGTATTGGAATTAACAGCAAAATCTATGAATAAAAACTTTGTGTCTTTTAACAAAGCTTTTATATATGTGTTCTTTTGCCTACCACAAAAGATATAACGGTATTTCCCCAAATTATGCTTTCAGTCATAGTCAATATAATTAAATGGATTCGAGAGAAAATTCAAGCAATCGTCCCACTGGAAACACGAAACGAAAATGTGCAAAATTAACATACGATGTATTTTTTATCAACAGATGCTTATGCTCTGCATGACAGTCAAATTTCAAATTAGTTTTAATTCACTTAATATTTTGCAAATTATTACAACTGCTAACTCAGTGAATTCCCCTTTTGAAATTAACCGTATGTTTTGCTTAGCTTTATTTAATTGTTCGCGGTGAGACTAACACGTGACTAGGAGGTCAACTAGATGGCCTAAAATGCACATGAGACCATTCACTGTGAGATCTTTGTCAAAACGGGAGAAAAATCCCAAATTCACTTGAAAAGCTTTGAAGGATTTCCGATTCTTCACCATCCACAATCTTGTGGGTTTTCCAATTTTGATTTTCCCTCTCCTATTATCCAGCTTTTCAATTTGATGTGCCAGAGCATCGTCCACCCTATCAAGGCAAGTGCCAGAATCAGAGCCAGTAACAGCGCCAGAGGCAGCGCCAGAGGCAGCGCCAGAGGCAGCGCCAGAGGCAGCGCCAGAGGCAGCGCCAGAGGCAGCGCCAGAGGCAGCGCCAGAGGCAGCGCCAGAGGCAGCGCCAGAGGCAGCGCCAGAGGCAGCGCCAGAGGCAGCGCCAGAGGCAGCGCCAGAGGCAGCGCCAGAGGCAACACCAGATGCAGCACCAGATGCAGCGCCAGATGCAGCGCCAGATGCAGCGCCAGATGCAGCGCCAGATGCAGCGCCAGGTACAGCGACGGAAACTTTTCCAACTCTCGGACTTGGTCCCACGTGATATTCATCCAAGTCAGGGGCCAACCATTCGGCTAGGAAATCTTTGGAGGTTGTGTAAACTTTGTCGAAAAGAATGCACTCCGTAAAAAACAAGAGAGTATTGGTGACAACGGCGTTGGCAGACGCCAACCTGAACCCCAGATTATCGATGCGAATTAACATGTAGCTGGCAAAGACGATGAGTATGTAGAGGGTGACTTGGGAATTGAGCAGGGTCAAGTAGCCGACGTCATGTCCAATTTTCATGAGGATCCCCAATTCCCGGTAGGTCCTCACAGTTGCATTTGGATAGCGGAGAATGTCCTTCGTCCACTTACTTGGCGTAGTTTCATCACCGTCGCTTTTCCATGACGCGTTTCTACAAAACATAATTAAGCATTGCAATTGGAAGGCCAAGCAGCTTGACTGACAAATAATTTAGAAGTAAGACAAGGCATTTCCTATAAGTATAAAACTATGAATGAATTAAAAATTAAAACCATATTTACAGCTTACAAACTTATCCTGCTCGCAGTTATCTTATAATTATAAAACGCTGTAGTAGTTTTGTATTTGAATTTTTAACTCTGTTACTTCTCAATTCTCACCTCATTTCCTCCAGGATTGTAATCCCAAAAATGACAATAAGTCCGTGGAATACGAGCCAAAGGCAGGTGTGAGACATCAACGTGAGGCCAAAGTATTGGGCCAGCAGAGCATTCACCACGAATTTTCCAAAGTCGACATAGGATTTAGTGGGCATCCCTCCGAGCTCAAAGAAATGTATCGGAATGGACGGATGGAAAAACATGTTGAATATGACCCCGATCATGAATAAGTACTGACCGTACACTAGAGCCGCAACGAGGTAGCCGATCAAATCCGTCCTAGAACGCTCCTCCATGAATTTCCCCTTGGACGCGTATCTCCTGCAAAAGTACTCTTCGTAGTTCATGATCTGCTGGAAACATCCCGGAAACTGTTTGTACACGAGAAAGAGGACCAATTGAAGATAGATACAGAGCCAGAAGAGGAACACTGTGACGAGAATTACGAACAGATTTTTGACCTGGGCGAACGAGAGGGAACTTGTGAAACCCATGAGCATCTTCATTTTGAACCCGTCCGTCCGAACCATACGGTATGTGAAGACAACAGCTCCAACCAAACAGTAAAAAAATTAAAGATCCAGAGACCCAGTCGAATTTTAGAAGAACTCAAACTCAAGGATTTAGTCTCTGGATTGAGTTCAAACGGGAAAATACGGAGATGAACTCCAATCCGAAGGGATTTGTAAATATATTGCCGCCCCATCGGGCCCAGCAACATTTTTTCTATTTGGGTAAGATACCGTCCAAGAAGTTTTCGAATATTGAGAATTCAAGAAATTCTATTCTTAAACTTATTTCTTTGCCTACTTGACAAAGACCGAGGCACAGCTTTCACTGCGTAATAAAAGTTACAACACACCTCCTGTGTGTACAATAATGTATATTGGAAACTGTTGTAGCATTCACATGTTTGCAACTAATGTTGGCGACTCACTCGGTAGGACACATAATACATAAGGGGTCGTCCATAAATAATTCCATTGAAATATCCTGATTTCTAGGACCCTGTGATCCCCTGTAATCAGTAAAACTATTGTGCAAATGGTTATCTGTTACATGGAACGCCATTAATAATCAAATATGCCCATTGATCCTACCCGTGACGTCATTTATGGACTATTCCTAAATTGATAGAATTGTTTATGATTTTATAGGTCGTATTAGTTATTTTATTTAGTTTAATTTTATATCGATTGCCGAATATGTAAGATTTAATTTTAATAGGAAACAAATCTACTTTGTAATGTTTTGTAATAAGATACTTAATATAGCTACGTAAAATATTTATTTTTCATATTCTGCGGCACAATTCGTTTATGATCTAAAATAATGCAATTTAGTAGCATCGATTTGATTGAAATTAAAAACGAAATAACTGAATGGGAATTAAACATACGAGAATTTGTTATGATTTTGTAGGAAAGGTAATTTTAGTATTTAATCGAACTATGAACTTACTGAATTCTTGTCTTCACAGCGGTTAGTTAAATTGCGGCAGTCTACCATTCCCCTTGGCATTATGATTATACTAGTAACTTGTATTATTTTTCCTGGTTTATTTATTGCATACAGCTACAGAAATACAATGTTGGAATAAACAGTAAAACGTATAAATGAAGAATTTTAACAAAGCCCAGCAACATTTATGTCATTTATATTAGCCAATGTTTAAAAATTAATTTTGTCGTGGGCAACCCTGCCCACCTTCTGGATCCGCACCTGGCATCATATAGGACTTTAAACACAATGACTCAAAGTTCACAAATAAAAGTATGGAACTTTTAATAAGTTTTCAAATGACCTTATTATTGTACATATGATTTCAAAGTAATTGAGCCTTTAAGCTAAACCGAAAATGTTGTCTAATAAATTTCATACAATGAGAAAATAACATATATGTTAAACGAGAAGTTGAAGCTGTATTTGCATAAATTTAGCAATCCAGCAGCAAAAAAATGAAAATCAGAAGTTACGTATACGTAATACGATTCGTATTCCAATTCGATTTTGATTTCATTAAATATATGTTGATTATAATATTGGGTTTTCAACTATCGATATAAACAATACAGATTAAAACCGCTTGTAGAACTCAATTTTGATTTCAATTACAACTGTTTTTAGTTTTGTGTTTGGGATTCATTGAGATCAGAGTTAAGCAGAGATTGATCCTTCTATTATCCTATATGCTACTAACCCATAAATTGATTTTTTAATTGACTTTTTTCTTGCTTTTAACTATTTGAATCGCAAATAAATACACGTCATGCTTTGATTTATTTTAGAGACAAGAGAAATGCAAGACTACAGTAAAAAACGTTAATTACGTGGAATAAGCAAATAAAATTGGAGCTTACTATACCTACTTATTTATTTGTAACATCAAATAGATTTTAGCAACACTTTCCTAGTTTATGCATCACATTAAAAATCTAAATTAGTTTATTTTATTGATGTTGACGATCCATTGGGTCCAGCATGAATAGTACCTATATAAAGCAAAGCGTAAGTTGATAGACTTTGATTTTTTGAGCAGGACTGTACTGCGTCGTTTATTGTAATTCTATTTGATTTTACATCGACCGCCGAAATTAATTTTAATAATGTGTCGTCCATAAGTGATGTCATTACTTCATATTATCCCCACTTCTCGGAGCCTGTGACCCCACTAGCATCAGCCTAGCCATAACATGGGAATGTTTATCATTCCTTATGTCTTTAACTTGAGGATACGGTTATCATTATCCCATCAGAGGCAAAGACCCAGCTCTTGACGTCATTTATGGAAGATCCTTAATAATCAAACCTGCTTCTTTGTATGGAATTGAGTAGTAAATAGGATTGACATATTCCATATTCCGAGGCTCAGTTTGTTCCAATAACAACGAAACTCAATAAGAATCAAAAATAAGTTTATATAAATTAAAAAGGAAACGATTTAACGATTATTATAGTCATCCAATAATTTGTTATATTTTACAGGAAAAGCAATTTACATTTTAATATAGAACTTTTCAATAGACTTATTATGAACACTGTCGGCACGAACACACCTAAATTGGAACTTAAAGTTCGAACACCATGCTCAAGCGCCTCAAGCACCTATACTAATAGTAGAAGTATTTTAAAATGTAGTAAATGATGAGTAGGAAAATGGAATCACATTTGGTCAAACCTATAATTTATATAAGATAATATACTTTATTTTGTCTTTCGAAAAATTGGTTCAAAAAAGCGGACCTCAAAAACATGGATTTTCTAGATTTTTTTCAAAAAATACAAAATTTTCGAATTTTAAAAAATCCTGAAATTACTTGTTAGATAACGACCTTAGAATCAGAAAAAACCAAATTTTATTAAAATCGGTTAAGAACTGTAAAAGCTACAGGGCGGCAAAGTTTTAAAATTTGAACTTTTTAAAATTTATAGACACGACCTGTACTACAATAAGTTCCATTTTTATTCCTTCAGTTTTCACCAGCCATGTGCGCAGCACGTATTGTGAAATATAAGAAACTAACTATGAAAGTGGGTTAAAAGTAACAATCATTAATTAAAGCATAGCTTTTCATTTCCCAATTTTAAGTGAAGTAGGTTTTGTTTCGGCTACATTTTCATTTATTCAAAAACGTACAATAAAGAATAAAAATATTATATACAGTTAAAATATATACAGGGAATAACCCTTCATACAATAAGTTATATTTGTGTTAAAATGAAGTTGTGATTACATATAAATTAGGATTTAATCCCATGGGGATATTTACTATTTACATCAGCACTAATATTAACTAGTTATATATGTATAAAGCACTAGATGTTGCGAGCACATTACATTTTGCATTAAAATGCTTACTGCCTAGCTACTAGATTCTATACATAATTGTTCTGCTGTTTTGTGACCCTAACAAGTGACTAGGATGTCGATTAAATAACCAAACATGCACATAAGCCCATTCACCGTCAGCTGTTTGTCAAAACTGGTGATAAATCCCAAATTCACTTGAAAAGCTTTGAAGGATTTCCGGTTCTTCTGCATCCACAATCTTGTGGCTTTTCCGATTTTGATTTTCCCTCTCTTATTATCCCTCTTCCTAATTTGGTTTTCCTGAGCCCCGTCCACCTCATCAAGGGGAGAGTCAGAATCAGCGCCAGATGCAGCGCCAACAAAAGCTCCGACAAGAGCGCCAGAACTTTTAACTCTCGAACCCGGTCCCAGGTGATATTCATCCAAGTCAGGGGCCAACCATTCGTTGAGGAAATCTATGGAGGTTGTGTGTACTTTGTCGAGAAGAATGCACTCCGTAAAAAACAAGAGAATATTGGTGAGAACAGAGTTGGCGGAAGCCAACTTGAACCCAAGATCATCATTGATCATTGATCATCATTGAATGAAGATGTAGCTGGAGAGGACGATGATTACGTAGAGGGTCACTTGGGAATTGAGCAGAGTCAAGTAGCCGACGTCGTGTCCAATTTTCATGAGGATCCCCAATTCCCGGTAGGTCCTCACCGTTGCAGTTGGGTAGCGGAGAATGTCTCTCGTCCACTGAGTAGAGGTAGTTTCATATACGTTGCTTTTCCATAACGCGTTCCTACAAAACGCAAGTGGTAATAATTATATAATTAAGTATTACAAGTTTGGCTGACAAATGATTTATTAGTAGTAGTAAGAATAGTTTTTATTAGGTTCTACTCACCTCATTTCCTCTAGTATTTTAATCACAAGAATGACAATAAGTCCGTTGAATGTGAGCCAAAGGCAGGTGTGGAGAACGAGCGTAAACAGGAAGTATTCCGCCAGCAGTACATTCACCATAAACTTCCCAAAGTGAACGTAGGAATTTGTGGGCATCCCTCCGAGCTCAAAGGCATGTATAGGAATGGCTGGATTGAGGAACATGGTGAAAATGAGCCATGTCACGATGTCACGAATGAGTACTGACTGTAAAACAGAGCCGCAGCGAGGTAGCCGATCACATCCGTCCGAGATCGCACCTCCATGAATTTCCCCTTGGACGCGTACCTTCTGCAAAAGTACTCTTTGTAGTTTATGATCTGCTGGAAACAGCCCGAAAACTGTTTGTACACCACAAAGAGGGCCACTTGAAGGTAGATACAGAGCCTGGAGACGAACACTGCGACGAGAATCGTGAGAAGATTTTGGATCTGATCGAACGAGAGGGAACTTATAATGCCCATGAGCATGGTCATTTCAAACCCATCCGTCTTTACCATTCGGTACAAAGCTCGGCGCCTATCCTATAATGTAGGCAAAAATATAGGCAATAGGCAGGCAGGCAGACAATTTTAAGCAAAAATAGGCTAGGCGGTAGGCAGGCACACAATTTAAAGCAAAAATAGGCTAGGCTGTAGGCAGGCAGACCTTATTAAGCAAAAATAGGCTAGGCGGTAGGCAGGCTAATGTAAAAGTTCAAAATATAGGATAGGCTAGGTAGGCATAGTAAAAATTTTGCCTTGTAGGCAGAACCATTCTGCTTAGCATTTTATATGTGAGGCATTTCGTCAATTTAAATTTTTTTCATTAAAATAAAAAATCCAAATAGACTTGAGCTATTCCATGGCGGCAGCGAATTGAAGTGAAAAGTATCTGTATCTATCAGTTAGAGGCTAGGCACAAATAGCATTACCCGAATTCACAAAAATTGTGGACACACCCACCCACCTTGGCACCCTCTTAAGCATTGCGTAAATGGCTTTACTTAACGGTGTCATCTTTTGCCAAGTAACCCACCCTCAAAGTGGGTGGCGCAAGTTCTGTCCGACCCTTACGTTTATTTCATGCATATGACTTTCAAACTAGTTACGAAACGTCGGCAGACAGGCATTTCGTGATTCAACGCTGACAATGATGTGGTCACATTGCGGAACCAATTCAAGGTATTTGTGTCATGAAATTGCTTATTTTGCACAAGTTATTTAAAAACACTTAAATAGGCATATTCATAGAAATAGGCAAAATATAGGCAATAGGTAGGGAAATTAGTAAAAATAGACAGTAGGCAGGCAGCAAAAATATTGTGATAACAGGATAGGCAATAGGTAGGCAACACAATTTATTAAAAAATAGGATAGGCTATAGGTAGGCACCACAATTTATTAAAAAATAGGATAGGCTATAGGTAGGCCAATTCAAACGCCGAGCTTTGATTCGGTATGTAAGGACAACACCTATAAGCAAACAGTACAAGAAATTAAAGATCCAGAGACCCAGTCGAATTTTAGAAGAAGTCAAACTCAAGGATTTAGTCTCCGGATTGAGTTCAAACGGGAATATACGGAGATGAACTCCCATCCCAATGGATTGATAAATGTAGTCTCGCACCATCGGTCCCACCAACATTTTTTTTATTTGGGTAAGATACCTTCCAAGAAGTTTTTGAATATTGAAAATTGAAGAAATTCCAAAATTTCCTCAACATTTTTCTGTACCTATTTGAAAAAAAGTGAGGGAAAAGCTTGACTGCCTAATACAAACGAGAACGACGACAAACTTCCTATATATGAAATAATGTCTATATTGTTTTAATATTTACATGTTTACAACTGATGTGGTTAGGTTAGATTATGAGCTCTTAGGGACTTAGGGTAGGTATTATAATACATATAGGGTCGTCCATAAATGATGCTATCGAAATATCTTTATTTTTAGGCCCCTCCACTAGCATAACTGTCCCAAAAATGGCTATTTGTTACATGGAATGACATCAGAAACCAAGTAAACTCATTGACTCTACCTTTGACCTCATGTATGGACCATTTCTAAATTGATAGAATTATTTTCTGATTTTCTAATTCCGTAAGAGTAATTTAATTCGGTTTTATTTTGTATCAACCGCCGAATATATATAATTTATTTTTAATACGAAACCAACCTTATTTGAAAATATGGATATTCCTGATACTGCGGCACAATTTGCTTATGATATATAATAGCGTAATTCAGTAAAAACAATTTGATTGAAATTAAACAATAATTGTCCTAAATGAAATTGATCATGCAAAAATATGTATCTGTAATGATATTTTTGGAAAAGGAATAGTTTAAGTATGCAATACATTTAAAATTGTATTTTGAATTCGTGTCCTCACATCCCTTTTCTAATTAACGGTGGTCTACAATTCTTATCGTCATTATTATCTTGCTATAATTACTTTTACATATTTGTGTATTATTAAATTTACTATTAAATTTACCTCAGATTTCAAAACATTGAAAACAAAAATTTTATATTGGAATTAACAGCAACATCTATAAATTCAAAATTTGTTAAATACAAAGATCTTCATGCATTAAGGAGGTAAGCATTATGTTGAGGGCACTGTGCCTGAATTGGACGATGATACGGAATCACTCAAATCGACTTATTATTATTTCTGCTTTAAAGGTTCCCTTAATTTCCCCTCTAATTTTACTTTCTCCCTTTTACTATCTACTTACACTGCAGTATCTCCTATATCATATTAGGTATGACTAAACCCACTCAATTCACAATTAATTTACATTAATAAAGCATTATTGCAAAAAACAAGCCGACAAGCCTCAAGTCCTAAAGCCACCCGGAACTTTGACAAAGTCTTATTCCGAATCCAAATTATGTGAAGCTCATGTTTCATTTTTAGAGCACTGTATATTCTTTATTGCTATGGCCGAGTCTACATTATAACGTAGGAGTTTTATTCACCTCAACTTTCTACCACAAAAGATATTACGGTATTTCCCCATATTCTGCTTTCAGTCATAGTAAATATGATTAGATGGATTCGAGAGAAAATTCAAGCAATCGTCCCACTCGAAAAGACGATGTGCAAAATTAGCGCGCAGTGTAATTTTTAGCAACAGATCCTTATGACATTTAAATTGAAAATTTAATTCACTAAATATTTTGCAAATTATTACTACTGCCAAGGCCAAATCAGTACATTCTACTTTGAAATTACCCGTGTTTTGCTTAGCTTTACTTAATTGGTCAGCAGCGAGACTAACAAGTGACTAGGAGGTCGATCAAATAATCCAAAATGCACATGAGCCCATTGGCAGTGAGCTCTTTGTCAAAACGGGAGAAACATCCCAAATTCACTTGAAAAGCTTTAAAGGCTTTCCGGTTCTTCTTCATCCACAATCTTGTGGGTTTTCCAATTTTGATTTTCCCTCTCCTATTATCCAGCTTTTCAATTTGATGTGCCAGAGCATCGTCCACCCTATCAAGGCAAGTGCCAGAATCAGAGCCAGATGCAGCGCCAGATGCAGCGACGGAAACAGTCCCAAACCTTCCAACTCTCGGACTTGGTCCAACGTGATATTCATCCAAGTCAGGGGCCAACCATTCGGCTAGGAAATCTTTGGAGGTTGTGTAAACTTTGTCGAAAAGAATGCACTCCGTAAAAAACAAGAGAGTATTGGTGACAACATAGCGTTGGCAGACGCCATCCTGTACCCCACATTATCTATACGAATTAACATATAGCTGGCTAGGACGATGATTACGTAGAGGGTGACTTGGGAATTGAGCAGAGTCAAGTAGCCGACGTCGTGTCCGATTTTCATGAGGATCCCCAATTCCCGGTAGGTCCTCACCGTTGCAGTTGGGTAGCGAAGACAGTCTTTCGTCCACTGAGTTGGCGTAGTTCCATCCCCGTCGCTTTTCCATGACGCGTTTCTACAAAACATAATTAGGTATTGCAAATGGAAGGCCATGCAGTTTGACTGACAAATAATTTAGTAGTAAGACGGGGCATTTCCTATATGTATAAAACTATGAATGAATTAAAAATTAAAACCATATTCAAAACTTAAAAACTTATCCTTATAAGTTCCTTATCAGTTATCTAATAATTATGAAACGCTCTAGTAGTTTTGTATTTGAATTTTTAACTCTGTTACTTTTTAATTCTCACCTCATTTCCTCCAGGATTGTAATCCCGAAAATGACAATAAGTCCGTGGAATACGAGCCAAAGGCAGGTGTGAGACATCAACGTGAGGCCAAAGTATTGGGCCAGCAGAGCATTCACCACGTATTTTCCAAAGTCGACATAGGATTTAGTGGGCATCCCTCCGAGCTCAAAGAAATGTATCGGAATAGACGGATTGAAAAACATGTTGGAAATGACCCCGATCACGAATAAGTACTGACAGTACAGCAGAGCCGCAGCGAGGTAGCCGAACAAATCCGTCTGAGAGCGCTTCTTCATGAATTTCCCCTTGGACGCGTACCTCCTGCAAAAGTACTCTTCGTAGTTCATGATCTGCTGGAAACATCCCGGAAACTGTTTGTACACGAGAAAGAGGACCACTTGAAGGTAGAGACAGAGCCACAAGAGGAACACTGTGACGAGAATTGTGAACAGATTTTGGACCTGAGGGAAAGAGAGGGAACTCGTGAATCCCATGAGCATCGTCATTTTAAACCCGGCCGTCCGTACCATTCGGTATGTAAAGACAACGGCTCCAACTAAACAGTAAAAGAAATTAAAAATCCAGAGGCCCAGTCGAACTTTAGAAGAGGTCAAGGTCAAGGATTTGTTCTCCTGATCGAGCTCAAAGGGGAAAATACGGAGATGAACTCCAATCCCAATGGATTTGTAAATGTAGTCTCGCACCATCTGTCCCACTAACATTTTGTAAATTTAAATATGTACTATCCAAGAATATTTTGAAGACTGAATTGAAGAAATTTTAAAATTTCTTTAACTTTTTTCTTTACCTGCTTGAAAAATAGGAAGGGAAAAGCTTGACTGCGTTATACAAGCGAGAACGACGACAAACTTCCTCTATTTGCATTAATGCCTATTGGAAATTTTTTAAATATTTGCATGTTTACAACTGATGTGGTAAGGTTAGATTAGCGTCTCTTAGAGTTGGGAATATAATACACAAGGGGTCGTCAGTAAATGATGCTATCGAAATATCCAGATTTTTAGGACCATGTTACCCCCTTACACTAGCATAACTATCCCGTAAATGACGATTTGTAACATACATAATATGGTATGATATCAACAGCCAAATACCCTCATTGACCCTACATTTGACATCATTTATGGACGATTCCTAAATTGATAGAAATTATTTTCTGATTTGTCAATGTCGTAAGAGTTATTTTATTTTATTTTATATCGACCGGCGAATAAATACGATTTAATTTTAATAACAAACGAAAAACCTACTTTAAATCACAACAATTTTGAATATTCCATATTTTACGGCACAATTTATTTATGATCTATAATAGAGTAATTCAGAATAAACAATTTGATTGAAATTAAAAACGAAATGGCTTAAAAGAGATTAATCATTAAATCATTTGTAATGAAATTTTCGGAAAAGGACACGTTAGTATATAATAATTTATAATAAAATTGCCAATTCTTGTCCTCAAATGGGCTTGTTAAATTACGGTAGTCTACAATTCCTAATTTCTATTTTCATTATTATTATGGTAGTTTTGAAATACATGTTTCTAAATACAGAATATATTAAACTTAATGTTTTAATTTTAATGTTTAATATATAATTTAATTACAATTAATTTTTTTAAGGCAATTGTTTAGAATTTTTCTTAACATGGGAAAAGACCAATTTACACATTTCAAAACCATGTAAATGGAACATTTTGCACAGTTTAAAAACACGTAAAGTAAAATATTTTGCAATTTTTCAAATAATCGTATTTAACCTTTTGCACCACTATCCCTTTAAGGGTTTTGTGACATATAGCTCATTTTAATTCGAGCTTAAATAAGAGATGAGAGTTTTTGATTCTTGACCCACATTATGTTGCTTAAATTCCACCGATTTCCACTAAAGGCTAAAGGAAAAAGCTACAAGTTTGAAAGCTACTGAAACTGAATGTGATTGAAGTTTACATTATTAAAATTCGTCATACGATTACAATGCAACTGCTAATTAACTGCTGCTGATTTCTAATGAATGGCAATTTTAATCGAAAATCTGAGAGCCAATAAATTAGGTAGGTACTTGTAATTTATTTATGGTTTTTGGTTTTATTCAAAATAATTCAAAAATAAAAACATGGAGGGAAATAATGCATTAGTATAAATAGAGTATAATTAATTTACTGCCTGCATGAGTCCAGCCACTAATGACACCCGCCCAGTACCCCACTGCGGAATAAAAATACGATGATTTTCTTTCTGTAGTAGAAAGCTTGGAATGACTCTCCTGAGTCGAGGAAAAGTTGGTGAGATCGAATTGTGCGAAGTATATAAGATACGATGAATGTACACTGAATACGTTAGACAGTCTTTTACTTTCACCCAAGTAACATTGCTCCTACTGATCTACTCCTGTACTGGTACTGGTGGCATCAGCATCAGCTGGTGATTTCACACTCGTTCATTATGTCTTCAAATCTGTCACATTTTAAATTGTTCTTGCGATCATAAATATCATCGGTTATTTTCTTTTAAATACTTACGAAAAGCTAAATTCAATCTTTAAAAATTTCGTATATAAAGAAAAACAAAAAGGAAACTTTTGGATTAATCACTTTATTTGGTCAATCGAATACTTCCAAGTCCAGTGATATGGATTATTATTGGCAGAGTTGGAATTTGGTATTGAATTTAACAGAGTGGCAGAAAAGTGAGCTGAGTGGTTTGAATCAAACTGGAATCGAGTGTCTCGTCAACAGCTGGAATTCCAGTGCCATAAATCCACCTACAGGTATAAAACTATATACAGACTATACAAATAACATTATGTAAAAATAAAATTACATTTATTTTGTTTGTGTGTATTGTTGTGCGTTTGTTTGATATTGGTATGTTTTCAAGACTGTCAAGTGCTAAAAGTGTCAAAAACATGTGCAAATTAATTTATTTCAAATACATACAAATTCATCGGATAACCGCCCTTATATATCAGTTCCCTTATAACCGGATAATTTTAACATTGCATACGTAGCTATGGCCAACTAAATGTTTTAAATTTTTGCCCATTTTTATCCGGTTTTCCTTTTAAGCGGAGCGAGCTTTCGTCCACTTACAGTACAGCAGTAAATATATTTTCTTTCAAAAACAAATCTCCAAGACGACCTAGAAGCTACAGCTTCCTGTCGAAATAAATGACAAAATAGCCAAAGAGGAAACACAACACATATTTCTCGAATACACCTATCTCTATATTGAATCTGATATCATTATATTTTTTTGTATGTGTAGCATGAGTTTTTATTTTACATTTTTGGATGCTGTAAAGAATTTTTATCTCGTCGTCACGATGTCGAGCATCTTAAAATTGAATAACCCGCATGTACAAGTTTTGAATAAGAAGTTTTTTGCGGAAATTGGAACTACATAGTTACCTTTTTGTATTCGAAAAAGTTGAATATAATAAAAATGCAACAGAGTGAAAATACATACTGGTATACAGTGTCTCTATGGTATAGAAGCATCGCTTCTTAGGAGGAAAAATATTTCAAAAGAAACAAGAGGATTGGGGACTTGCTCCTTTTTTTTAGTTTCCCAGGGCAACCGTCATGGGATGTTAGCCATATCGTGACGACAAGGTCACGTATAAGAATAGCTGTAAAAATGAAATTTTAAATTGACTTTTTATTAAAAATTGGTGTATTTCAATTTCGCGCGAAAGCAAAAAACTGAAATATTTCAGGTTCACCCACTGCAAATGACCGCATGGTTGCCATGGTGTATACATCCTTTTAAAAGTAATGACTAGTAGAATTTACATTTTGAAACCTTTCAGCTCTTGGTATAATGACTTCCGAAAATAATTTTGAAAAGCCCAACTTGCTTTTAAAAACTCAAAAAACGACGCCATAAATAATTTAATTTTTAATTTTTGAGACCTGATTTGAAATACATTCTTTAAAACTTTTAATTTAATGTATCACAAGTTAGGATTGTTACGTGGAGTATTTCAAATTCAAAAGTTATATCGTCTGCAAAGAACCAAAATGACTCATATCCATTTTACAGAAAAAATTAAGAGGACGTGTTCATGAAGACATGCAAATGGAATATTTTGCACTTTTTAAAAACATGTAAATAGAATATTTTGCACTTTTAAAAACATGTAAATAGAATCTTTTGCACTTATAAAAACATGTAAATAGAATATTTTGCACTGTTAAAAACATGTAAATATAATATTTTGCACTTTTTAAAAACATGTAAATAGAATATTTTGCACTGTTAAAAACATGTAAATAGAATCTTTTGCACTTTTTAAAAACATGTAAATAGAATATTTTGCACTGTTAAAAACATGTAAATAGAATATTTTGGACTTTTTAAAAACATGTAAATATAATATTTTGCACTTTTTAAAAACATGTAAATAGAATATTTTGCACTGTTAAAAACATGTAAATAGAATATTTTGCACTGTTAAAAACATGTAAATAGAATCTTTTGAACTTTTCAAAATAAATTTAAATAGAATATTTTGCAATTTTCAGAAACATGTAATTAGGACGTTGTTACCTTTTTAAAAACGTGTAAATAGAACAATTTTATCATTTAAGAAACTCGCGATTAGCATTGTAACCATGTATCTTATTTGTTGTCTCTTTTTTTGTTACATACATATAGCTCATTTTAATTCTATCATAAATTGGAAATGAGTCATTTTAGTTCTTCATAGACGATATAAATTAAGTGCATATCCGCAAATGTTATTTTAAAAAAATGAAAAAGAAAGTATCTACCTGGCATATGAAGTATAAAGTACATGTATTTAAGTACGTACCGTATTTCCTGTTTTAGACCACGGCCACGGGTCTGTAATTGTACACAAGACTGTATTAGTACAAGGGTCTGAGACTGTCTTAGAGGTATGAGTTTTAGTAGTAAACGGGGTGTACTATTACAGGAAATACGGTACTTTAAAATGTATTCCAAGTATACGCTCTGTGCTCCTGTATTGACGTGTGCATAATAGTGAATTTCCAAGCGTTACAAAAAAAATGAGAATTTCCGCTTCATAAAAACTTTTAAATTCAAACCCAGCCCTTAGTATACAGTCAGTTGTGTAAAATAATTGATGTCATCCAATTTATAGTCAAATAGATGTAAACCAAATATACTATGATTCAACAACTTCTTTGACTTTATAAAAAGTAGAATGGAAATAATGTCGTTACAAAGCTTGAAAATAATTGTGAAAAACAAGATTTCATTTAAATTACAAATTGAATATTTTGATCTGATCTAGTACATATATATATATATATATATATATATATATAGGTATATATACATTTAGAATTTTAATTGAACACGTGCACTGAATATTTAAAAAATGGTACATGTATATTATTAATAGTATCACATAATATAATACTGTCGAGTAAAAAAAAACCTTACAAAATAATACTTTGTTTTTTAGACTTCAATCTTATTAAAAAATATTTTATAGCGAGAGTTACACATACAGCGTGTATGTAGGTTTATTGATTTATCAACAAAGTCAAGACCAAAAGACTTGGTTCTCAAAATTTGATACAAATATTGTTATGCTTGTTTATTTGTCAATCTTGTTATAAGCGCTCAAGTAGAAAGTTTAAGCAGGTAGAGGTACCTACCTATACAAATATTTTGCAGTAGACTATTGACAACACTATAGAATATAGTAAACTTTTGACTTGTTTCCCTGCCCTTTTGAATCATGTAAGAACAAGAACAAAGGGAATAAAAAAGTCTACAAACAAGAATCTCAGGTGCAAGTTCTTGTCATCTCTTCTGATGTAGGAACTTACCACATGTAATAATGTACACATAAATTATATTGAATTTCCGATTCTACAATCCAAATACATAAGGCTTTACATTTCATGTAGAGAGACGAGAAATTGTAAAACAATGCATACTTAAGTAGAAATGTTTGCACTTTCTTTGAAATTGGAGTCTGTGAAGTTTATTTTTTTAAATTTCATTTTTGTTTTTTCTCCTTTCTTATCGCTTGACGTTTTTGACATTCAGATTATCATCCTGAGCTCCAAATCAAATGCGAGCAATACAAAATACAATTACATATAATAACAACCTAAAATCAATTCTGATTATCTCCGTTTTTCAAGAAATACGGCTAATGTGATATGTTTATGACTATAGTTAAGAGTTTAATAATTCGAAACTGAGTACGTTTAGGATCATTTATAAATGAAGTCCTCAAAATCTCTCTATTTAAGGTCCCCATGACCCTCCGCTGTCATCAGCTCACCTGTTGTGTAAATGACTATCTTTAGCATGGGATACCATCAATATCAAAGTAGGCTGCTTGGCCATACCCATGACGTCATTTATGGGCGACTCCTTAAATCTTTTAATATTAGGGGTCTCATTTAACCTAAAACATATTGTTCTCCTCCAATATTTTCACATAGTTAATTTCATTAGAACTGAAGATTTGCACTAAAAATAGATCCGGCAAAAGGAATTCTAGTAATTACATATTTCTAATATGTTGAATTTAAATGTTTTTTCAAAGTGCTAAATGTTATATTTACATGATTTTTAAAACTAAAAAATTGTCTATGTATTTAAATGTTTTTTAAAAGTGCAAAATGTTCTTTGTGAATGTTTTTGAAAAGTGCAAAATATTTTGTTTGCATGTTTTTTAAAAGTGCAAAATGTTCTATTTAAATGTTTTTTGAAAGTGTAAAATGTTCTTTGTAAATTTTTTTGAAAAGTGCAAAATGTTTTGTTTGCATGTTTTTGAAAAGTGTAAATTGTTATATTTACTTTTTTTTCAAAGTGCAAAATGTTCTATTTGCATATTTTTTAAAACTGCTATCTGTTGCGTTTACATGTTTTTTAGAAGTGCTAAATGTTCTATTAAAATGTTTTTAAAAAGTGCAAATCATACTTTCATTAAACACTTACAGTATATTATGTATTATTTAAAAGGTTTACTTTTTTGGACGGCCGCTTATTGGTCTTATCTCAAAAACAAATTAAACTCATGATTTTAAAATTAAAAATTATTTTTAAAAAGTTACTACGTAGCGTCCGATTTCAGTAATTTTGGCTGCTATGGTACATATTATGTTACTATTTAGTTACGAATCCAAAATTCTAAGGAACAACATTTATAGACGACCTCTTATGTTGTGTACTGTGTAAGTACTTTTGCTAGCGTAATCTACGTATATTTATTTATGTGACCACAAGATCTTCCTACGTAAGCAGCTCTCTATATCAGATCCTCATATGGTGACTTTTTGTACATTTGGCTACTTTAAATGTACCAATTTACGATGCGGAGGATCGCTATCGATTTAAATCTCAAAATTGAGTTTGCTTGAGACTGGAAATTTAAACACAAATTATGGTCATGTTAAGTAGTCGCGTCTGTCGAGTTCTAGAATCAGAATCAGATTCCGATTCTTGGATTGAAGAGCTGAGTAAATAATCAAATCTGTGTATGCATCAAGTTTGTTGTCAGTAGATGATTGCTTTATATGCAATCTGTGTAGCTTGAATAAAACAAGCATTAGGTGGATTAAGTCATTACGTAGGCAATCATCAACTGTGCATGTATAATCATAAGGAGATACTCAGAATGCAATTTCCTGCACCGTGCAATCGGCTCTTTTGTCAGTGGTACTTGGAGCCTGGGAGAAACTCGTTTCCTATTCGGTGACAGATAAATGAGTTATTATAATTGCACAAGATCTATGATTAACTCTACTTCCTTAAACACGTATTTGTTCACACAAAGGTTGGAGCTAAAAATAATGGGGCACTATGTGAACAGGTTTTCTCAAAACGGAATAAACCCATTTGTTTTTTCAAATATGAGATTAACTACATATACTGTATTGCTGGTGAAGGATCAAATCTGTTTCCTTCCATTTTTGACCTTATTACTGTAATCGTTTTAGCTGACCAATTCATAGTAACATGGTTGTGAAAAGTGCCAATTGCTCTAATTACATATTTTAAAACGCAAAACGTTCTAACTATATGGCTTTAAAAACTGCGAATGATTCTAGCAATTTAATTTTAAAACGCAAATTGCTCTAAATTCATGATTTTACAAATTGCAAAATGCACTATATACATGACTTTAGTCACAATTTGCTCTAACTCCAGGCTTTTAAAAATCCCAAATTGTTCTAAATGCATGGTTTAAGAATGCACACGAATCTAACTACATGATTTTGAAAAGTCCAAAATTGATTTAATTATATGTTTCCAAAACTTTAAATCGTTCTAATTCCAAAATATTACAAATTTCAAAATGTTCTAAATACAACATTTTAAATGTGCAAAAAACCTGAAACCATCTTTAATACTCAAAAGCATGTAAGTCGAACATTTCGCACTTTTTAAAATCATGTAGTTACTTTAATTTGCAACTTAAAACCGTGTAGTTGGAACATTTTTTAATTTTTTAAATCACAAAGTTAGAGCAATTCGCGACTAAAATCATGTATTTAGTGCTTTTTGGAAATTTTTAAATCATGATTTTAGAACCATTCGTAGTTTTTTAAGCTATATACAATATAGTTATAACGTTTTTGTGTTTTGAAATATGCAATTAGAGCAATTGACACTTTTCACAACCTTGTTACAATGAATTGGTCAGCTAAAACGCACATTTAAATCAAAAGTGGAAGAAAACGGATTTGATCCTTCGCCCACGATATGCTACTTGTATGCACCATTCAACTAGATACTGCTTACTGTGTTGAATGGTAAACGTTAAAGTTCAACCAAAACAATTTTTCAAATGGCCAAAATTTTGTTTGTTTTTTTTGGCAAAATGGGTAAAGTCCACTCAAAGCACTAATTTATAATTCAAATTTTGAAGTCTTTTCGTAGTTTGAAGGAGATAATAAAATTTCCGTCCGTAAATTTTTGTATGCAAGAAAAATTTGAAAATTTAAAAAAAGTTTGATTTTACTCAATATTATGATTAAAATTTCATCTCACTGACTTTTTGCTCCATGTCAAGTTATTGATTTTTTTTACACAAACGGGATAAGTCCACACGAATTAAAATGAGATAAAATTTTCTTCTTGAAACAATGGCGATAATATAAGATCAATTCCCGTACACGCTATAGTAAAAATGCAAACACGAATTAAAAGCCGTAACGTGTTTGAAATAGATGAGCTTAAAATTTCTAATTAGCATCTTATGGAAAATAGTTGAAAAAACTTAAAGTTTCATATTTGAACAAAATCGGAAGATTAATTCAAACATTTTACAAACTAGATTATGAATTTCACAGTTCCAAAATGTTCTAACTTGACTAATGCCGCTTTCAATATGCTGATGAGTAAATGAAAACTGTACAGATAGAAAGCTGTAAGGTACAATTTAATTATGTACCGTTATATAGAACCACTAGTAACCCGGCCCGTCCTGCGGACGGAAATTTTCGTTGCCTAACGAAGTAATCGCAGGAGAATAAACCAATCTTTAGTTATTATATGTTTATTACAACAAACTAACATTTTTCCTAACTTATATGAGACATAACGGAACGACGAACTTTTGAATTTGCAATATAGATATGTTTTACGCATTAAAATAAATATTAGTTCTCATCGGTTATTTCTTTGTGCGCTGTATTACTTGTGTAACACACATCCGAATTTTAAATTCGGCTTTTTTGTTTATCTCATTCTATAAGATTAACTTTGAGTCCTTTCGGAGATTTTACACGCGATAACGCTACGAATATCTGGCCTTGGTCAAAAATCGGCTCAGAAAATTGCGGTCCAACTTGATTAAAGAAATGTAATGCGCTCTGTTAATAGTTAGTACTATTTCATCCTCACATCCGTGCATTTTAAAATACTACACCATTTAAAGTAAATAATGATTTATTTAATACTGGGATTTGCACCCCTATCTACTGCCAGAACCCTTCTTACCAACCGTGACCTAAATAATTAAAACACGAATCAGAAAATTAACGCAGATCAAGCTCGTCGCAAGAACTTCAATAAACGTATCTGGTAATAATTGGAGACAATGGAGACTTATAGCAGGCTCGGTTAATAGGGTCCCGCAATTTTGATAGCGGGTAACAGAGTGAACTTTTTTGGGTTTACTGATGTTAATTCTGAAAAATGGAAAATCGTGGCAGTATTACAAAACTCATGAATCTGCAAAACGCCTATTTATTGACTTTAGTTTTCCTACGCATTTTATTTTTTTAATTAACCGATTCGTTAAATAACTGCCATAGCAATTGCGAGAAAGGACATATTTTTTATTTCAGTTTTATTAGGGGGTAAGCAAGACTGTTTTCGTTATTTGGTGTAATATGAGGTGACTGAAGGTAGCGGGTAGGACTGCAGGCTGGAACGAAATTTACAGTCTCACAGACCCGGCTTTAATACTCGACCACTGCTAATCGTTTACGGTTCAGTGTTATACGGTAAACGTCACTGGATAGTTGATTAAAACCCAATCTCCTTCGGTGCTCCTTAGTGACCACTACTTACTGTAGGGGCCTAGAAAATGGGACTCTCTTACTGTGGAGGGGGGAACGGGAATAGAAATAGGTGAAAGCGTGATATGGGCGAGACAAACTGATGCGGTAGCCTCCTATTTCCTCACCTAAAATGACTGGTTGAGTCTAGTTTTATGAACTTCGGTTGAATCGGCCTAATGAATATTTTTTTTCGATTTATTAATAGTTAAAGATGTAGGTTAGAAATATTCAAGGAACAAATGCCAGGAAACCGTTTTTATTGTAAGTGGGATTAACTATTTCATATGCTTTCTTGTATTTTATTTTAAGCTGTGATTTATTCTAATCGAATATATATTTGTCTACAAAATATGTGCGTTAAACTAAAACATTATTGGGTTGCTTTGAAATTGGCCAGCAGGCTGCGTGATTTTACTTTTGTTATGTAGATAACGTTAATATCTCTGGTAGGGTGATTTTTGCACTTATTATTTTCATTTATATTTGTCTCGTTATTTGTAAGATGCCGAATCCACGTACACTAAAAAATTCAAATTTTTGTTAGTTTGTATAGTTTTCTTTAAAGTTAGAAGACTTGTATCAATGCTAAATGAGATATTCAATTTTTGGATAGCAATCGCGAGAGGTTAATAGTTTTTAATGTAGTTTTATTAGGGGGTAGCCAAGTTCTGCCACCTCATTTAAGGTATCAAGGGACAGTCGGCAAGCGCCACAGTATTTTGGATCATTAGGGCAGCGGACACCGGGTAGCAGACCTTGGTATGCGGACCCTCAAGAGCTAATGAAACAGCATTTATATTTTATCAAATATTTTCAATTGGTTTGGATAGATTTGCTTCATTTCCGATTTTATAGCGTGAAAGCCCGGTTTTATTACAGCAGCAACAGCAGCTTGAACGATATTCTGAAGTTTTTTAGCACGCTCGATTTTACAGGGCTAATTATATATTTAAAATGTCAGGATTCGATGGTTTACCTCATCGAACGCGATTCGCTCTAACTTTGATGATTTTAAGAAGCCCTTAATGATTTTACTGCATGGCTTAAGGTTGAAATTTAATTTAACTACATGATTTTAAAAAGAAGATACAGTACAAAAAGCCTAAGTTCCTATATTGTTCAAAAGTGCGTAAGCGAAGCATTTTGCACTTTTCCAAACTATGTACCTAGTTAGATTAGTTTGCAATTTAAAACCATGTAGTTAGAACATTTTGCACGTTTTAAAATCATGTAGTTAGATTAGTTTGCAACTTAAAAATTACTAAAAATTATGCAGTTAGAACATTAAGCACTTATTTAAATCATGGAGTTAGAGTAACCCGCGTTTCAAAATCATGTAGTTAGAACCATTTGAAGTTTTTAAAGCCATATAGTTAGAACGTTTTGCGTTTTACAATATGCGTTTAGAGCAATTTGCATGTTTCGTAACCATGTTATTAGAAATTGGTCAGCTAAAACGCTTATTTACAATAAAAATATAGGTACACGGATTTGCGTTTAGTGTAAACTGGAAGAAAGCAGATTTGCTTTTAGCGAAAAGTGGAAGGATGCTGTTTTGATCCTACAACGGCAAATTGTAGAACCGTCTGCAGTTTGGATAATATTTTTAAATTAAAGTAGATATTAGGCTCCTGTTTTGCAGTTAGTTTGGTAGGTACTCACCTAAACTTGCCAAACTATCTCAAATTGCACTGTATCTTGGCGGTATATTCCACGGTACGCCACACGGTCTTTAACAAAGTAATACTTTTGATGTCAAAATGTAGGCAATTTAATTCTCTATCGATTAGTATACCGATAGGGGGTAACATGAAGTTATCGTATAATTCGGAGAGTCATAAAACTGGCAAGGTTTGTATGTGTTAGTAATTTTTAAGGATTCTTATTTTTTGCTTAAGTAGCACAACTAATATGCACAGGCAATTTAGTTTGATCTTATTCTACGTTTATATACACCTGCAAGGTTAAGGGTTAAAAACAGGTGAGGTGACCAAACACGATACCGGACACCGGACACCGGAGTCCGGAGACCGTGATTTGGATTTTATTATTATGTAGATATTTGCCTTTGCCTGTTTAATGGCCATGACAGTTCCCGGTTACTTTTTAAACAAAGCTCCGTAACTCAAAACACAAGTCATTCAAGTGTTACTACAGAATTAGTTCTTCACGTTGACAAAATTATTTAGATGCGTTTGATCTAAAAGGCATTGAACCCCCCCCCCCCCGCCCCCCCCCCCTCCTGTTATTTGATTTCTGAGAGCGTGCATATAGAAACATAATTTTTTATCAACATATTTCAAATCAGACCCAACTTCAACTGACAAATGAAAATCTATCAACATAGTCTTCTACATGCCAATTTTATTACTGTAAGATAAGAATTCTACAGAAAAAATAATCATTTAACAGTTAAAATGTGCGTGTTGGTTTCATTTTATTATTGTAAAAGGTTTGTAAATTATAATTTTGATTTAAATAATTGTTTAGAGCCGCACTGCAATGCCACGTGGGATGAAATCTACTGTTGGCCTCCAACACCTGCGGGTCAAACCGTGAAGCGCCCATGCTCTGAGGTCATGAAAGATGATATTCACATCGATGCGTCAAATATCAACGGTAAATAATTGTGTTGAAGGTATCCCTGGTTAGGGGTCGTCCACGAATGACGTCAACGCAACATTAGGGTCAATGGGTAACTTTCAGATACTAATGAATCCTACGTGTTAACGATAAAGCCATTGAAGCAATGCTTAAGCTAAAGACAAGGGGACCATATTGGGCTCTAAAATGTGGGATATTTCGATAACGTCATTTACGGACGATCCCGTGTTATGTAAAATGAAAAACAGTAAAATACAAAAAACACCAAACAATAGGAAAATTACAATAAGTAAACTGAATTCCCATAATAATGTTAGACTTGATTACCGTTTCCGGTTTCGGTTTCTTCTGTTAAGCTAGTGCATACCGGATATGTACAGAGAATGGAACTTGGCTTTGGGATCGCTGGACCAATTATAATGACTGCATCTCTGCCGTGGAGGACCGTTTGAGAGGAATCAAAGTTCATGTGGAAGATTTGATGATTATTAAAGATGTGATTCGCTACATTTTATTCATTGGGTCCATCCTCTCGCTCGCCTCCCTCTGCGTGTCACTCTTTATTTACTACTATTTTAAGTAAGTTTGAGTTTGCAAAGTATTTCAATCGAATCTCATCGGACTGTAATTTGGTGTGCATAATAATTTGGTACTACTTTAATTAATGATTTGATGGAGTGTAGATCCGTTCGCTGTAGTCGAGTGACGGTCCAGGTTCATCTCATGCTATCCCTCGCACTCCGATATGTCCTCTTAATCGTCATTTCCGAGCCATACATTTTTAACCGGACAACTTACCATTACAGATCCATTGTGAGTTGACTTTTGTTTTATTACAGAAAATATTTTTAGTAGTGTAAAGAAAACGAGCTAAAACTTATTTACAGTTTAAGAAAATATCCTCCATTATCACTATATAACTGCATAGGCCTATAAATTTTAAATTGAAGATTGACTGTAATAAAATAAACAAACTTTTATTTCATACTTTAGAACTGGTTTTGCAAAATGGTGCTTGCAATTCAGTTTTATGCAAAAATTGCTTCAATAAATTGGATGTTTGTCCAGGGTCACTATTTGCACGCACGCTTGACTACCAATGTCTTTAACAGGGACCGTCCCCCGCTTTTCAAGTACTGCACTTTTGGATGGGGTAAAGATTTGCTTATCTACTGACATGATTGCTACGCGACAAATGAATGCATTATATGCAGCGCTAAACCATTCAATATTAAATAATTTTAAGCCATGCTTTTTTGTGTATCTACAAATTTTCAATAATAGGTGTACCATCTTTAATTGTTGCCGTCTGGTCGATTGTGATGGAGTTGAATTTGGAGTCTGACCGTGTATGCTGGCAAAATTATGGGCAAGAGCGCTACATCTGGATTATTATTGGACCTCTCCTGGCAGTACTTCTCGTAGCGTTTTGGCATTCTAATTTAAAATAAAATTTCCTTATATCTGTCTCTATGCATAGTTACTGTAACTTCACAATACATGTTCCATACAACCTTTTCATTTAGTTTTATATAAATTTTTTTTGCACAGACGAACATAGGCCTTCTTGGGAACATTTTACGAATCATGCTTACGAAGATCCAACTAACAAGGAATGAGTCCGACTTGGAACAGATTCGGTAGGAAAAAGGGAGCTTTAAGTTATTTTTGTAATAATTAGTAGGGTTCACCCTAATTGTGATCGAGTTTATTTTTTGTAAACTTGAAGATACTTAAATTAAACAGGATACTACTTGCACTAATTTTATTCTGGTTTATTATTCTATGGTGTGTCATATAATAGTCGTGCCATAAAGGCAACTTGCTTCCTGTCTCCACTAATGGGGTTAAATTTCCTCATTTTCTTGCCGAATCCGGGTGGGACGTCTGAGGCTTACTACATGTTGATCAATGCTATTATCCAAACCATGCAGGTAGAATGGTAGATTCCCTGTATATTGTAGGTAATTATAAATTAATTGGCAGGACAGTAATACAGCCTCTTGACTTGAAAGCTGATAGTTTTGAACATGTGAATTGATTAGTGAATTATTTTTTGCTAAAATGTAACAAATATTGATTTCCTATATGTCTAATTATATGTCCAGGGTCTCCTCGTCTCAGTTCTCTACTGCTTCATTTCTAAGGATGTGAACGACGCTATTCGAAGACACTGCAAACGTCGAGTTGTACAAGTACAAAACTATCAGTCGTCCTTCACAATAAGATAAAACATGAGTGGATATTTTCTATAGTGAACAACAAGGTAGCTACAAGACAGGATTTTCTTTTTTCTTATATATTGAGATGTGATGTGTGTGACTGTGACTGGTTAAAAACTACTTAAAAAACAGTATTTTATTACATGATATTTTGATGATATTGTATTATGTATGTGAGAATTGTAATCTGTCATTAATGTATCAGATGTGTAATTTGCCATAAGCTAATGTACCTAATTACACGCAGAAACTGCGTATTGTCAAAATAATGTCTCCTCCTTATTTCTATCTTACTAGTTAGATGAATACATTTTCTTTTGTACGTATGTACAGTAATGAAATTTTACTATAAAATTATGTTACAAAATTTTATTTTGTACTCCCGAGGTATATATTTAGCTTCTGGCTGAAAACGGAATAACCAACAACCCCTAAAAGCTGTGAATATTAAATTTTGTACAGAAATTGGTATTGAATTCATATTATCGAAAAGTTGAATACAAAAAATGCTATGATGTGAAATTACACAGACTTACAGTGTATTTTAGAAAATTCTTTTCAACGGGGCAAAAGAATTACAAAATAATTGCAAAAAGGAAGTATCTACCTTCCATGTAAAGTATGAAGACTATGTATTTTATGATATTTGAATTCGCTTTATTTAACTATACGAAATTTCAAACGTTACAAAAGTTAAGATTTTACCTTCCCTCCCACCCCCTTCCCCCTTCCCCCAATAAAAAACCCTTAAAATCCAGCTCTATATTAGTTGTGCAAAATAAGTGGCTTCATCCAATTTATTGTCATCAAACAGATTTTTTGAATACGATTATACAACTTTCGTGGCGTTACAAAAGTAGCATGAAAATAATTTGTTTAAAAAGTTTGCAATTTACAGTGAAATTAGGAGAAAACAAATTTTCGTTGAATCTCAAATTTTTTAAATATTTTGAATTATTCCGTGTTTGATTATCGTAACACGTGGACGCATGTTGAATATATAAATTGCGTATTGTTGGTGGTATATTCTCCCATTCTATGAATTTCCAAAAATCAAATTACAAACTCATATTAATCCAGTTTTCAACCCAAATTTTGTTACACAATTATTTTGGCAGAGCCATTAAGAACTATAGAGTTCTATAGTTCTTAATTAGTTTTGTCATGGTGACAAGCCCAAGACTTTCTCAAAGAGTTCTCAAAATTTTATACACATGCTTTGATTTAGTTGTCAATCTATTGTTAAAGTCTTGAAAAGGAAAGTTAACGTGTTTTTTGTAGAAAGAAGTATTTTCCTATAGTTTGTCCGCTTCTTTCCTTGCTATAGTTGCCCTGCTATAGGTTGTATACAGGAAATACGAACAAAGAGAATTAGCATATTATACAACAAGAATCCCACAATAAGTCGTGCTATCCCATCGCAAGTGGGCACATAATTATGTAGCATAACGCAGAAATTGAATTTTCTAGTACACGCAATCCATACCAAGGCTTTTCACTTTGTCCCTTACAGACTAATATTCATTCGTGGAAACACAAGCTTTTAGGAATGTGTACACTTTTCTTTGACGTTGAAGTCCTTTAAGTCTATTTAAAGATTAAAGATTTTGCATTCCTGTGTTTTATTTTTTTATTATTATTTTTAATCCTTTCACATTTGGCATTGGATTGAGTCTTCAAAGCTCAAAACAAAAATGAGCAAAAATAAAATAACCCGATTTAAATCACAACATAATATGGCAATTTATAATTATATTATAATTCATACAGATACTTACAGTTACAGTACAGATATTTTTTCGGGGCATTTTTGTAAAAAGGTGCTATGTACGCACATAGGTACCGTATATCTTGCAATGTGTAGTACGCCCCACTGTTCAAATTTGGACCTCTCAGACACGCATACTGTTAAATAGACCTGTTTACTATTGCATTATTAAAGGATATACGGTGCTTTCTCCTGCATTATTGGCCTAGATGGGCTTATAGTGCCCTTTCCAGAAAAGGGCAAGTTGCATGAACTTTAAAGAAGACTGTTTTGCCACAAAAAAAATCATATAATATTACATTGTGTAGCTACAAAACAAATTCAAGAACTTTTTAAAAATGATCTGAGCATAATCCACATAACACCTGTTTATTTAGATGCCCATAGGATCTTTTTGTGTAGCTCACTAGCACCCTCATTATTGTGATTTTCACATTTCGGGTTCGAACAATTTTACAATGCGGGTGCGAGCATGGCTAAAAATTTCATTCTCGAAATTGAGTTAGCTTTTGAGATTTGGTGAGATGTTTATTCACATAATTGCGAGTCTGTCGAGTGCTAAAATCAAATTCCGTTCAGTAGTTCCATTGAGTGAAGAGCTGACTAGTGTGTAAATAACCAAATCTGATTATAGTTTGCTTTCTGAGCATGAGCAAAATGATTTATCTGTTATATCTTTGTCTGTGCATGTATATACAGTATAACCGCAATATATATGTTGACAGGGCCGGCTAATGGGGCCAGCGCAGGCAGCCCCCGCTGCCTGAATTTTCAGAAAACATAATATGTAAATAGCACATTGTGAAATTTTCAAAAAGATTGCAAATAAATTATTTTGTACATTTCAAAAATATGCAAATAAATTTTTTCCCACATTTCAAAAACATGAAAATAACTTGTTTCTCACGTTTCAAAAAACATGTAAATTGAACATTTTCCACTTTTCAAAAATATGCAAATAAATTATTTTGTACATTTCAAAAAAATACAAATTAATATTTTTTAGCATTTCAAAAACATGGAAATAAAACATTTTCCACTTTTCTCAAAACATAGTAAGTAGGATATTTTAAACTTTTCATAATCACGTAAACAGAACTTTTTAAGCTTTAGTTTCTAAAAAAAACACATGTATTTTTGCATCTTTGTTTACCAAACAAAAACTTTAATAAAATAAAAATGGTGGTTTTTGCTTGGAAACAAACTGCTGCCCAAAATTAATTCCTTCGTCCGGCCCTGTATGTCAACAACCATGTAATACTAAGTGAGTAGAAGAATATATGCAACTGCCCCTGTCTCATCTAGTAAATTGTACATTTTTGTTTTTGTTTTTAATTCTTTAACATTTGGCATTGGGTTGAGTCTTCAAAGCTCAAAAACTCAAAATAAAAATGAGCAAAAATAAAATAACACAATTTAAATCACAACATGTTATGGCAATTTATATAATTCATTCAGATATTTACAGTTACAGTACAGTACAGATATTTTTTAAAATTAAAAATATTCCATATTTTGACAAAACTCCTATTAAATAATTCTTAAGAAATGGGTCCATCTAATTCAAAAACTGTCTAAGCATGGTCTGAGCATAATTTACACGCCACCTGTTTATTTAGGTGCCCATATAGGATCTTTCTCTGTAGATCTCTATAGCATCCTCATTATTGTGACTTTCAGATTTTGAATTCGAAAAATTTACAATAGATGCGGATGGGAGTATAGCTACTAATTTCATTCTCGAAATTGAGTTAGCTTTTGAGATTTGGTGAGATGTTTAGTCACATAATTGCGAGTCTGTCGAGTGCTAGAATCAAATTCCGTTCAGTCCTCCGATTGAGTGAAGAGCTGAGTAAATAACCAAATCTGATTATAGTTTGCTTTTGAAGCATATTCTTTTATCTGTAATGTCTCTGTCTGTGGATGTATATACAGTAACCACAATACATTTTATGCCGACAGCCATGTAATACTAATTGTAAGTGAGCAGAAGAATGCAACTGCCCTTATCTCATCTATATAGTAAGTTGTACATTTGGGACAGATAAATTTATGTATTATAATATTCCCCAAGATCTATGCACTGCTATTACTTCCGCAAACACGTTTTTATTAATACTGAAAGGTATTGGGCGCTTGAAAATGGTAGCATTATACACACGCTAATTTATTAAATTTCCAATTCTCACCTTGAAAAATAGATTTACAAAAAAGGGGTTTTGCATACTTTTGAACAAAATCGAATCGAATAACTGTACTTTACATAGTCTTACATGTTATATGAATTTCACAGTTCCAAAATGTTCTAACTGCACCAAATATACCGTGAGGCTCAATGTTATATAATTTATATGCCATCTTTATTGCTTTTGTCAGCTAAATATAATTGACAAGTCAATGACAGTGACGCATGGCGACTTCCAGTACTTCACAAAAGAAAACGTGGTAACTGCAGTGTTATTACAGAATTAGTTCTTCACTTTGAAAATTATGTAAGCTCCGTTTGATCTAGATGAAGCACTGAACATCTCTCTTATTTGATTTGCATTATGAGCTTTTAGAGTGAGATTAATTTGACTGTCACCAAATAATTTTGAAATCAAAGTCAACTGCAATTGACAACTGTCGATCTAAATATAATCTGATAATCTGATTGCCTTTTAGCCAATTTTATGATTTTGTTCATGGTTTAATAAGTATTAAAAATACAGCCACTCAAATAAAATCCATAAGTGCTTGTACTTTGACATTTCATTCTGCTGAATTAAAAGCTTTTTGTACCATAAAAATCATACAGTTTTGTCCTATTTAGCTTATACAAAATTCTAACAGAATAATTTTTCAAAAAGCATATATTGCTTGTTTTCAGAATAATATGAGATGAAGGCACCATAGAAATAAATTGTATTTAATTGTGTAACCATTCAATTATTTCCTTTCATGTTTCATATTGCCTTCATGTATATGTATATCTACATACATACAAACAAGGACTATAGTTTCATTAAATTGTGTATTTCCGGTAGTTTACAATCACTTTCTCTGCTAAACCCTGGAATTCAAGTATTTAATGACGGCGGCATATATCTAATTATCTCAAGCAAAAATGTTGACAAATCCAGTGCATTCTTTAGCAAAGGTTAAATTACTTAATTGCGCTTCGTTTTTCGTATGTATAGAAGTATATTATTATGTATTTATTTAACTACTTGTTGATAATTGATAATCTGTTTCCTAACAACCGTAGGCAGTGTTACTGTTTGGAGGTGGAATCAATCCTGTAGTATTTAAGTAATTGCCAATTAAGGATCTGTATCAGAAAAAGACGCTTTCATCTTTTGAAATCAATTAAATTAATGGAAGTATCAAATATCCTGAATGATCTTACAATTAGATTCAAACCACCCAAGAGCGGATCCAAGGAGGGGTGGCTAAGGTGCTTTCGCCCCCTCCCTTTAAATGAAATTTTTAACAATTTAGAGATAGGAGCGGCCACATCTTGGAAGATGGCCGCTTAAAATTATTAGCTCCACCCCCCCCCCCCCCCCAATGAAAAGTTTCTTGATCCGCTACTGATACAAAAAACCACCCACGTAATTTCTCCGCCACGCAATTTCATTTTTATTAAAATTTAAAGCAGCACTCTTATCTTTTTTGACCCTTATATACTCCAGTTATATGCTACTACATAATTATTATGAGAAAAAAATGTAAAGCCATTCAGCTCGACTTCGACGTTTCAAAAAAACCATAAACGAATGTGAACTGAAAGTATAGGATTCTGTGATGGCCATCTGAATTCGGCCCACACAACTTCTCAATTTTACATTAAAAAAACGACAAAGATTACTATACCCATCTACTTTCTTTGCTTTCACAAAATATGCTTTCATTTCGACTGAATCCGGATAAAAGCTTAGGGAGAATGTAGCGTAAGTCTTTATGGAAGTCCTAATGGAATTAATTTCCAAGAAAATGTGATCAGATTTGTCAGTCAGAATTTCAAAGAAATGTAAAAATAAAGTATTCAAAAAGTGAATGAACGGGCTACTTTAATATACGTTTTATTTTTTCCGCGTGTTCCAATTTTGTTATTATGTTTTGAGGAATATTAGTACTGGTGATTAAACCACTTAGCAGAGCATAATATACGCTGCGTTTTTAGATTAGAGATTATTCGTTATTTATAACTTGACTCTAAACAACCAGGTGTAATTAATGTGAGTAAATAAGTGCCTACGTAGATATAGGATATAGCTACTTGTAATGTCATATTTATTAAACTTTGCTCCAATTTAAAAGATTCCTAAGCATAGCATGAGAATTCCATTTAGCTTCCGTTATCCAACTGAGTCCAGACTTATCTGAGTCTGAGTCTACCAGTATATATCACTGGTAATTCCCGACTAACGGAATATCTCTCCTGTGTTATTATTGTATCTATGCGATGAGCTTGTAGAATCCTATATTAAAATATTAACTTTCCAGCTAACTAGGGAACCAGGCCAGTCATGTAATTTTTTTATGATAAATCAGGGCTCATCTGACCTGAGTAATACCAACTGGAACCTAATTTAGTGTGTGCAAAGAAAATACAATCGTTGGAATAGAATTTCAAAGAATTAATTGACGTGTCCCAGGTCCAGATAATGCGGCCAGCGCAGGCAGCCCCCGCTGCTTGAATTTTCAAAAAGCATGTAAATGGAACATTTTGCAGTATTTAAAAATATGTAAACAAAAATATTTTGACTTTTTAAAAACAAGCAAATGAATTTTTTTTTATACATTTCGAAAACATGGAAATAAAATATTTTCCACTTTTCTCAAAACGTGTAAATAGAACATTTTGAACTTTTCTGAATCAAGACAAAAGAACATTTTCCACTTTTCTAAAACATGTAAATACAACGTTTTGCTATACCAAAAAAAAATCATCAATAAAATCAAAACGGGGATTTTTGTATGGAAACACATTGCTGCCCAAAAGCAATTCCTTCGTCCGACCCTGACGCGTCCTAAAGGCAAATGAAGGGAACCACGGAAAGAATGAGTAAAAGGCATTTTCACAATATTTATTACAGGGAAAGTAGACGTGGGTGGGAGGGGAAGATTCGTAACGAACAAAATGAAAACAAATTATTAACAGAAAACACAGCGTGATGTGAGTACGTGGGAGTTCTCCATTTACATTTGGAGGAGAAAATAAAATTAATTAGCTTACCATATCAAATTCAATAGAAGTATTACAGAGCATAATATTATTTCCAGGACTCGCTTCAGCTTTATCTTGCAAACTTCTATTTATCCAGGCCACTAGCTTCAATTTTAAATTTAATTGTTAAAATTTCATTAGACAAAACCATAGGGTTTTCCTAAGCTTTGAATTTACAATTTACATACAAATGCTGTATACTATTCCATGAATTAAATTTTAGGATCGGCTTCCGGGTTTCTTCAGTCAAGTGTGTATGGCATATACAATTTAATGTGATATGTAGATAGTGTATTAAAAACCATGTCGAAATTTTGACCAACATTTTCGTATAATATTATGTTCAGGGCCGGATAATGTGGCCAGAGCATGCAGCCCCCGCGCTGCCTAAATGTTAAAAAAAATGTAAATGGAACATTTTGGAGTTTTCAAAAATATGTAAAAAGAATATTTTGACCTTTTAAAAACATGCAAATAAAATTATTTGCACTTTACTTTTTAAAAACATGGAAATAAAAAAATTTCCACTTGTCTCATAAACATGTAAACAGAACATTTTGCAATTTTCTGAATCAAATAAAAAGGAAATTTAGCACTTTTTTATTACATGTAAATACAAAATTTTGCTTTACCAAAGAAAACCATCACCAAGAAAATTAAAGAGGTGGTTTTTGTATGGAAACACATTGCTGCCTTTTTAAATTCCTACTATTTTAAAATGGTTTTCAAAAAATTTGTTTAAAAATTTTGAAAAAATAAATAAAAATAGAGATAAAAAACCATACCATTTTGAGGCCTTCTTTATTTTTCCGAAAAAATATTTTTTAGACCGACACCCACTACGTGCACATGTTGTTAAGCCATTTCAAGTTTTTTTGGACGCTTTTTTTGAAAAACAATATCTCGTGAAAAATCTTGCTAATGAATTGGCGAATGATGCTCGTGAGTAGAAGTAAAATTGCTGGTATTTTAATCCAAAGCTACGGACTTTTCCAGTGTGAACAGTTTCCAGTTTTTCAGGATTTGAAGATAAAAGCTGTGACAGTTTTATATAGTGCGAAGGGAGGGAAGCAGTAAAGCAGTTTGCAGTTCAGGAAGGAAGAAAGAAGAACGGAAGCGGGGGACTAACAGCTACCAGGTATGTATATGAAAGGGTCACTCATTCATCATTTAAGTGATTAATTTGTATATAGATATAACAAAGGGGACTGCATACTTAAATTCTGTTCTATACGCCCATAGAACAGAAACCAGTAATACTAGCTACTGAAAGATTCCTATATTTGTGCATTTAGATTTAGGTTTCTACAGTAGTTCGATACATAAATTATTCTACATTAACCCTATTATACGGACGATACTTCAATATTTCAAGAATCTCAGGGAAACGTGGATAAATTACGTGGTACCAAAATCGGAAATTTTGAACCCCCTTCCCCCATTTTTTTGGTATGTACGCCCATATAAAAGGATTGGCAACTTGAACCCTCCCTACCCCCGCCCGTCAACGTACCAATTAATTTATGCATGCTTCCTCAGTAGTTCCCACGTACACCGTTTATAGCTATATAAAAATATAGGTAGGCACTTATACTTACTAGTTAGGTTAGGACTCGTTGAAAAAATTAAAAAATTATATCGTATGGGAATTTGCTCTCAGAAAAACTAATAAACCTCCACGTTTGAATTAAAGCTTTGCTTGAATTTGCTAGCGAAATGAAATAAGGTAAGATTTTATAAGATGAACTTAATGGAGTTAGTGATTTGAAAGAAATTCTAATTACATTTGTGCAAATAATGAAAAAAAAACTCCTCCGTTTTATGGGCTTGGCTGCAGATTCGTTAAAGTAAATAACGTAATAGCATAATTTATACATGCGCATATATCTGCATTTATTAAGACATTAAAGCACACGCAAACTTGACAAATTCTAGGAATGAAATTAATCTAAGTGCCTATACAGACTCAGACTCTAATCGTAAGACACATTAGAGAATACGTGAGGAAGCATACATTTATTGTATAAAATAAAATCTTGTCAAAGAAATGAGAAAACTTTTATTGTGATTATCATGTTTCTGCTGAAGAAACCCATGTTACGTGAGATAATAATGAACCCGCACAGTTCACAATTACCGTATTTCTTCTAATAGTGCGCGGGTCTCTAATAGTACGCGGGGGGTAGCCGCCTCAGTTTGGATAGTACGCGGGTCTATTTAACACACTATTAAATGCCAGTGCGCGGGTCTCTATTAATGTGCGGGTCTCTAATTATACGCGGGGGGTTGAGGCTCAAGTTTGAATAGTATGCGGGGCGTACTATCAGAGGAAATACTGTAGTTTACATTGAAGCTGTATTAGTGCAACTCGATATTATTTGCCCCAGTCCATCCAAAACCTTGACAAAATATCTTTTAGAATCAAAATCCGGTGAAGCTAATTTTTCATTTCTAGAATACCGTGTATTATCCTCTTATGCTACACTCGATTCTACATTATAGTGTGGGAGTTTACTCCACACTCGACCGCAACAGTTCTTAAGATTATTAATTTACTGTACAACGCGAGTCTCTTGCATAGGACATAGAAGATGTACTGCAATTTTTAAAACTTTGCTATCAGTTATAACGAATATAATTAGTTAGATGGATAATTGAAATAATCGTCCCACTCAAAATTTAAAATTAATCCGAAACACCTTACTGCTTTCGCGTTTTCAGTCAACTGTCAAACACGTCATTAATGCGGCGCATTGAACCATATTTCATGATGTACTAGAAATTAGGTCCTGCCTACGGTACGGCTTAATTTTGAACTTATAGTGCAAGTTCTAAATTAACTTGTTGTTTTTGCTTTTCGTGCTTTGTGCACTTCTTGGTTTTTACGCTTACGCCACTGCCGGGCTTTTTAATATATATCAATACTAATTTTTGTTCTCGTACGCAGTTGTTATTGTACATTTTTTACACCTCCCATATCATGTTTTGTCGTTTTTGCGAGCTACTGTGCTCGTTAAGGTATTGTCTTACCTTCTGTTATATGATAGATATCAAATTCTGAAAGAAGACTTTACTAGTTATTCTGTGAATGTCATGAGATGAACATGTACGTCAGACGGCAGTACACTTCTTTCTTCGTTGCCTGTCAGTGTAAATCCTGCCGCTCCGAAACTCTTCAAAACTTTCCTTCCTGTTTTGTTTGTTTTCCAGTGTTTTTGCGGTGCTGCAAGAGAGAATCCAGTTTGGATTCCGTGTGTGAGACATTTTAAAGCATTTTCCTTTGCCTTTGAACTAAGAACTTTTGAAAACCGATTTATTCACATTTTACATTATTTTTTAAAGTACTAATTTATAATATTTTAAAGCTTCAATTCAAACCATGAATGCAACGGAGGATGAAGACGCAACGTTGGTTAATCTTGAGAATTTTTATTCCCGTGGCAAACTCAACAAGATCACACTGAATTTAAGTGAGTGGCAGAGTGATCAATTAGTTGGGTTGAGTGAGACTGGTGTCAAGTGTTTGTTGGACAGCTGGGTTTCTCTTTTAAAAGAGCCACTTCAAGGTAATTGATTGTTTTAAATTCCTTCCAATTTCAGCATGTATTTCAGATATGCGTTTATTTAATTAAGATTTTTAAAGCACTATAATATATAATGCTTCCAAATTAAAACAAAATATCTTACTTCAGACTTTAATGTTAAAGGGATTGTTAAATAACAGTTACCAAAATAAATTCAAAAGTGGATACAACAAATAAAGTGTTTGTGTTGGGTACAGAGCCGCATTGCAATGCGACATGGGATGAGATCTACTGTTGGCCTCCGACACTTGCAGGTCAAACTGTGGAGCGCTCCTGTCATGAGGTCATGAAGGATGACAAAGAATTGGGTCATCTAAATATTAATGGTAACTTGACCTTGATGGTGTTACAGTAGCACTTTAGCAGTCAAAATCGTAAATGCATGAAGCTGTCGCAAATAGCCAATTGGTGGTAATGAGGCGACCGACTAAATGTTTACAAATTAATTCGTGGTTTAGTGTGAATGAATGCATGAATTATCAACATTATTTTTGCTATTTTAATTTATACAAAATTTATTTATGAATTCCAGCTACTGCATATCGAATATGCACATTGAACACAACGTGGCTCTGGGACAACTGGACCAACTACAATGATTGCATGAGTGCAGTTGGTAATTACTGGAGGGTAAGTTTTACGATTTACTCACAAGGCACAAAAGGTATTTTCATGAAATATTGGCCACATGACGGGGTCCAAAATTGTTTGCAAATATTTGAAAACTGATCAAATAATTATTTAAATGAGCAGGGGTGCTCTGGCAGATTTAGTCACGAGGTTATTTTAAATTTGCCAAAATATGCCTTGAACTAGAAATTTATAACGAAGTATGTTAACATTGGGGATATAGGCAATCATGTTCTCCTTAAACAAATAGTTCTACGCCATTTTTCGAAGTTATGTTAAGCTTTTCGTACCTTTTCGGAGAGCAAAGGGCGGTGATTTTTTCTACAGTGCTCATTTTTGTACTTTGTTTTACTATTCAAATAAATTAAAAATTATAAATTTTGTATTTCTCAGAAATCCATAAATATCATTTTTTAAAATTAAAACAAAATTTTCTAATTGTATAACCCCCTGGAACATTTTACATTTAATAAGTTAATTGTTTAGAGGTGAAGAATTCCAAATTTTATTGAAATGCAGCTCACACTAAAGAAGTTATAGGGCGGAGTAGGTTTTTTTAGATGCCCAATAATAAAACTGAAAAAAAAAGTTTTAAATCTACCGCGCTGCAGCTACTTCAGTTTGTCCTGTGTTTTGTTTTTTACCTAAATACCTTCAGCTAAATTACCGGAATTAATCTTAATGTGGCTGCAGCCCAAAACGCCAATTCGAAAAATAAAACGTTTAAAAACACTGCACTGCACTGATTTTTTCATTGGACCACATTACCACATAAATCCCTGGGTGAAGAATTCAATATGTATTCAATCAATTAGTTTTAAAGGGAAATGGTTATTGAGTTATGACGATAACTAACACCTAGAAGGGAACGGATAAATGGCAACATTGAAAAATCAATGTTTAGGAATTTACAAGGAAACGTGTCAAAATTGAATGTTCTTGTGTGACGTAAATCTCTTTGCGCTGGCTGACTCCCACAACGCAAAAACGTTTTTTAATGCTAAATTTGGCAGCGAAAAGCATTTAATTTGTTAAAATGATTTAAAAACTCATGAAATTATAGTTTCAAAATAGTAGCTAGTAGCATTTCAAAGTAGCCAAATCGACAAAATAAATAAATAATTGATAATTATTCAATTCATGTATTTGAAATTTATTGTTTTTTATGAGTTTGGTGGAAACTATGACATTAACGATGTGATTTTGTGACTATGCGCAGGATACAAGACAGGATGGAGCTGACACACTGGTTGGATTTCAAGATGCTGTGCGCTATATCATATTTGTTGGCTCCACACTCTCACTCATTTCCCTCTGCATTGCAATATTTATCTATTTCTATTTTAAGTATGTTCAGTTTTTTTAATTACAGTGAAATCTTAACATAAGGGACTTGAACTGGTGCCAGATTCTCTGATTGCATCTATTTTCTTTAGATTTTTTGACATTTGCAAGATTTCGTACTTTTATTCTCTGGTGGACGAGTTCTTTTTCCTCTTTGTCGATATTTTAAACCGAATATGGTATCAAAGTTCATTATCAAAATCAGAGCTACTATCAGCGACATTAAAAGCCTTGTAATCTAAAAATGCGATGACCTTCTTACATACTTACATGTAATAGTTCTTTGCTAATATACAGTAGATTCGTACTAATTTTTTCATGAATTTTCACAAATATGTATTGCTAAATATTTTTTAAAATCCCTTGTAAGTGACCTAAATTTCCAAAAAGTGGTCCAACATGTGTTCCTTATAGCCAGATTATCCCTTTAATCAGTTTAATTAATTTTAACACTAGAAGCATAAGCATAGGTGACCAACCAAATATTTCAAATTTGTTGTTTGCAGTGATTTTCATTTTACTGAGAATCCCTTATAGTCGGATTTCACTTTGATTTTGATGTGATTTGGGATCCTCCATAAATGATGCCACCAGTAGAGTCAATGAGTTTGCTAAGTCTGCTTTAATATCTAGACTAAATCAAGTATTTTGAAAGTCTCGTAAATTCAAGAGTCTAGAAATCAATAATTTCAAAAGTCTTGACATTTTTAGACTCTTGACAAAAATATTTGAATTTTTCTTACGTGTCATATTATGCAGATCTAAGATATCGGAATAATTGAATTGAAAGGTGGTCTTGCAATTCAAAGACTTTTAAGTCTCTTTAATGGTCTTGACAATGGCGAAAGTCTGGGGCTTGATTGAGCAAGCCTTTACTAGAAATGGAGATATTTTAATGACATTATTTATGGACGACACCTTATGTATACACATGTCATAACCAAATATAAAATCAATGAATGTTTGCTTTGCCATTAGATCTATTCGGTGTACACGAGTCACATTTCAAGTTCATCTCATGCTTGCTCTAGCGCTTCGATCTCTTTTACTAATTATCATCTCAGAGCCATTCATCTTTGAGCGGCAGTCTTACAATTACAAATCTATTGTGAGTGTATACTTACTTATGTAGGCACACGCTTTTACAACCTTGTTTGTGATATACAAGGTTTTCAATGTAATCATGTATCCATTTCTACAGGATTGGCTGTGTAAATTACTTTTTGCCATTCAAATCTATGCCAAAATGGCGTCTGTCAATTGGATGCTCGTACAAGGGCACTATTTACACTCACGGTTGACAAATAATATTTTTAATACAAATAAAGCGTCTCATGGAACTTGTATTATTTTTGGATGGGGTAAGAAGCAGGTTTATTCCTTATAATAATTGTGATTATGGAAATACCTAACTTTGCATTATTGTAAATTTATTTTGTAATTCTACTATCCCCTTATATTAGGCGTCCCAGTCTTATTCGTGTCAGCGTGGTCAACAATTATGGAAATAAACCACAAACAATACTGTTGGAAAAACTATGGGAGCCTTAACTACATTTGGGTTTTAATTGGTCCAATGCTTGTAGCATTGTCAGTAAGGAAATACATTAATTTAATTCGCCATTACAAGTGAGCTAGATATTTTGAATTAAATACGTAAATGTGTGAATTTATAGTTGTAAGAAACCAAGGATTACTCGCTTATTGCTAATTATGGTCTGCATATTTTGACAGATTAACATGGTGTTTGTGTTTAAAATTGTAAAAATAATGTTGGCAAAAACAAAACCTTCAACTGAAGCAGACCAAATACGGTAATTGCAGAAAGCTGTCTCTAATTGTTTTCTATAATGCAAGTTATTATATCGTCGGTGAAGAGTCATTCTGTCCTAAGTCCAGTGCACTGCTAAAATCATTTTGTCCCATGTCCATTCAATTGGTAGCTGCAGTCGAGGTCGCTTCCGTGTTGTCGTTGTCCTGTCCATTAGGTGGGGGTGGTATGTTACTCATTGGGTGGTACTTATCACGTCCACTTAAAGGTCGTCCAAAAAAGACGTTATGTTACTCACTGTGTTGTGCTCATGACGTACACTTAGGGGTCGTCCATAAAAGACGTAATAAAAATTTCATTTTCTGAACATATTGCACTTTTCAATGTTTTATTTACATGTTTTTGAAAAGTGCAAAATGTTTTATTTACATGTTTTTGAAAAGTGCAAAATGTTTTATTTACATGTTTTTGAAAATTGCAAAATGTTCTATTTACAAGTTTTTGAAAAGCGCAAAATGTTATGGAAATTGAATTTTTATTACGTCTTTTGTGGACAACCCGTAAGTGTACGTCATGAGTATACAGCACAGTCAGCAACATACAAGCCACCTATAGTGCATGGCACAACGCGGAAGCGATCTGGACAGCATCTACCAATTGAATGGACTTGCGACATAATGACTTTAAGATAAGAATTGTATGAACTTGGGACAGAATGATTTTAGCCGTGCACTGGACTTATGACAGAATGACTCTTCATCGACGATATCCGATATTTAAGAATGAAAAACAAATAGGTAGGTACTTTAAAAAACATTTGTGTTTTCCTACTGTTTAGTCGAGGTGTCCAAGCCACCTGCTTTCTCTCCCCTTTACTTGGATTTAATTTATTATTTTTTTTGCCCAATCCTGGCGGAGCATTTGAGGGATACTATATGCTCACCAATGCAATTTTGCAGACTTCCCAGGTATATAAAATATAGTACTATGATTGATGCAATTTGTCTCATGTTGTGACTGCAAGTATTTAAAACTAAATAAATGCTATGTAAAATTACGCTCCAGAATGTCACTCAAGACTATTAACTAACGATAAGAGCCTTGGCTCTTATTCTGTCATTTACGATACTCAACCCTAAAATAATATGGCTTTGTTGTTAAAGTTTTTAATTTTGTACAATCTATTAAATTTATCTAGGGACTGCTGGTGTCTATTCTCTACTGTTTCATTTCCAAGGATGTTTATGATGCGATTCGGAGCCAATGTAATCGGCTTGCAGCCCAATTTCAAGTTTTCAAAGAACATACTACTAATACACAGAATGATTGAAGCCCAGCAAAATGTACAGCAAATAGGTGTAAATATATTGAAATTAGTAACAATATTGTACATCAAACATTTGGAAAAGTGTGTCCTATTTATTTTTAATCAAAATTGATATCACAGCTTCCAAAAAAACTGCTTAAATAACAAAGTTGTCTAATTCTGGGGATAATAGTGATATCTTTAAAAATATAAACTTGCTAATGTTAATTAAACGGGCGCCATTTTTAATTTACTAAAACATGAAGTTTTGATTTTTCTTTGGCACCCTGTAGCTCCTTCAATTTTTGTTTGATTTTTTTAAAAAGTGTATTTTTTAATTTGCAAAACATTGTTTAAAATGTAATTTTTGTGTTAAGTTAAACAGGACTAATTGAATAAGGTTATACAATGAAAAAATTACATAAGTATATACTAAACAAGAAGGAGTAGATACACTGTATTTGCATACACATCCAGCAAAAACAAAATTTAAATAAGAAGTTACGTGCATGTTATTTGATTTGATTCCAATTATAATTTCAATTTCGCTTTTTATAAATTTATTATTATGATTTCCTGTTTTCAATCATCGATATATGAACCATACAGTATAAAACCGCTAGTAGAATTCAATTCGGAATTCAATCACAATTTTTGAAAATAAGTTGAGACCACAAATCTGCCCAACGCCAAAAATTAAAATAATCCCAGCAGTGGTCCCCATAATAATGGGAACCACAATTATATGCTAATGCTAAAACTTAGTGGAGAAATCTGGTGATAGATTTACCTTATGTTATGTACTTACTTTGTAGTAGATAGCCCGGAATGACTCTCCTTTTTCTCCACTTTGGAAGTCGAACGAAATGTCAAGAGTGAATTGCGTGAGGTATATAAGATTTGACAAGTATCCCGAGCACGTTAGACAGTCTTTTACTTTCACCAACGTAACATTGCTCCTACTCCTGCTGGACTCGAGGCATCAGCTGGTCGATGAAGTAAACATTATTCTTGCCTTTCACAACTTCATACCCGTTCATCATGTCTTCAAATCTTTCACATTTTAAATTTTTCTTGATAAATATCATCGGTGTGTGAGTATTCTTTTAAATAGTTGAGAAGCTAAATTCAGAAAATTCAAAGTTTTGTGAAAAAGCTACTTTTGGATTAATCATAGGCTCACAGTCGAATCCTTCCAAGTCCAGTGATATGGATTATTATTGGCAGAGTTGGAACTTGGTATTGAATTTAACAGAGTGGCAGAAAAGTGAGCTAAGTGATTTGAATCAAACTGGAATCGAGTGTCTCGTCAGCAGCTGGAATGCCATTGCCAAAAATCCACTCCCTGGTATAAAACTATACAGTCCATAGATAATAATATATTATTATTAAAAAATCGAATGAATGTCATTGCATGTATTTTATTAGTTTTTTAAATCTCCCTCCACTAATATTGCAACAACAAACAATCATTAAAATAAACGAATACACAAATAAGACTGGTATATTTTTTTTTAACTTTTTTATGGTGCTATGCTTTCAAGACTGTAATATGCAAATCGTAAGTGTACAAAAAATGTACACGTTTATTAATTTTAATTGCATACGAATTTATTGGATAATCCCTTATATCAGTTCCCTTATAGCAGCCTAATTTTAACGTTGAGTAAGTTACTGGCCTCTAAATATTTGAATTTGTGGACCTTTTAGTCAGTTCAGTGGTTTTTTCCTTTTAAGCGGAGAGAGCTTTCTTCCACTGTTGACTCAGACTGTTTACTAACAGTAGTAAATATAATTTCTTTCAAAAACACATATCCTAGACGACCTTTAAGCTACAGCTTCCGGTCAAAATGAATGGAAAAATATTCAAAGAGCAAACACAACACATATTTCTCGAATACACTTGTCTCTATATTGAATTTGATATCATTATATTTTTTTGTGTACATATATGTGCAGCATGAGTTTTTATTTTACATTTTTTCGGATGCAGTAAAGAATTTTTACCTCGTCGTCACGATGTCGAACATGATAAAACTGAATATAACCCATACACAAGTTGTGAATAAGAAATTTTTTGCGGAAATTGGAACTACCTACCTTCATTTTTATATTGGAAATAGTTGAATATAAAAATGAAACAGAGTTAAAATACATACAGGCATACAGTGTCTATAGTATACAAAAATCTTTTTAAAGGAGCAAAAATATTTTCAAAAAATAACAAGGGGTTTGGCTCCTTTTTTTGGTTTCCAAGGCAGCCGCCACGGGATATCAGCCGTAACGTGGCAACCTAGGTCACATAATAATAGCCGTTAGCATAGAACTTTAAAGTGGCTCTTTATTGAAAAGTATGTATTTTAAAATGTAGTTATGTGTTTGCGCGAAAGCAAAAAACTAGTAATATTTCATGTTCATTTAATGCAAATGACGACATGGTATACATCCTTTTAAAGGTAATGAATAGTAGAATTTACATTTTGAAACCTTTCAAAGATTTTGGTATAAAGACTTTTGAAAATATTTTTAAAAAACCCAATTTGCTTTTAACAACTCAAAAACGACGCAATAGATAATTTAATTTTTAATTTTTGAGACCTGATTTGAAATATATTCGACAAAACTTCTAATGTGATGTATCACAAGTTAGGATTGTTACGTGCAGTATTTCAAGTTCAAAAGTTATATAGTCTGTGAAAAACCACAATGGCCCATATCCATTTATGGTCAAAAACAATATGTACTATCTACAGAAAACAATTAAAATAACATGTTTATGAAAGCATGTAAATAGAACATTGTGCATTTCTTAAAAGCATGTAAATAGATTATTATGCAATTTTGAAAATAAATGTAAATAGAACCTTGTGCACTTTTAGTAAGCATCAACATAGAATATTTTGCACTTTGTAAAAGCAAGTAAGCAGAATATTTTGCACGTTTTAAAAACATATAAATAGAATATTTTTCACTTTTTAAAAGCATGTGTTGGAGATTTATTGTGTTTAATGCTATGGTTTTAACAGGGGAATATGAGACGAAATATAAAATATTATTATTTTATTATTTTATAAAATTATTATAAAATCTATGAATATTAGTGAAAATAGTAGCTCAACTGAACTAATGATATCGATGATTATAGTGATTACCAATGAGTACCGACTTGACTGCCATTTCAGACTGACGTACTGAAAATGTGCAGAGACTGATTGATCCAGAAATACGAATATTTTACAAAGATCTGATTGAACCTGATTACTAATATTAATTAATAAATAAAATAAATAATACTAAACGTGTACTCTAATATTGTGATTTATTTGGCTTTGCCAATGATTGAACTGAATAAGAAAACTGTCTAATTTGAGACGCTAGTCAATATCTCAAATATAATGGTCCTTCGAAGAGAAACTGAACTGGTCTTTTGGAGTTTACGCCTCCGCTGATTTACATTGCTTCGTTTGACGGTGGGGAGGAAATTCTGACTCACAGATTGTGTCAAACCGAATCAACGAGCTGAGCTGACTTGGCAATTATTTTTTGTGTTGAATTTTGGAAGTGGGAATTTACTAACTGCTTCTCAACAAAGCTGATTTGAAGTTAAGATTTGGGGACGATTCTAAATAAAAATTTATTTCTCCCTGGCTATTTTTACGATTTGAATTCTGCCTTTGAGAACATGATAGATTGAAGAAAACATTTCTAGCTAAGAATTTTGGAGACTGATTTTTCTAAAAACTGATTAATGTTTTTGGACACTGGGAATTTTTGGATTTTTCAAAATTGTCTGGATTTGGAATTAGTAGATTCTGGACTTTACACCTCCAGGGATCTGTACACTGTCCTCATTACGATACAGACTGGTTGAATATGGGTCAGACAGAAAAAGAAGGTTTTGATTTAAGGGTGCGTAGAAGCTTATTAAAGATTGAAAATGTGATCACAGAGATGGCGCTGACAGATGCCGAGATGCGCAAGCTTCATTACACAACTGACAAAATTTATTTTGAATGTGAATGGAATTTTAATTTTCATGTGTCTAAGAATAAAGAAATTCCTTTGGAGGTCTACTGCAGATTTGAAGTATTAATTGTCTTGGAGCTATTACTAAATTCTGGTTCTGTGGACATGCGGTACTGGTCCTGGTATTTAGAAGCAGTAAATTTGTATCTACTAGTATCTGAATGCAACAGATATCAAGACAAACATGAAATTGAACAAGAATTGAAGATTTCATTAGATACAAAAATTAACAAGAGAGTAAAAGATTTACAAGATGCTTTCCACCAGGCGGCGCTTAAGTCAGATTGTTGTTCTTCCACATACAAGTGTGATGCTCCATCAGATTTAAAAGATGACAAGATGGCGTCTGATGCTTACACTGATGCAATACAGAATGATGATGTACACGGTGGGGAGAGGGCGCTGTCTACCGAGATTCTGGAGAGCTGTGCGATTTTGGAGAACCAATTCACTTATGATGAATTTAAACAAGGAGCAAGTGCACCAATGTCATATATTGATGTCCTCTTAGAAGAAAATATAGTTTTTCATAATTGCAACCAGATGGCGATGGAAGCAGTACAGCCTGAAATTATACAGTTAATTGAAGATCCTTTGCCAGTTAATTTTATTCTAAAGTCAAGCTGTGACTATCTGCTTGGACAAGATGATGCATTTATCAACTGCCACCAGATGTCGTTGGCGTCAGAAATTCTACTACAAGATGGCGCTGAGGCTTCCCTAAATACAATAGAAGATGCAAGTGTGTTTAAGTCCTACGTCGATGTCTTACAAGAAGAACACGTGGTATTTGATACTTGCCACCAGGGGGTGCTACAAGGTCCAACGATGAATGAAATTGAAATCTTAAACATTGCTGATGCAATGGTGGGGAGAGACGATTTCAAGATTCAACTCACTACAGATGCAGACAAGATGATGACCTTTGACCTTCGGCTAGTCTTCGATTCTATTTGGAAGGGGACACTTGGAAGTAACAAGCTGATTCGAATGGTGATTATAACCAGAAAGATAATGGCTGCTTGTTGTACTTGGCCAATGTGGAGAAGGGTGTACGACCCAGGAATAATTGTCTGTTTGTATCATGAAGATGCTGAACTTAACAGACTACCTACTATGGCCAAGACTGAACTCGACATTAATTTTACAATTCAGATTGGACAACGAAAATTCAAGAACACACTTAAACCAATGCATTAAACGGTGGGGAGTAATGTTAGAGATTTATTGTGTTTAATGCTATGGTTTTAACAGGGGAATATGAGACGAAATATAAAATATTATTATTTTATTATTTTATAAAATTATTATAAAATCTATGAATATTAGTGAAAATAGTAGCTCAACTGAACTAATGATATCGATGATTATAGTGATTACCGATTAGTACCATTTTAACTGCCATTTCAGACTGACGTACTGAAATGAGCAGAGACCGATTGATCCAGAAATACTATGATTTACAAAGATCCGATTGAACCTGAACTAATATTAATTAAATAAAAATAAATAAATGTGTACTCTTAAGATTGTGATTTATTATGGCTGATGCCATTGATTTGAACTGAAACAGAAAACTGTCTAATTCGAGACGCTAGTCAATTTCTCGAATAGCATGTAAGCAGAATATTTTGCACTTTTTAAAAACATGTAAATAGAAAATTTCGCAATTTTTAAAAGCATGCAAATAGAATTTTTTGCAATTTTTAAAATACATGTAAATATAAAATTTTGCAATTTTCAGAAACATGTAATTACTACGTTGTTACCTTTTAAAAAACGTGTAAATAGAACAATTTGCTCATTTTAGAAACTCACGATTAGCATTGTAACCATGTATTTTATTTACTGTCTCTTTTTATTAGTTACATATAGCTCATCTTAATTCTAGCAATAAATTGGAAATGGGTCATTTTTGTTCTTCATAGATGGTGCAAATTAAGTAAATATCCACAAAGGTTATCAAAAATGAAAAAGAAAGTATCTACCTGGCATATAAAGTATGAAGCATATATATATTTTAGCATGTACTTGAAAGTATATTCCAAGTATACGCTCTGTGTTCCTGTATTGACGCTCATACGTGACGTTCCTCGCGTTACAGAAAATTGAGAATTTCCGCTTCATAAAAACTTTTAAATTCAAATCCAGCTCTACGTATACAGTAGCTGTGTAAAATAATTCATGTCATCCAATTTATAGTAAAATAGATGTAAAAAATATATATTATGATTCAACAACTTCTTTGATTTTATAAAAAGTAGAATGGAAAATATGTCGTTAAAACGCTTGAAAATAATTGTGAAAAACAAGATTTCATTTAAATTACAAATTAAATATTTTGATCACATCTGGTATATAGAATTTTATTCCAACCCGTGTACTGAATATATAAATGGGATATATTATTAATAGTATCACATAATACAACCTCGTAAACAATACTTACAAAATAATATTTTGGTTTTGGACTTAAATATTATTATAAAAATATTTTATGGCGAGAGAGAGCTACATTGTGTGTACGTAGGTATGTAGTTATTGATTTTAACATGGGGACGTCACCAAAGTCAAGAACAAAGGACTTGGTTCTCAAATACTCAAAATTTGAAACAAATATTGTTATGATTTTTTATTTTTCAATCTTGTTAGGCGCTCCAGTGAAAGGTTATACATACAGGCATATAGGTACCTACCAACATATATTTTGCAGTAGACTATATAGACAAGACTAAAGACTATATAGCTAACACTCGACATTAGGTTTCTCTACTGCCCTGCTGAATCATTTAAGAACAAGAACAAAAACGTAATAACAAAGTCTACAAACAAGAATCTCACGAATATTTCTGTGATCTCTTTTGATGTAGGATCTTGTCACATGTAATAATGCCATAGCTATATACACATAAAATTAAATTGAGTTTCCGATTCTACGATCCAATAATATGGATTACCATTTCATGTAGACACACGAGAAATTGTCGAACAATGTGTACTTGAGTAGAAATGTCTGTGCACTTTCTTTGAACTGAAAGTGAAATGTTTGAAGTTTGTTTTTATAATTTTTATTTTTATTTGTCTTGGTTTTATCTCCTTTCTCAACCCTTGAAATTTTTGGCTCTCACATCTTAAGCTCGAAATCAAATGCGAGCAATACAATTATAATATCAACCTAGTTTAAATGTAAGTATACAATGACAATTTATGTTAATTCATATGGTAAGATACTTTATAGTGCACAGATTTTTTCAAGTGATATTTGTACACTCGCAAAAATTACCTTTATTAAAATAAAAATGCATTGTTTAAGCTTCAGTGCATCTTTTCACGAAAGAAACATATTATGTTCGAAACAGATTAAAACAACTGGGTAACTCGAAGTAGGTAGGTACCGTATTTCCTCTAATAGTACGCCCCGCGTACTATCAAAGCTCGAGCCTCGACCCCCCGCGTATAATTAGAGACCCGCGTATTAATAGAGACCCGCGCACTGGCATTTAATACTGTGTTAAATAGACCCGCGTACTATCCAAATTGAGGCAGCTACCCCCCGCGTACTATTAGAGACCCGCGCATTATTAGAGACCCGCGTACTATTAGAGGAAATACGGTAGGTACATAATATTTTCCTCCAATATTTTCACATAGTTATTTCATTCCTACCTATCTACATAATTTAGGAAGCTTTTGCAATTCTCAATGGAATTGGACATGCAATATGTCATTTTGAAGCTCGATTTAAATTAAAAATACCAGATTCAACAAAAGTTCCAAAATATTTTATTAATTAATTTTTTTAACTATAATTAACTTTAAATTTGGAATTTAAAATTTAAATTCAAGCGTCTGCGCGCACATTTGACATATATGATTCTACTTAATTTTGTCGTCATTTTGATATATAACTTGTCTATCATAATCATAGCATTGAGTGACCGGTTGAATTTTGAAGATTAAGGTTTCCAATTTTCAAAAACTGAAAACCGCCTAAAGGCATTTTCGCCTGATTCATTTTTTATTACGATTTTAAAAGCGCTTGCATGAAAATAGACACAGGTAATCTTTTTACGGCTGCCGCCCCCTAATTTAAAGGCTGTAAATTGACAATTAAAATTTGGCGGAAAATTCAAACTGCCTATGTTTGCTGTTAGGACTTACAACTTGCACTAAAAATAGGTCCCGCAAGACGAATGTTAGTATTCAATTCTTACATGTTGTATTTACAAGTTTTTTGGAAGTACAAAATGTTCTATTTGCATGTTTTTGAAGTGTAAAATGTTCTATTTAAATGTTTTTTGAAAGTGCAAAATGTTCTATTTACACGTTTTAGAAAATTGCAAAATGTTCTTTTTCCATGTTTTTAAAAAGTGTAAAATTTTCTATTTCCATGTTTTTGAAAAGTGCGAAATGTTCTATTTACTTGTTTTTTATAAGTTCAAAATATTGCATTTACATGTTTTTAAAAAAGCAAAATGTTCTATTTACATGTTTTTTAAAAGTTCAAAATGTTGCATTTACATGTTTTTTAAAAGTGCAGAATGTTCTATTTACATGTTTTTTGAAAGTGCAAAATGTTCTATATACATGTTTTTTTAAATTTCGAAATGTTCTATTTACATATTTTTAAATAGTGCAAAATGTTCTATTTGCATGTTTTTTAAAAGTTCAAAATGTTCTATTTAAATGTTTTTTGAAAGTGCAAATTTTTCTAGTGCAATTCATACTTTTATTTACATAACATTTACAGTATGAAACTTAAAAGGGTTACTTTTTTGCATGGTCGCATTTGTTTTTTCAGCAAAACACGTTAAGCTCATGATTTCAAAATTTTGAATTGTTTTTAAAAAGTTACCACGCAGCGTCCGATTTCAATAATTGTGACTCCTGGTACATATTTTATTGTATGCGCAGTTACGAAGCAAAAATTCTACGGAAAACATTTATGGACGACCTCCTAATGTTGTGTACTCTGTAACTAGCTACTTTTGAAAACTTTATGATTACATTGTTCGCTAGCGTATTCTACGTATATTTATTTATGTGACCACAGGATCATCCTAAGTAAGTAGCTCTCTATAAAATCCTCATATATGGTGACTTTTCGTACACTTGGAAACTTTGGATGAACCAATTTACGATGCGGAGGATCGCTATCGATTTAAATCTCAAAATTGAGTCTGCTGGAGACTGGAAATGTAAACACAAATGATAGTCACGTTGAGTTGTCGAGTCTGTCGAGTGCTAGAATCAAATTCCGATTCTTTGATTGAAGAGCTGAGTAAATAATCAAATCTGGTTGTGCATCAAGTTTGTTGTCAGTTGATTGCTTTATATGCAATATATGTAGCTTCAATAAAACAAGCATTAAGTGGATTAAGTCATTACGTAGGCAATCATCAACTGTGCATGTATAATCATAAGGAGATACTCAGAATGCAATTTCCTGCACCATGCAATCGGCTCTTGTCAGTGGTGCTTTGAGCCTGGGAGAAACTCTTTGCTTACTTGGTGACAGAGACAGATAAATGAGTTATTTAAATTGCACAAGATTCACATTACTTCCTTGAACATATTTTTTCACTGAAAGGTTGGAGCTGAAAACAATGGGGCATTATGTGAATAGGTTTTGGCAAAAAGAGATAAATCCACCTAAAAAACGCATTTCTGATTTAAATTTGGTTTCTGAAAGTTTTCTTGGTTTGAAGGAGACAATTGGACGTCTGTAAATTTCTTTATACAAGAAAAAATTTTAAATTTAATTTTTTTTTAGTAGCAGTCAAAACGATTAAGATTTTATCCCACGGATGTTTTCCTCCATGTTAAGTTATTGATTTGTTTTGCATTTACAAAAACGGGATCGAAACGAATTAAAATTATAGAAAATTTTCTTTTAGCAACAATGAAGATCTTTGATGTATGAAATGTTACTTTAATTTTTTAAAGCTCTACCAATAAGATTTGTTAATAGCTTTAAAAAAGGTAGGGGTACTTTTCTAATAGCGTATAATATTAAATTGTACTCAACATAGTTTGTTTTTAGAATAAAATAAAATTGCAAGATACGAATTCTATAAAAAAATCATTAAACAGTATAATATGCGTGCTTGCTTCAAATTCTATGTAGAACCGTACTGCAACGCCACATGGGATGAAATCTACTGTTGGCCTCCAACACTCGCTGGTCAAACTGTCAAGCGTCCCTGCTCTGAGGTCATGAAAGATGATGTTCACATGGATGCGTCAAATATTAACGGTAATAAATTATTGAGTTAAAGTTTTCCTCATACTTAGTAGGGGTCGCCCACAAATGATGTCAACGGTAAGGGCAATGCTTTTCTTTAGATGCTGATGAATCCTAAGTTAAAAGATTAAGCCACTTATGCAATACTAAAGCTGATGACAATGGTATCACAGGATAGGACAATAGGATCATAAAAATGAGGATATTTCCATGACATCATTTATGGACGGTCCCTTATGTAAAATGTATAACATAAGGATAAAATACTAAGTCAAATATAGGGAAAATACAATAAGCAGAATGAATTTCCTTAATATTTTGTTTTAATTGATTACCGTTTCCGGTTTCGGTTTCTTCTGTTAAGCAAGTGCATACCGGATTTGTACAGAGAATGGAACTTGGCTTTGGGACCACTGGACCAATTATAATGACTGCATCTCTGCCGTTGAGGACCGTTTGAGGGGAATCAAAGTTCATGTGGAAAATTTGGTTATTATTAAGGATGTGATTCGCTACATTTTATTCATTGGGTCCATCCTCTCGCTCGCCTCCCTCTGCGTGTCACTCTTTATTTACTACTATTTTAAGTAATTTCAAGTGTGAATAATATTTCAGTCGTATATCTCACCGAATTATATAAATATACATGCATAATTTGGTGTATTACTTACTGATTTGATTGAGTGTAGATCCGTTCGTTGTAGTCGAGTGACGGTCCAGGTCCATCTCATGCTTTCCCTCGCACTCCGATATGTCCTATTGATCGTCATTTCCGAGCCATACATTTTTAACCGGACAACTTACCATTACAGATCCATTGTGAGTTGACTTCTGTTTTATTACAGAATATATTTTAAGTAGTGTAAAGAAAACGAGCTAAAACCTATTTACAGTTTAAGAAAATATCCTCTGTTATCGCTATATAACTGTATAGGCCTATGAATTTTAAATTGAACATTGACTGTAATAAAATAGAAAAACTTTTATTTCATACTTTAGAACTGGTTTTGCAAAATGGTGCTTGCAATTCAGTTTTACGCAAAAATTGCTTCAATAAATTGGATGTTTGTCCAGGGTCACTATTTGCACGCACGCTTGACCACCAATGTCTTTAACACAGACCGTCCCCCGCTTTTCAAGTACTGCACTTTTGGATGGGGTAAAGATTTGATTGTCTACTACTGATATGATTGTCATGGGACAAATGAATGCATTATATGCAGCGATAGATAAACCACTTAATATTAAATAATTTTAACTGATGCTTTTTATGTTCCTACGAATATTCAATATTAGGTGTACCATCTTTAATTGTTGCCGTCTGGTCGATTGTGATGGAGTTGAATTTGGAGTCTGACCGTGTATGCTGGCAAAATTATGGGCAAGAGCGCTACATCTGGATTATTATTGGACCTCTCCTGGCAGTACTTTCGGTAGCGTTTTGGCATTCTAAAAATTTAAAATTACTTTATATTATTATATCACTGTATGCAGAATTATAGTGACTTCACAATAAATGCTACATACAACCATTTTCATTTGGTTATTTTTTGCACAGGCAAACATAGCCTTTCTTGCAAATATCCTACGGATCATGCTCACGAAGATCCAACTAACAAGGAATGAGTCCGACTTTGAACAGATTCGGTATAGGAAAAAGGGAGCTTCAAGTTACTTTTGTAATAATTAGTAGGGTTCACCTTAATTGTGATCGGGTTTATTTTTTCTAAACTTGAAGATACTTAAATTAAACAGGATACTACTTGCACTAATTTTGTTCTGATTTATTATTCCATGGTGTGTCACATAGTCGTGCCATAAAGGCAACTTGCTTCCTGTCTCCACTAATGGGGTTAAATTTCCTCATTTTCTTGCCGAATCCGGGTGGGACGTCTGAGGCGTACTACATGTTGATCAATGCTATCATCCAAACCATGCAGGTGGTTTCCTTTTATTGTAATTATAAATAATTGGCAGAACAATAACACAACCTCTTGACTTGAAAGCTGATATCAGTAGTTAGTTGTGAACATGCGAATTGATTCGTGAAATAGTTTTTGCTAAATTGTAACAAATATTGATTTCCCATGTCTTATTATCCATAGGGTCTCATCGTCTCAATTCTCTACTGCTTCATTTCTAAGGATGTGAACGACGCTATTCGAAGACATTATAATCGGCGAGTTGTACGAGCACAAAACTATCAGTCGTCTTTCACAATAAGATAAAACATTAGTAGATATTTTCTATAGTGAACAACAAGGTAGCTACAAGACAGGGTTTTCTTTTTTATTGTATATTGAGATGTGATGTGTGCGACTGTGAGTGGTTAAAAACCAGTATTTTATTACATGATTTTGAGGATAATTGTAATATGTGAGATTTGTAATCTGTCATCAATGTATCATATCGTCTGTGAAGAACCAAAATGGCCCATATCCATGTCTTGATAGCATTTAAATAGAACATTTTGCACCTCTTCAAAAACAAAAACACTGGTTAAGAACATTTAGCACCTTTTCAACAACATGTGAATAAAACATTTTACACTTTTCAAAAACATGGAATTAGAACATTTTGCACCTTTTCAAAAACATGGAATTAGAACATTTTACAATTTTCAAAAACATGGAATTAGAACATTTTGCACCTTTTAAAAAACATAGAATTAGAACATTTTACACTTTTCAAAAACTCTTTATTAACATTTTACTCATATTTCTCATTTTGTTTTCATGACATATAGCTCATCATTTTGATTCTAGCTTAAATTGTATATGGGTCATTTTGGTTCTTCACAGACGATATGTGGCATTAACCACAAACTAATGTACCTACCTAACTGCAATTGAGGTTAAATATTATAACTACAAGCCGTGTTGTGTTGTCTACATTTTCATGTCAACGTGTAGTATGTGTGTCCATATTAGAACCGTGCCAATGCCAATGTCTAATAATTGTATAGTAATCAAAGATTAAATTTGGGCCCTGGGCCTGTTTGGCTTTTTTATGTTTTGGATTCAATGAACTTGCTAAATGTTTTCGAATCCTCTCTAGTCTTTAGATAAGTTGGACATAATTAACGGGTCTCTAATACTAACTGTGTAATATAGAATCTTCTTTTCAACGGGGCAAAAGCATTAAAAATAATTGGAAAAAGGAACTCAATTTAATTTATTTTGGTCTATTTAACTTGATTATTTATTTGTTATTAATTTATTATTGCTTGCAAAACTATGTATTTTTGTTACTGTGTCTTTTGGACAAGTACAATTGTGTACCAGTGTAAATAAAAACATTTAATTTCTCTCCCAGCATTTAAAGTATAAAGAGTATGCATTTAATGATATTTGATGTACACCGTCCGTTCCTGTATTTAACTATATGAAACTTCAAACGTTACAAAACTTGAAATTACCCCCCCCCCCCTCCCACCCCCACCCTCTCTCAAATAAAAACCTTTGAAATTTGAAATCCAGCTCTATCTAGTTGTGCAAAATAATTGGTGTCATCCAATTTATTATCAAATAGATTTGTTGTATACGATTTTACAACTTTCTCGGCGTTACAAAAGTAACATGGAAATAATATTATTGTTAAAAAGTTTTTCATTTGCAGTAAAATTAAGAGCAACTCAAAATTGTATAATATTTTGATTCGTGTCGTGTTAAATTTGTAACACGTGGACGCGTGTTGAATAATAAATTGCGTATTGTTGCTAGCGTACATTGTCCCATTCTATGAATTTCCAAAAATCAAATTACAAAAACTCATAATATTCCAGTATTCAAACCAAATTTTGTTGCAAAATATTTTGGCAGAGTCAAAACTGTATATTAGTATGTAGTTCTTAATTGGTTTTGTCATGGTGAGAAGCCCAAGACTTTCTCAAAGAGTTCTCAAAATTTGATAAACATGATTTTATTTAGTTGTCAATCTTTTGTTAAAGTCTCAAAAAGGAAAGTTTACGTGTTTTGTTTGTAGAAGCAGAATTTGCCTATAGTTTCCCCGCTGCCTATTGCTTGCTACAGTTGCCCTGCTATATAGTATAGGTTGTGTAGGAAGTACGAACAAAGGGAATTAGCATATTATACAACAAGAATCTCAAGATAAGTCGTGATATATCTTCTCATGTAGGTACATAGTCACATAGCCACGCAGAAATTGAATTTTCCAGTACACAACCCATAACAAGGCTTTTAATTTTGGTTGTAGAGACTAATATTCATTCGTGGAAACACAAACTTTTTAGGAATGTGTACAATTTCGTTGACATTTGAAGTCTGTCAAATCTATTTAAAGATTTTGCTTTCCTTTGTTTTTTGTTTTGTTTTTAATCCTTTAACATTTGGCATTGGATCGAGTCTTCAAAGCTCGAAAACTCAAAACAAAAATGAGCAAAAATAAAATAACACAATTTAAATCACAACATGTTATGGCAATTTATATAATTCATTCAGATATTTACAGTTACAGTACAGTACAGATATTTTTTAAAATTAAAAATATTCCATATTTTGACAAAAATCCCATTAAATAATTCTTAAGAAATGGGTCTATCTAATTCAAAAACTGTCTAAGCATGGTTTGAGCATAATTTACACGCCACCTGTTTATTTAGGTGCCCATAGGATCTTTCTGAGTACCTCTCTAGCATCCTCAATCCTCATTATTGTGACTTTCAGGTTTTGGATTCGAAAAATTTACAATAGATGCGGATGAGAGTATAGCTGCTAATTTCATTCTCAAAATTGAGTTAGCTTTTGAGATTTGGTGAGATGTTTATATAGTCACATAATTGTGAGTCTGTCGAGTGCTAAAATCAAATTCCGTTCAGTAGTTCCATTGAGTGAAGAGCTGAGTAAATAACCAAATCTTATTACGAGTAACACTCGTATTATAGTTTGCTTTTGGAGCATAATGATTTATCTGTAATATCTCTGTATGTGGATGTATATACAGTAACCGCAATACATTATGCCGACAACCATGTGAGCAGAAGAATGCAACTGCCCCTATCTCATCTATAGTAAGTTGTACATTTTTGAAAGATATGTATTATAATATTCCCAAGATCTATGCATTCCTATTACTTCCGCAAACAAAAGGTTGGGCCTATGGTAATGAAGGCATTAAACACACACAAATTTATTGAATTTTTAAAAGATAGATTTTACAGAAATATTTTTTGCATACTTGAACAAAATCGAATATCTGTAGTTTAATTATATTATATGTTATATGAATTTCGCAGTTCCAAAATGTTCTAACTGCACCAAATGTGCTATGAACTATATCGTCTGACGTCTGTGAAGAACCAAAATGACCCATTTCCATTTGTAGCTAAAAACAATATCCATTATCTACAAAAATATTGAAACATCTCTTAGAAGCATTTACGTAGAATATTTTGCACTTCTAAAAAATATGTAAATAGAACATTTTACACTTTTCAAACCATTTAAACAGAACATTTTGCACTTTTCAAAAACATGCAAATAGAACATTTTGTACATTTCAAAAACATGTAAACAGAACATTTTGCACTTTTCAAAAACATGCAAATAGAATGATTTAAACTTTTCAAAAACATGTGAATAGAATGTTTTACACCTTTTAAAAACATGTAAATAGAATTTTTTACACTTTTCAAAAACTCGTATTTGACATTTTACGCCTGTTTCTCATTTTGATTTTAGCCTAAATTGAATATTGGTCATTTTTGCTCTTTGCAGAAGATATGTGTGAACAGATAGTGTGCTTAATGATATAATTTATATGCCATCTTTATTGATTTTGTCAGCTAAATGACAAGTCAGTGACGCATGACGACTTCCAGTACTTCAAAAGAAAGCACGGTAACTGAAGTGTTATTACAAAATTATTTCGTCACTTGAAATATTATGTAAGCGCTCCGTTTGATCTAGATCAAGGACTGAACATCTCTCTCATTTGATTTGCATTAATATGAGCTTTTAGAATGTGAATTTGACTGTCAACAAATCATTTTGAAGTCAAAGCCAACTGCAATTGACACCTGTTTATCTAATTGTAAGTATACTATGGTTGCCTTCTAGCCAATTTTATGATTTTGCTCATGGTTCAATAAGTATTAAAAATACAGCCACTTAAATAACATAAATATAAAAGTGCTTGTACTTTGATACTTCATTCTGCTAAATTAAAAGCTTGTTATACCATATACAAATCATACAGTTCTGTCCTATTTAGCTTATAAAAATTATATGTACTTTTCTAATACAATAGTAATTGTGTACAAAATATATTGCTTGTTTTTAGAACAATATGAAATGAAGATGCTTTAAAAATAAATCATTTAATTATAGTATGTATATACATTTACTCAATAAAAGGTCCGTTCTTTTTAATGTGTTTTACTGAAAATATTTCTGAAATTTTCTTTGTTAATTTAAATTCTAGAACCGCACTGCAATGCCACATAGGATGAAATCTTCTGTTGACCTCCAACATTCGTGGGTCAAACCGTGACCTTTCCCATTGAACACAGTAACGTATCTAGTTAAAAACTTGAACTCAAGTATTTGTATTTCATGACGGCAGCACAATATGTAAATATCTCAAGAAAAAATGTTGACAAATCCAATGCGCCTTTGCCTTTGCCTTTAGCAGAGGTTAGTGTATCTTATATTACTCAAATGCGCTGTGTTTTTGTATATGTATTTATTCATCTGGGGTTGATATCTGGCCTGAGCCCTTAAAACCCTAGCTGTGTTTTTGTATGTATATATAGAAGTATTTTGTATTTATTTCACTACTATTGTTGATAATCTGTTTCACAACAAATTTTCGTATAATTACTTTGCTATTAAAATTATTATTATTGTATATACGTTTAATTTCCAACTCTTGCCTCATTTCTCATACCTCTGAACAACCGTAGGCACTGTTACCGTTTCAATCTTTTATCGTTTCTTCTTCGTTAGAATCAATCTTCTAGTCATTAAGTAATTGCCAATTAATTAAATTAATGGAAGTATCAAATATCCTTAATTTTAAAGCCGCACTCTTATCTTTTTTATCGCTCATATTTCCCAATTATATACTACTAATTATTATGAAAAAAAAATTGGAAGTAGGTAAGCCATGCGGCTCGTGACGTATTATTGCAACCTTAAAAAAATGTGACCTGAAGGTATAGGGTTCTCTGTTATGTATCTTTGCATGCTGTCCGGTATGGGTCTGGGTCTATGGGAAGCGAACCTACACAAACTCTCAATTTTTAATTAAAATAAGCGCATGGATTACTCCACGTCTACTTTCTCTGCTTTCACTTCGAGTAAATCCGGATAAAAGCTTAAAAAGAATACAGCCCAGCAAACACACATAGTCGATTTATAGTAATTTTATAGTAGGTCCAGCAATCCCCAGCAAACACACATAGTCGATTTATAGTAATTTTATAGTAGGTCCAGCAATCGTTTATTGGTTGGGAAATATGCAGTTTTGTCGCGCCGAATTTAGTTGGCTCAGTGCGGAGCGCATACTTTTCCCCAACTTATAAGTTTAGCAAGGCCAACTTAATCCCGACCATTTTTGCCTTGCTTGGCAGACGGTTCCCAAAATCTCCTCTGCCGACTATATTTTAACTATTGATGATAATGGCCCAACTATAATCCGACTATTTTTAGTACATCATTTTGAAGGTATATATTCCAAATTCAGTTAATAGATTTTCAATTCACTATTTATGACTTGCTTGTAATAAATTTAACATTCTTCGTAACTACAACTAAAGTAGGCATGGTCATTAATTGCATATTGTTGTCCTCCAGGCATCTTGAACCGTAACACAGGTTTACCAGTTATTAAGTGAACACTCCAGTATTAATTGTACAATGCATAGACAAGCAAACGGCACCCACAGTTATCCTATTTAAAAGTTCAAGATTTCAATCCGCGATCACAACCTTTAAACTTTATCTAGCACATATTTGGTATGTGATTCTATTCATATAATTAAAAAATTCATGAAGTGTACACATAAATTTAAATTAAATAGTTTAATTTGTAATGCTGTTTAAAGCCTGCATGCTTTCATTGACACAAAATAATAATTGGGCCAAAGTCGGATATTGTGCATTACAAAGCTGTCTGCAAACGTCACATTTATATAGCTGGTATATTTTAGCTACCTTCACTATTTTCGAACTAAAAATATTTACATTTACTACCTACGAAATACATTTTGCGTATTGATACTGGCGGTGAAAATGACAACAGTGCACTTTAACTTCAGTGCCATCAACATAACAACTGTATTTGTTTTTTTCAACGCGCACTGTAGTGCAATTATCTTAATATTGTTGTCCATCTGTACTTCCATTTTTGTGCTACATTGTCAGTGTAGGTCCAACGCAGAAAAAAGAGACATTCGTCTCCAAGTTTGACGTTAAATTCAGCTGGTGAACATTTTGTGATAGTCAGTGAACTAAATCATCTTAATATTTAGCTTTATTATAATTTATAAAAGTTAATCACTGTAGCAGAAGCTAAATAATCACGCATATTCAATAATTAGTTATTTAAGAATATATTTAAATTCCATTTTAACTCAACTAAAACTTTTATTCGCGCACGTGCACGCTGTGTTTGAAATAAATAATAAATTATCGGGCCAAAGTTAGTTTTTATGCAGAAGTAAAGGATCGGTGAATGAAGTATATATTTAATTGGACCATTGCTAACCAATTACTTCTCCCCAACTTACTATTTACGCACTATAAAATACAGTTGGCCCAAGGGTGCGCGCAAACATTGTGCCAACAATCCACGTTGCTGCAGGGCCATCAAAATAACAACAATTTCATGATTCAATTTTCCAACGCTTACCATTTCCCAACCAAGTCGCAATTATCCTACTATTAGCCAACTATTATTTTCATTTGTGTGTTTGCTGGGAGCGTGTGTCTCTCTGATATATCGTAATGGAAATGGAATTAATTTCAAAGAAAATGTGATCAGAATTTTCAGTCAGCATTGCGAAGAAATGTAAAAAGAAATTTTAATTTTCAAAGAATTTTATATTTGTAAAAGAAATTAAGACTATAGTGACGTATGTACATATAACTTTAGGTTCATTATAGGTAAACAAAAGCAACTATAAAATTATAGCAGAAATGTAAAATGTAAAAATAAAGTATTCAAAAAGGTGAATGAACGGGCTACTTTAATATAATTACTTTTTAATTTTCCACGTCACAGATTTGTTATCATGTTTTGAGGAATATATAGTATTGCCTTAGGTGATAACACAACTTAACAGAGCATAAACGCTCCTTTTTTTTAGAGATTATTATTTTTTTTTAACTTCACTCTAAACAACCTGTATAATTAATGTGAGTAAGGTGCCTACGTAGGCAGCTTCTTGTAATGCCATATTTATGTATTAGGCTATGCTCCGATTCGACAAATTCCTCAGCACAGCATGAAAATTCCATTTTAAGATTTCGTTCGTCACCCCTATTTAGGAATTATACTGTTTGGTATTATAACTATTTTGGCCCTACTTGCATTATGCATTGTTGAGCATTATCGCATTTCTTACCCTGTCGGTATAATTGGGCAATACGAACTATCGGTATTGCTAGCACTATTCAAAATAGTTGTAAAAAGGCAAAAAGGGGCCTTCAAGATTCCTAGTAGTTCCCACGTACACCTTTTTATAGTTATATAAATGTAGGTACCTATGTACCTACCTACACTTACTTATAGGACTCGTTGAAAATATTCAAAAAATTATATCGTATGGGAATTTGCTCTCAGAAAAACTAATAAAACTTCAAGTTTGAATTAAAACTTTACTTGAATTTGTAAGCGAAATAAAATAAGGTATGATTTTTTAAAGATGAATTCGATGGAGTGAGTAATTTGAAAGAAATTCTAATTAGATTTGTATACATGAAAAAATATAACCCCCAGTTCCAGTTCTGGGCATGGCTGCAGACTCGTGAATGCACATAACGTAGGAGTATAATTTATTCATGCGCATAATATATCTGCATTTATTAAGACAGTAAAGCAGACGGAAACTTGACAAATTCTAGGAATATAATTAATCTATGTGCCTACAGACTCTAATCGTGAGACATATTAGAGAATACGAGAAGAAGTATACATACATTGTATAAAATAAAAATCTTTTCAAGGAAATAAGAAAACTTTTATTGCGACTTCATGTTTCTGCTGAAGAAACCCATGTTACTTGAGATAATAATAAACTTGTAGCCTGTTCACAATTATTTTACATTGAAGAAGTCATTATTAGTGCAACAAGATCTTAGTATATAGCCTCAGTCCACTCAGACTCAGAACCTCGACGAAATCTCTTTAGAAATCAGAATCCAGTGAAGCTCATTTTTCATTTTTAGAATACCGTATATTATCTTCTTATATGCGCTACACTTGAGTCTACATTATAGTGTGGGAGTTTACTCCACTCCACACTCCACCGCAACAGTACTTTATTAGTACTGGTAACTTACCGTACAATGCGAATCTCTTAGACAGCAGAATTACGAAAATGTTCCAAACTTTGCTGTCAGTCATAATGAATATAATTAGATGGATTCGAGAGGTGTAATTGAAATAATCGTCCAACTAGAAATTCAGAATTAATCCGAAACACCTTATTGCTTTCACATTTCGTCATTTCCAGTCAACTGTCTAACACATCATTAATGCGGCGCATTGAACCATATTTTATGATGTACTAGAATCTAGGCCCTGCCTATGGCAGGCGCATTAATGATGATTTAGCCTACAAGATTAAAGCAGTTAAGAGGAACCGAAAGTAATACTGTAAGTACCTAGTTAATTTAAATTCTATTTTCGTACCAAAAACCCGCCGTGTTTTGGCATCTTTTGACAATTCCCGCGTTATTTCATTGTGCATTTTTTTACACCTCCCACATCATGCTTTGTCGCTTTTGCAAGCTACCAGGGCCGGACGAAGGAATTGCTTTTAGGCAGCAAATGTATTTCCATGCAAAAACCACCATTAAGATCTTATTGGTGGTTTTCTTTGTAAAGCAAAAGTTTGTATTTACATGTTTTTAGAAAATTGCAAAGTGTTCTTTTTACTTGATTTACAAAAGTGCACAATGTTCCATTAACATATTTTTGAAAAATTGAAAAATATTTTATTTCCCTATTTTTGAAATGTACAAAAATATTTATTTTCCATGGTTTTTGAGAAGTCTTAATATTCATTTTGCATGTTTTTGAAAACTGCAAAATTTTCCATTTACTTGTTTTTTGAAAATTTAAGCAGCGGGGGCTGCCTGCGCTGGCCGCATTATACGGCCCTGCGAGCTACTGTGCTCGTTAAAGTGTTGCCTTACCTTCTATTATATTGTAGATATCAAATTCTGGAAGACGACTTTCCCTAGCTATTCTGTCGACGCGGACGTCATGAGATGAACACGTACGTCAGACGACAGTACATTTCTTTCTTCGTTCCCTGTCAGTGAAAATCCTGCGGCTCAGAGACACTTCAAAACTTTCCTTCCTGTTTTGTTTCTTTCCCAGTGTTTGCACGGTGCTTCAAGAGATAATCCAGTTCGGGTTCCGTGTGAGACAGTTCAAAGCATTTACTTCCCTTTGCCTTTGAAGTATAAGAACTGAACTTTTGAAAACCAATTTACCCCCATTTTCCATTTTTAAATTAATTTTGTAATTTCTTAAAGCTTCAGATCAAACCATGAATGCAACGGAGGATGAAGACGCAACGGTGGTTAATCTTGAGAGTTTCAATTCCCATGGCAAACTGAACAAGATCATACATAATTTAACGGAGTGGCAGAGGGATCAATTAGTAGGGTTGAGTGAAACTGGTGTCAAGTGTTTGTTGGACAGCTGGATTTATCTTTTAAAAGAGCCACTTCAAAGTAATTGATTTGTTTAAATTCCTTCCAGTTTCAGCATTTAATGTATTTAATTAAGATTTTTAAAGCACTATATCGTCGGTGATGAGTCATTCTGTCGTAAGTCCAGTGAACGGCTAAAATCATTCTGTCGCAGGTCCCTACGATTCTTAAAGTCATTGTGTCCATTCCATTGGTGGCTGTTGTCGAGGTCGCTTCTGCGTTGTCCTATGTATTAGGTAGGGAAGGTATGTTACTGACTGGGTTGTACTCATGACTCATGACGTACACTTAGGGGTCGTCCACAAAAGACGTAATAAAAATTCCATTACTAGAACATGCGTTTTTCAAAAACACTTTGAAAAGTGCAAAATGTCCTATTTACATGTTTTTGAAAAGTGTAAAATGTTCTATTTAGATGTTTTTGAAAAGTAAAAATGCTTTATTTACATGTTTTTCAAAAGTGTAAAATTTTCCATTTACATGTTTTCGAAAAGCGCAAAATGTTCTGGGAATGGAATTATTATTAATTACGTCTTTTGTGGACGAGTTTACGTCTTGAGTGCAACCCATTCAGTAACATACCATTCCCACATAATGCATAGGACAACGTGGACGCTACCTGGACAGTAGCTACCAATTGAATGGACTTGCGACAGAATGAATTTAAGAATCGAATGGGCTTACGACAGAATAACTCTTCAAATTAAAACAAAATATCTTACTTCAGACTTTAGTGTTGAGGTAATAGTTAAATATAAGTTACTAAATTAATTTCAAAAGTACATAATATAACAACTCAAGTGTTTGTGGTGGGTACAGAGCCGCATTGCAATGCTACATGGGATGAGATCTACTGTTGGCCTCCGACACTTGCAGGTCAAACTGTGGAGCGCTCCTGTCATGAGGTCATGAAGGATGACAAGGAATTGAGTCATCTGAATATTAATGGTAATTAAATTGACATTGATGGTGTTTCAGTAGCACTTTAGCAATCAAAATCGTAAATGCATTAAGCTGTCGCAAATATCCAATTCGTGGTAATGAGGCGGCTAATTATTTACAAACTAATTCCTGGTGGTGTGAATGATATTGCATGAATTATCAACGTTATTTTAATGTATACAAAATTTATTTATGAATTCCAGCCACTGCATATCGAGTATGCACATGGAATACAACGTGGCTCTGGGACAACTGGACTAACTACAATGATTGCATGAGTGCAATCGATAATTATTGGAGGGTAAGATTCACTCACAAGCACAAACGGTACATACAAAATACATGAATATGAAATACATAATTGTAATACGGTGAACAAACATACTTGGGAAATATTAAGTATTGTCCTCGATTTTAATTTTACAATATATTTTATGATAGTTCTTGTAATTTAAAGATGTTTTTGATGAGTTTGGTAGGTACTATATGACATTAACGATTTAATTTTGTGACTATGCACAGGACATAAGCCCGGATGGAGCTGCAACACTGGTTGGATTTCAAGATGCAGTGCGCTACGTGATATTAGTTGGCTCCACACTCTCACTCATTTCCCTTTGCATTGCATTATTTATCAATTTCTATTTCAAGTATGTACAGCTTTTTTAATAACAGTGAAATCCAAATATAAGGGACTCCGCGGGACCAACAGAATCTGTCCCTTATAACCGGAATCCCTTGTAACCGTTTAGGGGATTTCCCTTGTAAGCGGACATATCATAATTTATATTTAAGTAGCCATCTATGCCGTCGCCGTGAATGCCATAGTATTATTTATATGCCAAACTAAATATTTCAAATGTGTTGCTTGCAGCCGGGTTTTCCTTTAAAAAGGATCCCATATAGGCGGATTTCACTGTATGTATGTGCGTATTTTGTTGTGATTTGGGATCGCCCATAAATGATGTCACCAGTAGAGTTAATGGGTCTGCTGAGATATTTATGCCATTCTAGGTTGAAGTTAGTAATCTGCGTAATAGTTATGCTATTCACCACGGAGTCATGTAATGTCTCAAAAATGGAGATATTACCATGATATTATTTATGGACGACACCTTATGTATACACATGTCATATCCAATTATAAATTAAATTGAAATGTTTACGTTGCTATTTAGATCCATTTGGTGTACACGAATCACATTTCAAGTTCATCTCATGCTTGCTCTAGCGCTTCGATCCCTTCTACTAATTATCATCTCCGAGCCATTCATCTTTGAGCGGCAGTCTTACAATTACAAATCTATTGTGAGTGTATACTTATGTAGGCACACGCTTTTAAATCTTTGCATATGGGTTTACAACGTTGTCTATGATATACAAGTTTTTCACTGTAATCATGTGCCCTTCTCTACAGGATTGGCTGTGCAAATTACTTTTTGCCATTCAAATCTATGCCAAGATGGCGTCCGTCAATTGGATGCTCGTACAAGGCCATTACTTACACTCACGGTTAACAAATAATATTTTTAACACAAACAAAGCGTCTCATGGAGCTTGTATTATTTTTGGATGGGGTAAGAAACAGGTTCATTCCTTATAATTATAGAAATACCTTTGCTTTAAATTTATTTTGTAATTCTACTACCGCTTTATCTTAGGCGTCCCAGTCTTATTCTTGTCAGCGTGGTCAACACTTATGGAAATTAACCACAAACAATATTGTTGGAAAAACTATGGGAGCCTTAACTACATTTGGGTTTTAATTGGGCCAATGCTTGTAGCTTTGTCAGTAAGGATATACATTAATTTAATTCTCCATTTTAAGTGAACTATATATTTTGTATTAAATAAATACGTATATTATATTAAGAACGAAAATGATCCATATCCAATTTAGGCTAGAATCAAAATGAACCAGGTATGTCATAAAAAAATTAGAAACATGCGTAAAATGCTAATTAGGAGATTTTGAAAAGTGTATAATGTCCTTTTTACATGTTTTTGAAAAGGTGCAAAATGTTCTAATTCCATGTTTTCGAAAAGGTGCAAAATGTTCTGATTCCATTTTTTTTAAAAGGTGCAAAATGTTCTAATTCCATATTTTCGAAAAAGTGCAAAATGTTCTAATTCCATGTTTTAAAAAGGTGCAAAATGTTCTAATTCCATTTTTTTAATAAGGTGCAAAATGTTCTAATTCCATATTTTCGAAAAGGTGCAAAATGTTCTAATTCCATGTTTTCGAAAAGGTGGAAAATGTTCTATTAGTAATTCCATGTTTTTGAAAAGTGCTTAATGTTCTATTTAAATTATGCTCTCAAGACATTTGGATATTTTTGTAGATAGTTAATATTGTTTTTAGTCAAAAATGAATATGGGCCATTTTGGTTCTTCACTTCACAGACGATATGTGAATGTATAGATGTAAGAAGTCAAGGATTACTTGCTCATTCCAAAATTTATGCTCTATATATTTTTACAGATTAACATGATTTTCGTGTTTAAAATTGTACGAATAATGTTGACAAAAACAAAATCTTCTACTGAAGCAGACCAAATACGGTAATGATAGATAGCAGTCTCTAATTGTTTTCTGTAATACAAGTTTTTATGTTATATTTAAGAATTAGAAACAAATTGTAGGTAATTTAAAAATCATTTGTGTTTTGCTACTGTTTAGTCGAGGTGTCCAAGCCACCTGCTTTCTCTCCCCTTTACTTGGATTTAATTTGTTATTCTTTTTGCCCAATCCTGGCGGAGCATTTGAGGGATACTATATGCTCACCAATGCAATTTTGCAGACTTCACAGGTACGTAAAATATGGTACTACATATGATTGATGCGTTTGACAGTTTTAAATTCGAATCAGACAGATACATTGATTCAGCCAACGTTCATTAGTCTTATTATGTTGTAACTGCAGGTCTTAAAAACTAAGTAAATACTAAGTAAAAATAAACTTCAGGATGCTCGATCATTTACTATAATTAGCCCTAAAATAATATGGCTTTGTTGTTAAAGTTTTTAATTTTGTACAATCTATTAAATTTATCTAGGGACTGCTGGTGTCTATTCTCTACTGTTTCATTTCCAAGGATGTTTATGATGCGATTCGGAGCCAATGTAATCGGCTTGCCGCACAATTTCAAGTTTTCAAAGAATATACACTTAATACACAGAATGGTTGAAGCCTACAAAACCGTTGAGCAAATAAGTTTATGTATATAAAAACTAAAGTTCAACATTCGGAAAAGTGTGTCATATTTATTTTTAATGAAAAAATTGGAATATTATGATTTCCCATTTTCGATTACCGATGTATAAACAATACAGTATACCACATCTGATAGAATTTAATTTCGAATTCAATCACAATTTTTTGAAATAAGTTAATAGCAGAATTATGCAGAGGTATATTCGATTCTACCATGAGTGGCTATTCCATTTCCATGAAATGTTTTTAATTGGCTTTTGATTATTTAATCGAAAATAAATATATAGTATGAATATTGCTTTATTTTGAAGACCATAGAAATTACCAGGAAACAGTTACAAACGTTGGACAATGTGTGTCATTAAACAATCAAATACAAGCAAATTTGTTCCTACCTACAAGTACTAGTACTTTATCTAACAATGTCTAACATCATAATATAGATTTCAGCAATATATTCTTATCTTCTGCATGACATTGAAAATCCAAATTCGTTTGAATTTATTCAATATTTTTGTAAACTACATAATATACCGACTACCGACTACATTACATTTGGCGATTAACCGTATTTTGCTCAGTTTCACTTAATTGCTCAGCTGTGAAACTAACACGTGACAAGGAGGTCTATCAAATAATCCAAAATGCACATGAGCCCATTCACGGTGAGCTCTTTGTCAAAACGGGAGAAACATCCCAAATTCACTTGAAAAGCTTTAAAGGATTTCCGGTTCTTCTCCATCCACAATCTTGTGGGTTTTTCAATTTTGATTTTCCCTCTTCTATTATCCCGCTTTTCAATTTTGTGTGCCTGAGCATCGTCCACCACCTCATCAAGGCAAGAGCCAGAATCAGAGCCAGTAACAGCGCCAGTTGCAGCGCCAACAGGAGGACCAGAAACAGCACCAAAACTTCCAACTCTCGGACCTCGTCCCAAATGATATTCATCCAAGTCTGGGGCCAACCATTCGTCCAGGAAATCTTTGGAGGTTGTGTATACTTTGTCGAAGAGAAGACACTCCGTAAAAAACAAGAGACAGTTGGTGAAAACGGCGTTGGCAGAAGCCAACTTGAACCCCAGATTATCGATACGAATTAGCATGTAGCTGCAGAGGACGATGAGTATGTAGAGGGTGACTTGGGAGTTGAGCAGAGTCAAGTAGCCGACGTCGTGTCCAATTTTCATGAGGATCCCCAATTCCCGGTAGGTCCTCACCGTTGCAGTTGGGTAGCGAAGACAATCTTTCGTCCAATGAGTCGGCGTATTTCCATTTCCATCCTCGTTGCTTCTCCATGACGCATTTCTACAAAACATAATTCAATATTGCAATTGCAAGTGAAACGCCATACAGTGTGACTGACAAATTATTTAGTTGTAGGATAGGACAATTTCTTTATGTACAAAACTATAAATAAATTAAAAATTAAAACCATATTCAAAACTTCAAAACTGATCCTGCTCGCAGTTATCTAATTATTAAAAGCATCAGTAGTTTTGTATTTGGATTTTTAACTCTGTTACTTCTCAATTCTCACCTCATTTCACCCAGTATTGTAATAACGAAAATTACAATTAGTCCGTGGAATGTGAGCCAAAGGCTGGTGTGAGAAATCAACGTGAAGCAAAAGTATTCACCCAGCAGAACATTCACCACATATTTTCCAAAGTCGACATAAGAATTCGTGGGCATCCCTCCGAGCTCAAAGAAATGTATAGGAATGGACGGATTGAGAAACATGGTGAAAATGAACCAGATTCCTAATGAGTACATACCGTACACCAGAGCCGCAGCAAGGTAGCCGAGAAAATCCGTCCGAGAGCGCTCCTCCATGAATTTCCCCTTGGACGCGTACTTCCTGCAAAAGTACTCTTCGTAGTCCAGAATTTGCTGGAAACAGCCCGGAAACTGTTTGTGCACGAGAAAGAGGACCAGTTGAAGATAGAGGCAGAGCCAGAAGAGGAACACTGCGACAAGAATCGTGAGCAGATTTTGGATCTGGGCGACCGAGAGGGAACTCGTGAATCCCATGAGCATCGCCATTTTGAACCCGTCCGTCCGTACCATTCGGTATGTGAAGACAACTGCTCCAACCAAACAGTAAAAGAAATTAAAGATCCAGAGACCCAGTCGGAATTTAGAAGAAGTCAAAGTCAAGGATTTCGTCCCCAGATCGAGCTCAAAGGGGAAAATACGGAGATGAACTCCAATCCGAAGGGATTTTAAAACATAGTCCCGCGCTATCGGTCCAAGCAACATTTTTTCTATTCAAGGAAGGAGCCTTTAAAGAAATTTGCGTACATTGAAAATTGAAGAATTTCTAAAATGTCTTTAACCTGCATTTTTTTTTGTCTGCTTGTGTGAGAGAGAGGGATAAGTTTGGTTGCTTCAACCAAGATACAGCTTGCTCCTACTACGTACGTTGGAAGTTTGAAATTGGATATGGTTTTAATATTCATATGTTTATTTTAATGATGTTAAGGATTTATTGGGCACGGCATGTATGTATAATACGTAAGTTAATAAATTTTGATATTTTGAGCAGGGCTAGATACTACGTCGTAAACGAATAATATTATAGCTCTATTAGATTTTACAGTTAGATCGACCGCCAAATATATAGGGTTTAATTTTAATAATGTTTCGTCCATAAATGATGTCATATCTTCATAAGTTTCCTGTTTGTCGCACCCATTGACCCCTCTGGCATCAGCTTAACCATTACATATGGAAATGTCAATTTATACCCACATCAGTTTCTGAGCAGACGCAGACTCAGTGACGCTGCCCTTGACGTATTTTATGGATGATCCTTAATAATCAATCCTACTTCGTATGTAATTGAGTAAATAGGAATTAAGTATTCTATATTCCGCGGCCCAGTAGTTCGTTTCGGTCACAATAAAATTGAGTAAAAAGTAATAACAATTTTATTGAAATTAACAAGGAGATGACTTAACGATAATTATTTTGTAGTCATGCAAACAGTTGGTACATTTTGCAAGGAAAAGTGTACAATTTAATACAGAATAAAAATGAAAGATGAACCTTTGTCTGTAGAGAAACACCTTAATTGTAACTTAACATTAAGTTGGGTTGAAATAAAAGGTGCGAATTGTTACTACCTACTCAATTATTTGTAGCCGTACATGAATTTAAGATAAACATTCTTACATACATATAACATTGAGATTTGAAATTAGTTTTAATTCACTTATTTTTTCTTACAACATGTCAACTACGTTTCATTCTGCATTACAACGTATATTGCTTAGCCATACTTTTATGTTGAGCTGTTTTGTTTTGTGACAGACTAACAAGTGACAAGGATGTCGATCAAATAATCCAAAATGCACATGAGCCCATTGACGGTGAGATCTTTGTCAAAATGGGAAAAAAATCCCAAATTAACTTGAAAGGCTTTGAAGGATTTCCGGTTCTTCTCCATCCACAATCTTGTGGCTTTTCCAATTTTGATTTTACCTCTTCTATTATCCCGCTTTTCAATAGGGACTGCGCCCGAGCTCCCAACCTTCGATCCCGATCCCAAGTGATATTCATCCAAGTCTGGGGCCAACCATTCGTTCAGGAAATCTATGGAGGTTGTATGTACTTTGTCGAAAAGAATGCACTCCGTAAAAAACAAGAGAAAGTTGGTGACAACGGCGTTGGCAGACGCCAACCTGAAACCCACATTATCTATACGAATTAACATATAGCTGGCTAGGACGATGAGTATGTAGAGGGTGACCTGGGAATTGAGCAGAGTCAAGTAGCCGACGTCGTGTCCAATTTTCATGAGGATCCCCAATTCCCGGTAGGTCCTCACCGTTGCAGTTGGGTAGCGGAGAATGTCTCTCGTCCACTGAGTAGGCGTAGTTTCATTCACGTTTCGTTTCCATGACGCGTTTCTACAAAACATAAGCGGCAGTTATTAGGTATTACAAGTGGGGACAAGTAGTCATTTTTGTAAGCTACCTGCTACATTAAATGCATTTTGAGTGTAATTAAATTAATCCAATTTCTTCCTACTTCATTTCCTCCAGTATGGTAATCATAAAAATGACAATAAGTCCGTGGAATGTGAGCCAAAGGCAGGTGTGGGAAATCAACGTAAAGTATAAGTATAGGCCCATCATAACATTCACCATATACTTCCCAAAGTTAGCAAAAGAAGTTGTGGGCATCCCTCCGAGCTCAAAGAATTGTATAGGAATGTACGGATTGAGAAACATCATGAGAATGACCCCGATCACGAACAAGTACTGACCGTACACCAGAGCCGCAGCGAGGTAGCCGAGCAAATCCGTCCGAGATCGTGCCTCTTTGAATTTCCCCTTGGACGCGTACCTCCTGCAAAAGTATTCTTCGTAGTCCATGATCTGCTGGAAACAGCCCGGAAACTGTTTGTACACGAGAAAGAGGACCACTTGAAGATAGATACAGAGCCAGAGGAGGAACACTGCGACGAGAATCGTGAGGAGATTTTGGGTCTGGGCGACCGAAAGGGAACTTATGACGCCCATGAGCATCGTAATTTCAAACCCATCCGTCTGTACCATTCGGTATGTAAGGACAACAGCTACCAGCAAACAGAAAACGAAATTAAAGATCCAGAGGCCCAGTCGTATTTTAGAAGAGGTCAACGTCAAGGATTTGTTCTCCTGATCGAGCTCAAATGGGAAAATACGGAGATGAACTCCAATCCCAATAGATCTGTAAAGATTGTCTCGTACCATCTGTCCCACCAACATTTTGTCAACCTAAATATGTATCACTCAAGAATGTGTTGGTTACTAAATTGAGGAAAGTTTTACAACGTTAACACTTTTCTTTGCCTACTTGAAAAAGAGTGATGGAAAAACAGCGTAGTACAAGCAAGAACAACGACATATACTTTCTGTATGTGCATTAATGTACATTAGTAATTGTTTTATTATTTGCATGTCTACAACTGAAGTGGTTAGGTTATGAATTAGGGACTCTTATGGTCTAGGGTATTGTATTTTATTGCATTTGAAGGAGATTCCGTAACATGAAGTTACTGAAATGCCGCTTAGCCCAAAAAACAAAACTCTTAGGGTAGGTAATATAATACATTAAGGGTCATCCATAAATGATGCTATAAAAATATCCTGATTTATAAGACACTGTGACCCCACAGCTACTAGCATAACTATTTCAAAAATGGCTATCTGTTACATTGAATGACATCAACAACCGCAATTAAACCCATCCACCCTACCATTGACATCATTTATGGACCATTTCTAAATTGAGTTTATTTTATGATTTTATAATAACATGTCGTAACCTAATTCTGTTTTATTTTACATCGACCACCGAATTTATAAGATTTAACTTCAATAAGAAGCACATAAAATACGAATATTCCATATTCTACGGCACAATTCGCTTATGTTCTAGAATAAACTTAATTCAGTAAAAACAATTTGATTGAAATTAAAAACAAATTGGCTTAATTTCATCATGCAAAAATTGTAATTTGGTTTGTTATAATATGCGCTCTCATTCCAGTCAACTGCCTTTCACCATCATCATATTAATGCCGATATATTTGCATATATCCAGCAGAAAATGAAAATCATGAGTTGAGTTGAGTTGAGCTTTATTAACGAGTCAAAATAAATTGCTTAGTGTGTAATTTAATTTGAATTCAAAATTACAATATTTCTTTGTTGCTTTAGTTATGGATCATTTTGCTCTACATCATAATATCATATTTACTTACCTACAGAGAGTCTGAAAGTTAAAACCGCAAGCTGAAATCCTCAGCAAAGCTCTGGCCAATCCTATTGTAACTTAACCAACGTTATAGTTTTACCTGAAGTAATTTTCTCTTTCATTAGTCTTTGTTAAATTCTTCTGCGTAACTTTAAATGTAATTAAATAAATAATTTTGATATTGCTAAAAGCAAATCCTTTAGTTTGTTTGAGGCTGCGTTAGATTTATTTATTGTGCGAATTAAATTTACTGCTTAAACCCTCTTCAAATTATCATTCTGCATCAAAGCATTTAATTAAAACCTTCGACTAATCTCGTACATTTTACCCTAATTTCAACTTATAATCAAAGCAATTTAAATTTAAATTGTTTGATATAAGTTAAAACCAGAGTTATAACCAGAGATTGATCAATTGATCAGGTTTTAACCTTATATGGTTCTTTTCATGTCATGTTTTTTTTAAATAATTTTATTAACTATTTTCTTGCTTTTATTTATCTTAACAGCCAACAAATAAACGATATGCAAATTTGATTTATTTTTGGGACAAGTGAAAAATAGCCAGACACGAATATTGGACAATTTGTCAAATTAACACTCCATGTAATATTTATCCTTATGCTCTGCATATGACATTGAAAATTCAAATTAGTTTTAATTCACTAAATATTTTGAAAAATATTACTACTGCTGGCTGAATACATTGCATTTTGCAATAAACCGTACTTTCCTTAGATCCATTTAACTGCTCAGCTGTGAGACTAACACGTGACTAGGAGGTCCACTAGATGGCCTAAAATGCACATGAGACCATTCACGGTGAGATCTTTGTCAAAACGAGAGAAACATCCCAAATTCACTTGAAAAGCTTTAAAAGATTTCCGGTTCTTCTGCATCCACAATCTAGTGGGTTTTCCAATCTTGATTTTCCCTCTCCTGTTATCCCTCTTCTCAGGTTGGTGTGCCTGAGCCCCGTCCACCTCATCAAGGCAAGTGCCAGAATTAGAGCCAGTAGCTGCGCCAGATGCATCGCCAGGAACAGCGCCAGATTCAACGCCGGGAACATTGCCAGATGCAGCGCCAGAAACAACGCAAGATTTAGCGTCAGGTACAGCACCACCCTTTTCAACTCTCGAACCTGGTCTCAAGTGATATTCATCCAAGTCAGGGGCCAACCATTCGTCCAGGAAATCTTTGGAGATTGTGTATACTTTGTCAAAAAGAATACACTCCGTAAAAAACAAGAGAATATTGGAGACAACGGCGTTGGCAGACGCCAACTTGAACCCCAGATTATCGATGCGAATTAACATGTAGCTAGCTAGGACGATGATTATGTAGAGGGTGACCTGGGAATTAAGCAAAGTCAAGTAGCCGACGTCGTGTCCAATTTTCATGAGGATCCCCAATTCCCGGTAGGTCCTCACCGTTGCAGTTGGGTAGCGAAGAAAGTCTTTCGTCCACTGAGTCGGCGTAGTTTCATCACCGTCGCTTTTCCATGACGCGTTTCTACAAAACATAATTAGGTATTGCAAGTGGAAGGTCATGCAGTTTAACTGACAAATTATATAGTAGTAATACAGAGGTTTTTTAGGGACGAAACTATGCATGAATTAAACATTAAAACCATATTTAACACTTAAAACGTATCATGTTTAATATTATCTAATTATTAGAACTACTACAGTTGCTTTACTTTTGGATTTTTTGCCCTCTGTAATTTCTCAATTCTCACCTCATTTCCTTCAGGATTGTAATCACGAAAATGACAATAAGTCCGTGGAATGTGAGCCAAAGGCCGGTGTGAGAAAACAACGTGAAGAGAAAGTATAGACCTATCATAACATTCACCATATACTTCCCAAAGTCAGCAAAAGAAGTTGTGGGCATCCCTCCGAGCTCAAAGAATTGTATAGGAATGTACGGATTGAGAAACAGCATGAAAATGATCCAGATCCCGAATAAGTACTGACCGTACACAAGAGCCGCAGCAAGGTAGCCGAACAAATCCTTCCGAGATCGCTCCTCTATGAATTTCCCCTTGGACGCGTACCTCCTGCAAAAGTATTCTTCGTAGTCCATGATCTGCTGGAAACAGCCCGGAAACTGTTTGTACACGAGAAAGAGGACCACTTGAAGATAGAGACAGAGCCACAATAGGAACACTGTGACGAGAATTGTGAACAGATTTTGGACCTGGGCGAACGAGAGGGAACTTGTGAATCCCATGAGCATCGCCATTTTGAACCCGTCCGTCCGTACCATACGGTATGTGAAGACAACGGCTCCAACCAAACAATACAAGAAATTAAAGATCCAGAGGCCCAGTCGGACTTTAGAAGAAGTCAAACTCAAAGATTTAGTCTCCGGATTGAGTTCAAACGGCAAAATACGGAGATGAACTCCAATCCCAATGGATTTGTGAATGTATTCACGCCCCATCAGTCCCAGCAACATTGTTTCTATTTAAGTAGGAACCTTTACAGAATTTTGTGAATATTGAAATTCGAAGAAAAAGAAAACCTACATATTTCTTTACCTGCTTGATTGAGAAAGAGAGGGATAAGTCTAACTGCGTAGTAAATGCGAGAGCAGACTTCCACTTTGTACTTTGGAAGTTGAAAATTGAACATGGTTTTAATTTGTAAACGTTTATTTTAATGATGTTGACGATTTATTGGGTATGAAATAATGCGTAAGTTGATTGGTTTTTTTTTGAGCAGGAGTATACTATGTCGTAATTCGTAATCGTATATTGTAATTTTATTTGATTTTATATCGACTGTCGAATTTATAATTTAGAATTTAATGTTTTTAAGGGGTCGTCCTTAAATGATTTGAATTATTCCTTAATAATACTTCCTATTTTTTGGACCATTTAACCACGCGCTGTCATCAACTTAACCATTGCATGGGGGATGTCAATTTATCTCTGTATCTTTAACATGGGGATGATTTAATAGGTATCCAAGCAGGCCCATTGACCCTGGCATTGACGTCTTTTATGGACAATCCTTAATAATCTAACGTATGTAGTAGGGAATTGAGTAGTAAATAAGACATTAATATTCCATATCCAGCTTAAATCGATTTTTTAACAACGAAATTCAATCAAAACAATTTAATCGCAAGTAACAAGGAAATGGCTAAACGAAGAAGATTTTTTTATTACAGTGGTATTACAATAGTATTTGCCAATAGATACAGCAACAAGCAGAAACATTATTATAAAAAATACTATTTGGGTCAATTCGATACTTAATGAATTAATTTGTATTATGTAAATGTTGGTGGGTTATTTAAGTGGGTACTGGAATAGCTGCCACTAGAATTTCTTTGGTAATATTAGGACTTACAATAAATCGTCTTCTAAATTTTTCAAAAAATGATGTCGCTGTACCTCTGGCCCTAATTAGCAATCCGATGATTTTTATTTGGTCATTTATTAATTCTCCGAGTATTTTTGATAAGCAAAACATACACATAAAAGTCATAAGTCACTGTCATTGGTTAATAATTAATTATCAAACTTTTAATTAATCATGCACAAACTTTTCACCAAATCCGGGGCCGAATAATGCGGCCAGCGCGGGCAGCCCCCGCTGCCTTAATTTTCAAAAAACATGTAAATGTAACATTTTGCAGTTTTCAAAAATATGTAAAAAGAATATTTAGGCTTTTCAAAAACATGCAAAATAAATTCTATTGTACATTTCAAAAACATCGAAATAAAACATTTTTCACATTTCTCATAACATGTAAATAGAACAGTTTGCACTTTTCCAAATCAAGTAAAAAGAACATTTTGCACTTTTCTAAAACACGTAAATACAAAATTTTTCTTTACCAAAGAAAACCATCAAAAAATCAAAATGGTGGTTTTTGTATAAAAAGAAATTGTTGCCTAAAAGTAATTCCTTCGTCCGGCCCTGACCGAATCAGTCTAGTGCTATAACTAAATTCTAAGATTCCAGACCCGCGTACTTTCAAAAAGTTCTCGTGGAATCCTTTCTTAGTTTTAGTAAGCTTGTAGCTGTATTTTATTTTATTAAGCATTTTAGTGCAGGTTCCTGCTTCACAATCACTTTTAATATTAATATTACAGACCAAAAATGTATTTACTCTGATTACAATATATTAGCCTTAATATTAACAAATTATATTTTAAATCTTGATTTCCATATTAGGTAATCCGGCCCATAGGTGAAGGTACCTTCAAAACTGCGGCTACTGGTTATATTTAAAAAGTGAATCGTCAACTCCAACCTTCAACCTTATAATTATTTTAGTTTATGTATTCTGCCTAAAATTAATCTAAACGTCGTAACCTTTTGGTGTGTTCTTATTCTCAACTACGTTTTGATTTTCATAAACTATACCTTTAAGTTGATGTCAAGTATTGTGTTAAAAATACCTTTCGCTTGTTCTTGCGCATACATTTTATTATTTATTATTATTACAACCTTCTCTGTCGTACGTTGATCATTCGTACCCTGCTGGTCCCAGTCGTACCTTCGCCATTCGTACCCTGACCATTTGAACCCTCGACCTCACCCGATGACGCAACTAGTCCAATCCATACCAGCTAAAAATCAGGGAGCCTTAGCAACCAACGGCAAAATGTAGCATCAAAAGACGGCGTCCAAAACATTTTCACTCAACAGTGCTAATTGATTCCATTAACTAATATTCTGTGCCCTACCATCCTATTCCTAATATTGATGCATGATAAAATCGTAAACGAATAAAGTAGTACATTAGTACATTGCAAAACTAAAAATATTATTGTGTTGTTTGCATCGTTACTAGCTAATTTTTCCCTGCGGGGTACGAATGGTCAGGGTACGAAGAGTTAAGGTACGACTGGAACCCAAGTACGAATGGTTAGGGTATCATTGGCCTCGGTACTACTAAGTGGGGTACGACTACGCACACAATCGTTTTTGGCAACATATTCTAATGTTCTGCATGACATTGAAAACTTAAATTAGTTTTAATTCACTAAATATTTTCCAAAACATGCCGACTGCCAACTAAGTGCATTACATCTTACAATTAAACCCTGTTTTGCTTAGCTTTATTTAATTGCTCAGCGCAGCGGTGAGACTAACACGTGACTAGGAGGTCGATCAAATAATCCGAAATGCACATGAGCCCATTCACACTGAGATCTTTGTCAAAACGGGAGAAACATCCCAAATTCACTTGAAAAGCTTTGAAGGATTTCCGGTTCTTCTCCATCCACAATCTTGAAGGTTTTCCAATTTTGATTTTACCTCTCCTATTATCACGCTTTTCAATTTGGTGTGCCAGAGCATCGTTCACCTCATGAAGACAAGAGCCAGAATCAGCTCCAGGAACAGCGCCAGATGCAGCGCCGACAGCAGCGCCGGAGCTTCTAACTCTCAAACCTTGTCCCAATTGATATTCATCGAAGTCAGGGGCCAACCATTCGTCCAGGAAATCTTTGGATGTTGTGTGTACTTTGTCGAAAAGAATGCACTCCGTAAAAAACAAGAGACAGTTGGTGAAAACGGCGTTGGCAGACGCCAACTTAAACCCCAGATTATCGATGCGGATTAGCATGTAACTGGCTAGGACAATGATTATGTAGAGGGTGACTTGGGAACTGAGCAGAGTCAAGTAGCCGACGTCGTGTCCAATTTTCATGAGGATCCCCAATTCCCGGTAGGTCCTCACCGTAGCATTTGGGTAGCGAAGAAAGTCTCTCGTCCACTGAGTCGCCTTAGTTCCATTCACGTTGCTTTTCCATGACGCGTTTCTAATAATATAATTAGGTAGTACAAATGGAAGGCCATACAGTTTGAGTGACAGATTACTTACGAGCAAGCTTCGCCAATGTGTTCTCTAGTTTTTCGATGTAATATTTGTTTTCCAAAAGAGCATCATGAAAAACTAGAAAGCTGCGCACTCAAAAATGTTTTCGGCAAAGTATTTTTTTTGTAATTTCAAAAATGGTCATTCGGGCTCTGATTTTTTGGATTAACGTAACTATGGAAAATTTGAGTCATCACTTGTCTAAATAAATATAAATTATGAAATCATCAATAATTCTAAAATGTGCTCTGAAGAGCTGTAATACTTCACGTAACTCATTTAAAAGCTTTTCATAACTGCAGAATGTTCTATCTGCGCCATTATAAAACAAAATGCATTAGCTTACGCTTGCATTGCATTGCAAGATAGATGTATTACAGCTTTAGAGCACATTTCAGAATTATTGATAGTTTAATAATTTTTATTTATTAAAGCAGGTGATTACTCAAATTTTCCATAGTTACGCTTATGGAAAAATCAGAATCTGATATTTCGACCATTTTTAAAATTACAAAAAAAAATACTTTGCCGAAAACATTTTCGAGTGCGCAGCATGTTGTTAAACGAAATCTTGTTTTTTATATTGCTCTTTTGGATAACAAATATTACATTAAAAAACTAGAGTTCACATTGGCGAATTTTGCTCGCAAATAATGTGTCACTCAAACTATATGGCCTTCTATTTATGCTACCTACATAATTATATTATAAGACTAATATTGGGCATTTTCTCTAGGTATAAAACTCCAAATGAATTAAAACAATCTAATTATTAGAAGCTTTACAGTTAGTTCCTTTTTCGATTTTTTAGCTTTCTAAAATTTCTCACCTTATTTCACCCAGTATTCTAATAACAAAAATTACAATTAGTCCGTGGAATGTGAACCAAAGGCAGGTGTGAGACATCAACGTGAGGCCAAGGTATTGGACCAGCAGAACATTCACCACATATTTTCCCACGTCGACATAGGAATTTGTGGGCATCCCTCCGAGCTCAAAGAAATGTATAGGAATGGACGGATTGAGAAACATGGTGAAAATGACCCACATCCCAAATAGGTGCATGCTATACATCAGAGCCGCAGCGAGGTAGCCGAGCAAATCCGTCCGAGATCGCTCCTCCATGAATTTCCCCTTGGACGCGTACCTCCTGCAAAAGTGTTTTTCGTAGTCCAGGATTTGCTGGAAGCAGCCGGGAAACTGTTTGTACACGAGAAAAAGGGCCACTTGAAGATACAGACAGAGCCAAAAGAGGAACACTGCGACGAGAATCGTTAGGAGATTTTGGACCTGGGCGACCGAGAGGGAGCTTGTGAAACCCATGAGCATCGCCATTTTGAACCCATCCGTCCGAACCATACGGTATGTGAAGACAACGGCTCCAACCAAACAGTAAAAGAAATTAAAGATCCAGAGACCCAGTCGGATTTTAGAAGAAGTCAAAACCAAGGATTTAGTCTCTGGATTGAGTTCAAACGGGAAAATTCGGAGATGAACTCCAACCCCAATCAATTTGTGAATATAATCCCGCACCATCAGTCCTAGCAACATTGTGCCTAATTAAATATGTGCCTTTCAAGAATTGTTTTAATGCTGGATTGAAGAAGTTCGAGAACCTATACCTATTTCTTTGTCTACTTGAAAAAGACAGACGGACAAGTTGTACTTTATTTACTGTGTAATAAAAGCAACTCGATCCATACTTCCTGTGAGCACAAGAATGCCTATTGGAAATTGGTTTAGCATTTACATATTTAGAACTAATAATGTAGCCAACTTATAGGGTGAGTCATATAATACCTAAGGGGTCGTCAGTAAATAATGCCATCGAAATTTCCAGATTTCTAGGACACTGTGACCCCCTTGCCACCAGCATAAGCTATTGCTAAAATGGCTATCGGTAATATGGATGGCATCAACAGTTCAAGTAGGCCAATTGACCCTACCTTTCACGTCATTTATGGACCATTTCAAAACTGTTGAAATTATTTTATGATGCTATAATATATTGTCAGAGTAATGCAATTCTGTTTTATTTTATATCGACCGCCAAATATTTATGATTTAATTATAAAAAGAAACGAACCTACTTTGAAGCACAAAAAATATGGGTATTCCATATTATGCGGCACAATTCGTTTATTTGTATTATTTTGTGTATTATGCTTTATTGTCAAGCCCTTCAACAAATTAATGCTGGTATATGATCTATAATAATCAGGGCCGGACAATGCGGCCAGCACAGGCAGCCCTCGCTGCTTGAATTAATAAAAAAACATGTGAATAGAACATTTTGCAGTTTTAAAAAATGTGTAAATAAAAAATGTTGTGCATTTTAAGAACATGCAAATAAAACTTTTTGTACATTTCAAAAAAAAGGAAATAAAACATTTTCCACTATTCTAAAAACATGTAAATAGAACATTTTGCACTTTTCTGAATCACGTAAAAATAACATTTTAAACATTTCTAAAAACATGTAAATAGAACATTTTGCAATTTTCTGAATCACGTTAAAATAACATTTTAAACATTTCTAAAAACATGTAAATAGAACATTTTGCTTGACCAAAGAAAACCATCAGTAAAGTCAAAATGGTGGTTTCTGCATGGAAACAAATTGCTGCCTAAAAGTATTTCCTTCGCCCGTCCCTGATAATAATGTATTTCAGTAAAACCAATTTGATTGAAATTAAAAACGAAATGGCTTAATGGGAGTTCAATATCCAGAAATTAGTAATGATATTTTAAGAAAAGGTAATTTTAGTATCAAAATACTTTGCAATCGAATTTTGAATGTAATTATTCAATTCTTGTCCAATTAAATCGGCTTATTTAACTTCGGTGGTCAACAGTTCCCGTTGTCACTATGTATCGCATTATTCTAGTTATTTACTTGGTTACTTTTATTATTAAATTTTTACTATTGTATTTATTTCAGACTTCGAAACGTTGAAAACAGAAAAAATTACATATTGAACATATTGGAATAAACAGCAAAATGTATAAATGAAGGACTTATGCGAATTTAAAAAAAGTCATCTATATCAAAGGGGTTACATATATGAAAGACAGAGCAACATTTTCACTAGTTCAATGTTGAAATTAATTTTTTATGCACCTAAATTTTTAAAATAATGATTTTATTCAAAAAAGGTATTTTTAAAAATTTTACATATAAACTGAATATATAAAATTATTATTTTATTAATTAAAAAACAAATTTTTTTATAAGTTTGTATTATGTTCTGTACGAAGACGACGACTGAGTAGTTCCTTCCACTGAGTCTGCACGAGACAGAGTGGAAACACTGCTATGAACAAGGCCACGCCGAGTATAAAACACTCGACGACTTTAAAATATTTTTCAATCAACCCAAATGCGAGTCCAACAATGACCACAGCCACAAATATAGATTGAAATATGAGCCAAAATTTGAGTACTCCTGAGTTTCTCTGAAATTCATATTATTTTAATTAGAGACCCGTGACTTTAAATATTTTAAGTTGAATATTTTTGAATTCAGAATAATATATAATAAATGCAATTTTCATTTGGTTCTGTTAATAATTTTGTAATTTTAGTAAGTAACCTGCTCTACACCAAAAATTAAAATAATCCCAGCAATGGTCCCCATAAGAAGGGGAATCACAATTATGCCAAAACTTAGACTTGGTGGAGAAACAAGTTGGGTTTGAGCTGAAGCCGCTGGTAGTAATATATTTTCATCGCTGAATAGATTTGCTTCTATGCAAAATGTTATAAATTAATACAATATTTTTATTACACATAATATTATATCATCAGTGAAGACTCAAAATTACCCATATCCATTTTGAGCTTTACAAAATTTCTAAAAAATCTAAAAGTAATTTAAATAATATGATCATACAGATATTTTTATTGAAAATTTTGTAGATTTCAAAAACACATAGATAGAACATTTTACACTTTTCAGAAAACTTGCAAATAGAAAGCTTTGAAATAATTAAAAACAAGTAAATAGAACATTTTGCAATTTTTAATATCAAGTAAATAGAACATTTTGCAATTTTAAAAATCAAGTAAATAGCAAATTTTGCAATTTTTAAAATCAAGTAAATAGAAAATTTTGCACTTTTCAAAAAGCACATAAATAAAACATTTTGCACATTTCATAAACGTAAATAGAACATTTTGTACTTTTCAAAAAGCACATAAATAAAACATTTTGCACATTTCATAAGCGTAAATAGAACATTTTGCACATTTGGAACAACAACAAGGAAATTCTACACTTTGCGCATGCATCTCCAAAACACGTAAATTGAACATATTACACATTCAAATACCTGTACATTGAACGTTTTGTACTTTCAAAAGTATGTACAAATAGAATAATTTGCAATTTGCAAAACAATCATAACTAACATATAGGTTTTAACTAACGTATATCTCCTATTTGAGGATTTTTTTTTACAAAACTCATTTTAATTCTAGCTTTGAATATAGGCTGTTTTGATGCTTCACTCACGATATATTGCATCCACTGATTTTCACTCCACGACAAAAAAATTTGAATATTTAATTAAAGTTATTACAAAACTTTCCAAATATTATGTACCTTCTACAAAATTATCGTATGAAGCAAAAGTGTCTTCTGGTTTCCTCCATTCCATCTTATACCAAAACCAGAGGTGTACCCCGGTTGAAACGAGCACTAGAATTCCACAGTAGAGCTGGAATATTGATCAAAAAATGGAATTTAATATGAAAAATCAAAACTAAAACTTGCACTTAAGCTACTAAAGCTGTTTTTGAGTTGAGTGTGCTCTAATTTGTTTATGGTTTTCTATTTTATTCGAAATATATAGGTTATCGAAAAAAAATAAAAATATAGAAAAAAATAATGCTTTATTATAATAATTATTAGAAATTAGAAAATTAACTACTGCCTGAGTCCAGCCACTAATGACGCCCCAATACCTCACTGTGAAATAACAAGACGGTGATTTTCTTTCCATTTGATTAATAAATTCCTCTGTATGTACTTCCCCAGAAGATTGATTTTTTGTTGTTGTTGTTTCCACAACTACATTTGTCAACTGAATAAGTCAAGGTTTTAAAGTCCAATTATCAATTAATTAATCGAATGGCTTCACTATAACCATAATACCTTAGCAGTGAATAAAATGTAAGTAATCTTAGCATGATCCTGTCCTAAATATATACGTCCACACCTATACAAACATATGACCCAATTATTGTATAAACGAAAATTGTTGACATAATTGTTTCCAAGAATTTCATTTCTTATTGATATTGGATAGCATACGGAACGGAAACCAAAGCCGAGACCGAAGAGAGAACGTTGAATTATCTATTCTATATCAGAAGATAGCATATTTTGAGTTTGTAAATAAATATCAAAGAAACAGTGACACGTGCCTGGCACTATGGCCAGGGCCGGATAATGCGGCCAGCGCAGGCAGCCCCCGCTGCTTGAATTTTCTCAAAACATGTAAATAGAACATTGAGCACTTTTCTGCATCAAGTAAAAAGAACATTTTGCACTTTTCTAAAACATGTAAATACAACATTTTGCTTTACCAAAGAAAACCTTCAATCAAATCAAAACGGTAGTTTTTGTATCGAAACAAATTGCTGCCTAAAAATAATTCCTTCGTCCGGCCCTGACTATGGCACCAGTACCATAGTACCAGTAAGCCAGTAATTCCACAGAAATTTAAAATTTTATATAAAATGGACTGGCTTAGCATGTGTCAATAGTTATGAATCATCATCTTGAGTCAGCTGTATTTATACATATAAGAAAATCCATATTAATATCTGTATCAAATGTCAATTAAAAATATACATAGCGTAGGTAGGTATGTCAATAAAACCACGAAATTGGTCAACTTGTCTATTTATGTATATACTGAACAGATTATGGCGCCAGTTGCCTGACAGAAGTCACAGAACAGACTAAGGAACGTCCATAAATGATTTCATCGACAGGGTCAATGGGTCTACTTGGATTTTGCTGACATATGCTATGATAAAAATAGCCTTTTTTGCAATGTTTAAGTGCGGACAAAAGGCATTGGGTGGGTTGTAAAAGAGTGATAATTTGGGTGACATCTTTTATGGACCATCCCATTACAGGCAGGTATAATTTTGTAATTATTACAATGTATATACTTACCTATGGTGTAATATTTGACTACTTTTACGGGATACGTGTGGTAATAATATTGAATAAAAATGTAAGTTTGAATTCCTGTGATTTCTTAAATAAATATAATTCGTGGTGTCTAGCATCCGTTTAGTAATTGACATTTGAAGGTATTGATTTTTTTTTAATAAAACAACTTACTATCGTAAAGCTTGAATTAGATTGTGGTCTCCAGACTCCAACATAGCCCGGGTCTGTATTGCTACCCAGGTGTGAGGTGTGATGCCAATGCTATAAAGATACTTGCACCTTTTTAAACATGGAGAATTTCTATGTAAATTTTCGAAAAATCCAGTATTGTGTAATTAGGGTCTTACAACATTTTGATGTGTAACTAATGTAGATAGTGCATAATATTGTATCACTGACGTCGGGCGAATTAATTACGATTTGACACGCTGACATATTACACAGGGCCGGGTGATGCGTCAAGAGCCGGCAGCCCCCGCTACTTGAATTTTCAAAAAACATATGAATGGAACATTTTGCAGTTTTAAAAAATATGTAAAAAGAATATGTTGACTTTTCAAAAACATGCAAAATAAAGTTTTTGTACATCTCAAAAACATGAAAATAAAACATTTAACACGTTTCTCAAAACATGTAAAAAGAGAATTTTGCACTTTTCAAAAATATTTGAAACGAATATTTTGACGTTTCAAAAAACATGCAAATTAAATCTTTTGTACATTTAAAAAACATGGAAATAAAGCATTTCTTCGTCTGGTCCTGATGTTACAAGAAGCAAAAGGTTTTATTCTAATATGTACAAGATATTTTAAAATTCTATAATATTACATTCCATACTTACGCATGCAACTTGTTACAGAATTTGCAATTTTTTTAGCAATATAGAGTGAGAGAAATATGGAGAATTGTAACTTGAGAAATTACGCATTTGTAAGCAATAGGAAAGTGCGTAGAGTTATTACAATCTACAACTCACTTTTCTAAAAATACATACAGATGTTCACACTGTTTTTTTGTGCATAACCTTTTCTATGACCGCAACAACTCTACAGTCTCCCTCAAACAAGATTTAGATGGAGATGAGACAATAATACGCGGGCATACAAAAAAAACCTAATTAATGACGTTCACACGTGTAGAGGTATAGACTGCCTGTTTACATTAATTCTGTCAGTTCTGTCTTGGCGATATTTTGTTTGCAATCTCTTTTGAAGTTTAAAACGTAGTACAAGCCATTTTAGCGAAGGAAAATGGTAACAGCAAAAACAACAGGACAGATCTGGATTTGCATCTTACATTAAATGAAGTACCTTATTTCCTATTTTAGACCACGGGTCCGTAATTGTACACGGGTCTGTATTAGTACACGGGTCTTAGAGGTGTGAATTTAAATAGTCCACGGGTCTATTTAACATTGTTTTATATAGTAGTACGCGGGTCTGTAATAATACACGGGTCTGGGAGGTCGGAATTGGAATAGTACACCCCGTGGCGGTCTAAAATAGGAAATACGGTATATATCTATACCACAGCACATACGATTTGGCATTTGGCATAAGTTTTGAAAAGAAATTAAATATCTGTGTAGTTTTACAATCACGAAAAAAATCTCGTATTATCTGTAAAGAGTCACACTTACCATTGCATTGCATTCATTTTTAACTACAAATATTTACTATCTACATGATGATAATTACAGTATAACGATCCTAAAAACTTGTATTTAGAACATATTTCAATTTTCACAAACATAAAAATGGAATATTTTGTACAATTTCAAAAACTTATGTAAATGCAAAAGTTTGCACTTTTAAAAAACACGTAAATAGAACATTTTGCACTTTTCAAAAATACGAAAATAGAAAATTTTGCACTTTTGAAAACACATGCAAATAGAAAATTTTGCACTTTTCAAAAACACGTGTATGGAATGTTCTGCACTCTTCAAAATCTCTTACCTAATTAACATTTTTTGCATTTTATCTCATTTCCTGTTGTTTTTTGACATAGCTCATTTTAATTCTAGCCTTATTTGGATTTGGGTCATTTTGTATCTTCACAGGCGCATTGTAATTGTAATTAGTAATTTATTAGAAACATCCGATTTTTCGGAAATGTGAAAAAGCTATATATGTACCGTATTTCTTGTAATAGTACACGCGGGGAGTACTATTCAAATTCCGACCTCTCAGACCCGTGTACTATTACAGGCCCGTGTATTAATACAGACCTGTGTATACTGCCATATAATAGTGTGTTAAATAGACCCGTGTTCTATTTAAACTCATAGCTCTTAGACCTGTGTACAATAACAGGCCCGTGTACAATTACAGACCCTTGTACTATAACAGGAAATACGGTATTTGCTTTTTCTCATGAAAAAAAGGAAAATAAAGTAATGCAAACTACAAACTCTGTAATACATCGACATCCTGTAGATACTACGATTTATTCACAATATGCAAAGAATTGAATTGCCTCGTGGGCTTTTTGGCTCTTGCACTACAACACAAAACAAACATTAAGACCGAGGAAAGACTCACATAGCAAGAAAAAACATTAAAACCGGGCTCTGTATATATTTTGTAATTGGTTAAACATGCGTAAGTGCGTACATGCGTGAGTTTCCATAGTTCCAGTAGCTCGTAGAAGTACCTAGGTAGAAATCTGTGGGGTATTATTACACTCAAGATACCCATATTCAGAAAGTGTTTGAAGCAACTCTCAAGTTCTATTTTTGTACAAAATAAAAAGAAGGAATTTTGTTACGGGGCGCAAAGAAACGGATCTTCTTCTTGGGCTTTGAGCACTTCAGAAGGAGAAAAACGAAAAAGAAAGTTTTTTGTAAGCATGACAAAAAAAACAGACGACTCCTTTCTGTGTACGGTGACGGTGACGGTGTAACTGCGTACGTGCGTACAAGGCCAATATATAAACGGAAGTACGGGCTCCGTTTTACCCACACAGTTGATTTGACATTCTCCGGAAAAACAGTGTAAAGCTGAAGGTTAAAAATTCCGAATTTCATACGCACTTCAATTTTAGCATACGCTGCCGACGTCGACGTTCTTATCAAGGAAATTTTCAAAAAAGATTTTCTTTATTACGAAGTGGAATTTATTTCTTGACTACTGTAAAAGTGGTTTAATAAAACTAGTAAATTTTGCTAATAAACGAAACAAGAAGGAAGAATGTCCTTAGAACCGGTGACACACTCGGACGTGAAAGATCGCCACGTAGGGGATGTTGAGAGTCTCATTTGGCATGGCGGTCACGTCATCAGTAGCGGGGACGGGGGCAAAGTCAAGGTAAGAATTAAAAATACAAAAATCTGTTTTGAATATTCATGCAAAATCCCAGGGCCGGACGAAGAAAATGTTTTTAGGAAGCAATTTGTTTCCATACAAAAACTTTTATTTTGATTTTGTTGATAGTTTTATTTGGTAAAGCAAAATGTTGTATTTACATGTTTTAGAAAAGTGCAAAATGTTCTTTTTACTTGCTTCAGAAAAGTTCTCAATGTTGTATTTACATGTTTTGAGAAAAGTGGAAAATGTTCTTTTTACTTGCTTCAGAAAAGTTCTCAATGTTGTATTTACATGTTTTGAGAAAAGTGGAAAATGTTTTATTTCCATGTTTTTGAAGCGTACAAGAATTTTCATTTGCATGTTTTTGAAAAGTCAAAATATTCTTTTTACATATTTTTGAAAATTGCGAAATATTCCATTTAGAGGTTTTTTGAAAATTCAAGCAGCGGGGCTGCCTGCGCTTGCCGTATTATCCGGCCCTGCAAAATCCCTATTTGTGTTTGCCAATTAATGTTTAACTATACATTATTGGCAATTTAATTGGGCTTTGAAAGGATCTTCTAAGCCACGTTGATGTATATAGTCTAATATCAGTATAGCATTAACTTAAACTGTCAAAAGTTATTCTTTTTTCAAATACAAATGGAATTTCTAAATTCTAGATTTGGTCTACAGACCTAAAGTTGCTGGATGAATTTCAAGCCCATCAAAGCCCCATCTACCACATGGCATCAGATGGTAATAATTTCTACACTTGCGCCAACGACTCCTCGATTAAAGAATGGGGTCTCAAGGATGGGAAGTGGACGCTAATTCAGGAGCTGGTGGGTCACACAAGTCCCGTGCGGAGGTTGAGGGTGGACTCGGGTCGTGTTTATTCTGGGGATGAAGCAGGAGAGGTCAGTCCAGGAACACTTCTAATATTAATTTCTAAAAATAATTAAAAATTTGCCCCTCATTTTATTGTGATTGACTTTGACTTCATTTTGTTTTTGTTTTTTAAGATTCGCATCTGGAAAGATGGGAAGTGCGAGCGGAGTTTTAACAACTGCGAAGAGATCTGGGACATGTTTGTGGACAGTGGAAAATTCTACACGGTTCGTGACCGGGACGTGGTCATCTCTGGCCTGAGTAGTCATGGGAACCTGTCAACATTCAACACTCTTCAGGGTCGTGGCCCTCTGCGTGTGGCGGGAGACAAACTTGTTTTTGTGGACCGAAATGGGATGGACCTTCAAGTTCATGACAATTCTAAAACGGGGCAGCCCCTACTTGGCATTCTAAAGGTATGTACCTACCTACATTTGTTATTGGGCGTCGATCACGTGATGGAATATCGTCTGTGAAGAACCAAAATGACCCATTTCCATTTTTAGCTAAAAGCAATATCCATTATCTACAACAATACTGAAACATGTAACATATCTTAAAAGCATTTAAATACAACATTTTGCACTTTTTCAAAAACAGAAAATTAGAACATTTTGCACCTTTTCAAAAACATGGAATTAGAACATTTTGCACATTTTCAAAAAACTTGGAATTAGAACATTTTGCACCTTTTCGAAAACAGGAAATTAATACATTTTGGACCTTTTCAAAAACATGAAAATAGAACATTTTACGTTTTAAAAAAAATAAAATATAGAACATTTTGCAGCTTTTAAAAACGTGTAAATTGAACCTTTTACAGTTTTTTAAGCATTTAAATATAACATTTTACATTTTTTTCAAACATGTAAATATAAAATTTTACACGTTTCAAAAACTCTTAATTAACATTTTACGCCTGTTTCTTATTTTGTTTTTATGACAGCTCTTTTTTATTCCAGCTTAAATTGGATATGAGTCATTTTGGTTCTTCACAGACGATATAGCAGAAACTAGGGTGTACAGGCACTGATGGTAGTTGTGCACAATTGTTTATGAATTAATATTAAATTTTTTCGCCAAAAGTTAATTTACAGAAAATTTAAATTAGTTACTTGTGTCACTAGAACCAGCAGATCAGATATTTTAAAACTGAACTCACAATTAATTATTGTGATATTTTTTGCATCCTATGTTCGGCAGGGACACTCGATGATCATAAATTCCATCATTGGAGATGCGGACAAGTTCTTCACAGCGGGTTGGGATAAAAAAGTGGTCGCCTGGGACCTCAATAAATTGACCAAAATTACTGAAGAGACTGTGGATGGCTATGTGAATACAATGGCCATCAGTCCTCTTGGATTTCTGTATGTGGCAGGTGCAAATGGGAGCATTACCGGACTTTCCATTAATTGCTAAGTGTCCATTTCAATTTTGTACGACACTTCAATGTTCGTGCCTTAATTCGTATGAATTTTTCTAAACATTTTCATTTTGTTAATTTGCTTAATTTGCCTAATTTAAACAGCCAAGATCGGCGCATATAGTGTGTATTATAAATTTCAAAAGGTGCTAATTCGGTTTCTGTAATTAACCAAATAAAATACTGACACACTTTTAATAGAAACTATAGGGTCACATACAAGCTAATACAATAAAAAAAATTGGTCTATTCATAAAACTATAAAATGTTTCAAAAAATTAATGTTCAATAAAATAATGACATACAATTTTTAACATTAAAAAATACAAAACAAAAATTAAAATAAACTTTATATTTTAATGCAATTTTTGATGGGTTCACATTTTGCTCTGCATTATGAATAGTGAGATGAAGTTTCCTTCCAAACGCTCCGTACAAGGCATAGATACAATAAGCCTAAGAACAATGTAATCCTGAGCATAACGCAATCACCGCAGAACAAAGAAATCCCAGCAATGGTCCCCATAAGAAGGGGGATAGAAATCACTGCAAAGCTGAAGCTTATTGGAGGATTAATTTTAATCAGAATTGGTGGTAGAATATCCAAATTGAAGAGGTTTGTATCTATTAGGAATTTTCAAAAATGTAAAATGTAAAATATGGTAATGGCAACTTCTACACGCGTAACTTAAATTGTCGTAAATATTTAATTTGGTAAATATTTTACACATTCTTTTACAGAAGTATTGAAAAAACTTACTTTTGGATTTCGAAGATTTTTTTCTATTCATTTTCGCTAGCATTAAAATTCCACAGAATCACAGAGCAACTGAAAAAATGTAATACAAATAATAAATTAATAAGTTTAATACTAAAGTGTAGCATATCCGCATCCGTCTTGCTTTCACGCTACACTGTTTATCGATTGTGAAGAATCAAAGTGACCCAAATTCATTTTTTAGATTTTAGCTAAATACCAAATTCACTATCTATTAAAACAAATCCGAATAATATTATAGTCATACAAGCTGGCAAATAAAAAATTTTGAACATTTTAAACGTGTTAATAGAACATTTTAGTTTAAAAAAAAGGATATATATAGAAAATTATACTGTTTTGAAAAAGACGTAAAAAGAACATTTTACAGTTTTTGAAAAGATTTAAATAGAACATTTTACAGTTTTTAAAAATGATGTAAATAGAACATTTTACAGTTTTGGAAAAGATGTAAATAGAACATTTTACAGTTTTGGAAAAGGTGTAAATAGAACATTTTACGCTTTTCAAAACGACGAATAAAACATTTCGCACTTTTTTAAAACTTGTAATTAACTATATTTACTTACCAATACCTAGTTTAGTATTTTTTTCAGATATGTAGCTTCTTTTAGTTTTAGCTTAAATTGGAAATGGGTAATTTTGATCCTTCACAGACAGTATGAGATTATTAAATTTGTTTAAATTAATTAATATTACCTTGTGTTATTGTACTGGAATACATGCTACCGCTCTCAGTCGCTAGTATCAGTTAAGTTGTTTTTGTTCCTTGAGCCATACGCTATTAATGATGCTCCAATAATCGAAATCAACTCGCAACTGTAGAAGAAACTGGATGGAATTTTTGTCTATTTTATACAACCACATGACTGAGCAGGTTACTTTGAAAAATTGCAAAAACCATTTTTATTGTTTACTGATTCCAGAAAATTAAAAGTGTTCTGGATAAAATTAGCATGTGTCAATTATGAATAACCTTTTTTTGAGTCAGCTGTAAATATCAATAAAAAATACATATCAATAATTCTATCTGCATAAATTAAAGAACTTGGAGCTTATTTCAATGTCAATGGAAGGAAGAAATTTCGTCACGTGTTCAACTTTGTTTTTGTCACACATTAATTAGCACTACAAAGTTCTTAGAAAGCAAAGAACAATTTGACATACGACTACATAGTTTGTTTCTTGTTTTTGCAAAAAAGTACAAAATTTTTCATTTACACGTTTTTTAAAGTGCAAAATGTTCAGGCTACATGTTTTGGAAAAGTACAAAATATTTTATGGACATGTTTTTGAAAGAAGCAAACTGATTTATTTACTTAATTTTTAAAAATGCAAAATGCATCCTATTTACTTGTTTTTGAAAAGAGCAAAATAATGCATTAACTTGTTTTTGAAAAAGACAAAATATTCTGTACATGTTTTTAACAAGGCCAAAGTTTGATATTTACATGTTTTCAGGTTCATGCTATTTTAATTCTTTTGTATGTAGATCGTGAATTTTGTTTTGAGCTGAAAATGAATACTGCTCATTTTAAAAATTCCCCGATGATGTTATTATTATTATTATTATTGTGTGTATTTGGACAGCCAGATAATCGCCTCATAGGGCATGTCTGACTGTATCTTGATACAACTTTACTATAAGAGCCACTAAGCAGGCGTGCTTGGGTGAGCGGTTAGGACTGCAGACTGTAACGAAATTTACAGTCTCATACCCGGCTTCAATCCTCGGCCGCTGCTAATCGTTTACGGCTCGGTGTTGTACGGTAAACGTCACTGGATGGTTGATTGAAACCCAATCTCCTTCGGTGCTCCTTAGTGACCACTACTTACTGTAGGGGCCTAGGGAATGAGACTCCTTTACTGTGGAGGAGGGGACGGGGATAGGTGAAAGGGTACAAAGACCGAGACGATCTAACGCGGTAGCCTCCTATTTCCTCACCCACAGTGACTGGTTGAGTCTGGTTGTATGAACTTCGGTTAAATCGACCCAATGAATAAATTATTATTATTATTATAAGAGCCACTAGAAATGATACACATGATGGACACATGATCAGTATCTAGTGGCTCACTTTCTTTTTAACTATTCTACTGATAGAGGCTGTCTTCCGGCCGTCCTGCTAGAGAGCGTAATTATATTATACTGGTCATCACCAGACATATCATTACGAGGTTTTTCCCGATATACGGAGGCGAAGCCTGACATGGTATGACGAATGGTGGAAGGTTTCTCAGGCCCGCCACTACTTTGAATTCGCCATGCCAGAGCCAACCCACCAGCAGTCACTCTTAACGAGAGTGGACAGGTGGCGACGGCCTGTAGTGGGCGAGGAAGAGAGGAACTTCGAGATGAATCTTGAGTCTATACATTTGAATGTACAGTGTTCAGGCATGTAGTAAACTACTATTAAGCTGACTTGTATCTCTGTCTCAGGTAGGAACTACCACAGATAAATACAACCAGCACCCAAACACTTTAGACTCTCACACCCACCCCGTTCAACTCCCCCAACGCCCCACCAAGCCCCATCCCCCCACTGCCCACAATCCAGAGCACTACTGGCTGGCCCCGACTTGGTGACAAGGCGATGCATTACATCTCCAAGCCACCAAGCCGGGGTTTCAACTTAAGATTAGATAGACCTATGGTAGTTAGCAAACGTACCACTAATCATTTTTTTCGCAGGCCACGTGGGTCGAGGTCATAGGTCATTTGCGAAAAAGCGACCATAGGGGGGACCACGTGTTCACTTTTTTTTGCATGTTAAATCCCATAAGAATATTTCATTTTTTCATTTCGCGAAAAATTCTTTAATTATTTAAATAACGCTATAAATGATAGAAAATGACTCTGTTGTAACTCTTGGCAATACAACACCTATGGGTCGTGCATAAATGACGTCATCAAAATATTTTTATTTTTTGGGCCCTATGACGCCCCAAGTTGTTATTAGCTGAACCATTGCGTATTTGACTAAAATTCAACACAAGAAGTCACAAATTTCAAAGCAAACCCATTGGCACTACTCGTGCCGTCATTAACGGACGATCCATTTCTACTTTTTTTTCTTCGCAAATCAAACATAATTATGGGGTACAATTTACGCCTTATCAAAATGCACAACATAATTACCTTTTAAGACTTATTTCTTAAAAATGACCTCATTTGGCTATTACGAATTGATGCAACCTTTAAAAATTTGGATTCTAGCAATCACTTATTTATGTGGCACATAAATTTTAGAACATAACAAAACTTCAAACTTTTAAAATCTAAAATGTTTAAAGGATTCAAAATTAATTTTTTTGTCATCAAGACAAAGTAATTGTATACTAGGATAATACATTTTATTTAGGTGTATTTTGTAATCTAGTAATCTAATACATTTTTGTAGGTATGTCGCCCACTGTTCTATGAATGACTACTAAGGGACATCTACTCAGTGATGATATATACGGTATTAGAAGAACCTATTTGCCTTTGCCTTTTTCTACATTTTCTACATTATAAAATTTTATAAAATTCTATATATAGCCTACATGGTCCTCATACAATGTAGGAGAGGATCAGCGACGTATTTCCAGCACAAATAAAGACAAAATTTGAAGGATAGTATTCTACACGATACGCGATTACGCATAAACAAAGTGCGTGGAGCTGTTACAATTCACAAGACTCACTCTTCTAAAAATAAATTACAATGCGACACGTTTTTTTCTTCTAATCCTTTTCAGAACTATAACCGCTGCTGTATGTACTATGCTACCAGATGTGGAAAATAATTTAAACTACACGTGCTCAAACGCACACAATCTAAGGCAGCGTCCATAAATGATGTCACAGAGATGGTCAAGGGGCTGCTTAGATAGTGATGACATCCTATGTGTCAAGATGTTAAGATAGCCATTGACGCAATAATTAGGCTCGTGACACGGGAGACCATAGGGTCCTAGAAAAGGGGATATTTAGATGACATCATTTATGGACGACCCCTGATATGAATGATGGTGTGTGTATGTACGCTATATCTGCAAGCACAGAGGACGCATACCATAATGATTTCAAGCATAGGGGCAGAAAGTAAATATTTTTTATATTTATACTATATACTCGCGCAGTACATACAGGCAGGTATACAGTAATAACATCGCTTGCCATTTAGAGGCAGTAAGAACATATGACGTCAAAATTTTGTCAAAATTTAGTTTTCCAATAGGTATAGCTATAGCCATCAATTTCTCAATATGTATACGTACAAACAATGTACGTATTATAGCAACAGTTTCCAATTCTGAAAGTCAAAATTTTGTCGATTAGTTTTCTTATACATAGCTATATACAGCCATCAGTTTCTCAATATGCATGTACATAATTTACTGATAGCAACAGTTTCCAATTCTCAACTTAAACAGAATATGCTTATTACATCATTTGAACCTATTGACAAACGTTTTCCGAAAAAAACTTTTTTTATTTTGAATTTAAAGGAACAAAATGATGTAGGTGGGCAAAAGTCTTTGGCCATGAAATTATGTGTGTGAGAAGTGATTAAGCTGGAATTAAAATGAGCTATGTCAATAAATACTAAATGAGATAGATGCTTACAATGTTAATTACGTGTCTTTGAAAAGTTCAAAATATTAATATTTGCATGTTTTGAAAAAGTGCAAAATGTTTTATTTACACGTTTTCGAAAAGTGCAAAATGTTCTATTTACACGTTTTAGAAAAGTCCAAAATATTCTATTTACATGTTTTTAGAAAAGTCCAAAATGTTCTTTTTACATATTTTTGAAAAGTGCAAAATATTCCATTTAAATGGAATGTGCATGTGTATGTTTTTGAAATGTGCAGAGTGTGAAATTTGTTTATTTTGCTAGATCCGCAATCCACAAGATATCTCCTAAAAAAACAATACAAACCATTCAAGTTCACCCAAAATCAAAAATGCATATCTCCATACTTTTCGTAGTAATTACATATCTTTAGAAATATCAATTATGTTTAAGTTGTTTACCAGCCAGTTACTATAAATACTGATCAGTAATTTTGTAATTTACACAGTTAGCTTGGAGATATGCTCTTTTGCTCGAGTATTTTGTTTTGGCAGGAACTGAAATACAGTAAACTACGCAAACTACACACAGAAAAACCCTCCCAGAGATTTAAACTATTTGAGTTGAACTATGCCTTTGAATTTCCATTATCCTCATGTTACATTGAATATTCCTATATGCAGCCATAGCAAGAGCCAAAGTGAATCTTTAGAAGTAGTTTTCAGTAAAAAAAATGAAACTGCTGAATATTTTATGGCTTTTTTTTCAAAAAATATTCTATTTTAAGAATTTCTTCTTCGTCCTGTTTACATGAGCATCGGAAGAATACAAGATTCTAGAGGAGAACGGAATACAGTTGCTGAGTTGCTTTCACATTTACTGGAAGTACCTGAGGTGAATTCACTCTGTTAGTAATTTAAAAACATAAATACAGAATGTAATAATTAATTCGGAGGAAAACCCCAATGTGGCTCCGGTGAAAGTCCGGTGAAGGTGCCAGTGCCGTTAGCACAGAAAAAAGATCTGTCGTCACCGTGGAGGTTACCATATTGGGCGTCTTATTTGGCGTCATAGTAATTTCATCAGCAATCAAGACGGCATAGATAGTGACAAAGTGAAGGTATTCACTTACTACTTAATTATAACACATTTTTTTTAAATTCGCTGAATCATGCCAAATTTTTTTATTACATGTTGGTTTTCAAATTTTAATAATAATGACATGATTTTATATAAGTGTAAAATTGTGTAAATACAGTCCTTTGAATTTTTAGGGCTAATTTCAAAAGAAAAATTCAAAGTGATCTTAGTGATCAAATATCACGATGTCGATGTCGACAAAAATATTGTAAGTTTCTTTGTATTGTACCTACTTTAAATGTTTGAATTTGTTTTGATTTCCGATAATTTATTAAAATTTAAATTACTCTAATAATTAAATGTTTTGACGTTTATTAGGTGTGTTGAAATCGGTATAACTAATAATATTTAGATTTCTATCATGTTTATTTACACAATATTGTTGTAAAATCCAACACGTTTTAAAAAATTCAGATGTTATTTACGTTACGTTCAAAACATAATATTTTGCAAGTATTACCAAAGTTTAAAGAATTGCAAAATCATTTGAAGCGTGAATTTTGAATAATTAATACATATTATTGTAAATGATAAAATTACTAAGGGGTCGTCCATAAATGATGTCATTGGTAGGGTCAGTGGGAGTCTTGTCTAGTATTGATGGCATCCCATGTTAAAGAAAGCCATATTTACGCAGTTATAAAGCTGATGCCAGGGGGATCATAAAAATTGAGATATTTCGATGACATTATTTATGGACGATCCCTAACCAATAATCCTAATATACTTTGAATTCCTCATCCCTTCTTTGAATTTATTGTTTCTCATAATTTTTCTTGGGGTAAATTAGGTTTAAGTCCGTTTAAGTATTGAAAATATTTAGGATGAATAATTTATTTGAATTCGCTTTATTTTTAATATGCACATTTCGAAAGGTTTGATTGAAGCGGGATATGGGGGCTCAGTGGACGTGGACCGACTATTACTTATGAGGAATGGTGTGACATGTTTGGAGAGCGTGAGAAATTCTACACGTTTTTTGACCGAGTCGTGGTCATCCCCTTGCACTCGTGTCCAACTCACCTGTCCTTAATTGAAGAAGTAAACGTCTGTCATTGTCTTGACAGTATGCGTTGAGCCTTCAAATTCATAATGATATTTTTATTTTAGCCAATTTCTATTCTGTAGTGTTAATTTTTCCAAACTAATAAAGTCATAAACTATAGTTATATCGCCATGTAATACCTAAATTCCTTTATAAAAAAGTAGAATTTAGAAGCTCCATGCGGGCATATTTTCGAATTTGCAACAAGTTTTATTTGTCACGCTATCATTTTTTCACAAGTCTGTCTACTAATAAAATCTGGGACAAAATGAAGAGTGATCGTTAAGGTGTAATTATTACAATTACAATAATTACATTTCCATCCTTGATCTATTATTTTAACGTAGTACATATAAAAAAAGGCATTGTCAAATAAGATGGATTGGAAGTATTTAATAGTGCAGAATAAGTTCTAAAATTCATATCTTTTAAAAATGGAGTACAATGTCTACGGGGCTCAGATTGAAATAATGGCACTGGAAATAGTAAATCTTACAGTTACAGTGCTAAAATGTTTGAACGGTTAAAAATTTACATTTGATTAGTAAAATTGTTAATCCAACCAATCAAAATGGGTCTTAAATTTTATTATAGAGATTTAAATTAGAAGTTAAATTATAATTCACGATTTACTTATGATGCAGATGTGTCTATAATAGGCATAAATGTATAATCTTACCAATACCAAAGTATACTTCCTAAAATAACTTGAGTGCATTTAAAATGACATTTTACATATTCATTTCACTAAAGTAAATGCCTTTTCGATAATTATATCCACATATATTTATAAAAATAGATGTACTTAAAATACAGTAAAATGTGCACCGTATTATAGCTTTAATTTGTCCATGGAATAAATTTCATAACATTAAAATTATTCTAGCATTTTGACAATTATTATTATTGTTATAATATATTTTGACTTGTAATGATAATAAAAATAAAATATTATAAATGGCTGTTTCCATCATGTAAATATTTAATCAGACATATTATATGCATATAAATTATTTTCTTCGTTATAGTAAAAAATATTAGTAGCAATGAAACTACACATGCCCAGGCCTACCCTACACCCTAGTTCCACAATAAGCTCTGTTTATAGTATATACTATTCAAAAAATAATATTATTTAATTTATAAAAAATTCCACTGCATTTTTGCAAACATTGCAAAGCATTTAGTAACTAAATAATAAAATTTGAAATTAAATACTTTCTTTAATAATAATTCTAAAAATAAAATAAAAATATACACTCCTCTTTCAGTTTCGGTAATTACACCAAATAAACTACTGACACAATTTTAATAAAACTAAAGGGCCACATACAATCTAATAAAAGTATACACAATTTTGGTCTGTTCATAAAATTGTAAAATGTTTGAAAAATAATGTTGTTGTTATTATTCCTTGAGCCACACGCCAATCATGATGCCCCAAGAATCGAAATCAACTCGCAACTGTGATCTAGAAACTGGAAGGAATTGTTGTCTATTTTATAATTTTATACAACCACATGACTGAGCAGGTTACTTTGGAAAATTGCAGGAGAACCATTTTTATTGTTTAGTGATTCCAAAAAATTAAAAATGAACTGGATAATATTATTACGTGTCATTTATGAATCACCATATTTTCTTGAGTCAGCTGAAAATGTCAATGCAGAATACATATCACTAATTCTACCTGCATAAATGAAAGAACTTATAACGTATGTCAATGTCAATGGAAAAACGAAATTCCTTCACGTGTTCAACTTTGTTATTGTCACACATCAATTATTCAATTATCACTACAGTACGTACATATAGTTGCCATAGAGTCCCCTGCGACGTGTTTAAAATTATAACTCAGATATTTACATAGCAAGGACCAACAGTACCAACACTAACATTTGTATGTACCTGTGGATGAACGTGAGTGACGTAGTGAAGTAGACTTGTGTATACTGTTAAATAATAGTAGTGTGCTAAGAAAATCCATATGCACTATTCAACCTCGATCCTACATCTCCGACCTGTGTACCATTACAGTAAATACGGTACTATGTATAAATACCTATTCAGTTTTTTATTCCTGGGATTTTTTAATAAATACTAATAAAAAATAAATACAGATAATCCATTTACCTATATGTTAATGATGTCTGAACACTCTGAACTAAAATGTGCTTAGGCATCATGTAATTCCATACATTTTTAACTATACAAAATTTCTAGAAAGCAAAGAACAAATTGGCAGACTACTACATAATTAGTATATCATCTGTGAAGATTCAAAATATTTCTGTTTGCTTCATGTTTTTTAAAAAAAGTACAAAATTTTCCATTTACGTGATTTTCAAAGTGCCAAATTTTCTGGTTCCATGTTTTTAAAAAGAGCAAACTAATACCTTTACTTAATTTTGAAAAATGCAAAATACATCCTATTTATAACTTTTTTGAAAATTGCAAAATGTTCTATTCTATTTACATACATGTTTTTGAAAAGTTCAAAATAATGTATTTACTTGCTTTTGAAAAAGCCAAAATGTTCTATTTACATTTTTTTGAAAAGTCCAAAATAATGTATTTACTTGCTTTTGAAAAAGCCAAAATGTTCTATTTACATTTTTTTGAAAAGTCCTAAATAATGTATTCACTTGCTTTTGAAAAATCCAAAATGTTCTATTTACATGTTATCATGGTCGTGATATTTTATTTTTTTGTAGAATTTCGTGAATTTTGTTTTGAGCTAAAAATGAATATTGCTCATTGTTAAAATTCTCCGATGATGTATTATTACGCTCTTAAAAAATCAAATATTTTTTAATCTGCTACATTAATGTAGGTACATATTCGCTCACTGTACTATGACCATAATTACTACTAAAGGACAGCTACTGTGATAATATATAAAGCAGTAGCACCTATTTGCCTTTGCCTTTTTCTGTACTTTCTACATTCTACATTAAGTCCTATATAGTCTACATATATGATCCTCATACAATGTAGGCGAGCTACATATTTCATTTTTCCCTCACATATAGAGACAGATTTTGTATATTAGTACAGTACAGGATAATTAAGCATAAACAAAGTGCGTAGAGCTTCTACAATTCACAGGACTCACTCTTCTAAAAATAAATTACAATCGCTGCTGTATGTAGTACCAGATGTGGAAAATAATTAAAACTACACGTGCACAAACACACACAATCTAAGGGAGCGTCCATGAATGATGTCACATGTAGGGTCAATAGGCTGCTTGGATATTGGTGACATCCTATGTTAAAGATAGCCATTGACGCAATGGTTAAGCTCATAACAAGGGGAGTCATAATAATATCCCCTAGAAAAGGGGATATTTCGATGAAATCATTTATGGACGACCCCTAATATGAATGTGGGTGTATATGCGCTGTATCCTGTATCTCCAAGTACAGAGGGCTCATACCCCTTCAAGCATATACAAAGGGACAGGAAGTAAATATTTTTATTTATACTACTGCGCTTCCCATTTGGAGGCTGGAAGAACAAATTATGTCATTTAATCAAAACATTGTACATCCTTATAGCAAAAGTTTCCAATTCTGAAAGTCAACATTTTATCAACTAGTTTTCTTATACATATAGCTATAATAGCCATCAGTTTCTCAATATACATGTATGTACACAATTTACTTCTAGCAACCGTTTCCAATTCTGAACGAGAAAAGAATATTATACTATACATCATTTGAACTTCTTGACAAATGTTTTCTAAAAATATCTGTCAAGATATCTGTACACACTCAATGAGATAAATACTAAATACGTAAAATGCAAAATGTTCTATTTACATGTTTTGGAAAAGTCCAAAATATTCTATTTACGTTTTTGAAAAGTCAAAAATGTTCGTTTTACACTTTTTTGTGTGAAATGCGCAGAGTGTGAAAACTTTTTATTTTGCTAGATCTGCAATCCACCAAATATCCATTTAAAAAACAAACCATTTAAATTATACCTAAAAAATCAAAATAGAATATCTACATACATTTGGAAATAATTAACTTAGTTGGTATATCTCTATAAATATCAATTAATGTTTAAGTAGTTTATCAGTCATTTACATTAAGTACTGATCAGTAATTTACACAGTTAGCTTGGATATACACTATTTTGTGTGGGTAGTTTGTTTTGACAGGAACTGAAATAGTCAACAGTAGACTACTGACAGGAAGAAACCTCCCTTGGATTTTGACCCCCCTTGGAACCTCCCTTGGATTTGAGTATAATATTATTATGCCTTTGAATTTCCATTGCTCTCACTTCGCGTTGAATGTTCCCATATCCAGACATGTTTTTATGGGAAGCAGACAGATTTTCAAGCCGCGAGTTCGGGTTTCAGTTGGAGTTGGATATTTACTCTATTTTAAGAATCTCTTCTTCGTCCTGTTGGCATGAGCGACGTGGTAGTACAAAATTCTAGATGCGAACGGAACACAGTTGCTGAGTTGGTTTCACATTTACTAGAAGTACTCTGAGGTGAATTCACAGAGGCACAAAATTAATTCCTTAACAGCAAAGTGTTAAAAATTATTAAAAACTTTTGCATTTTTGTAAAGTCAATAAATAATTAAATTTTAGTACACATTTTAACTTCGTAGCAATTACTCACTGTTAGTAATTTAGAAACAAAAGACAGAATGTAATTAATTCGGAGGAAACCCCAATGTTGCTCGATCCGGTGAAGGGGAAGGTGCCAGCGCCGTTAGCACAGGAAAAGTCGAACTGTCGTCACCGTGGAGATTGCCATATCAGGCGTCTATTTTATGGCGTGATATAGCAATTTCATTAGCAACCAAGATGGCATAGATGAAGACAACGTAAAGGTATTCACTTAATACTTCATTTTAATACATTTTAAAATAAGTTCCCTGCATCATCGTGTCCATAAATGATTTCATTGGTAGGGTCAGTGGGTTCTGCCTGGTATTGATGGCATCCCATATTACAGATTAAAATTGAGATATTTCGATGACATCATTTATAGACGATCCCTAACAAATAATCCTATTATACAAAATATTTGTCGATAAATTTGTAAAACATATAATAATAACATATAATAGTGTCCAATAATTCTCTTGGGGTTGTGTTCAGTTGTTCAGTACATAAAATTAATTGTGCAATTGAAAATTCAGGATGAATAATTTATTTGATTTTGCTTTGTTTTTAAGATGCACATTTTAAAAGCTTGGAATAAAACGGAAGTGGACGTCGACCGACTACGAGGAATTGTGTCACATGTTTCGAGAAGAGGGTGAGAAATTCTACACGTTTTGCGTCGTCTGATGATGACTACTCGGTCTGAGTAGTCAGGCTACCTATACACCTAGTATGAGTGTTTGTAAGCAAGTTTTACGTGTCCCTTTTCTCCTACTCGGGAAGAGAGTAGGAATAACTATGGAGTTATTTCTAATAAAGGGACAGAGTATCGTGTACTGGAAATAATTAGCAGAGAGCAGTGGAAGTATAATCATGATATGGATAATATTTACAGAGTGTTGGATGTTACCGTTTCTGGTTGAGAAAGAGAGTGAGCCAAGCATATAAGGTGCTCAAAGATATTTTTCTATTATTTACTTGATACTTAATACTGCTATGTCTATAATAGGCATAAATGTATTATCTGGCCACTTGAATAAAATATTTTGGTATGTTCTTTCTATTATAACTCAAGTGCATTATTTAAACGACATGTTTAAATATTAATTTCACCAAAGTAAATAAAATATTTATTTTACGTGTATGTATATTATAATACAAGTAATACTATAATATTTTTAGTAGTAAGTAGTAACAGCAAGAAATAAGCCATACTCCCTGCACTATTACTCATCCTTGCAATAAAGATAAGGATAATTTAATAAAGCTCTTTCTAATTTGCAACTTACCTCAGTTTCTTGGAAAATTATATATATGTACACTATAATACTAATAATGTAAAATTAAAATTAAGTAAATAACTCTTTTGCAAATTATTATGGGCTTTGGCTTTCATTTACATACTATGTCGTGGTGAAGAAAAATCGTTCATATCTAATTTAAACTTCAATTACAATTACTTTATTAAGTCACCAGTCATACTGAATAAATGAGACATTACATACAATTTTTAATATCAAAATATAGTACCAAATTTTTTATTCTAATATTTTACAGGTTCAAATTTTGCTCTGTATCATGAATAGTGAGTAGAAGTATGTATTTCCTTCAGAAGCCTCCGCACAAGCCACAGGGACAACAAGCCTAAGAACAAGGTCATCCCGAGCATAACGCACTCACCCAGTCCAAAATATTTTTCAGTCAATCCAAAGAAAAGTCCAATAATGGCTACTACCACGAAAATAGTTTGAAGTATAAGCCAAAATTTGAGTGCTCCCACGCTTCTCTGAAATTTTAAATCAATTTTTTACATAATTCTAAATATTTTTGAATTAGTATTTGGGCATCCGCATAGATAGATAAATTTTTTCCTTAATTCCTAGACAAAGATTTATTTTTTTGAACGAACCTGTTCAGCAACGCCACCGCAGTAAAAAGAAATACCAGCGATGGTCCCCATGAGAAGAGGAATAAAAATCACTGCAAAGCTGAAGCTTATTGAAGGATTAAGTTTTATTAGAACTGGCGGTAAAATATCCAAATTGAAGAGGTTTTCACCTATTAAGAAAGTTTGCAAATTATAATAATGCAAAATACTAAAATGGCAACTTATACACGCGCAATTTAAATTTTATTTATTATTTTATTCGGTAAATATTTAACACATTGTTTTACAAAAGTATTGGACAAACTTACTATTGGATTTAGAAGCTTTTTTCATATTCATTTTCACCAGCATTAAAACTCCACAGAATTACAGAGCAACTGAAATATTTAAAATAAATTAATAAGCTTAATAATAAACCGTATTATTTCCGCATTCGACATAAATATGCATTCACGCTATACGGTATATCGAATGTGAAGAATCAAAGTGACCCAAATCCAAGTTTAGCTAAATACATGCCAAGTTCACTATCTACAAAAACAATTAGCATAATAATATATGATCATAAAAGCTTGCGAATAGAAAATTTTGAACCTTTTACAACGTGTTAAAAGAACATTTTACAGTTTTGGAAAAGATGTAAATAAAACATTCTACAGATTTCAAAACGATGTAAAAATAGAACATTTTACAGTTTTGGAAAAGATGTAAATAGAACAATTTACAGTTTTTAAAAATGATGCAAATAAAACATTTTACAGTTTTGAAAAAGATGCAAATAAAACATTTTACAGTTTTGAAAAAGATGTAAATAGAACATTTTACAGTTATTAAAAATAATGCAAATAGAAAATAATACATTTTTAAAAAATGATGCAAATAGAACATTTTACGCCTTTCAAAAAGACATAAATAAAAAATTTCGTACTTTTCTAAAACTTGTAATTTACTATATACTCACCAATACCAAGTTTAGTATTTTTTTAACATAGCTTATTTTAGTTTTAGCTTAAATTGGAAATGGGTCGTTTTGATTCTTCACAGACAATATATGCGATTTTTAAATGTGTTTAAATTAGTTAATATTACCTTGTGTTATTGTATTGGAATAAGTCCTACCGCTACCACGGACCACAGTACCAGTGAAGTTGTTATTTTTCCTTGAGCCATACGCCAATAATGATGCTCCAATAATCGAAATCAACTCGCAACTGTGGAAGAAGCTAAATGGAATTTTTGTCTATTTTATTTTATACAACCACGTGACTGAGCAGGTTACTTTGGAAAATTGTAGGAACCATTTTTAGTGTTTACTGATTCCAGAAAATTAAAAATGAACTGGATAATATTAGCATGTGTCACCTTTTCTTGAGTCAGCTTCAAACATGAATACGAAATACATATCAATAATTCTATCTTCATATATTATAAAAGAACTTGGAGCGTATGTCAATGTCAATAGAAGAAAGAAATTCCTTCACGTGTTCAACTTTGTTTTTGTGACACATTAATTATCACTACTGTACGTACAGATAGTTTCCGGAGTCCCCTGGCCCCTGAGCCAAGATATTTCTGATATTTACATAGCAATGACCAATAATAACATTTGTGTTTGTGACTGATCGTGAGTGAAGGAGCAGCAGTATGACCGTAATTCCTGTAACAGTAATAGTACATCCGGTTTATAGTTTAAATTCTAACCTCCGAGACCCGTGTACTATTACAGACTCGTGTACACTGTCATATAATAGTGTGCTAAATAGACCAGTGTACTATTCAAGCTCGATTCTAACTCTCATTTTCAGACCTATGTACTATTACAGGAAATACGGTACTATGTATAAATACCTATTCAGTTTTTAAAAATTAATTATTCCTAGGATTTTTCAATAAATACAGATAATCCGCTTACCTATATGTTCATGTTGTCTGAACTGAAGTGTGTGTAGTTAGTTTAGTAATTTACTTTTATTAAAGGTATCAGTTAAGTCCATACATTTTCAGATACTACATTGATGCAGTGAACGGGTAATAAGATAAAATAAGCAGTGTAGATGATTTTTGAAAAATTTCTACTCTATGAGAAGCACGCTATGGAATTATTAAGACAGGCTAATCTCTCTATACATAATGATAAGATGCTGCTGAAATTTTGAATTCCAATTCGAATTCGAATTTTAATCCCATATTATGCTTATAGGAAAAATGATCAGTAATTGATAGTGATTCCATAGTAAATTATATCGATTTCTCAATTTTACCTGACATCACTTCACCCACTTACTTACTATGCAGATCCCAATTCCCAATAATTACAACCACGTATATAATGATACAATGAAGGTACTAAACTTAATTTGACCTTTTCCATTGCTTTTTCCTTTGGTTCAGTCTTGATCTTGATTCTTGCGAGATGTTTCCAGAGTTCACTCTCATTCAAAAACATACAGTCACACACATGAAATATTATTGTCAACTAAAAACAAACCTATGAACAATTACTATAACATCTCTCTGAGATCCGGATTCCAGTCCGTCGTTCACCTTTCCCACCAAGACTTAAGATCAAAGATTACTGTGATACTGTAGCATGTAGTACTCACGTCAGCACTCGCTCTTATTTACACACAAGTGTTTTTGAAAAAGGCGATATGTTCTACATTTACAAATTTTTAAAAATTGCAAAAATAGTCAATTTATGTTCAAACATGCTATAGGAATGTATGTACAACTACAAAATATCATATTTACATATTTTTGAAATGTGTAAAATTTTACATCCAGACGTGTTTTGAAATTGTAATATGTTTTTTTTTACATATGTAATATGCTTTCAGGATCATGATATTTTCATTCTTGCGAAGATAAATGTAATAAATATGTAATATCGCAAATAATATTATTAGGCTTCGCCTATTTTTTGTATCCTATTTAAACATCTCTTGCACGTAGGCGACGTAGGTACTGGCCGTTAAGGGTTGTGAACTGATGGGAATAAGGAAATATATCTTATAAGTATGATAATAATTTTTTCTGCGTTGAGATAATTGAGATTAGTCTCGTCTCATCCTGAAAGATTTAATATTTATGAACTCTGGTTTTTCCTGCAATATATTATACCTACTTATTTAATTATGATGATCTCGTGCCAGCTTGTTTATTGAGGCGGATGAATTCAAAGTATAAATACCTATTTACGATACAAATAATGTTAGTCAAATTAATATTGCTATGTTTGTTAATAATTAATTCATGAATTATGAATGCTAATTCAGTTTAGGTTCCATGGTTCACAGGTAATATCGTATATAGTAAACCTGCTTGTTTTTCCTGAAACCTTATCTGAATAAATTTACATAATGATAATGATTACATTTATAAATCTGTAGGCGTAATAATTACACTTAATTATAAAAATCAGATTCAAGACAAAGTATTCGTGAATCATCTAAAGTTTCTTGCGCTGTGTGCTAGTGGTCATAACATGAACGGAAAGAAGTTCATTTCGAAAACATTTTTATGAAATTATTTGAATTAAAGTAAACCTATAAGCTTCAATCGAATGTGTGATTATCCTGTTTGCAGCTTCAAAACAAATGGAGACTGCTCATTTTGATTTTTCAAAGATGACGAGTTTCTAGGTTCCCGGAAAAGAATTATACATTTTGTATTCTACTACATTGTTGGACGTATTTTGCATACTACACCATGACTATATGAGAAATGAAAAGGCATTCACTATTATTAACATGAACTACTTATGCTGATATACATATCGTCTGTGCAGAACCAAAATGACCCTTATCCATTTTTAGTTTCAAACAAAATCCACCATCTACAGAAAACATTAAATTAACATGTTCATAAAAGCATGTAAATAGAACTTTGTGTCCTTTTCAAAAAATGTGTAAATAGTTAAACTTTAGTAAGGCAACAGTAGCGCTAGTGCCTTAAATCCTGAAAGTAGGGGTGGGGAAGGGGTAGCTTTATCTCTATCCTAGGCTTTAACATTGAGGGTGGGGCTAACTTATAGCTCCGCCTCCTTTAAATTGGGTGGGGCCCTACCGCGGGTTTCGAGTAGGGGTAGAGATAGCGGTAGACACACCTGGCTTTAAATAGGGGAGGGCTAATAGGGCTAGTTCTGAGCTCTCCTGCAGTAGGGTTAGGGTAGGGATAGGGTTATCCATTTGAGCATCTCTGATATACACCAACAACCCCGCTAAAATATGGCCTCTATACCATACCATATCCATACTAACAACTTCCCTAAAATATGGACTCGATACCCACAAACTCCCTAAAATATGGATTCTACACCAATAAATCCCTTAAAATATGGACTCTACACCAACAACCCCACTAAGACTTTTTACGCACCCGACACTCTATAGTACTAATGCGCGTAAAGGTGATCGGGTTCATTTTTTTTCAACTTTGAAAATCTATAACTTTTTACCTAGCAGACGCAAATTGAAGAAGAAGTTGACATTATACTTCTCTTTTAATCCTTTATGTACACAAAAATAATCAGTGTCGAAAATTAAAAGTTGCAAAAGATACAGGTCATTGTTCGAAACAATTTCGAAAAGTCTTACAACGCCCCAAGTGCCCTTAATGTGATCAGTTAGTTTAAATACATTTAAAGGTAATGGCAAAGTAGGGTCTTTAATGTGATCGGCATAAAAAAATTCAAAAAAGTGCTCAAAACTTTCATAATTTTACATAGCCAGAGTTTTTGAGGAAAAAAGCTGAAATAACTAGTGATGGTAGCTGAGACTATCAGCTGTTGGAGTATTAGTCGCACAGATTTTTAAAGGCGGTAATATTTGAACGGCGGTCACTGATCACATTTAAGGGGTGATCACATTTACGTACCTTAGTGCTATATAATTATCGAAGTATTTCACTCGACGATCGGTGAGTGTGCCGTCTGTTGTAGTTTTGTCCCCTCCTCTCTCGGTCTCGACGTCGTCGGTCTTGGTTTGTGTTGGTATAGATTAGATAACTGAAGTAGTCTCCAAAGTGAGAGATTATTGTTGTTTCGGTCGATGGTTGACATTATAGGGCATTGCACGTGCGCGTAAACTTAAACCATAGAGTTAAAAATAGTGGCGGTAAAAATGGCGGTTGTATAACATGAGCTATTACCTCAATTATCTCAGGACTCCGTGCGAATTTTGAAATTCTAATTGCAGATATAGACTCACCGCAGAGTCATATCTCCCTGAGACGCCTGAGAGACGACGAGTTTAAAAAAAAACGCCATTTTGAAAAATGTCAGAAAGTTTGAGTTCACATTTAACATCAATCATCTCAGAACTTGGTGTTAAATTTGAAACTCTGAGTGCATATTCAGAATCACCAGAGTCATATCTCCCTGAGAGACGACGAGTTTAAAAAAAAGTCGCCATTTTGAAAAATGTCAGAAAGTTTGAGTTCACATTTAACATCAATTATCTCAGGACTGGGTGTGAATTTTGAAAATTTTAGTGCATATTCAGATAATTCAGAATCACCAGAGTCATATCCACAGAGGTATATAGAACTAGAGACACTACTCCCCGCGAAAAATGAAGGCAGCCAGGGGCAAAGCGCCGTCTGCATTTTTGGTGTGCTTAGCATCAAGGCTGCAGCTCGCTTCCGTATAACTAGGTGTCTCTCAGATGTGCAAGTTAAGACTTGCACTAGCTACGAGAGTCTACGGTTAGTAATATTCGATTAGCCGTAAGTTGCAGTTGCAAGGATATCGATGGATGGTTTCCATCCTTAGAAATACTCGGCAGAGGCAATTGAGGAGGCAAATTTGAAAACACGCAGTTCAGAGGTTAAAATGCTGATGTCGCCACTACTGAGAACTTTTGGTGCAATGATAAAGTGTTACCTATAAGTTCATCCATAGTGCCGCATAAAAAACACATGCAAAGAGATTACAGTAGGGCATCTAGATATTCTATATCTGTGGTCATATCTCTTAGAAAGACGGTAGTGCGGAAAATTCAAACTATCTATGATTGTAGTTTTTACGTATTACGTAGCTTGATTCTGAGTAAGCTAACATAAATGGCGCCATCAGAATTCTCGATATATTATACTTACCCACCTTGACTGTCATTTATATACCATTGCAATAATAGCTTTGTTTATTATTTCGTGTCATAGTTTGAAAATCTGACCACGATATGTAACCAATGACGCCAATTGTGGTACCTCCCTTAGGTGGGTAACAGGTACTAGGTATTAGTCTAGTGCTTCTAGAAGATCTTCTACGGCCTTGCTAGACGACTAGATTTAACTAGACTACAAAAACTCAATTTTTGCCAATTTTGACTGAGAATGTTTCTGGAATCCAGAAACAGAATTAGGAAGAGGAAGAATTTAAGAATCTGGAATGTATTTACTGGAATATAAGTCACTTTTATTCTTTATATACGTGCTAGTGCCTAATTGCGATAATTAATTGCGGGGGGTTGTTGAAAATTAGTGATTACACGAGGAGGGTTATATGGGGGTTGTTGTGTCTACTATTGTTGATTCAGAGAACAGGAATGTAAAGGCTTAATTGTGTTAGTGGATTATACCGCAGATAAACTAGCTAAGAAAGAAGAAGGGCCTTATCTACCTTTGAATATAGGTACGGTATAATAGTTGATATTCAATACTAATAGCATATTTTGTGGGTGATTCGCTTTTCAATGACAAGTCTTTTAACTGCTCTGTTGGATAAACAAAAAATATACATTTACAAAATATTATATTATGAATTGCAAACTTAATTTTGATTGTGATATTTTTATTTCCCCAAGGGCACAAAGGCAGTTCGTTTAAATAGAAATTGAAATATTTAAATTGTCTGTATGTAATTTATAGAACGTTGGAATGAACGTATACTGAAGGAATCGCAAGTAAATTCAATTGATCTTTCCTCGTCTATATTAGTTTTTGTTTGACACACTACGGAGAAGATTTCCACAGACCCAAAGACCAAAAATTTTGGGACCCGCTGTGATTCTATCAGCTTCTGAAAGTAAAGATAAGAAATTGCCTGTCTGTCGAATAGGGTATCCCATAATATACTCTAAAATTGTCGTGTTGCTGCAACTGGCATTTCTTGCAAAGAATCATTGGTACCAAATAAATATTTTTTAATTTTCAGCTTAATCTGCATGCATGTTATTTCGGCAATTTGTTTTTTAGTAGTTCGTTTTATATCATTCAATTCAATTTTAGCGACTTCATCTTTTAGTTATACAGAACTTTTCATTTTTACACAACTAATTGCGGGCTCTATTTCTAAACTGTCTAGATACAATTCGGGGTCAAATACCTCCATGCATGTCATGTTGCCTTTCATGATTTTGCTCCAAGTGCAAAGGCTGAAATGGTGAAGTTAGTTTTGGAAAACGGAGGAGTCGTTGTGGAACCTGATGATCCTACAGCTACACACCCTGTATGCTAATTTTAACATTTTACGTTATTTCTTCCGGTTCCGGGGCTTTAATATGTACGTAAAAGGAATTTTTTGTAGCTTTGGTCTAGTTCTATTCCTTTGGTCCATTTTGTCTTTCTCTTATATTGCTACCTATCTCTTGCATGCTTTTATTAAGTGCAAAGTTACCACTTATAAATTCATATCGCCTGTGAAGAACCAAAATTACCCATATCCAATTTAAGATAGAATCAAAATATGCTATGTCATAAAAACAAAATGAGAGACATGCGTTAAATGTTATTAGGAGTTTTTGAAAAGCGTAAAATGCTCTATTTCCATTTTTTACAAAAGTTCAAAATGTTCTACTTGCATGTTTTAAAAAAATGTTTACAATGTTCTATTTGCATGTTTTAAAAAGTTCAAAATGTCCTATTTGCATATTTTTGAAAAGTGCAAAATGCTCTATTTATGTTTTTTATTGTAAGTAAAAAGTGTTCTATGTACATGCTTTCGAAATATATTTTATATAATATTTTTGTAAATAGTGGATATTTGTTTTTAGCTAAAAATGGAAATGGGTCATTTTGGTTCTTCATAGACGTTATTCAATATCCACACAGTTAACTTTCACTGCGCATTACAGCTATAAGAAGTTAATACTATTATTATTTCCATGATTAGCATTGAATTGAAAAGTTGGTTTATTTTATTTTCTATTTTAGATTTTTAAAGAACCCTGTAAAAATGAGGAACAACAAGGTGGAAGGATTTTGAATCTACAGGAAGTTAAAACAATTTTCAGTACATTGGTTCCGATTTATGGTGTTCATAGAAGACTCATTAAAAGCTTATTTCAGCTTCAAACTAATTGGAATGAAGATAATCTAATTGGAAAGATATATCATGATTAAGTATGTTTAACTAATAGTTTACAGTATTTTACAATATTATTATGAAATTAGAATTTAGCTGTAGCATTTTTTATATACTGTTTCGTGTTTTAAACATCTGTAGGCAAGCGAACTGAGAAAAGTATACGAGTCATTTGTAGCTTATTTCGAATCGGTAAAAAATTAAATTGCTCGATGTGAAGCTGAATTACCACGCTTTTTGGCTTTTCTTCGTATAGCACAGCAGCACAAGGCTTGGGAAGCAAACGTTGTCGGAATTAATCATCCCCCCGGTTCAGAGATGGGCTAAATGAGGGAAAACCAAAAATGAGGCCCGGGTTGCAATCTTTAAACCATTTTCTGAAATTGATGGTTGTCCGGTAATTAATTAATAATCGTTAATGTCTAATTCAAAAAACAAATACGAGTTATTAGGACAGTCGTTCCAGTGCTCATATTTTTAGTTATAAAATGACATAACTTCTGATGCTTCCAATACAGGCGAAGACAATTTCTGATCACCGTTTCCTACTCAGTAAAATTGATGTGACGTCTTTGTGCGATTTTCGGAGGGCAGAAATTTTATCCAATGTCGATATTCGTCTACACCGATCATATTCAAGTTACGAAGCGAAGGGGCGGTGCAGCTGGATCAAGTAAAGCGATGGCAGCTGGGGTGTCCATGGTAAACCTCCGTAGCCTAAGTATTGGGAGAAGAAACAAGGGCTATATCATTTGAAAGCTCTTCAAAAATAAGCAGACACCATCTTTTTGGTTTTTTGATTGTGACCCATAACACATTTTTGGCGGGATTTAAAAATTATAAGACCATTGTCTTGGAAACGCTCTGTTATAATGGAGGCCCATTCCATTATTTGAATTCTACTGGTGATTAGCTTTCGAATGATATATGGCTCGACGAAATTGGTGCAGTATTGCAAAATTTTCAAAATTCCGGTAAATTATGTAGATAGGTAGGAAAAAATCCTTTGCGCCAGGAGCATCAGTTAATAATCACCATCATTTTCAATCTGGGCATCATAAGAAGTATAAATTCTGTGAATGGATTAACTTTACAGAAATTAAAAGAGTTCTTGATGTCTATGATACATAATATGTACTATATTAATATTAATAAAATACCGATTTAAAATACTAGTATAAAATAAGTACTCACTTGTAGCATAACGAATGCCTATATTTATTTACAAAGAAAATTTTGTATTTTTCAAAAAGTTCTATTGTATTCTTTACAGGACAGTACCATGCTTTGCGTTTGTAGTAAGAGGTCCAAGGGACCTTCGAGAAAGGATTTTAGTTTTTACTTGCCCCGATGACGTGGATTGGCCTAAACAAAAGCTGCTCATATTTTTAGTAAAACAATTAGCCAACGCAGTTAATAGAGTTGATTTTGTGAGTCCTTTGAAACTAGTATTTACTTTTAATCGTAATTACAATTAAGATGAACTTCCTGACTTACTATATATATATACATGTATATATACAGTAAAATCGTATAGCGAAGGCTGGTTCTGCTCTGCATCATTAAATGTCAATGAAAATTCTGCAAATGTATTTGAGAAGGCAGTTCGATTTGCAACCAAAACCCGTCATAAGGTATAATTTTTAGACTAAAGACTAATATAGATGAGATTAACTAACCAAAAGTAACTAAAAAAATAAACCTTAATTTGTATTAATAAAAATTCATTCATATTTAACATCAGCTAAAAGTATTTTTTAATTTTTGTGTACAGGTCAGCCGTGCCCTAAGCTTAAATCGAACTCCAAGTAAACTGAAACGGACCATGTCTCAAAATAAATGATGAGCCCATTTACAAGTAGTAAGTAAACACAGATCTAACTCAGTTGTTGTAGATCCAGACTCACTCTCTGAGTTTGGAGATTCTCCACCACCAGTGGACAAATCTATAACACCTTCATATGACGACTGCAAATAATAGATATAATATTTGTTTACTTAAAATTAAAGTGTAAGATTTTTGGCAGCGTAGCAGGAGAAATTGAATTATAAACCAAAGTTTAAGAGTTCACTACACGGTAGGAATCTGTTAGTTATATTTTTGTTGTCAATATGACTGCTGTTTGTTTGTTTCTTCCTATTTTTTGTAATCTTCGTAGTTTTGCAGTTAATTTTTATATGCGATTACGATCAAGAGGGGGTTGGAAAGAAGAGACGACATTCAGTTTTGTTACCCTTTACAGCACTTAAGTACTTAGTACACATTATTGTACACAAAAACTATTATCCTATACATATACATTTTCCTATACTCAAATTCCCCTGTCTTTGTCAGTTCGTTCAGCAGGTGCAGCAGGTGGGTATTTTGCTGACAATTGTTAGTAAGTAACTGATTGTCAATGTTTCTATGCAGTTGTTGTTGTTGTTGTTGATGCTGTTATTTATTTTAATTTCCATATTGCATTTTGTATTTAATATAAATATCGTCTGCGAAGAACCAAAATGACCCATTTATATTTGTAGCTAAAAACAATATCCACTATCTACTAAAATATTAAAACATGTCTTGAAACTATTTAAATTGAACATTTTACACTTTTCAAAAACATGGAAATAGAACATTTTACACTTTTCAAAAACATGGAAATAGAACATTTTACACTTTTCAAAAACATAGAACATTTTGCACTTTTCGAAAACAAGGAAATAGAACATTTTACACTTTTCAAAAACTTGTAATTAACATTGTAATTAACATTGAGCTCTATGACTGAAAGGTATATGTCCGAAGCATGAATACATATTCACATAATAAATTAAACAAATGCATGTTTAAATGCATAATTATAACTGCAAAATGCACTTCGGACATAGACACTTCGTACACCGTGCACACAATTTCGGATACCAAACTTCGTTCAAAAGACTTTCGTACAAAGTGCATTCGGACATGGGACGTGAGACCATTTTATGTAACCTATTTATAAAACAGAATATAATTAAATTGCTCTATTCTACGGTTGTTTAGTAGGTACTTATATACCTCTGCCTCTACGTACTCCAGACATGTTGGTAGTAATGATAGTTTTAGTTATTTTGTTATAATAGTGCTACAATAATTAAAGTGAATCAGTTTATACGACGGCCAATGTTCTCAAAATAGAAGTGTTTCGGTCCAGCTGCACAGTCCATTTAAACCCTTTGATTCTATGTATTGGTTCTATATCTGCCTAAACATTTACTAGTTAGGCATATTATGTTTGTACTTGACTTTACTTTATGACAAGGGGCTGTCCATAAACTACCTTCATATGCTTATCATCTTGAGAATTTCGCTTATTCCAACTTATCATGCTCAATAATTAAAGGGGGTGGGATTTCCACCTTCAGTGAAACAGCTAATTTCACATATGTAATTTATGAACTGATCTTTTAACCCTTTGGTTTGTGTCCTTCAAGTGTTAAAACTTTCTTTTTGTGCCTTAAATTAGACTTAAGGCAATTCGTAGAGGGCTACTGGGCTACACGGGTGGAAGAAATATTTTAGTCTTTTAATATTTTGTAGTTCACCTTTGGTTTAGATTTCGTTAGCCCAGCGAGTGGATCCTACTTTTATTGCAGTGGAATATTTTCTCTCCTGAATAATAATATGTCGCAGTTACGGGATCAAATAACGACTATTAAAAAGTGGAAGAAATGCTTTGCAAATAGTGAATTGGATATTGCTTTTGAAGACGTGATTGTGTGTCTGGCCAACGTTGCACTCCTTCAGCTTCAGCTGGAGTCGCCAACATCCATGGAAAACCCGCACCTAATTCGGCTGGACAACATACTGGAAGCAATGTACCGTGACGTAAGGACCTACCTCTACCTAAGTATATTAGAGTTAATCAGATTTAACTACAGTAAACTTACAATCTAAAAATCTAAAATGGGCTTGAGCAATTATGTGTTACTGTTCGTGATTATGCATTTACTTAATAAAATATCCATAGGTTGGTGGTATTTTACAATGCCAAAACTTGCTGTTCGAGAAGTGTGATTCTTTAGCGGCCGCCCACAAAACGCAGATACTTTCATTTAATTTGGACGGCAAGGTTTTCACTGGGAGGCTACAACGCATTGCCAACACTTGCAAATTAACTGTGGCTGGGTCTATAGAGGCATCCAAAAAGTTCCACAACTCCAGCTTTTTGTATTTTTTACAAATGGTAAACAAATCACATTTATTGTATGATAATGTGTGTAAATATCAAACTCAAACATTTAACTGTTCGAAATTAAACCTGTCTGAATGTTTTTTGCATTATATCTGTAATCTGACCAGATCGATGACCTAATTGTTCGTTGCCCTTGGCGTGTGGAGCCCACAACGTCACCTTCACTCAGCTCCTGTGCCTTCGTCTACGAGTGTCCTGAGGTATCCTCGAGTCTCGCATACAGATTAATAGATGACGTGGAAATTAAACGATCCATTTCCACCCTGATCACTCTTGACGATCTTATTACTACAGCGGATTCTGGGTCTGATTCAAATCCACCTGACGACGAAAGAAAAGATTTAAAAAAAGATCTACCAAAACAACCATCAGAGATTTTAACAACAGACTTGGTATGAAGTCAAATGCACTTAATCAAAGATTTTTATAATTTATAGAATCTTACATAGGTATATCGTCAGAGAACAACCAAAATGACTTATATCAAACTTTAGATAGAATTAAAATATGCTACGCAAAGAAAAACGCTGAGTGAGATAAATGCTCTAAATCGGCTAAATGTTAATTACTTGTTTTAGAAAAGCACGCAATGGAATATATCCATGTGGTTTTGAAAGTTGCAAAATATTATATTTAAAAAAATTTCAAAATTTCTGTAAATTATGTAGATATTAGGGATTATTTTTTGAAAGTACAAAAAGTCTTATGTGCGCAATTTTTGAAAGGGAAAAAAGTTCTCTTTGCAAGTTTCTGAAACTTGGAAAATATTCTTTTTGCCTGCTGTTAGCATCATGATGCTTTAAATTTTAAGTAGATAATGCATTTTGTTTTTCGCAAAAAATGGCTATGGGATGTTGATTCTGCTCTTCTGACGATATACACTATTTACAAATAATTATATTATACCATTATTTTACCACTGCGTTTATGTAGATAGTGGAACAGATCTTCAGATGCCTACCAGCTCAAGACTGTTTGCTTCTACGCCTCGTCAACCAGCGGTTCAACAACTCTGCTGTCAAGACTCTACTGAGACATCACAGCGACCAACTAAAGATCCACTTCGAATACGACATGGAAACTAATGAATTTTTCTGCCCCAAATTAATCCGTGGAATTTATCACAAACTAAAATTAACTGATTTGACAAATGCAATGAAATCCAATTCAAGATTCCCGTGCGTAAATTTTTCCTTTGTTCAAGGGACCATAGCGTCTCCGGATATTCAAGGATTTCTAGATGCTCATGGAAAGCGAGTTAAAATGCTTCATCTCAATCTGTACTGTGAGACCGAGTACGTCCGTACTAGCGGCACTGCCAGGCCGCCCGTGACCCAGTTGTTGACCCTACTGATCCGGCAAGCAACTCATCTGCAAACTTTGAGTCTTGAAGGCTTTCCCTACGAATGGATTAGGTGCCCATGGTTTTACCCAACGAATGACGTGTATTTCCCGCCATCTAAAAATGTGAAACTAAGAAATTTACACTCCCTTCAGTTTGCAAGTAAAAGTAAACCACCAAAGAATTTAGTTAAAGAATTGCTTGCCGTTTCAGTAAATTTAAAGAATGTCACCACTGTGTACGACCTGAGCCCATTTATAGAAATGAATAAGTTTTATTTGCTGACAGATGTTATTTGGGATATTTACCCTGCAGTTAGTTTAGACGAACAATTTAGTGCGCTCAATAACCAATTTAATGCTAATTCTGTTTCTAATTTACGTACTTTAGGCATTTATATTTCAACGGTTGAAGCAATTCTAAATATCCCGCCAAGTTTGACCAGTTTAATAACAAAGATACTCGAGTGTAGCGCAAAATCTCTTCGAGTGTTTCATGTCATGGGACCCATGGGAATTTTTGAAGGGCTCCTCTTTCCAGTGTTGCCCAAAGTGAAGGAACTTCGATTGACGAGTCGTCCACAGTATAAATCCTTCCATCAGTTTTTTTCCTTTCCATTCCCCATTTTTTCTCCTGGATTTAGTCCAGCTCAAGTTTTTCCAGCCTTGGAAAAGATTACAATTGGCTTCATAAATTTGAATAAAATCGTATTAAACTGGAATGCATCTTTTGGAAATTGTTTCGAGAATAGTCCAATGGTTACTGTTAAACACTTGGAAATTCTAGAATTTAGAGACCTGCCCAAAGGATGGCTGGAAAATTTGGCAGTTGTCTGTCCGTGTGTGGAGTTCATTGACGTTAAAACAATTCTGTACAATTTCCCTGAAGACGCGGTTAAGGGTTTGTGGAATTTTAAGAAACTGAAAAGTCTGAAGTTAAAATTAAATATTTGGGCGACATGGAATGCGTTTCCAGCCATGGATCGAGTGTTCACAGGTTTCAGTAATGAAACTTGTATGGAATTATTTAATGGAATTGACCAGACTGATCCCGAGATCATTGGAGGTTTGAGGACACATGCGTCAATACTGGATCTTAAAGGTAAAATACCGATGTAACGTTTAACGTTGTGGTTTTCAGCTGCTTTACTTTGTATGTGACACTAACACGGATGAGAGCAATGCACAATAAGTTAAAAAGTGTTTAATTAATTTTGTAGAGCTGACCACATTACACCTCACATTCGTTGATATTACATTACCACGAAGAAATCGGGAACGTCCAATAATCACCCAAGTTGCTGGACGCTACGCTTTTGCAATGTGTCCTCAGCTTAAAGTTTGCGTCGAGGCAGAGGGCAGAACGCCAGAATTATCCTTGAGTAAGTATTATTAAAAAATGAGTATTTAATGCGATTTAAATATAAAAGCTTATGCAAAGTACGAAGTAAAAGCAATGCATATTTAAGAATTCTAATTAACGCTTTTTTATAACGTAGAACTAATGCAGGACCTGGAGCCGCTGTACCCCTTCGTTCATATTCACACCCCAAATAATCTTCCTAGTGAACACTTTAAACTAATACCGAATAAGACCGTTCCAAGGGGAAGTTTTTACAACGACGTAGAGGTCCTTAACTCAATTCCTGCTGTTTAAGACTTTAATTATTTTAATATAAACTGTTTAAGTCGTAGCGTTTCGCACTATGCTTCCATGACTAACTAGTTAGTTCCTCATATTTTGTAATGGCTTCTATCTAAATTGCCGGGTTTCGATTCGCCGGATATTTGTTCACCGGGCTACAGTTCACAGTGTTTTCTCCATTTGCCGGATGAAAAACTGGACTGCACGCGTAACATGCCAAACAATAATAGAGTATACAATACAACTAATGTCCAAAAAGTGGTTACATTTTATTTCAAATTGGATGAACCGTTATGTTGCAGTGAAATGTAGTAGCAATAAATGTTTTAAAATAATCTAGTGGAACTGACAACAATATACCGTCCTCGCCAAAAACGTTTAGCTTATTTACCGTTGAAAACATTATTAAAATATTTTAATTTTTAATGAGAGTAAATGTAGCTCATTCGAGTCAATATGTCAGCTGCGTGTAAATATATATTTACGGAGCAAGATATAAAAATAAAGTCTCCGCTGATATCAAAATATGTAAAAATGTGTAATTCACCATAAATTAATTAGCCACACGTTTTTTAAATCGCTTCATTAAAAGAACTGGCACCTGTCACTATATGAGTAATTTAGACGGATGTGAGTGTTGATAAACGCAGCCGTAGGGAAACATGAAACTAATACGCTGTTTAGCACGAGCACAAAGCACAGGATCCATTTCAGTGCTTCTTTTCTTGATCTGGAAGCATCTATTAATCTATTTACCTATAGAAATATATACACACTATTATACTTTATTTATATAGGGAACTGCTGACTTCGACTTCTTCTATTTTTCTTGACTTTATTAGGGTCTAGTACTATAGAGCTGGAGACGGAGACTGATATACTATGCTATACTCTACAATAATGTCCATTTTATTTTATTAATACCAAATGCATTACATACACTATGCGTACACATATAAGCATCGCATAACGTTATACTTAAATTGTTTACTCATCTATCAACCCAAACTGTCATCTTTTATTAAAAGCTGTGAAACTCTGAAATTGATTGTAATGTAATGTAATGGCTTTATTGTCAAACATAACAGCGACAAGCGCTGATTTCCATAAGCAGACATTATAATCTTATTATATATCATCGTAATATATCGTCTAGAGCCTCTAAGGGGTTCAGATTGAAGTAATGGCACTGAAAATGGAAATAGTAAAACTTACAGTTACAGACGGTGCTAAAATGTTTGAACGGTTAAAAATTTACATTTGATTAGTAAAATTGTTAATCCAATCAAAATGGGTCTTACGTTTTATTACAGAGATTTAAATTAGATGATAAATCATACTTTTACGATTTACTTGATGCCGGCATGTCTATAATAGACATGAATGTATAATCTTACCAGTTAAATTAAATATTTAAGAAGTACTTTCTAATGTAACTTGACTCCATTTCAAGTGATATTTAAATATCACTTTCAACATAGTAAATATGCCTTTCTGATAATTATATCTACACATATTTATAAAAATAGATGTAAAATACAGTGAAATGTGCATTGTATTAAAGCTTTTTGTCCTTGGAATGCATTTGATGAAATTAAAATGCTCCCAGCATTTTTACAATAATTGTTGTTATATATTTTGAATTTTAACGATAATAAAAATAAAATATAATAAATGGCTATTTCTATTCCGCATCATATAAATATTTAATTATATAGACATACATCATACAGTACATCATATCCTTGTGAATGATTTTCTTTGTATAGTAGCAATTAAACTACATACCCACAATTACCTATCTACGCCTACCCTGCCCTGGTTCCACAATAAACGTGTATATATTATACGTAATGAAACAAGGGCTCACGCCCTTGTTTCATGGCAGCCCTAACAGCAAAATTAGGCATTTTGAATTTGCCGCCGAATTTTAAATTAGGAGAAGCAATTTTAAGCCTTACAATGTGTTTTTGGTTATCTTACCTTATTTATATTCAATTTCTGTAATACACCCAAAAGTTCTAAATTTCAATTTTTGAATTTCCCGCCGAAACTTTAAATATTGTGTTAACTAAAGATTTCGACCGGTCACTCAATGAACTTACACTAAAGTGATATATTAGTGACAATTAGGCAAAGGTAAAAATAATTATTTATAATTATATTTTGTAATACAATCAAAAATTGACAATAAAATTTTTGAATTTCCCGCCAATAATTAAAATATTAAGTTAAAAGTGAAGATTTCGACCGGTTACTCAATAAAGTAACACTGAAATGATATATCTTTGGAACGGTAACAATTAGGCAAAGGTAATGAACATGGTGTGGAAGCAGGGTCGTTACTATTTTAAAAATGGTTTTAAAAAAACTTAATTGCAAATTTAAAAAATTAAACGGATTGTGTTGAGGGATATATCATTTGAAAGCTCTTAAAAAATAAGCAGACACCATTTTTTTTGTTTTTTGATTGCGGCCCATACAACACATTTTTGGCGGCATTTTAAAATTAAAACACCGTTGTCATGGAAACGCTTTGTTATAATGGAGGCTCGTTCCGTTATTTGAATTCTACTAGTGATTAGCTTTCGAATGATATATGGCTCAATGAAATTGGTCTAGTATTGCCAAATTTTCAAAATTCCCGTAAATTATGTAGATTGTAGGTAATAATACCATAAATAATATCATAAGATGTGACAGTATTGTTGAAGCAAAGCATGGCAGACTCCCGCGTTCTACTAGGGACCCGCGTTGTAATAAAGTATTTAAGATACTTACAATTATTGTATCTTATCAATTTGTGTGCCTATAGAAGTTCGTTTCAATGAAAATGTAATTCTACGCCTCATTTGTCAATTGATATATATGTTGTAGTTGAATTCATAAAGGTGTAAAACGCATAACTTACAATAAGTCATTTTTTACTGTTTGTAGAACACAATTGCCGTGCGAAAATGTTTTTATGCAAGGAAAAGTTAAAAGCAAAAAAAAAGCTTTGTTTCACTTGAAAAGTTTAAAAGTCTCACGGGCTTTTTACTTCATGTTGAGTTGTTGATTTTGAGGGGAAACAAAAAATGTCCACAAATTAAAATTTACAAAATTTTTTAAAAATTCCTATAGTTTTTAAAATTATTATGTAAATCAAATGAGGCTAAGTTGTAATAACACGTTGTCGGTTAAAGCCCCTGTAGAAAATAATTGTGACTACAAAAACAATCCTGTCCGCTTTTATTAATTGTTCGTTCTTCCTGTAAAATGTGATGGACATATCTTGCTTTTCAAAACAGTTCTTTTAATACTTTTTAAATACAATTTTTAATATCAAAATATATTACAGGTTTTTATTTTAATATTTTACAGGCTCACATTTTGCTTTGTATTATTAAGGTTGAGTAGAATTATGTAGTTCCTTCAGAAGCCTCCGCACAAGCCACAGTGACAACAAGCCTAAGAACAAGGTCATCCCGAGCATAACGCACTCACCCAGTCCGAAATATTTTTCAGCCAATCCAAAGAAAAGTCCAATAATGGACACTGTCACAAAAATTGTTTAAAGCATGAGCCAAAATTTGAGTGCTCCCGCGCTTTTCTGAAATTTAAAATTAATTTGTTTATTATTTCTAAATAGTTTTAAATTCATATTTGGACATTCGTTCGCATAGATATTCTAACTATTTCTGAATTATTATTTGGGCATCCGTATAGATAGAGCAATTTTTTCCTTAATTCCTAAGCAAAGATTTATATTTTTGGACGAACCTGTTCCGCACCGCCACCGCAGTACAAAGAAATCCCAGCGATGGTCCCCATAAGAAGGGGAATAAAAATCACTGCAAAGCTAAAGCTTATTAAAGGATTAATTTTTATTAGAGCAGGCGGTAAAATATCCAAATTGAAGAGGTTTGTATCTATTAGGAAAATTTGCAAAATACAATAGTGTAAAATACGTCCGTAATTTATTACATGAATATTAATTTCGGTAAATGTTGTACACATTTGTTTTACAAAAGTATTGAACAAACTTACTTTTGGATTTGGAGATTTTTTCCTATTCATTTTCACTAGCATTAAAATTCCACAGAATTACCGAGCAACTGAAAAAATTTAAAACAAAAAATTAATTAATAAGCTTACTATTACACTGTATTATATCCGCATCCGACTTGCATTCACGCTATACGGTGTATCGACTGTGAAGAATCAAAGTGACCCAAATCCATTTCTAGCTAAATACCAAATTCAATATCTACAAAAACAATTAGCATAATAATGTATGATCATAAAAGCTTGTGAATAGAAAATTTTGAACCTTTTAAAACGTGTTAAAAGAACATTTTACAGTTTTTGAAAAGATGTAAATAGAACATTCTACAGGTTTCAAAAAGGTGTAAATAGAACATTTTACAGTTTTGGAAAAGTTGTAAATAGAACCTTTTATAGTTTTTAAACATGATGTAAATAGAAAATTTTATGCTTTTCAAAAAGATATAATTAAAAAATTTCCTACTTTTCTAAAACTTGTAATTAACTATATACTCACCCATATCAAGTTTAGTATTTTTTTAACATAGCTTATTTTAGTTTTAGCTTAAATTGGAAATGGGTCGTTTTGATTCTTCACAGACAATATGCGATTTTTAAATGTGTTAAATTAGTTAATATTATACCTTGTGTTATTGCATTGGAATAAGTCCTACCGCTACCACAGAACACATCAAAGTACAAGTTAAGTTGTTATTATTCCTTGAGCTATACGCCAATAATGATGCTCCTGCTCCAACAATCGAAATCAACTCGCAACTGTGGAAGAAACTGGATGGAATTTTTATCTACATATTTTATACAACCACGTGACTGAGCAGGTTACTTTGGAAAATTGTAGGAACCATTTTTATTGTTTAGTTATTCCAGAATATTAAAAATGAACTGGATACTATTAGCAATTAGCATGTGTCATTTATGAATCACCTTTTCTTGAGTCAGCTTCAAACATCAATACAAAATGCATATCAATAATTCTATCTTCATAAATTATAAAGAACTTGGAGCGTATGTCATTCTCAATGGAAGAAAGAAATTCCGAGGCAAGATATTTCTGATATTTACATAGCAATGACCAATAATAACATGTGTGTTTGTGACTGCTCGTGAGTGAAGGAGCAGTATTATGACCGTATTTCCTAATGTAATAGTACATTCCGTGTATAGTTTAAATTCTAGCCTCCGAAACCCGTGTACTATTACAGACTCGTGTACACTGTCATATAATAGTGTGCTAAAGTGTGCTAATAGTGTACTATTCAAGCTCGATTCTACCTCTCATTTTCAGACCTATGTACTATGTACTATTACAGGAAATATGGTACTATGTGTAAATACCTATTCAGTTTTTAAAAAATAATTATTCCTAGGATTTTTCAATAAATACAGATAATCCACTTACCTATATGCTCATGTTGTCTGAACTGAAGTGTGTGTAGTTAGTTTAGTAATTTACTTTTATTAAAGGTATCAGGTAAGTCCATACATTTTCAGATACTACATTGATGCAGTGAACGGGTAATAAGATAAAATAAGCAGTGTAGATGATTTTTGAAAAATTTCTACTCTATGAGAAGCACGCTATGGAATTATAACGACAGGCTAATCTCCCTATACATAATGATAAGATGCTGCTGAAATTTTGAATTCCAATTCGAATTCGAATTTTAATCCCATATTATGCTTATAGGAAAAATGATCAGTAATTGATAGTGATTCCATAGTAAATTATATCGATTTCTCAATTTTACCTGACATCACTTCACCCACTTACTTACTATGCAGATCCCAATTCCCAATAATTACAACCACGTATATAATGATACAATGAAGGTACTAAACTTAATTTGACCTTTTCCATTGCTTTTTCCTTTGGTTCAGTCTTGATCTTGATTCTTGCGAGATGTTTCCAGAGTTCACTCTCATTCAAAAACATACAGTCACACACATGAAATATTATTGTCAACTAAAAACAAACCTATGAACAATTACTATAACATCTCTCTGAGATCCGGATTCCAGTCCGTCGTTCACCTTTCAATACAGTGACACCTTGCCATATTATGGGAAGAGAGAACAGGTGTAATGTCATTTCCATGAAAAGCCCCTCTTGTCACATTCCTCACAGACTACAATAATTAAGCTTCTTCAGCTTCGGAATGGGATCAGTAATAACACAAAACTTTTTTGTCGTACAATATTATTATGCAAATGGATAACGCTTTTTGTGGTTCAATAAATATTATAAATGTTACATTATTGCCCAGATTGTACTAATTAATTATAGTTATGAGTATTTATACTACAGAGAGGGCAAATTATACGCGCACGAAACGACTATTCACGAGGTATGGCGTGTATGTATTTTAATTGTTTAATTAATATGATGTAAATATCCGAAATATGCTTCAAATAATAATAATTCCATGAAAGGTTGTAAAAAAATAGCTTTACCAAAATAATTTTTTAAGATTACTGAAGCTTCATTTATATTTATTCAATAAACTTTCAAAAGATTATCTATACTATCGACCATCGAAGTAGGTTCAACATTTTTTTCCTCGGTCTGTAACTATTACTAGAAGCTATAGTGCATATAGCAAATATCGTCGATGTAGTTCAGCTTATACTGTAACTAATTACTAACTTTAACCTTGAGCTTAACTATAAGGCTTTAGCATAAAACTTACTTGTATAAATATCTTAATACTAACGATAACGATAATAATAACTAATTAATTACAATATTCTTACAAGTTAACCCCTTGCACACTTTCCTTTGCACTTTGCAACATAATAATGCCAAGTTACTAAACTATAATATTTTACTTAAGTCTTATATCTTATAAGCACATTACTATTTCAATCCGAATTACCGCACCCGTTAGTTAGTTAAAAGCATTCGTTTTTTCTCTAAAATTTTAGAGTAAAACCCGCTTGAAAATATTTTGCGTTTTATGAAAAAAGATGTTTGCCACTTGTACAAAAAAGTAAAAGATAATAAAAGCCTATTACCTATACATTATACATTGAACAGATTACAGGGATAAAATTGCCTAACAAGGTGTAAGCAAATATACATAATGTGCTGGTCGATCTTTAAAATCTAACTGTTAACAAAAAATTAATTACTATTAATGGAAGATCGAGGCAAGTAACTTCAGGTGTATAAAAATTCTAGCAAGGGCTTGTCAAAAATGCTAACAATAATGTGCTACTTTTAAGCTATATAGTTATTATCCTATTATAAACCTATACTATTTAATTATTCGTCATATTTTACTCATTGCGGTTGTGCGCTGTCAGAATTTATAAGTTACGATTTTACGGTGTTGGAGGCGGAACAATTGGTGTGCAGTACTTTTTGTGTCCATTTACCTTGTTCAAGTAATACTTATCCACAACTTTGAGGCAGTTACTGCACGTTACCCGATTTTCTTTGTTCCCTGCACTTTTACGCCTAGCCTTGCCGCCCTCCTTACCTATAAATACACGAGCAAATAAAATATGCAAATTAAAAATAAATAGATGTCCCACATTAATTATTTACAACCCACAATACTTTCCATTTAGAATAATTCAAATTTGACTGAATTCTGGTCCAGGAATTCTGGTGACACAGAAAATTAAAATACAAAAACATGAAAAAACAACCTGTTTTAAATGCCCCACGCTTATATTTAAATGCTTACCTTCTGAACTGATTTTTGATCCCGAAGTGCGTGGCAAAGAAAGCCTCTCTGTTTCATATATAAAGGCTGGCGATGATAGCGTAGTAGACACTGGCTGTTGTATCTGCATCGGTATCGCTCTCGAGGCCTCCTGGTGATTTGATATGTTTCCGAGTACGCGGAAGAATACTGGTAATGGCATCTGGCTCTGCTGGAGCTGGGGATATGGAATTAAATTCTCTACGATCTGCCCAACATTATTAATTGGTATTAGGTGACCAATGTGAGCAAACTGAGCGATGTTAAAGCCACTGAAGCTCAAACTCATTGAATTGCGAGTAGCATTTTCAGTGCTGGTACCGGTACCATCGGAATTAGTTGCTTGAAGTAGATTGCGATTGGCACGACGTGATTCGCTACAAAATAATTTTAAGAAAAGAAAACAATGCAGACATAATGAAATAATTACCTATTAGTTAACTTATAAGCCTTGTTCACGAATAAAAGTGCTGGTTTTATTTTACTACTGTAGGCCCAATAACTTACATAGTAGTTATAGCAGCCTTCAAAAGTACCTCTTGATTATTTAACTCTTCATAAAGAGTCTGCATTTCCACGTTGAAAGAGTTCCTATCGTTGATTTCAGTCAATTCGCTAAGGGTACAATCCATTGAGTGCGTATCCCAGAGGTTCTTCATTTGTAGTTCGAAATCTTTCTTCAGATCGTCAAGTTCTTCACGGAATGCATTATTCTCGGACTGAATGTTAGCCAACTTCGATGCCAGTACTGCCAGTTCGTCGCGCAGCTTTTTCTTCGCCTCTTCGATTTCTTGTATAACTCTCTTCACGTCAGTGGAGAATCTGTTTTCGTTGTTTCTTCTTTCAGGCTCAGTTTCCAATCCAGGTGAATCTGTACTAATGTCATCATGAAAGTCTGAATCCGACAAGTCAATCACCATTTCATCGTCGTCGGAATCCGCAATGTCAATAAGCATCTCATTTTCGTCGAAATCCGAAGATGAAACGGAAACCGAGTCAACTTCAAATTCGGCATGATCATGTGGATAGTCAGGATTTGGAGGCTCGGAAGCCGAAGTGACCTGGAATGGATTTTCATGTGGAACTTCATCCGGGTTCAGGGCGTTCTGGCTGGTAGTAGGATTTATATTTTCTTCGTTTGTTAACACTGACATTGGCGGCGTCATGGCCATGCCCATGTCAAGAACTGTATTCTGGCTTCCGTCATTCATGTTGTAAAAAGTCAGAGGTTCAATTACCTGCAGATAAAAGATGAGACTATATATTAAACATATTAACATGTATCTACTATATACCTAATGCGATAATTATGCTGGTTTCCATATTAACATTTGTGATACAGCTTCCTATTGTACATAAGCCTGTAAAAGCAAGCAAATAAAATTTTACTTATTGCGACTTGGTTCGCCATACAAAGTATTTGTGACTGTGCTCACTGTGCTATTTAATTTGCAATCTAAAACTTAAAATGATTTACCCATATTACTTATCAATTATGACTTACATCTGCGCTGTCAGGTGCCATCGGGTAAGTGTATATAGTAAACACATAATCAAACAAATCAGAATTATTTCTGGGAAGACGGTCACTTTCGTTGACATTTTCGTTGTCGTTGTTGTTCATGCTGCTGTCTTTGATGTCGAGCGTCGAGAGCTTCGATTATTATTGCTTGAATCTTATAATTTCCAATTATTATTGTTGCGTAATAAAATAAATAACTACAGTCAACTGTGACTGTACCGTCCGTATCGTGTAAGTAAACTTACTGGCAATTCAATTCGATTGTGCTTGATTAAAACTTTTAAAATGTTCTCAAGATTATTTTCCGTAGAATGTCGTACTAAATGCTTTAGAAATTACTGACTGGAGATGGGTTGTGATAACAAAGGTAACATAATACTTTGATGAAGTTGATATCTAGTAAAGGCGGCGAACTTTCACCTTCGTCTTTGTCTTTGATTCCTCTGTTTGACTTTTGACAGTACGTAAAGTTATAAACATACTAGGCCTAGTCACTAGTCAGTCAGTCAAAAACACTACTAAAATTAACTACACGCAACATCCAAATCCAACTCTGCAGAATAAAACGAAGAACAAAAACTGGAACAGCAGAACTGCTTGACTGACTTTAGTGAGTTAATATTCAAAAGATAATTAGGTTGGTATCTATTCAAATTACTGCTGGCTGCTAAAACACTAATCCTTAAGATGAAATACCACAAGCTTGATTCTAAAATGTGTCGTATACACTGCGGAGTTAGGACTAGGACTAGAAAAGGAGTATGGAAGCGTCCATAAGTAGTGTCAAGTGTAGGGTCAATGGGTAATGGGTCCACTAACTAGTAAGAATGACATCCCATGTTGAAGATAGCCATTTACGCAATGGTTAAGTTGTTGACAGGGGGGTCATAGGGTACTATACTATTTAATTACCCCATACTAATTAGAAATGGGGATATTTGAATGACATAATGACATCATTTATGGATGGCCCCTAGTCAAGCGACGGAGTGACATATATTAATTGGCTATGATATGGTATGGTTTTCCTACTAAGAAAGACAACTTTATTCAAAATAAACTTATAGTATACAGTAAGACACTGCCCTATTACCATAATTTATGTATTTTATCTTATCGTTAGTTTAACATCTACAGTCATCTACTACTTCTACTAGACCAAGATTACGATTGATGGCTTTAGTTTTTTTTGTATTTTATCAGCCATGTAGTATTGGCATAATTCCCACTATAAGGAATACAGACATTTTAGTCATATTATAATTAGCAGCCAACTTCTGTTATAGTCTATATACTGTAATTCTGTGATTGTTATTGTTAGGATTTACCTTCTTCCATTCTGCCTCCGTTTTCTGTTGTACTTAAAATCAAAGGGCTCCAAATCCACCAGATTGTTTAAATATTTATGATAAGAAAAATAGTGTGTATTTTTATGTATTTGACGGATCAGTTCCTCGCTTGTCATCGTATTCATTTAAGAAAAATTGAAAAAAATGAGGTCATAACATTTTTGTGTGTATTATTATTTTTATTATAACTATAATATATTATGGAGTATACTACTTTAATACGTATGTCTTTGTGAACTTTCTTCGAGCTTTAAATGATATCTATCGTATTACGCCTTTATTTAAGGAAGATATATTTTTAAAATGCGTAATACTGTTATGTATATAGAAGTATTTTTAAGCTACAATATATTATTATTCCAAGTTTTCATCAAGTATTCAAGTTCACATCATTGATAATAATTGACATGTATAATAATCTTTTTGTGTGGTTTGTTATATCACTACATCTTTTATTTTATAAACTGATGATGATAGGGTCTGTGAAGAACCAAAATGACCCATATCCAACTTAAGCTAGAGTCTAAATTAGCTATGTCATAAAAACACTAAATAATAAAGATGCGTTAGATCGTTTTGAACCGTGCAAAATATTCTGGTTACATGTTTTTGAAACGTGCAAAATATTCTAGTTACATGTTTTCGAAAAATCCAAAACGTTCTTTTTACACTTTTTTTGAATGTGCAGAGTGTGAACTTTGTTTACTTTGCTAGATCCGCAATCCACATAAGATATCCCCTGAAGAAACAATACAAACCATTTAAGATTACCTACAATCAAAATAGCATATCTGCATACATTTCATAATAATTAATAACTAATACGAATATTGAATTAATGGGTCTTGCATTAGTACAACATCGTCGAAAATTCGATAGAACAAGTAAATATTTATTTACAACTGGCGCGAGTGGCGCGGCAATTATGCATGCCATAAAGACAAAGTAAGAATAACATACATTTTTCAAAACGGTTTGTTTAAAATGTAATTTTCTTGACTTTTTACTTCAAGAAAATTTCGGAAATTCAAATTCGCATAAAATGGAGATAAGCGATTTTGCAACCGAACGACTATACTAGCAGTTACTATAGTCACAGTAGAAGAAGTTATGATACAATTCATTTAAATCCATGTTTTTAAGCAAGGTACTTAGGTTCCCATGTAAGTAAGTAACTAGGACAATGAAAATGGCAATGGGAATTGTATACCGCCGTAATTTAACTAACCGATGAAAAGACAAGAATTGAGTGCCTTCATAATTCGATTATATACTAAACTGACTTTTTCCCACAATATCAAAACTTTCCGCATGATTAAATCCCATCAAGCTATTTCGTTTTTAATTTAAATCAAATTGTTACTGAATTACATACATTCTAATAGATCATAAACGAATATATTTTATGTCCCACACAATACCTTATTACAAAGTAGGTTCGTTTCTTATCAACTTTGTTTCAAATTAAAGCTTTTGCAAATATTTGTCGATCGATATAAAATGAAGCAGAATTACATTACGCTTACATTTAAAATCATAATAAAATTCTATCAAGTTTAGGATCGTCCATAAAAGACGTCAAATGTAGGTTCTATGGGTCTACTTGGCTATTGATATCATCCCATGTTACAGATATCCATTTTCGCAATAGTTATGCGTTATGCTGGTGGCAGGGGGCTCATAGGGTCCTTGAAATCTCGATATTTTGACGGCATCAATTACTGACGACCCCTTAAGTATCACATGAATTACCCTACGAATTGCCCACATTAGTTGTAATTATGAAAATGCTAAAACAATTTGCCAATAGACGTAATTGTACGTAGGGGAAAAGTGTGTTGTAAATTTTATTACGCAGTGAAAGCTGTGCGTCTTTGTCAAGTAGACAAAGAAATAAGTTAAAAAATAGAATTTCTTCAATTCTCAATTGTATTTGAAAACTTCTTGGAAGGTAATAGAAAAAATGTTGCTGGGACCGATGGGGCGGGACTATCTTTTCAAATCCCTTCGGATTGGAGTTCATCTCCGTATTTTCCCGTTTGAGCTGAATCAGGAGAACAAATCATTGACATTGACTTCTTCTAAAATTCGACTGGGCCTCTGGATCTTTAATTTCTTGTACTGTTTAGTTGGAGCTGTTGTCCTCACATACCGTATGGTACGGACGGCCGGGTTCAAAATGACGATGCTCATGGGATTCACGAGTTCCCTCTCGTTCGCCCAGATCCAAAATCTCCTCACGATTCTCGTCGCAGTGTTCCTCTCCTGGCTCTGTCTCTATCTTCAAGTGGTCCTCTTTCTCGTGTACAAACAGTTTCCGGGATGTTTCCAGCAGATCATGAACTACGAAGAGTACTTTTGCAGGAGGTACGCGTCCAAGGGGAAATTCATGGAGGAGCGATCTCGGACGGATTTGCTCGGCTACCTCGCTGCGGCTCTGGTGTACGGTCAGTACTTATTCGGGATCTGGGGCATTCTCACGCTGTTTCTCAATCCGTCCATTCCTATACATTTTTTTGAGCTCGGAGGGATGCCCACGAATTCCTATGTTGACTTGGGAAAATATGTCGTGAATGTTCTGCTGGCCCAATACTTTGGCTTCACGTTGATTTCTCACACCTGCCTTTGGCTCACATTCCACGGACTTATTGTCATTTTCGTGATTACAATCTTGAAGGAAATGAGGTGAGAATTAAGAAGTAACAGAGTTAAAAATCCAAATACAAAACTACTGTAGCGTTTAATAATTAGATAACTTCGAGCAAGATCAGTTTTTAAGTTTTTAATATGGTTTTAATTTTTAATTCATTCATAGTTTTATACCTATAGGAAATGCATTGTCCTACTACTAAATAATTTGTCAGTCAAGCTGCATAGCTTTCCACTTGCAATACCTAATTTTGTTTTGTAGAAATGCGTCATGGAAAAGCAACGCGGATGGAACTACGCCGACTCAGTGGACGAGAGACATTCTCCGCTACCCTACTGCAACGGTGAGGACCTACCGGGAATTGGGGATCCTCATGAAAATTGGACACGACGTCGGCTACTTGACTCTGCTCAATTCCCAAGTCACCCTCTACATACTCATCGTCTTTGCCAACTACATGCTAATTCGTATCGATAATATTGGTTTCAGAATGGCGTCTGCCAACGCCGTAGTCACCAATACTCTCTTGTTTTTTACGGAGTGCATTCTTTTCGACAAAGTACACACAACATCCAAAGATTTTCTGGACGAATGGTTGGCCCCTGATTTGGATGAATATCACGTGGGACCAAGTCCGAGAGTTAAAAGGTTGGGGCCTGCTTCTGGCGCTGCCTCTGGCGCTGCCTCTGGCGCTGCCTCTGGCGCTGCCTCTGGCGCTGCCTCTGGCGCTGCATCTGGCGCTGCATCTGGCGCTGCATCTGGCGCTGCATCTGGCGCTGCCTCTGGCGCAGTTACTGGCTCTGATTTTGGTACTTGCCTTGATGAGGTGGACGATGCCCAGGCACACAAAATTAAAAATCGGGATGATAGGAGAGGGAAAATCAAAATTGGAAAACCCACAAGATTGTGGATGGAGAAGAACCGGAAATCCTTCAAAGCTTTTCAAGTGAATTTGGGATGCTTCTCTCGTTTTGACAAAGATCTCACCGTTAATGGGCTCATGTGCATTTTAGGCTATCTAGTGGACCTCCTAGTCACGTGTTAGTCCTACCACTGAGAAATTAAGTAAAGCTATGCAAAACACGGGTAATTTCAAAGTAGAATGTACTGAGTTGACCTTGGCAGTAGTAATAATTTGCAAAATATTTAGCGAATTAAAACTAATTCGAAATTTGAATGTCATGCAGAACATAGGGATCTGTTGCTAAAAATTACATTGCGTTTTAATTTTGCACATTGATTTTTCGAGTTTCGAGTGGGACGATTGCTTGAATTTTCTAATCTCGAATCAATCTAATTATATTTAATATGACTGAAAGCATAATTTGGGGAAATACCGTCATATCTTTTGTGGTAGAAAGTTGAGGTGAATAGAACTCCCACGTTTTAATGTAGACTCGGGTATAGCATTAAAGAATACACGGTACTCTAAAAATGAAACTTGAGCTTCACAGGATTCGGATTCGGAACAAGACTTTGTCAAAGTTTCGGGTGGCTTGAGGACTTGAGGCTCGTGTTGCAATACTGCTTTATTAATGTAAATTAATTGTAAATTCAGTGAGTTTATTCTTACCTGATATGATATAGTGCAGTGTATGTCGATAGTAAAATTAGAGGGGAAATGAGGAGAACCTTCAAAGCAAAAATAATAATAAGTCGATTTTAGTGATTCCGTCTTATCGTTCCCTCAAGCCAATTCGTTTTTAATTTCAATCAAATTGTTTTTGCTGAGTTACGTTATTATAGATCATAAGCGAATTGTGCCGTAGAATATAGAATATCCATATTTCATGTGATACCTATTAAAGTTAAATGTTATATATTCAGTGGTCGATATAAAATAAAACAGAATTAGATTACGACATAATATTATAAAATCATAAAATAAATTTCTTAATTTAGGAATGGTCCATAAATGATGTAAAAGGTAGGGTGAATGGGTATAATTGGTTGTTATGATGTCATTCCATGTAACAGATAGCCATTTTCGTAATAGTTATGGTGGTGGCAGGGGGGTCACAGTCACAGGGTCTTAAAAAACAGGATATTTCGATGGCATCATTTATGGACGACCCTTTATGTATGATATTACCTACTTTAAGAGTCCTGTTTATTGGCCTTTCAGTAAATTCATAGCGTGAAGATATACTCTTTTGCGTGGGTAGTTTGTTTTGACAGGAACTGAAATACAGTAAACTACTAACTATACAGAAAAACACCTCCAAGGGATTTTGACTATTTGAGTATATTATACCTTTGAATTTCCATTACCCTCACATTCAATATTCCCATATCCAGTCATAGCACCAGCCAAAGCGAATCTTTGTAAGTAGTTTTCAGTAAAAAACAATGAAACTGCCGAATATTTTATGGGAAGCAGACAGATTTTCAAGCCGACGCAACTGTTTGGTTTTTGGTTGGAGTTTAAAAATACTCTATTTTAAGAATCCTTTCTTCGTCCTGTTGGCATGAGTGAAGGGAAAGTACAAGATTCTAGAGGCGAACGAAACACAGCTGCTGAGTGGCTTGGACATTTACTAGAAGTACCTTATTTAAAACTTGCCTTAATAACCTTAATAAAACATTTTGCACGTTTCAAAAACATGTAAATACAAACATTTTGCACGTTTCAGAAAAATGTAAATACAACATTTTGCACGTTTCAAAAACATGTAAAACGGACATTTTGCACTTTTAAAAAACATTTTAATAGAACATTTTGCACTTTTCAAAAATATGTAAAAAGGACATTTTGACCTTTACAAAAATATGTAAATAGGACATTGTTACCTTTTTAAAAACATATGTAAATAGTACATTCCTGAACTTTTCAAAAATATGTAAATAGGACATTTTGTAAGTATTTCTCAAAAACACTCAATTAGAACATTTTGACCTCTTCAAAAATATGTAAATAGGACATTGTTACCTTTTTATAAACATGTAAATAGAACAATTTGCTCATTTTAGAAACTCATGATTAGCATTGTAAGTATGTATCTTATTTGCCGACTTTTTTTGACATAAGCTCATTGTAATTGTAGCATAAATAGGAAATAAGTCATTTTGGTTCTTCATAGACGATATGTACAAAACACATACATATAAACAATTGTCTTGGTTAGTAAGAAATAAGTAGTAGCAATTAAACTACCTGCTTACACCCTCGTTACTTACCCTCGTTTGACAATAAACCATGTGCTTATACTTATAGTATATACTACTCAAAAAATAACAATATTCACTTTACAAGATTCCACTGCATTTGCAAACATTGAAAACGTTGTACTCGCACGTATAGTAAAAGTTAAAATTAATTGCAGATACTTTCTTTAATTCTAAAAGTAAAATTATATATTAAAAAACACATCCACCAACAAATTAGCCTCCCCTCCCCCTCCTCTTTCTTTTTCAAATACAGTGCCCTCTTTTTTTCTACCTATTTTTTTAAGAGTATATATTATAATTAATACCATAATTGCCATATTATATCATCAGGAATCAGGAGTAGCAGCGTAGGCAGACGGGAATTTATTGTTTCTGGGAATATTTCCAGCAATATTCTACGCACTTACTTAAGTACCGTATATCCTATAATAGTACGCCCCGCGTGCTATCCATATTTGGACCTCTCAGACCCGCGTACTAATACAGACCCGCGTAGTATTACAGACCCGCGTACTGTCGTTTAATAGCGTGTTAAATTGACCTGCGTACTATTCAAACGGAGACCTCTCAGACCCGCGTACTATTACAGACCCGCGCATTATTATAGGATATACGGTAAGTAGGTTCCTACCAATAGGTTCCTACTTACTTATTACTCGTTTGGTTTCAGTATTGTGGGGAGAAATGAAACTCTAGGCACGCACCCCGGCGTCAGCACACCTTCAAAATTATAAGGCATCTATAGGAAGGTATTTATTGATTGCCATTTGCCATTACCGTCAAGCTTTGTAATAAATCATTAATATCGTCTTTGAAGAACCCAAATGTCCCATTTCCAATTTATCCTAGGATTAAAAAGAGCTATGTCAACAAAAGACAGAAAATAAGATACTTGCTTACAATGCTAATCATGAGTTTCTAAAATGAGTGAATTGTTCTATTTACATGTTTTTCAAAAGGTAACAATGTCCTATATGCTTTTTTAAAAGTACGAAATATTCTATTTACATGTTTTTAGAAAGATCAAAATGTTCGATTTATATGTTTTTTGAGAAAAGTCAAAATATTCAGTTTACAGAAACAAAAATAAGTGCGACTAAAAAAATAATCCTGCCACCTCATATTTATTCATTATATTATTATTTATTATTCGTTGTTCCTGTAAAATTTGATTTACTCGACGTATCCCGTTTTGTGAAAAACATCTTGAAATACTTATTACATACAATTTTTAATATCAAAATAAAGCACAAAGTTTTTTATTTTAACATTTTACAGATTTACATTTTGATCTGTATTATCAAGACTGAGAAGAAGTAGTTCCTTCAGAAGCCTCCGCACAAGCCACAGGGACAACAAGCCTAAGAACAAGGTCATTCCGAGCATAACGCACTCACCCAGTCCGAAATATTTTTCAGCCAATCCAAAGAAAAGTCCAATAATGGCCACTGCCACAAAAATCGTTTGAAGTATGAGCCAAAATTTGAGTGCTCCCGCGCTTTTCTGAAATTTAAAAAATAAATTTTTTACACAATTCTAAATATTTTTGAATTGGTATTCGGGAATACGCATATATGTAGATAGATCAATTTCTTCCTTAATTCCTCAGCAAAAATATATTTTGGGCGAACCTGTTCCGAACTGCAGAACAAAGAAATCCCAGCAATGGTCCCCATGAGAAGGGGAATAAAGATCACTGCAAAGCTGAAGCTTATTGGAGGATTGATTTTAATTATAACTGGCGGTAGAATATCCAAGTTGAAGAGGTTTGTATCTATTTAGAAAATTTGCAAAATACATAAAATAATGGCAACTTCACGCGTAATTTACATCTTATTAAATATTTAATTCGGTAAATGTTATACATATTATGCTTTCACAAACGTATTGGACAACTTACTATTGGATTTGGAAGCTTTTTTCCTATTCATTTTCACTAGCATTAAAATTCCACAGAATTCCGGAGTAACTGAAAAAATTTAAAACAAAAAATAAATTAATAAGCTTAATATTAAACTGTATTATATTCGCATTCAGCTTGCATTCACGCTATACGGTAAATCGTCTGTGAAGAACCAAAATTGCCCATATCCAGTTTAAGCTACAATCAAAATGAGCTATGTCATAAAAAACACAAAATGAGGAAGATGCGTAAAATGTTAATTTAAGAGTTTTTGAGAAGCGTAAAATGTTCTATTTTTATGTTTTTTGAAAAGTGGAAAATGTTCTAGTTACATGTTTTTGAAAAGTGCAAAACAGTCTATTTTCGTGTTTTTCGAAAAGTGCAAAATGTTATATTTTCATGTTTTTTGAAAAGTGCAAAATGTTCTAGTTACATGTTTTTGAAAAGTGCAAAACATTCTATTTTCATGTTTTTTGAAAAGTGCAAAATGTTATATTTGTATGTTTTGAAAATATATTTCTTTTTTTTTGTAGATAGTGGATATTGTTTTTGGCTACAAATGGATATGGGTCATTTTGGTTCTTCACTGACGGTATGTGATTATTAAATGTGTTCAAATTAGTTAATATTACCTTGTGATATTGTATTGGAATAAAGCTACCGCTACCAGTCGCACCAGTTACCGTAGTTGTTTTTATTCCTTGAGCTATACGCCAATATTGATGCCCCAATAATCGCAATCGACTGTTGTCTGTGGAAGGAACGACTGAATATTGTTTCTATTTTATCCAACCACTTGGCTGTGAGTATGAGTACAATTAACTTTGAAAAATTGGAGGAACCTTTTTTTATTCTTTAACGATTCCAAAAAGCTAAAAATGGACCGGCTATTTTAGCATGTGTCAATTTTATGAATCACCATTTTTTCTTGTAAATTTCAATACAAATATATATCGGTAGTTATGTCTGCATAAATTAATAGTAAATGAACGTGTGGAGTCTATGATTGTGTCAGTAAAAGGAAAAAATTCCGTCACGTGTTGAACTTTCCTTTAGTCGTTTAGTCCCGCTCCCGTAGCAATTTTTAATGCGGTACATACATACAGACAGATAGTTTTCGTTGCCAGAGGCACATGTGTAATTATTCCGCAGATATTTATTTATATAGCAATGACCAATACTAATATAAGTATTTGTGTTTGTAAATGATCGTGAGTGAAACAGTTTTCATTTCTATAAATGTACATAGTCAGTTTTTTATTCTTATGACTTTTCAATGAATACAGATACATAATCCACATACCTATATGTATGTTAATGTTATCTGAACTGAAATAAGTTTAGTATTTACTTTCATTAGGTATCGTGTAATTTCATACATTTTCAACTACATACAAAATTCCTAGAAAGCAAAGAACAAATTGACATACTGTAACGTATGTATGTCGTCTGTAAAGATTCAAAATATTTTTGGCTGTTTCGTGTTGTGCGCAAAAAAAGGTCAAAACTTTCCATTTGCATGTTGTTTTAAAGTGCAAAATGTTCTGATTACATTTTTTTGAAATTTTCAAAATATTCAATTTACATGCTTTTTACAAGAGCAGAGTAATTTATTTACTTGTTTTTGAAAAAGACAAAATGTTCTACATTTAGAAGTTTTTAAAAGCTGGAAAATTTTCTATTTAAGTACCTTACATGATTTTGGAATGCAAAAAACATAGGTATGTTAGTTACATATTTTTGAAATATTCAAAATATTCCATTTACAGTTTTTTTTGAAAGTGTAAAATTTCTATTTTACATAATATGCTTTTAGGATCATGATATTTTAGTTCTTGCGAAGATAAATGTAATAAAAATATGTAATATCGCAAGCCATATTATTATGCTTCGCTTATTTTTTGTATCCTACTTAAACATCTCTTTGCATGTAGGTACTGGCCGTTAAGGGTTGTGAATAAGTAAATATCTGATATGATAATAATATTGTGTGTTTACATTATTTTCGTCTCATCGAGATAGACTACTATTTATAAACTCAGGATTTTTCTGCAATATATTATACCTACTTATTTAATTATGATTCTCTCGTGCAAGCTTGTTTTTGAGGCGGATGAATTCAAAGTATAAATACTTACGATACAAATAATGTTAGTCAAAGTAATATTGTTACATGTTTTTCAATAATTAATTCATGAATGATAATTCAGAGTTTAGGTTCCATGGTATGGTTCACAGGTAATATCGTATATAGTAAAACCGTTTGTTTTTTGTTTTTGCTGAAACCTTATCCGAATACATAATGATTACATTTTTTAAATCTATTAGGCGCAATTTAGTGCAATTAATTATAAAAATTAGATTCAAGACAAAGTATTTGTCCATTATCTAAATTTCTTGCGGTGTTTGTTAGTGGTCATTAGCTTGAACGGAAAGGAGTTCATTTCGAAAAAAACATTTTATGGAATTATTTGAATTAAAGTAAACCTATAACCTTAATTACGCATACACAAAAAAGTGTGTAGAGCTTCTACAATTCACAAGACTCACTCGTCTAAAAATAAATGACAATGGCTCACGTTTTTTCGTCTAACCCTTTTCGGAACTATGTATAACCTACTTATATGAATGTGTATATGTGCGCTGTGTCTCCAAGTACTTTTAGTATCAAGTTTAGTTAGAGTGACTCATACCATTTCAAGCATAAGGACAGAAAGTAGGTAACTATTTATTTATACTACTGGCACTACAATAATAAAGCTTACCTTTTATAGGGGTGGTATAAGAACAACAAGCACGAGTAAAACATAAATGAGGCTTCAGGCAAAAATTACGTCAAAATTTTGTCGATTAGTTTTCTTATAGCTATAGCCATAGCTATCAATAATTCAATATTTACATACAATGTTCTATATAGTACGTTAACGTATAGCAACAGTTACCAATTCTGAACGTGAAAATAATATGCTATACAATATATATACATTATTTAAGCCTCTTGACAAATGCTTTCTAAAAAACAATTTTGTTATTTTATTTTGAAATTAAATCAACAAACTGACGTAGGTGAGCAAAAGATGTTTGCCATGAAATTGTGTGAGTGTGCGAAATGATTAATCTGGAATTACAGTGAGCTATCTCAAAACGTCAAAACATACTAAATGAGATAGATACAATACAATATGATTTTAAAAGTGCAAAATTGCCTTGTTACTTGTTTTGAAAAATTGAAAAATGTTCTATTTACATGCTTTTGAAAAGGGCAAAATGTTGTATTTACATGTTTTTGAAAAGAGCAAAATGTTGTATTTACCTGTTTTTGAAAAGTGTAAAATATTCTATTTACATGTTTTTGAAAAGTGCAAAATGTTCTTTCTACAAGTTTTTGAAATGTGCAGACTTGTGTAAAAATTATTTATTTTCGTATAACAGTAATCCACAAGATATCCACTTAAGAAGCAATACAAACCATACAAGTTTACCTAAGAGCAAAATATGTAGCATACATTTATTACTAATTATATATCTCTTCAAATATATCAATCATTTTTAATTCAGTCAGTTACTAAAACGAAAGTACTGATCATACGCTTATGTGTGAGCATTCTTTTTTGACAGGAGTTGAAATACATTATAGATTACAGTTACAGACAGGAAAAAAAACCTCCTAGGATTATTGGCAGTTGAAATTCAAGAAATTGAAGCTATGTATAATTACTATGAATACGAATCTCCGCTAATGCCTAGACTTCTGGACTTCTAGACTTTCAGCTCCAAAGTTGACAGTTCCACGGCGATCCAAACAAGCCGAAACCGGGTTCCTAAGTTCCCTAATTACCTACATATTATCATGAATCGGAATTTCCATTACCTTCACCTGCACTCAATATGCCCCAGGCCCATATCCAGCCATAGCAACAGCCTAAGTAAATCCTAACAACTTAAACACAATTATTAGAAGTTTTCTGTACAGAAGGAAACTGTGAGATTTTTTTTATAGGAAGCCGGCAGATTTTCGAACCTTAAATTCGGCTGATGTTGGAGCTTTTCCACTCCATTATGTATTTTTGAAAAAAAACTATTTTAAATGCATAATGTAATTAATTCGGAGGAAAGCCTAATGTTGCTCGTTCCGGTGACGGTGACAGTGTCATGCCGGTGCCGGTGCGGTAGTAGCACAGAAATAACAAGAAATAATTATGTTGTCACCATGGTGGTTTTGATGTCGTGGTCGTGAGTCTTGTATGGCATGACTGCACAACTTCATCAGCAACGGAGATGATGACCAAGTAAAAGTTGTAACATAATAATAGCGTGTTATTTTAATACCTTTTAATATTACATGTATACATATCGTCAGTCATTTCTGGAATCATTTTTGTTGTTTTTTAAGATTTTGTCAAAACTTTAAGTTAGCACCCGTGTCAAATGTTTTTATCACGTTCCGGTGTTTTAAATAATTATTTCACTTGTACATAATACAATAATTACATGGGTTTGAAAGTGTAAAATTTCTTAAATAGAACGACCCCTATTGAATTTTAATCTTGTAAAGGGTTAAATGTTAAATTCTTCCATGGAAAACTTTTTACTTCCCATAATTCTCCAGTGGTTGTTGTTGTGTGCAATACATCAGATGATCTGTGTAACTTGTAACTGAAAACATTCAGGATGAATCATTTTATTATTTGAAATTGCTTGCTTTTAGGATGTAGGTATACCTACATTCGGTAAGGCGGGGAATGAAATGGGACGTTGGAAAACTGTGAGGAAGTCTGTGACGTGACATGTTTGTGAACACTGAACGGAGAGAAATTCTAGGCCAGTCAGATGTTGGGAAGTTCGGCCCTGGTACTGTTATTTTATCTCGTTTATCTAGCTTCAACTTGAATAGAATTAATTGTAGAGTAAGTAAATAATTCTTACATCTAATTGTAAAATAAAGTTGTTACTGTTACATCAAATGCTTAAAATAAGAATATCGAATGATGTGATTATGTGATGTTTGTTATGATGAGCATCGTCATAATATGCATCAGTAGCATACATTGAAATAAAGAGTTTATTTTTGTCGTGAAATCAAGATATTAACATAATACATGTAGATTACCTAATTTAGTTATGAGTGTCTGAGTGGCAAATCTATATGTAAATACTTTGGTTCTGCTGCATTTTCCTTTCTTCACTGTTGACTGCGCGTAGTAAGTACGTCACTTAAAAACTTGAAACTAGTCAAACACCATGTCGCATTTTCATCGGCCGCGTCCTCTCTACTATGTACATGAAAATAGTATGTTAATTACTTTTAAATAATACGAGATAAGGGCTCACTGACGGGCATGGTGGAATCTTTAACTTCAGTCTAAAACACAAGGATCAGTTGAATAGAAGGCACTTTACTACTTAATACTTAATAGTTTAATTCATCTAAATGTGTCACAGTCACTATCAACATCAACTATACTCATTGTAAGGGCATGCCAGTTCAACTGGCAATATGGGAACCTATTTAAATCTGTGAAAGTTAACGTCACTTCTTAAAATATTTGGTGGGACAATAATTACCTTTCATAAGCATAACTATACCTAATATATCACTACCTTTGTCTATGTAGGTACCTATGTATACACGAACATAATTAAATGGTAAAAACTAACTAATAAGCAGTTTTCATCATGTAATATATTTTCCATTTGGAAGTACTTTCTTTTTATTGAGTTACAGTTTAAAATTGGTATACAGTAAGATATACTTACATAGTATTCAAACTAACTGCTTTTATAAACTATATATGATTTACTTATATTATCACTGTAATTAAATTAGGTAGCATACAGCATTATTATTGATTATATTATCCAATCTACTGGTACTGGTCAATCCTAAGTACCTAATCGCTGGATACAAGTCTCTTTAACTTGATCGCCAAACAAAAGCTAGCTCGGCAGTTAAACTCACTTTGCATTATTTTTAGCTTTCTTTGTCTCCTGTTCTTTTTTGAATGACCTTTTTAAGAACTAAATATGCATGACTGGGTAAGGGTATATAGCTTATGGACCATGAATATTTGATTTAGACTTCAAAATTTCAATATTGTAGTGGACTTAAACGAATGCTTGCGCATAAATTAACACAACTAAATGGTACACCTCTCCATTTAAATTACAATAAACTGTTTGTAAAACGGCAACGAAAGAATCAGGAAAAATGAGTGGCTCGATCACTATAGTCAGTCAATACTCGACTGGCCGACTGGCTGGTTTACATTTATTATTCGGACGAACCGCCAGCAAGGAAAACGGGTGATTGTTATAGCTGCACAAATAATTACCGATTAAATAAATACCGAAGCGAAAGACGGACAAAAACCAGACAGAGCAGGTTATGCTAAGAAAGAAGAGGCGCTGGTCATAGTTTCAGAGCTAAACTTGTTGTTAGTTAATTACTCAAAAGGACAACTACATAAAGCCAAACTGTTTTAACTAGTGATTCAAAAGTTTAAGAAAAAGTAAGTCAATTTAAAGCATATTTAACTTTTTCTGTTTTCATTGATATTTGTGCTGCATTGTATTCACAGTTAGCAAGATGGCCAACGCCAACGACACTAATTATTATTAAGAAAATCACAATAATATAAACTCATATAGTTGAATTATGTAAGTAATTACTTCCATATATTATTGTTGCAGAACATGGACAGGGAAGTTTTGTCGCTGAGGGGCCCAGCGTCATTTACCCCGACCGTCCCGCCTGTGATAGATTGTCATTCATTGACCACCTGTCTGGATTGTGTTGTGACGGAACTTTGCCTTTGGCTGATTTTAACTACCGGGTAAAAGAAACTTTTTATAATTCAGTTTATACTACCGTTCACCGTGTAGCTTGAATTCTATAACTTATAACTCAAATTAATTCTGTGTGTAATGCTCATAATGTGTCAGCTAAATTCCTATAAATTGCATTTTATACTTCAGGTCAAAGAAATGTGTGGATAAGTTTGCTGTTCCCACTAATTTCATGGGTCTCATCCGAAACCGAATTGATTTCCTCGACACATGCAAAATTGACGACCCTTCCTTGACATTTTCCAGCATTACAGATTTCATTCATGACTATAAGCTCACCAAAACAAATTACAATAGTTCAGAGCCACCTGTCAAATCCAATATTCCGATAAGTGTCAGCTTTGGGCTCCTAGTCAGCGTGGTTAATTACACTGTGGTGAGCCTAGTTGACATTTTTATACAAAGACCGTCAAAATCATGGTGTATGTTTTCAAATCCTCGACTTTCGTACTTTGATTTCGATGTCAGCCTAACGAAACGGTTTGTATGAGAAAGAATATTACGTTTATTTCCAGGAAAGCAATGGCTGTCGGTTTGAATTGGACTGTGAAGTAGTAATGGTAAACGTTTTTTCTTGTATGTTATTTTTATTTTTATACAAACTTTCTAATGAGGATTTTAATAAAATTCTTGTATATGACGCTTAAAGCTTGTATCGCGATGACTATTGAGCGATACGCTCAGTTCTAAAGGCTAAACATAATTATAATAGTCTATTTTGTATTTATGTTATTTCAATGCAGGAATGGGAAGATCATCGATTAGCGTTTAACATACAAAAGGACACAAACCGAACTCGGGATCTGCATGTACAGTATCGAATGTCGGAGATTTGGCGCCCGAACGTCCAAGTTATCGATTCTGACAAGTAATAATTAATCCTAATAATTTAGCTGCTTTATTTAAATGTTGGTATTTCGTTTAATGCATCAGTAGATCATAACATTACATTAATACGAGTACGAGTGCCAGTGTGTCATTTACCTAATTAGGTGACAGCCTTTAATAATTAATTCATCTTTCCGTCTCATTGTGTTACTACTATAAACTTCACAGCCCAAAAAATCTCCGAGAAATTGAAGTAAGAGGCGGTTACACATTGATACTTTATGTGAACAAGAATGGGATAGCATGGTCAGCTCAGTATCCTTTAACTTTAACAACAATGTGTGGGCCAAATTTACTTAAGTATCCGTTCGACAGTCAAATCTGCTCCTTTACATTGGGCATGGTTGAAGATTCAAGTAAATATTCCATGGACTTGAGACTCATGCAGAAACCGTCAAACCACGTGCCAATGGTAAATGTTGAGATAATTTTACATATAATTATATTATAAAAATGTGGCCTCAACGTGCTCTAATTTATGTATTTTTCTGTATAATATATTAGTCATTTGATTTGATTTTGGTACAGCTCTAATGGCTCTAAATAAATAATAGTTTAATAATTATTATTATTACTGAATTTTTATTTTCCCTAGATAAATGGTCTGGAAGATCGCATCCACCCTCCCGACCTAGCAGATTTGAATTGGACGGTGGTAAATTGGAATGGAACCAGAAGGGTTGTCTTGCATCCCTGCTGCCCTGATCCCATAGCAGAACTCATTTTTACCTTTGAATTACGCAGAAACATTATGCCCTGGCTGGTCGTTATCTTTTCTCTGTCTCTTTGTAAATAGAATTTAGCACTCTCTTCATGTTAATTTCGTGTTAGTACAGTTTTACAAGTACATTGTTTGGGCCATTTAAATCCGAATTACAACCACAAGAATATTCCGTTTCACTTAATGCTATATTTTTTTTTTAAATTAATACAGTCAGCTTCGTACTGAATGTGGTTGTAGGCGTGTTTTTGCCATTGACGCCACGCATACCAAATTGGTTAACTTGGTGTGTAGGTATATTTGCCTTGGTGATGCTCTTCCTGAATTTGGGGTTGACCATCTATACTGCTGTTTCACTTAGGCACAACCGCGGGGGAACGCCTTTGCTCCGTAATTTGAGATAAACTTAATTTATTTTTTCTTAAATTTTTATGTTGTAGCAGCGAAATGCATTATTAATCTAAACTAAAGTAATTGCCAGAAATGCTTGTATCCATAATTAAAATAACGTAAACTAGATAAGGCTCTAAGTTTGTTATGGACTATTTTAATTACAGTTTATTGCCTTGAGTTAAATTTGGGGATTGATGTTGTCTCAACTGCAGTGGTTACCTGTGGGTGGTGCTGTTTGCGTAAGAATATACGGGTTCCGAGATTCATTCGAACACTAATTCACAGTCGCCTATTGCTACAATGCCACTGTCTTTGCCAGTTCATTCAGCAGTTGCAGCAGGTGGGTATTTTGCTGACAATTGTTAGTATGTAACTGATTGACAGTTTCTATGCAGCAGTTGTTGTTGTTGATGCTGTTATTTATTTTAATTTCTGTATTGCATTTTGTATTTAATATAAATATCGTCTGTGCAAAACCAAAATAACCAATTTCCATTTGTAGCTAAAAACAATATGCACTATCTGCTAAAATATTGAAACATGTCTTGAAAGCATTTAAATTAAATATTTTGCACTTTTCAAAAGCATTTAAATGGAGCATTTTCCTTTTTTCAAAAACATGCAAATAAAATATTTTGCACTTTTCAAAAACATGTGAATAGAACATTTTACACTTTTCAAAAACATAGAAATAGAAAATTTTACACTTTTCAAAAACATGGAAATAGAACATTTTACACTTTTAAAAAACAAGGAAATAGAACATTTTACACTTTTCAAAAATTCGTAATTAACATTGTACATATGTGTCTCATTTTGTTTTTATGACATAGCTCGATTTGATTCTAGCTTAAATTGGAAATGGGTCATTTTGGTTCTTCACTTACGATATGTTGTGTAATTGCAAAATAGTATTCGTGCATGAACTTATATTAATTCCAGGTAGATCCAGAGCTAGAGTTAGAGGAAGACCCGCCTTTGCCTTTACAGATTATGATCCCGATAGCTCCAAACCCTATTGATCCAAACCCTATTGATCCAAACCCTATTGATCCAAACCCTATTGATCCAAACCCTATTGATCCAAACCCTATTGATCCAAATCCTATTGATCCAAATCCTATTGATCCAAACCCTATTGATCCAAACCATATTGATCCAAACCCTATTGATCCAAATCCTATTGATCCAAATCCTAATGATCCAAACCCTATTGATCCAAACCATATTGATCCAAACCCTATTGATCCAAACCCAATTGATCCAAACCCTATTGATCCAAACCCTATTGAAAATCCCCCACCAGTCCCCCGAGTCCCGATCCCTGAGCCTGAGCCCAAGGCTGGACCATCATCTGCTTCAGCTGGAAAGGGGTGGTTCGTTGATACGGCTCGGCCAGGGACCAGCTATCGTAGCAGAATGGGAAGAAGGGTTGACAGCTCAGTTCCGCGTGACGATGAACCTCTCTTGGGCAACAGGGACAAATCCGATGAGGAAGAAGGGGCTCACAGTCACGGAAAAAGAGAACGAGGGAACGCGGGTAGTCCAGCGCCAGTTTCAGTTCCAGTACCTCTCCTAGTTCCTGTGCCTCTACCAGTCCCTGTGCCTCAACCAGTCCCTGTGCCTCAACCAGTCCCTGTGCCTCAACCAGTCCCTGTGCCTCAGCCAGTCCCAGTGCCTCTGCCAGTCCCAGTTCCTCTGCCAGTCCCAGTGCATCTGCCAGTGCCTGTGGATGACGTCCCCTTAAACCCTGTTGACGAAAATCAAGAGGAAGGAGCTGGCGGCATTTTACTAATTGATCCAGTTGGTGCGGACAACGAAGGGAATAATGTCCCCATGGCCCCTCAAGAGATTAGACGTCTGGAGTGGAATGTTTTTGTCTCTGTCATTCATCGTCTCTGTAATGTATGGGTTAATATACTGCTAGGTGGAGTCATTGCTATTTGTTGGTTTGTTTGAAACCTATGAACGCGATAGAAAGGCAGTTCAGTTACAGTTTTATTTTATCTTATTTCATTCTACTGACGTGTAAGTTGAATCTTTTTATTTATTTGTATATATTATTCTGCCGAGACACACGCGAGACATATGGAAGGCGTAATATATGCAATCATATAATATAATAAGTTAATTCATTACTCAGTCGCATATAACTATAATTTACATCTATTTTACTTTTTTACACAATCAGCAGTGACTGATTAATTAAGCATATGTATATTAATTGTTAATTTGAAACTTTGAACTATTATTAACGCAAAAAGTATACATTTTAAATTTTACATTAGCGCATTATTATATTCACGCGGCTAGATTGACAGAACCAATCCCGAACGTGTATTAACTATCGACTTAGTCAATTTTGATGAGTAATTAAGTATTAAGTCCTATTAATTATAAAATACCCATTGTATATTATTCACAGTATTATGGAAAAAAAATTCATTACAATCTTATATGTTAACTTTGTTGGTTGCCTTTGGCTGTTGCTATTATTCCTAGTGTTAAGGAAAAGTTAAGGATATCTGACTCTGGCTTACTACACTTAGTATGTAATAAATCGATTTCGAAATTGAGAGAGAGACTGAAAAGCGTGTGATATTGGATAGTGTGTGTTTTGTGCAATTATTTTTTTCTGTTGACTTAATTTGCATTCACTGTTGCATTAACTTTAAACCTTTACAATTTTGTCATCTTACAGCACTTCCTATAAAATATAGAGCCAGATAGTTTTAGGTCTTTCCGTTTGCATTTTTATCTTTAAAACTACGTACAGATCTTAAAGATTTTTCACGTTCATCTTCATTATACATTCAATTTATATTATTAAAATTTTGCAGTCTATTTAAATGAAATTTAATGTTTTATTTTGTAAACAGTTTTGAATATGACAACATACTAATGCAAGAATCAGCCCAAATTCTAATTCTGGAGATTGAAACTTTTATCCTACTTCAATACTCCAAAATCTGTTTTTAATAAGGACAAAAACAGTTGTGGTCGTTTGCGGGATGTGAGGCGTTTGATCGTAGCCATGTCCCGTGCTCGACTGGGTTGTTATGATTTTGCAAAGATCTCCCTTTTTGCAAACTGTTTTGAATTGAAGCCTGCTTTTAGCATTGTGAGTTTTTAAGCTAATTATTTTTTCTTTTGAATTTAAGTAATTCAAAAAGCTTATTTTCAAACTGCTTAGTAAATCTTAACTTATTAAATATTAAATGTTCCTTGTCGTGTTAATGATTTTATTTTGCAGTTGACTCAAAGGCCGTCAAAGTTACAAGTTTACCCTAAGGAAACCAATCCAACGACAAGACAGCTGACTGAACCTTACAATGGGCAGAAGGTCATTGTACAGGATATGCCACACAAAGCCACTTTTGTGGATGAAGTATACATGGACAAAATCAAAGAAATCGAAGTTCAAAATCCAGTATTGGTGAGTGTGGTATTTCGTGATAATAAAGCTGTAGCCTTGTCGTATTAATTACCATATGAATTTTACTCGTGGCTTCCTGGCGTCAAAGGGTCCTAGTTTTAGTTTTAGTTTAGTTAATTTGTTTTTTCACTGGTTCATTTAGCCCCCACCGGAAATGAAGCCATTAAGGGAGGCTCTTGCACCCACGCCCATCGCATTTGAAGAGACGGATGTGATAGAAAAGCCATTGGACATTGAACTGGCCTTGCCCTAAGACGGGAAGAAAATGTGGAAAATTCTGATAAAGAATCCGATGGTGAAGAAGTTACTGAAGTGTAGACGAAAGCCATGGATGCTGAGGCTGATACTACTGAGCTGGAATCATCTGCTGAGATCCAACCTGAGATTTTAAATTGGTTCCGTCATTTTATTATTTTTCTACGTATATAGATACCGTAAAGCTTCAAATAGAAGCCGGGTCTCCATTAAAGGCTGTGCTAATAGAGGCCGTGGGCTTTCCCATTTATAAGCGGTAATGTTATTTTTTTCAGCCGAAACTTGGTATTTTTAATAGAAGCCAGGGGGCTTCTATTTGGAAATTTACGGTACCTACATAAGTAGCGACCTTCTTGGAATTCTTAAAGTAACCAAATTTACCCTATACAAAAATCCTAGGTTCCGATCTATAATCAACCCTAATATTAAAGCAATCAATAGTACTAGATCTCTTAATTCTTTTCGAACTGTTCTTTGTAAACGGAAACGATATTTTAACTCTGTAATACCTCAAATAATTCGAGAACTCAACTTACTTAAACCTTCTGTAATTTCTAAGCTAAATCTTGTACATGACAAACTGTTAGAAAACTTCCAACCTCAATAATAATCATTTGAATTTTTTTTTTAATTTACTAATATTAAGTCAATACTTACTCTATGTCTGCTATCTTTGTTACTTTCCTACCGATTGTTATCTCTTTGAATCTAACTCTCAAATGGTGTCTGTATCATGAATGCTTAAGGACAATAAACTATTATTATTATTATTATTATTATTATTATTATTATTATTATTAGCATTGATTATTTGGATGTAAGTTGTTTTTCATAGAAACTGATATTATTTTACTAATTAATTACGAATCTTGCAGTGCCCATGTTGCTGGAATGGCATATTTAATGTCCCTATTTATGAAATACAATAATAAATTTTTTTCTATTCTATGATTTTTTAGCAGATATATACCTCTACGTACTCCAGATTCATTTAAAGCTTTGTCTTCATATAATAAATAATGCTAAAAGAATTTAAGTAAATCAGTTTATACGACGGCTAATATTCTCAAAATAGTGTTTCTGTTTCTGTCCAGTAGTGTCCAGCTCCACTTGCTGCACAGTCCATTGAGGGTCAACCCTTTGATTCTATGTGTTGGTTCTGGTTCTATATGTATGTACCTACTTATTAGACATATTTGTATTTGCCTTTACTTTATGGTGAGGGGCTGTCCATAAAATACCTAGTGCATCTTGCTCATTACCATAAATTATGATGCTTGAGGTCCAACAGGGTGGGATTTCCACCCTCAGTGGAATAGCTTTATGTCCTATGTAATTTATGATCTGATCTTTTAACCCTTTGGTTTGTGTCCTTCAAGTGTTAAACTTTTCTATTAATGTCTTAAATTAGACTTAAGGCCACTCAAAGAGGGCTACACGGGTGGAAGAATTATTTTAGTCTTCTAATATTTTGTAGTCCACCTTCGGTTTGGATTTCGTTAGCCTAGCAAAAGTGAATGCTACTTTTATTGCAGTAGAATATTTTATGTCCTGAATATGTCGCAGTTAATACGGGATCAAATGGCGACAGTTAAAAAGTGGGAGAAATTCTTTGCAAATAGTGACATGGATATTGCATTTGAGGACGTGATTGTGTGTCTGGCTAACGTGGGACTTCTTCAGCTTCAGCTCCAGTCACCAATATCCATGGGAAACCAACATCTAATTTGGCTGGACAACATACTGGAAGAAATGTACCGTGACGTAAGTAACTACCCATTGTCGAATTTTTATCCTTACTAAACTATATTATTACTATTTATACCAGAAAATCTATATGTACATAAATATCTGATTACTAAACATTACGAAAACGAAAATTTGATGATGGATTGCTTCATTACTCTATATGTGCATACAATGTACTCTACCGTAAGTTACAAACTGAAAATCTAAAGTAGAAACTGTTCTTGATTATGCATTCACTCAATAAAATATCCGTAGGTTGGTAGTATTTTGCAATGTCAAAACTTGCTGTTCGAGAAGTGTGATTCTTTAGCGGACGCTCACAGAAAGCAAATGCTTTCATTTAATTTGGACGACAAGGTTTTCACTGGGAAGCTTCAATGCATTGTCAACATTTGCAAATTGACTGTCGCTAGATCTGCAGAGGCATCCACAAAGTTCTACAACTCCAGCTTTTTGTATTTTCTACAAATAGTAAACATATCACATATTATATTCGATGATAATGTATATATGTAAATATCAAACTCAAACATTTAACTGATCGAAATTAAACCTGTCTGAATGTTTTCTGCATTATATCTGTAATTTGACCAGATCGACGACCTCATTGTCCGTTGCCCTTGGCGTGTGGAGTCCGTAAAGTCACCGTCACTCAGCTCCTGTGCCTTCGTTCACGAGTGTCCCGAGGTGTCCACGAACCTCGCATACAGATTAGTAGATGACGTGGAAATTAAACGATCCATTTCCACCCTCATCACGCTTCACGATCTTATTACTACAGCGGATTCTGGTTCTGATTCAAATCTACCTGGCTACGAAAGAAAAGATATAAAAAAAGATCTACCAAAACCACCATCCGAGATTTTAACAATAAACTTGGTATGAAATAAAATGTACCTACCTAAAGGCATTCATAATTTGTGGAAATTCTCATAAGAATATCGTCAGGGATTTAACCAAAATGGCTCATATTAAATTTAAGATAGAATTAAAATATGGTACGCAAAGAAAAACACTGAATGAGGTAAATGCTCTAAATCGGCTAAATGTTAATTAAGTGTTTTAGAAAAGCACGCAATGGATTATATCCATGTGGTTTTGAAAGTTGCAAAATATTATATTTAAAAAAATTTCAAAATTCCGGTAAATTATGTAGATAGGTAGGAAATATTTTTTGAAAGTACAAAAAGTCTTATGTGCGCAATTTTTGAAAGGGAAAAAAGTTCTCTTTGCAAGTTTCTGAAACTTGGAAAATATTCTTTTTGCCTGCTGTTAGCATCATGATGCTTTAAATTTTAAGTAGATAATGCATTTTGTTTTTCGCAAAAAATGGCTATGGGATGTTGATTCTGCTCTTCTGACGATATACACTATTTACAAATAATTATATTATACCATTATTTTACCACTGCGTTTATGTAGATAGTGGAACAGATCTTCAGATGCCTACCAGCTCAAGACTGTTTGCTTCTACGCCTCGTCAACCAGCGGTTCAACAACTCTGCTGTCAAGACTCTACTGAGACATCACAGCGACCAACTAAAGATCCACTTCGAATACGACATGGAAACTAATGAATTTTTCTGCCCCAAATTAATCCGTGGAATTTATCACAAACTAAAATTAGCCGATCTGACAAATACAATGAAACACACTTCAAGATTCCCATGTGCAAATTTCTCCTTTGTTAAAGGGACCATGGCGTCTCCGGATATTCAAGGATTTCTGGAAGCCCATGCGAAGCAAGTTAAAATACTTCATCTTAATCTGTACTGCGAGCCAGAGTATGTCTATACGAGCGGCAATGCCAAGCCTTCCGTGACCCAATTATTGGCCCTACTAACACGGCAAGCAACTCGTCTGCAAACTTTGAGTCTTGAAGGCTTTCCCGACAGATGGATTAATTATCCATGGTTTTACTCAACTAATGACGAGTATTTGCCGCCATCTGAAAATGTGAAACTGAAAAATTTACATTCCCTTCAGTTTGGAACAAAACCACCAAAGAAATTAGTGAAAGAATTGCTTGCCGTTGCAGATGATTTAAAAAATGTTACTACTGTGTACGACCTGATCCCATTTATAGAAATGAATAAGTTTCATTTGCTGAAAGACCTTATTTGGGAAATTCTCCCCTCAGATAAATTAGGCGAACAATTTAATACGCTCAATGGCCAATTTATTGCTAATTCTGTTTCTAATTTACGTACTTTAGGCGTTTATATTTCAGAGGTTGAAGCAATACTGAATATCCCGCCAAGTTTGATCAGTTTAATAACAAAGATACTTGAGTGTAGCGTCAAAACTCTTCGAGTTTTTCATGTCATGGGACCTATGGGCATTTTTGAAGGGCTCCGTTTTCCAGTGTTGCCCAAAGTGAAGGAACTTCGATTGACGAGTCGTCCAAAATACGCCTTTTTTCATCAGTTTTTTTCGTATCCATTCCTGATTTTCCCTCCTGCATTTAGTCCAGCTCAAGTTTTTCCAGCCTTGGAAAAGATTACAATTGGCTTCATAAATATTAATAAAATCGTATTAAACTGGAATGTATCGTTTGGGAATTGCTTCGAAAATAGTCCACTGGTTACTGTTAAACACTTGGAAATTCAAGAATTTAGAGACCTGCCCAAAGGATGGCTGGAGAATTTGGCAGTTGTGTGTCCGTGTGTAGAGTTAATTGATGTAAAATCAATTCTGTACAATTTCCCAGAAGACGCGGTTCAGGGATTGTGGAATTTTAAGAAACTGAAAAGTCTGAAGCTGAAAATAAATGTTGGGGCAAGGAATGCGTTTCCCACCATCGATCGAGTTTTTACAGGATTCAGTAATGAAACTTGTTTGGAATTATTTAACGGAAATGACCAGGCTGATCTTGAAAGACTTGGAGGTTTGAGGGTGCACGAGTCATTACTGGATCTTAAAGGTAAAATACCAACGTAGCGTTGTGGTTTTTTAGGTGCTTTACTTTGTGTGTGACTTTAACACGGCAGAGAGCAATGCACAATAAATTAAAATTTTTATGACACTTTCACTATTTTTCAGAGTTGACCAGATTATGCCTCACATTTGTCGATGTTACATTGTCACGAATAAATCGGGAAAATCCAATCATCACCCAAGTGGCTGGACGCTACGCTTTTGCAATGTGTCCTCAGCTCAAAGTTTGTGTCGGGGCAGAGGGAAGAACGCCAGAATTATCCTTGAGTAAGTATTAGAAAAAATTGAGTATTTTATGTAATTCAAATGAAAGCTTGCGTAAAGAGCGAAGTAAGAAGTACGCCTAGCCTACACGTAAAGTTCTGTTATTGACCGAATAATTGCCCAGACGCTTAAATCTTTTAAACTGGCAGCCGGGCGCTTATTTAATATTTTAAAGCTCATGGACGCGAAATTAAATTAGCTCACACAAAATATAATGTCTGAAAGCACATTTTTCCCGTTGTTTTTTATTACACGTGACACACAAATGTAAATTAAAGAGTTTTTTTGACCAAAATGTTATTCTATTATCAAATAAATCTTTTAAACGTGCTGTATTTTAATTTATTATGCTTATGGGTAATTTCTATACCCCGGCGATTATTGGAGCCCACGGCGTTTGTTAAATGCTTTCCACTGACAACACGGTGCTTATATGAGACCCGACGTTTATTTGGGACACGGCGATTATTCGGTCATTCACTGTATGTGTTATTACTACCTATCTAGTACTACATAATTCACCGGAATTTTGAAAATTTTGCAATACTGGATCAATTTCATCGAGCCATATACATATCATTGGAAAGGTAATCACTAGTAGAATTTAAATAACGGAACAAGCCTAGAGTTTTTGGGAAACGTTTTCAAGATAACGATGTTTCAAATTTTCAATTTTGCCTTAAATGTGTTGTATAGGCCACAAACTAAAAACAAAAAAACTGTGTCTGCTTATGTTTTAAGAGCTTTTAAAAGATATATTACTCGACAAAATCCGTTAAAATTGTTTAATTTTCAGTTAAGGTTTTTCAAAAACATTTAAAAACTAATAACGATCGTGCTTGGAACACCAAGTTATTTGGATTCGCCTTTTTGTTACTGTTCTAATGATATGTCATTTAAGTGTAATTTCATTGAGTTACTGGTCGAAATCTTGATTTAACACAATAACTAAAGTTTTGGCGGGGAAATTCAAAAAGTGGAATATTTTATTTTTGGTTTTATTGAGAATATAAAAATGCCTGTACATAAATAGGCACAGCTGCACCTTTTATGGCTTCTTCCCCATAATTTACAACCTGTAAATGGACAACTAGAAGGAGCCAATTCAAAATGCCTAATTTTGCTGCCCTTGTTTAAACAGTTATTGGAGCATAATCCTTAGATAAAAGTTCAAATTAACGTTTTTTTTGTTTACTTTCGTAGAATTAATGCAGGATCTGGAACCACTGTACCCTTTTGTTCATCTTCACATCCCAAATAATCTTCCTAGTAAACACTTTAAACTATTACCACGTAAGACGGGACCACAGGGGAATGTTTACAATGATGTAAAGGGCCTTTTCTGTATCCCTGCTGTTTAAGACTAATTATTTTTATATACACTGTTTATGTTGTAACGTTTCGCACTCGGCTTCTATGATAGCTATATAGTAAGTTCCTCATATTTTGTAATGACTTACATCTGAGTTGCCGAATCTTTATTCACCGGGCCAAAGTTCACAGTATTCGCTCTACTTGCCGGGTGAAAAACTGCACTACATGTACTAGATGCCAAACAATAATAAAATATGCAGTACAAATAATGTCCAAAGTGGTTACATTTTATTTTAAATTGGATGAATCGTTATGTAGTAGTAGAATGTAGCAGTAATAAATGTTTTAAAAGAATCTAAAACTTACAACAATGCCGTCCCCGACAAAAGCTTTTAGATTATTGTTGAAAATTACATACAATATTTTAATTTTTAATGAGAGCAAATGTACCTAGCTAATTCCTGTCAATATGTCAGCTGTGTACAATTATTTTATACTCACAAAGTTTTTTTATAATCAACACTTCCACAGGGCAGGGGGCAGGTTGTCCAATCCCTGCCCTGTCCGTCGTATAATTTATTACGATGGAGATTAAATTCTTTGGACACCCCATGCATAATTATAAAAATCCGCGAATACTTTTATTTTGATTATACACGTTTACGTGCCCCTGTCCTATAATTATAGTAAAAAATGTAGGGGCTGCAGAATAGACTGACTATAGTGAGCAAACATATCGTCAGTAAAAAAAACAAAACTACCTGTATCCAATTTAAGCTAGAGTTAAAATGAGTTGTCATAAAAATACTAAATGAGAAAAATGCGTAAAATGTTAATGACGAGTTCTTTCAAAGGTGCAAACTGTTCTATTTACTTGTTGTTCAAACAGTGTAATATTTTATTGAATTATTTTCAAAAAGTACAAAATTTAATGCAGCATGTTTCTAAAAATTGCAAAATAATCCATTTACTTGTTTTTGAAAAGTGTAAAATGTTTTATTTACTTGTTTTGTGCAAAGTGTAAAATGTTTTACTTACATGTTTTTGAAAATTGCAAAATAATCCATTCACATGTTTTTGAAAAGTGTAAAATGTTCTATTTACATGTTTGTGAAAATTTCAAAACTTCCTACATAACTTGTTTTTGAAAGGTGTGTAAAAATGCTCTGTAGATCGCGATATTTCAATTTTTGGTTGACAATACTTTATTTTTAGCTAAAATTGGATATGGGTCATTTTCGTTCTTCACAGACAAATATATTATGTAGAAGGGAAGTAAAAGGAATAATATATATTGTCAGTGTTTATCACAATAATAGTAATAAAAGGTTGTTAGCGGGGTCAGGGTGACTATATAGGATAGTCTTAAAAAATAGAGAATATCTGGCCGAAATCGAAACACGGGAGACTGGCATATAAATGTAAGGAAATCCTATTTATGTCTAAGTTCGTAATATTTGCATTGGTATATTCTATATATATTGCCTATATTGCCTCACAATAATCAATAATAATCATATATCACAATATCTATAATTTTTCTTGAAATAATTATCCACCTTTTTGTTATACACGCTTGATTATTGAAAGAATTTAGTAATAATTCAACTGTCACCTGTCACTAATTATAAGTATCAGTAATTTAGACGGATGTGTGTGTGTGGATAAACGGATCCAGGGCAAGATGAAACTGACGAACAGTTATTGTTAAGTAAGTGCACGCACGCGGTTTTGGCATTTCAGTGCTTCTTTTTCTTTTCTTGATCTGGAAGCATCTATCTATTTACTATTTGCCTACAGAATTAACAGAATAGATATGCTTTAAAGCGAACTGCTGACTTCTTTACTGAGGGACGAGGCCGAGGACTACCATCAGAGCTGGAGGAGACGGAGGGAGACTGATGTATGCTATACTGTACAATTTACTTACATATATAGCAGACCAAATGCATAGCATATACACTGCATACTGCATCGTCTATACTTCGTGCAACACCTCAGTTGCAATTGAGGTTGAGATAGTCCACTACGCACTAGCGTACTACGCACTTCATTTCGAACCTTGAAGAAAAACTTCGCATTCCCATCCCACGATCCCACACAGTACTCATAATACGGAGCTTGCGTAACGTACGCACTCGGGTTTCTGGAAAATCTAATAATAATATCTGTATTATTGCAAATTACTACCGGCACACATCTTACACATCTTAACTTCAATCTTTTAGGACGCATTTTCATTATCAGTATTGCATAATCGCAGAATTATAAAAATATTGCTACGATCTATTAACCCAAACTGCCGACTTTAAGGAAAAACTGTGAAACTCTCCGAAAATTAAGTAATCAGAACTATTGTTTATAACTTCGTTAAACTGCACGCTGAAACCCGAAACAAATGGTGCACAAAAAAACCATCACGAAAAGTGCGCAAAAGGCGGAATTAAATAACAAAAAATTACAGGTCTTCAAATGTAAGTTCTTGGTTTGAGTATCAGCAGCTTCCGTCAAAATCATACAAGTACCGTAAAGCTTATAATAACTCCCGGCTACCGGGGGAGTTACGTCAAGCTTTGCTATCGACCCGGGAGTTATTAGGAATCAGGGTAAGTATAGAAAATCAAAATCCTCTCCATTTGATTCGATGTGAAAGACCCCGGGAGTTACTACAGACCTCCAGGAGTTGTTAGAAGCTTTACGGTACCTGTAAATATACGTACAATACGTACAAGAAATCATGAAATGTATTTTGTTGTAATAAAAGAATTTTTTAATAGTTTTGTAATAATAAAGGAAATATTTTGCACGTGTCGTGTGGTGTGTTGGCAATACCAGCATATCGTATGTGAAGTACGAAAATGTCCCATTTCCATTTTTAGCTAAAAAACAATATCCACTTTCTACAAAAATATTGAAATATGTCTTGAGAGCGTTTAAATAGACCATTTTGCACTTTTCAAAAATATGTAAATAGAACATTTTACAATTTTAAAAAACATGTAAATAGAATATTTTGCACTTTTCAAAAACATGTAGGTACATAGATTATTTGGACTTTTCAAAAACATGTAAACAGAAAATTCACTTTTAAAAAACATGTATATAGGTACATAGAATATTTTGTACTTTTCAAAAACATGTAAACAAAAAATTTTGCACTTTTGAAAAACATGTAAATAAAACATTTTGCACTTTTCAAAAACGTAAATAAAACATTTTACGCTTTTCCTAAGCATACAATTATAATATTTTCTGCAGTTTTAAAAAATTCCTAATTAACATTTTTCGCATGTTGCCAATTTTGTTTTTGACATAGCTCATTTTGATTCGAGCTTAAATTGAAAACTGGCCATTTTGGTTCTTTACAGACGATGTAATATGTAAAAATGTTCATTATAAACTATTTAGAAACTTTTGAAGCAGGTTTGTGAGAAACACGGAGGGATGTGTATTGTATTAATTAGTTATTTTAATTATTTCATTAACAATATTATATTGATTCATTTTTTGGATTGGTCCTGACTGCGTTGTTTGTGTAATAAAATTATTTCAAAATGCTTTTGATTGTAGAAATAACCAAATCAAAAAATGCTATACACACCAGTCTCTCGCCTTCTGCTTCCATTACGTCCGTTTGTAATTGGACATACGATGAATTTGCATTGGAAATCTTCGTCATCCCCTGCTACACCCGCTCCAGCTGGAGCGCTGAGCAAATTGGTGAGGATCGACAACCAAATGCATCACATTGAACTATCCTTACAGAAGTGGATGGACTCCCTATGGCGGGGTCACGTACTCACCCACCATGCCCCATTTGAGCCGGAACGACCCGGTCCCTGGGACACTGAGATTGAGATGGACTTCACGAATCTCATTGAGCCCGAGATAGTCAAAGAAGGGAATGACGTCAAGTACCGAATGAGTGTGAACATGGGTGACGACATCCCTCCAGAAAATGTCTGGATGACCCTCAAAGATAGGAAGATGAAGATCCATGTTAAATTGGACGAAGTGGAAGATGAAGCTACTCCAATACATCATCACCCTGGCACTTACCGAGAAGTCATCTCCAGACCATTCGCACTCCCAAGACACATCGATGAGAACTCTGTCCGGTCCGTCATGGGGCCGCATGGTCTCTTTCAAATTGAGATTTTAATCCCCAAAAAGGTCATTCATGACATTGAGAAAGCTCATCAGCAGAAATCGAAGCCATTCCACGTTGGTATGGAGTAGCTGCAGTACAGTGCAGTTTATTCGCGATTTCGGTTTTTCGGACAAACTTATGTGTCAAAGCACAGGTAGGCACATTAGTGGCTACTGTTGGAGTTACGGCTACGAGTGATTTTTTCCCATATTGGGAATGTCTGACAATGTTAAAACATTTGAAAGCAGCTGTGGCCCACTGTTACCAAGGCATTAAACCCGAAGATTAGGGGAATACATTTTACAGTGAATAGGAATACATTAAAAAGTAGGCATATTTTATTCACAACACAATCAACTTACTTTTGAATAAAATTTTGAAAAAAAATGGAAAAACTGTAAAACGAAAAGTATTATATTCATCAGTATAATTTGTTGACTAATATGTTTTTACTAAATATGTCGTGTACGTACATAGTACATACCTAGTTAATTTGAATGCAATAATGATAGTAATTATTTGAAGTTCACACACGCATATAGTATAGAAATTCGATTAATTGAAGTCAGTAGAAGATTATACATTTTGAAAGTTGAGGTTGAGAGTTGATCAAATTAAAAAAAAACATCGCATGTTCAAACTTCAAACCAACGTAACGCAGTAACGCACGCGAGGAAGAGGAAGAGAGGACGATGACTGCCGGTTTTAACTTTGTAAGTTCCACGTACATTCGAGATCGTCCAAAAATGGCGTCATGGGTAGTGCCAATAATGGGTCTAGTTGGTTACTGATGACATGCCATTTAAAAGATTATTCACGCAGTAGCAAATAAGCTGATAATGAGGGAGGGAGTCTTTGGATCCTAAAAATTGCGATTTCTTACTACGTCATTTGTGGACGATTTCTTACATTTATCTCGATCATAATATTATATTTTCTTGAAACTTACTTACAATCCAATCAAATGCAATGAGTATAAAGGCAGATGACTGAGTCATGCAAGAGGGTACAGGGGTTCTTACACCGCAACCGCATATACCTCATACATAGTAATAATTGATTTTTAATGGAATTACAAAACACAGGTATTGCTTAAGTACCTGTACCCAGGTAGTTTATCCATCCTGTGAATTACTCACTGGCTCAAGGTTTCTTGTTATGTTATTTTGCCATTTTAATAAATTTCTATTACGCCATCATATATCGTCTGTGAAGAACCAAAATGACCCATATCCAATTTAAACTAGAATCAAAATGAGCTATGTCATAAAAGCAAAATGAGAAACATGCGCCAAATGTTAATTAACAGTTTTTGGAAAGTGTAAAATGTACTAATTTTATGTGTTTGACAAGTGCAAAATGTTCTATTTACATGTTTTTAAAAAGTGCAAAATGATCTATTTACATGTTTTTTAAAAGAGCAAACTATTCTATTAACATGTTTTTGAAATGGTTCAAAAATTTCTAACTGCATGTTTATGAAAAGTGTAAAATGTTCTATATTTACATAGTTTTGAAAAGTGTAAAATAATCTAATTCCATGTTTTCGAAAAAGTGCAAAATGTTCTATTTTCATGTTTTTGAAAAGTGTAAAATGTTCTATTTACATAGTTTTAAAAATTGTTCTAATTCCATGGTTTTGAAAAGTTTAAAATGTTTTATTTACATGTTTTTGAAAAGTGTAAAATCTTCTGTTTACATATTTTTGAAAAGTACAAAATACTCAATTTAAATGCTTTCAAGACATGTTTTAATATTTTTGTAGATAGTGGCTATTTTAGCTACAAAAATGGAAATGGGTCATTTTTGTTCTTCACAGACGATATGTATTTGCATTAAGGAATATTTTTGTTTATATTTTTCATCTGAATTCAATCAACTGCTACTTTTCGTTAGTTAATGTTAGTGGTGAATGGTAAACATTCGAATTATTCGAAATTCCAGGAGTTAGCAAGCCTGGAGATGTTCTTCCTTGATTTGCACTGCACAGAATAGTGCCCTAATATTGTAAAACTATTGTAAGAATAATATTGTATTGTATTGTAAATTAATATTGTGTTGTAATTGTAATTGTAAATTACAATACAATTACAATATACAATTGTAATTTATACTTTTGGAACCTTAATTAGACCCCTAATTAGGATTAAATTACTGACTTGATATTTACCATGATAACTATCATGTAGATACACGATTTTAGCGTAACAAAGGCTCAGAACACACTGCAGAAAATAAATTTGATATTGCATTGTAATTGTATTTACAATTACAATTGTAATTGTAATTTTATAAAAAATACAATTACAATTACAATTTACAATATTACGGCACTAGCACAGAAGTGCAGCTTTTCAAATCTCATAATAGTTCATTACATTTACATTTACATCGTTAAAATTCAAATTGCATATAGGGGTTCCCAAAGCAACTGGAAAATTTAGCAATAAAGTTTAAAAAAATTACACTTTTCCTTCATTTGAAAGGGTCTGCACTGTTACATTTGAGATGACGAAGTAAAACTAATTACTAACTAAAGTCAACTCTATAAATAAGTAAATAACTAACATCCTACGTACAACGTACGTGCGCTGATATAATTAGAATTTCTAGAATAGGGTTGTTAGCAGTACAGCGTACAGCAATGACTGAATAATGACTGTTGACAAACTTGAAAATACATCCTAAGCTGAAGCTACGGAATAGGAATAAATAACGCTCACGGTAATACAGGACGACGGCTTAGCTTCAGTCAGCTCACTATAGTCAGTTCTACAAAATAATTATATGCATAATTATTACATCCTAGAATTCTAGATAGGGGTTATACAAGGGGGACGAGGACACATTGGAGTTGATTGGAGGCACGTACGTGGTAAAAGTTAAAGTACTTATAGTTAGGCAGTAGGTAGTAGTTATAGGTAGTTGATACTTGTACAGCAAAATACATAATACGTCTTCAAAATAATACAGCTTCTCTTTAACCAATAAAAGATAATGGTAACCTTCCTAATGCCTAATTCATCTGTAATGGAAATAGAAATCAATATTATTACAAACAAGTACTTACTTAACGTCCTGACGCCACACACTGACTGAGAATTAATTACGTATTTGCAACTTTAGGGATCGACCTTCAATGACTTCACCACAAAATCCACATTTTTAGGACCCTATCGTCAGCTTAACTATTGCGTAAATGGCTATATCGTCTGTGAAAAACCAAAATAACCCATATCTAATTTAATAATGAGAAAAATACGTAAAATGTTGGTTAAGAGTTTTTGAAAACTGTAATATGTTTTATTTACGTGTTTTTGAAAATTGTAAAATGTTCTATTTACCTGTTTTTGAAAAGTATAAAATGTGCTATTTACAATTTAAATGTTTTTAAAAAGTGTAAAATGTGTTATTTACGTATTTTTGAAAAGTGTAAAATGTTGTATTTTCATGTTTTTGAAAAGTGTGAAATGTGCTACTTACACGTTTTGAAAAAGTGTAAAATGTTCTATCTGCATGTTTTTGAAAAGTGTAAAATATTCTATTTAAATGCTTTCAAGACATGTTTCAATTTTTTTGTAGATAGTGGATATTGTTTTTAGCTACAAATGGATATGGGTCAGTTTGGTTATTCCCAGACGATACATTTTGTACGGGATGTCATCGGCAGGCAAGTAGACCCGTTATTACGTCATTTGTGAACGATCCCATTTGCAGTTGTTGTTGTTAGCATCCTTATTGATGCTACGTGCTCATTAGCATGAATCTCTCTTCCATCTCGATCTCGCGACTTGGCGTTCGTCAAAATATTTTGTTTTCAGTCGCATTCGTTGAACTATTAACTATATGTATTAGTGCGCAAACAACTACGACTCATTCATCATTAATGGAAATTTCATTTGGAAAATCATTAATTAATTACCCGTTTAAAATCATTTAACTTCTGCTGTCACGAACCTCGCAAACTTCAAAGTTAATGTGGTTGGTTGGTGGATGTGCTGTAATCCCTCACGCACGCACCTACCTCGGTACCTATTTATAAGAATCGCACATTTGGTAGGAAGTCAGTTAGAAACTTACAGGGGCTCAGAGAGTACCATGCAATATACTTGTTGGTTCAATAATTTCCATTCTTACTTTAAACACTACGATGAAATCTAGCGAAAAATCAGGTCGCTCAGTGTTGAATTTCGTGAAGAAATTCATCAATTCTATTGCTGAGCGTCCGCATTACGAAAAATTTACGGATTACCGTGACTCCGACGGTGAACTTGACCTCGACCTCGACCTCCACTCGTCTTCGTTACCCGAGCCTTCGGTGTCGGTAAGCTTTAAAAAAATTACATATATTATTTTTTCTCATAATTTTTGAAGAAATTTCACAGGTCAAAAAAATTTATTACACTTTTTTTTAATAATTTTTATAAATTAACCAAATTGATTTTTTTTTCATTTCAGAACGACAAGTTAAACGTGACAAGTTTGACCTTGGCAGATGACGAGACGGGGGGAGCTGTGGATATAGATTTAATAATAAATCTAATACCAGTAAATGACATGGAAGTGGATCATACTCATAATGAGCTGAAGGTGGGGAGGGTTACTATGATATCCATGACCCCTCCTGCGGCTTCCCAATCTCATTCCCATCATCCGATGAGTTCAAGTCCAAAGTCAAAGAAGACTCGGGAGGTTCAGCTGATGATAGAAGTTCTTGAAACTGGAAGTAATACTAGATCTATATTGGAGATGACTTTGAAGTTCAAGATGGGGAAGGGAAGGACTTCGAGATGCATCTTACTTAATATTCTGTATGAGAATCTACATTTTCAAATAGAGGATCGGAAACAACTCTACTGATGTTGTGACTGTGATTATTAACTGCTTTAAGTAATTATGCACTTACTCTGATTTAAATTTAAATGTGGTATTGTTTATAGATGGATATGTATTAGTAAATCCTCTACTACTCTACTATCCTCTACTACAAACTAAATCTGTTTATAAGCTCTAGATCATTGTTTAATTTATGTTCAGTTGTCTCATTATTATGTACACGTATCCAGCTAAATCGATAAATAGAATAACATAATTTTTATGTAGCTATGTGCTGTTCTCATAAAATATAGGTATATGTCAATGTTATATTAAATTAATATTTGCAAATAAAAACGTAAGATTTTTTTTTAAATAATTAAGTATCGCTGGCGAAATTACGCATGGATATGGATATATATACATCTTGGTCTTGGTATGTTTCATCATAGCATCTTTGAAGAATCAAAATTACCCATATAGATTTTTGGGCCAGAATAAAATGCATGAATTTACACAAAAATTAAAACTCATGGCATTATAAAGACATGTACTAAAATGTACATAGAACATTTTAAACTTAAAAAAACATGTACTTAAATACAGCGTTTTGCACTTTTCAAAAATCATGCAAATAAAATATTTTGCACTTTTAAAAAAGCATGCAAATAAAATATTTTGCACTTTTCAAAAAGTATGCAAATAACATATTTTGCACTTTTCAAAAAGCATGCAAATAAAATATTTTGCACTTTTCAAAAAGCATGTACCTATATAAAATATGTTGGACTTTGTAAAACTCGTAATTAACATTTTAAGTATTTATCTCATTTAGTTTTGATACAGCTCATTTAAATCCTGGATTAAATTAGAAATGGACCGTTTTGATTCTTCACTGACGATATTTTGATCTATGTATTAATCACCTGTTGCTCAAATTCATCAACTTTATGTTACATGGGGTAGAGGAAAAAAGTCATATGTAAATACTGATGACGATGAGTACAGTATACCTTATGATGTGATTTAGCACACTTCTTTTAAGTATTCTGCGGTACTGATTTGTGATATAATTACACCACACCACAGTCACACCACATCGAACTAATGGAAAGTAACTATAACTACGTCATACGTAAAGGAAAAATTAAGTACCACATAAAAATTAACACTATAATAAACATTAATATTATATTATGCATTATTAATGTATCAGTACTTACTTACTGGGCAACTCACGACATGAAAATGTTTGCCATGCAGCAATCGCAGTGAATATTTTCCACAGTCGGAGAGCAGTGAGCAGTGCTAATGGATTCCAGGGACGACGAGATCATTCCAGATTCCAGATCTGACTGGTGCGGTACTTTAAATTGTGAGATTAAAACTCACTAATTTAGTCAGTGTTCATTGCCGTTCCCATTCCCGTCCAGCTGGAAACACAACGACAACGACTGGAAGTGTCTGGAAGTGTCTGGAAGTTACAAAGTTACTTGGAAGTACAATGCAGCAGTTGCAGTCTACTGCAGACTGCAGGTGCCCCAGTAGCAGTCCCCGGTGCCAGTGCATTAAGAATCGTCCACAAATGACGTCATTAAAAATCTCCATTTTTCTGACACTGTCATCAGCTTAACCTTTTGCTTATAATGGCTAACAGCTAATTCATATATTTAATGCGGGATGTCATCATGTAGACCCACACTGGCCGTTGCGATGAGGGCATTTGTGGACGACTCCTTACGCAGTTTTCTCTAAAGTAGGGGAATGGGAGAGAATTTTCCATTTTACAGAATGTTTAAATTGTTTGCCTCTCTTATTACTGAATACTGAATACAAACAAGTGATGTATCCCTCTGTCTGTATCCCGCTTTATACTCACGAATTAATTAAAGTAAGTAGTTTACCAAGTTTATTTATGACGCCAATCCATATTCTCGTTGATCCCTGGCACTCCAGTGCCAACAGGCACGTTCGCCAGTCGTAATTTTAGTTGCACTTTTATTTATAGCATTTTAGCATAATAAATTGGCAATTGAAAATCGAATAAAAATTGTAACGTAACGTGTTTCATATAGTGTTGCTTTTATCTCTTAAAAACTTTTTCCTTTCTACCAAAACAAAACTACAAACAAAATATTATTATGTAATTTCTACGTTAAGTGGTTCATGACTGGTGACTGGGACTGGGAGTCAACAGGAAATGCACGCTACAATCTATATTTGTTGTTGAAATCCAATCAAATCAAGGTGCACTTTGAACTTCAAATTTGAACTTTTTCTTTTGTGAAAGTGAAGTCGACGTAAGATTCAGCATTGAGCAGACATGCCGCTTTTCGAACTTCGCTTTTATTTCTAGGAATTGGGGTAAGTTGACTGTTAACTAACATTATCAGAATCAGAGCAATCAAATTCATGTTCTCAGAAAATCCTAGTAAGTAGTAAAAGTAGAGTTACTTTCACAGTTCAAGTTCAAAATTCATTTTCATATAGGTAGTACAAAGATCTCCTTTTCAGATTCAAAATTGACAGTTCCAAGTAACAATATGTATTCTTTAAGAAACATTACAAATGTATAACAATAGACCGTAAGAAATAAAATGAATAAATTCTATTTAAATTTTTGAAGGCAAGTCGTTATTATCGTATCAGTTGTCAATGTAAGTAGGCATTATTAATAAGCACATGCGTGGCTTGTTGATTGAAAAATAAAATAAATACGAGTTTTTTTCAAATCATACAGTTACAATCAACAATAGAGATTTCAGTTAATAAAAAATAAGAACTATTAATAATTAATAAAGGGGAGACTGGTGTGAATAATTTATATGTATGTAGTTGACTTCAAAGCGATGCATTATGGTTATAGTCTAATCCCAGTTAGTAAATTCATGCCATACTACTTAAACATATCAAAGATTGTCTGCACGTAAGTACGTGAGAGAATGTACATTTACTTTGCACTGAAAAGTCAGCAATAGTGCTGGCTAATAATGCAGATGTGGTTAGCATTAATTTGAACGATCGCTTCGTTTCAAATTTTTATAGTAGGGACTTACAGACAACGGTACATGTACAGGGTACAGCAGCAGTATTTGATCTCATGAAAATTTGAAAATATGCAAAACAGAAGTGTCTCTACAGTGGGGCACCTGGAAGTTATAGTCTAAATTAAGGTAACACTATCTTATAATAAACTATACCTATATTGATCATTCTATAAGTCATAAGTTCAAAAACTAGTAACTTTCATGATCGTTAATTTTAGCACTACACTTAAATTATTTCATCATCACTGTTATACTTATACTACATTTATATAAACACATATTATACGTGATGAATATGCAAAACGAATGCGACAGTTCTTTCGTCTATAATTGTGAATTAGGGTACGCATACAGGTACAGGGCCGCATTGTCGTCACCAACATCATTATCATTACACTATTTAACTAGATATACTTAGTCAGTAATAAATTAATTAGCATTTGGCTGACTAGTCAGCTACAAGGTTGATGCAGTGCAGTGCTTTTGTTATGGTTAGTATTCTCATTTATGGTAAGTTTCATATCATACCTGTATTTAAAGATATTTACTGCTATCTTCGTTTATTCTGAAAAATAATGCACAGTTTTTGTGCATCAATATTTTTGTGAACGCAGGAAAAAGTTTTATATTAATCGAATTCAAATGAAGCGTTAATTAATCAGTACGAGATATAATTTAGTATTACTACCTACATAGTTTTTAACTATTTTAGCTTTTAGTTTTAGTGCTAACGCTAACACTCAGGTATACAAGTACTAATTTATTGTAGTGTTGGTTTTTATGAAAATATAGTTAGTAGGATTAATTAAAAAATTAATTTCTATAAAAGTGGCGTTAATATTTATTAAAAATTACGTAACACTTCATTGCTTGTAAAGTGGTAACTCAAATCAATAGATTTAATTTCATTATGCTTAATTACCTGTAATTTGAAAACTATATAGGAATGAATTCAAGATGTTACTGACTCCGTGTTGTAAGGGTCGACGTCGCAGCTGGAATGTCCCATGGTCCATGTGTTCAAATTCAGATCAAAATTCCAGACGTGATGAAGCAAGAGATCCATGTTCGCTTAAAACAGTCCGAGTAATAACAGTCTCTGATATCAATGAAATTAATAGGCCATTGGGAAACTTATTGAACTTCTTGCCACCCGCTTCAGTAGATATTGAAGTTAAAAATGAAAAGGAAATCCAGCAGACTAACAGCGATATTTTACTGCAGGCATACAATGCACCCATTAACGATGTACAGCTGGAAGTAAATAGCTCGCAGGAAATAAATAATTTTCTTACTGAAACCGATTCCGGTACCGCTACCAGTGATTGCAATGCCCTGAGTTTGCATCAACAGGATCCGGAAGTAGCACTCTGCTTTGACCACGTAAGAAAATGATATTTGGAACATACCTTTAATCAATTAATGTCTAACAAGCTTGAAACTGAAACCATTTTAAATTCTATAAATATGTGCATTTTTCTTTGACCTAAAAATGTTTTTACCATTTTAGATTTTAGAACAAGTGCTAAGTTCACTACCAAGCTCAGAACTCCGAAACTGCCGCCTGGTAAGTCATCGCTGGAACTCATTTGCAACCTCACTACTTCGAAAGCAAAAACAATTTCAACTCAAATTTTCTAATAGTGATAAATTGCAAATGTTTGTGCTTCTTCTACGACAACATTCCCCCCCTCGTGGTCTACTCTCGTTCTCGCCGTTTCCATGCAGTAATTTCATTTTTGAAAATAAGTGTTGTGAAAACAATGCTTCGTCCAATTTGTATTCAAATTCAGTCACATTCTCAAAGTTCCTAAGTAACAATTTAGTACGCGAGATTTTCAGCACTCATGGATTCTACATTTCCGAATTATCTCTCAATTTTAGAGACTTGTCTCAAAGCCAAAGCAGTATACCCACAGAGACTGGAATTATGAAGGAAATTCGTAATATTCTAATTTATCAGGCTCCGAATGTGACGAGGCTAAAGCTTAGCCTATCCTGCAAAGTTGAGTGGAAAGAAAACTTTAAAGCTAATAATAGTAATGGTACCCTCCGTAGTTATAATTCACCACTACTTCGGAGTGATCCAGAATTTGATGAAATTCATTTAAAATATAGTAGAAGGACTAAAGTAAACACGCATTTAAAAGTAATAGACGTATCATCACACCATTTATCCGCAAAGCTTTTAGAAATGATTATACTGATAGCTCCAAACTTGAAAGAAATTATTCCAAATATGAACTATCAACATTATTTACTCCAACCACTCAATAGACTCCACTTCCTCAAGAAATTATGGTTCAAGCAGCATCAGCTCGTCTACATGAATGATCACATCGAAACATATGAAAGGATTGCGGATGCCAGTGAAGGAGGGGATGTTGAACTTCGTGACGTCTTTATTTGTCTTCCACACCCGCAACTAACTTTCCAGTCCAAGAGCTTTTATGGACCGCCTGAAATGACTGCAAGAGTTGTGCATGTGCTAAGCAGAATTCTGAACGCTAATCGAAATTCCTTAGAATTCATTGAATGGACAGGAGCTTCATTTTCAGAACATTCCATCTTTTTTCCTCAAGTGATGCCTAAAATGAAGAAAATCCGTTTTACCCATGCACCTAATCTCTGCACGGAAAATTTACTTTTATTTTCAAGATACGAAAGATCTGCTAGTGATGACCATGGGTCTTGGACTTCAATTTTTCCAAATATAGAAAGTGTGAGTCTGTGCGATGTGGGGAAGCGAAATGGACGATTTATGAATTTTATACAGTGTTTACACCTAAATTTAACTCCGACTGATGCAGTCAAGAAACTCTTGATACACACGAAACAAATGATTTCAGAGGACCATAGAGATCTGCTCAAAACATTATTTCCGTCCGCACGTGTGGTGATAGTTGACGTCTGTGATTGTGTTGTAGTTACTAATATGTAATCAAAATATGTTGCAAATTAAATTAGGTACTAATTATAATCGCTTGTGGAAACAAACGTGAGATTGCATTGAACCCCAGATAATATTCTCGTGAGTTTGTATTAGTTGTTTTGTTATTTAATATTGATTGTTATTGTTCTCCAAATTCTTTTTTTTTGTAATGTACATACATAAATAGATTATTTTTTATTTTTATATTAGGTATTTCCATACTGATGTCTGATATCTACTTTTAAACATTATAATAGGTACACGCGTGATTCTGAAAGTCTACGTAATCTTTAGAGAACCTGCACGATTTATACATTTTAGTCATTTAGTTATATGTATATTGTATATTTATATAAAAGTGTACTCCGACTCGTGCTGCCAACGTTGAAGAATCAAACCAAGTAATTCCTAATTAGCTTTTCAAAGTACACAGTTTGTTACGCTTAAATTTTAAAATTCAAAAGCAGTTCGTTATAGTCACCACATCTTCCTTTTAAATTACGTATTCTTAAAACCCTAAAGTACTTTAAATAAATAATACAGAGAATAAATATCCATATATTTCGATTTAAACGAAATACTTTGAAAATACGCAGTTTTAGTTACATTTAATTCATGAAGGACGCTAATAAATACAGTAATAAAAGACGACTAAATAGCCTGGTCAAACTAATTGTAAAAGGTTCATAGAATGCATATAAAGAATTTTTTGGCAAAAAGGGATATTTCCATCAAAGCAGATTTTACAGGGACAACGAATAATGAATAAAAGATGATAGGATTCTATTTTTAAAATCCCATTTTTTCCTACAGGTACTTATATTGCAAGTAACGAAACGTTATTACTAGCAGTTTCGTAAATCTAAAGACTGACTCTGGAATTTTTTAGAAAATTTTCAAAACTTTGAATTTGTGGGCTTTTTACATTTTGTCTTAAAATCAAGAACTTACCATGTCGTAAAAAGTCCGGGAGACCAAATTTTAATCGTATCGAGTGAAACCAAACTTCTTTTACCTTTTTACGGTTACAAAAATTGACGCACGGCAATAATTGTCTTCTATAAACTATATGAGAACACTCAAAAACCAAATTTAAATCTGAAATACATGCTTTAGGTGGACTTATCCCATTTTACAAAAAATCATTAGGCGCTTAGCCCGTTTTGTCAAAAAACGAAATTTTGACAATTTAAAAAAATTGCTTTAGTTGAACTTTGACCTTTAGCATTCAACACAGTAACTTAAGTATGTATCTAGATCTATTTAAATGGTGCACGCAAAGCAAATATTCTCATTTTTGAAAAAATGGACTCATTCCGGTTTGCCAAACAACTCTTTTCAAAGATTCAGCAGGTCTGACGCATATTATCTATGTTGACTGACATGTTCGGAGCGAGCGGGCTCACCAATGGGTCTTCTCTCTCTCTGGAACGTTGACTTCTATGGTATCCATTGCCATTTATGGAATTCATAGAATGCCCGGGCTTATTATGCATTACAGTGAATGCATTCCAAGAAGCACGCAGTATGATATCCTTTTCAGTCGTCTCAGTTGGTTCCTACATTACAATACAGAAGCTCAAAACTTTTTTAAGATTGCGAATTATTAAGGAATTAATTCAGCCAGCTCCCGCTCTGTTAACTGCTTTACCGTGTGGTTTGTAAAAGTGGCTAAAAGCTTTAAAGCAGCTCTCGTGTGTGCAAAGTGGAAGGTTTAATTAACTTATATATATTTATACTCGTTGACGACATGAAGACGACACGCAGACGACTTCCAGACTACTCGCAGCTTATTAGTGTGTGAAAACTTTTCAATTTCTACAGAAAAAAAGCTATGCGAACGAAATTATGCAATTCTGAAGAAATTTACAAAAGACGCAAAGCCAGAATAACAACTATTAAATAACGGAGGCAGTGTTATTAAACTAAATAATCGATGCGACTCAATATGTATGCATTTAAACTAAAAAATCTCGTTTCCTTTTGAACTGCCTACAAACAGAAAATATATTGTACACAATATTGTAGTTTTTTAACATATTGTTGGAACTTACAAGTAGGAAGATTACGTAACTTCGGTAAAGAGGCTAAGAGGCAGTGTGGTTGCATACACATTGCTGCTTTACTGAAGTTATTTAATAATAATCGCGATTCAGACCAGGCACGTTGACCCCAGCTAATAGTACTATCAGCAACTGCTGGAACATCTCTGGTATTTTGTGAATAGGTTTGATTAGTCTCGCTTAATTACATGCAAGTTGGACTACGTGCTGGTATTTCGGGAATTTGTATAAATTCCACCATTGGCTTCGGCCCTTGATAAATACCAGTGCTATGGTCTGATCGAATTGTCAATTCTGAGCAACTCATAGGCATAGTCATAGTCACTAAATAGTTATACGCTTAGAGGTGTAATTGAAAGTTTAGTGCGAAAGTTTCTCGTTCTTGCTCACGCATACTTTATAACGAGTAAACATAGCAACTTTCAAAAATAAAGACACAAGTCATCGTAAAAAGGATCGTTCTGCAATAGGCCTATTTATTGGCCTGAGCGTCATTTCAGTAACTTCATGTTGCCAGATCTCCTTCAAATACAATACAACAATACACAATATTGTATGTTACCTGTTGTATTTAATAGAATAGAAGGTTTGACTTACTGTAATAACTGTGTGGGTTGACAGGGATTTTATGTGAAAATTCCATACACAATTCGATTCACTATTGAATTCGTGCAGGCAAATAAAAATATTGCTCTTTGAACTCTCGGATCGACACCTTGGACGGAAGCTGGATCAATTAAATACCTACAAAACAAAACAAAATTAAATTCGTCTGTGAGGAATCAAAATGACCTACATGAATTTTTTAGCTAAAAATAGAATGCACTATCTAAAACAAGATTTTAAGTATTATTGATCCTATTCTAGAAGCACGTTTGTATGTGTAAATAGAACATTTTGCACATTTCAAAAAACATTTAAATAAAATTTTTTGTACAATTCAAAAGTAAGTAAATGGAACATTTTGCACTTTTCAAAAATACCATGTAGAGACAAAATTTTATACTTTTCAAAAAGTATACAAAAATAAACCATTCACTACTTTTCAAAAAGTCATATGTCAAATATTTTACCTATTTGTTCTATACGTACTAATATACATATATAGATTGTTTTTTATAGACTTAATGTTAGAGCCAATTAGCTAATTTTAATTTCAGCTTAAATTGTAAATGGGTCATTTTAATTCTTTACTTACGGTATTGAGTTTATTAGGTTTTAAAAAAATTAAATTAAGTAGGTACTAATCTTTCTTCCATTAAGAACTAACATTAAGTTAAAATCCGAAATTCGGAATTCCTATTAAGTAAGCTATTTTTCTTTTAGTATATAATTAATATATTAATATCATCACAGATAGCACAAATAATTGCCCATAATATTAAACAAGACGTACCAAAGACACATACAGTAGTACGGTGTCCAGCAAATAAAAGAGACTAGGCCGAAGATCACAGTCATTTTTCAATGTTTTCTCTTTTTCATAAATCAGATGTCTCCGGTGTCTACCTCCATTAAATTAACAATAAAGCAACATAAGCAAAATAATTCAAAATAGCTATGTATGCATGTCATATAATATGACAGGACAGATTAATTAAATCCCCCATAATGATTTTATATAACATAATTTTTTTTTCGATTAGTGGAAAGAAGTATATAATCTCCACATATATTAATTACGAATTGTAAATATTTTAACAATACAAAATTCTTAGAAATTGCACAGTACTAAGGACATATTGAATATTGCATAATAAGCTTTCACAGCTCGTTTTACATTTTCTTCGGGACTGTGAAAAGAAAGAAGTTTCTCGAGGTCGCGTCAGGATTTTAATGAGGATTCCAATGTAAGCAAGTACGACGATGACAGATGGGAGAGCGTACAGGCCGAGTATGCACATGATCTTGTAGGCTAAGTCATACGCTTCGGACAAAGATCCAAATGTGACACACTGAAAGTGCTGTGGAGACTTGGGATCACTTGCCAAATGGAAAATGTAAATCTGTATATACATAGTAAAGTTTGAAACTTGACATTTAAACCAATATATATTTATTTTCGATTGCACAGTACCCTTGTATAGTAAGTATGTTCTATAACTTGCCAGTTAAATTCAACAAAACTTCTGTACACTCAAAGCGTCAACTTTCCCATATACACACGTAGATAAGTACATTAAATAAAATGACGTTACATAATCTTTGTGTTTATCGTAAAAGTACGTTGTGTAAAATAAACATGTGAGTAACTGTCTTACGATTACATAAATTTATAGATGGTACTTCACTTGTCAGAAACCAATTTATTATTTAATAAGAAAAACATATTATTGTCTGTGAAGTATCAAAATAAAACAAATTTAATTTTAGTTAGAATTGAAATTTTCTAACTCAAAAAACACACACAGTGAGATATCTGTAGATATATGTGTAAAATATTAATGACGAATTTTTGAAAATCCCAAAAAACGTTCTATTTAGCTGTTTGTGAAAAGGACTTAATGTTATATTTACATGGTTTAGAAATGTTCAAAATGTTTTATTTCTATGTTTTTGAAAAATGCAAAAATTTTGATTTACATGTTTTCGAAAAGTGCAAAATATTCCATTTACATGTTTTTGAAAATTTAAAAATATCCTATTTACATGTTTTTGAAAAATGCAAAAGCTTTACTTTTCATGGCGTGGTATTGAAAATTACAAAATGGTTTATTTACATGCTTTAAGGATATTGATATTTCAAAATTTGTTTAAAGATACTAGATTTTGTTTTGAACTAAAAATGGATATCGTCGATGTAGGATCAAATCCGTTCCCTTCCTTAACAATACCACTGGAAGAAAACGGATTTGATCCTTTACCAGCGATATATGGGCCATTTTGCTTCTTCACTCACGATATTTTAAACTTGAGGCTAGAAATGGCAGAAATAACCCATGAGATGGAAATCGTGAGTTTTCCTTGACTTACGGATGATGCAAGAGGTTGCGTGGGACATGTCACTGTCAAATATTTATTTTCAATTAAAATTTTCATCATTATTTGATTCATTTTAGATTAATTGTTTGAACCCTTTCATTATCCATTATCCTGGCTGTGACGTAAAATTGCATTCATTGGATCCTTGAGATAGTTTTTGTTTAAATATGATTTTCTACGAAGACATGGCAGCATAAAGGAACCCTATAAATTAACGTTTTATGGCATTTTGTTTCGATTAATTACCGAAACTAGACTACAGGGTAAATAAAGGATTTTAAATTTCCGTCTCGGGTAAGTAGTTTCCAATGCAACATAAAACCAAAAAAAACAAAAGGTCAGTTCATGTATTTGTTGCGAGTGTGATGAGTAAGCTAAAATGTAATTAGTTCTACATGTCATACTAATCTGTTTGTCTTGTGCTCCTATTATATTTGCAATAAAAAGTTTTTTGCTTCTCAGATTGGAGCAATGAAGGGGGTTGGCTGTATATAGGACATTTTCTACCCGGATGTTTACTATCCGTGGGTATATCTGCGTACCGAGAATCTGTCATAACTGTTTCGATGTCGGTGTTTCAAATGTGCTGGTAGCAAGCATCCATATTTTATATGACACCTTGATTTTTATGAAAAATTTATATTATATATAGGAAACTAACTATCAAATCTGCGATGCACAAAAATGGAGCAGCATAAAATCAATCCGGTAGTACAAAAGACTTTTCTCCCGTCTTCTCAGTAGTACTCCAAGCAACGTAAAATTACCTATGTGTAAAAATCAGAATTTTAATATGTATTCAATATTTTTGAAAGGAGTTGCAATTTAAGCTACTCTAATGTCATATTCCACTTTTATGTAATAGAATGTTCATTTGATATGGTATGTTTGAGCAATGTTCACTTAAAGTACCAAATATCCCCACCACCCCCACATTAGTAGATACTTGAAAAGATTGATTTGTTACATTATTTGACGCACGGAAAATTAAAAACTCTCTACTTTTACCTTCAATAATTAATTAATAAAAACATTATATTACTTACAATCTAACAATAAGAAATGATTTTTAAACATAATATCGTCTGTATAGAGAAAGAATCAAAATAATTATAAATTATATCCATTTTTAACCAAGACAAAAATGCGTTATCAACAAAAACGTTAATTTAAATAATAATATAATCTTGAAAGTACGTAAATATATACAGTATTTTAGCCTTTCAAATACATGTACATATGTATGTTGGATTTTTCAAAAATTAAGTATATAAAACATTTTTCTCCTTTCCAAAACATGCAAATAAAACATTTTGCCTCTTCCAAAACAAGCAAATAAAGCATTTTGCCCCTTCTAAGAAACATGCAAATAAAACATTTTTTTCTCCTTTCCAAAACATGATAATAAAACATTTTTATCCTTTCCAAAACATGCAAATACAACATTTTGCCCCTTCCAAAAAACATGCAAATAAAACATTTTTCTCCTTCCAAAAAACATGCAAATAAAACATTTTGCCCCTTCCAAGAAACATGCAAATAAAACATTTTTCTCCTTTCCAAAACCTGCAAATAAAACATTTTTCTCCTTTCCAAAACATGCAAATACGACATTTTGCCCCTTCCAAAAAGCATGCAAATAAAACATTTTTCTCCTTCCAAAAAACATGCAAATAAAACATTTTGCCCCTTCCAAGAAACATGCAAATAAAACATTTTTCTCCTTTCCAAAACCTGCAAATAAAACATTTTTCTCCTTCCAAAAAACATGCAAATAAAACATTTTACACTTTTACAAAAAACTCATAATTAACATTTTTACATATCAATCAAAAGTTTTTCAACATAGCTCAGTTTAATTCCATCTTAAATATTGGATTTGGATATAATCCATTTTGATTCTTCACTCACGATATTCATTTTAATTCTAGCATATTAAAACAATTAATTAAATAAATAAATCAAAAGCACCAGTAACCGAGACTTCCTCCATCCTCGTAATAATTTACATTAAAATTAACTAAATAGTCATCTAGAATTACTTGGAAAAATAAACCACTATTACTAATATTACTAACTGACATAGTTTCCTGATATTTCTTAATCACTTATTCACTTAACTCTCTCTCTCTATCTCTCTCTACCGCGTTATTGTTTTTACTTTATTCTTACGACAAACAATTAATGCAATGGAGACAGTTAAAAAACATATAATAGTCGAGAGCACGAAAGCATATTACCTACGTAAATTAATTTTACATACGATTTAGGCGAGCAGGGCGCATAGGGCGGATTAAAAATTAAATGTTACAAGTCGAGTTTGACACAAGACGGAAAGACGAGCAGAGATTTATAAGATGTGATCCGAGTGAAAGCAACTGAGAAAGTGAAGAATTTCACTCTTCTAGTCACTGCTATTTTATAGGCGGCGGATAAATTCTGTAGCTATAAGCTGTTGTAGCTACATACCTGCTTACTCGCATACAGGCACCATATCCATTTTTAGTCAAAAGCAAAATGCACTATCTACAGAAAAGATTAAAATAACATTTGTAAATGTAAATTGAACCTTGTGCATTTTTCAAAAAACATGTAAATAGAAGATTTTGCACTTTTAAAAAACATTTAATTATAACATTTTGACCTTTTTAAAAACATGTAAATAGGACATTTTGCACTTTAAGAAAAACTTAAATAGCACACTTTGACCTATAGAAACCATGTAAATAGAATATTTTGCACTTTGAAAAAATGTAAATAGAATATTTTGCAATTTGAAAAAATGTAAATAGGACATTTTGCACTAAAAAAACACTTAAATGAACATTTTAACCCTTTTCAAAAACATGTAAATAGGACAATTTGCTCATTTTAGAAACTTGCGATTAGCATTGTAGGCATGTATCTTAAATTACTGCATCTTTTGACATAGCTCATTTTAACTCGATCACAAATTGGAAATGGGTCATTTTAGTTTTTCATAGACAATATGACTCATATCAGTGACGGATCCAGGATATGGTCATAGGGGGACTAGCAATGTTAAGCTGCCATCTTGGAAAATTGCCGCTCCTATCTCCACAATGTGAAAAATTTCCTCTATAACCCCCCCCCCGCCCCTTTTGGTCCGCGCTTGACTCATATAGCAGTGACAGTGAAGCATAGTAGGCAGAAAATTAATTCATATTTTCATCTTCCCATCGCCTTAGGGGTCGTCCACTAATGACGTCATTGGTCGGATCAATAGGGTGACTTGGCTGCCTTCTAACACATCCTGCAACATACGTTAAAGATAGCCCTTTACACAATGGGTCAAAGCTGATGACAGGAAAGTCATAGGCTCCTAAAAATCCGGATTTTTCCATGGCATTATTTGTGGACAATCCTTTATGCATAATTGTATGGGGAAGAGAAAAGACGAGAGTCAACAGGATAGTTTGATCTTTCATCCCTGAGCAGTGGTTTGGTTTTCATGGAGACTATATAGGAGACCTTCTAAACAGTAATTAATAACATTTAAATTGCAAAAAGGAAATTATGGAATATAACTTGATCCGTACTGACTGACAATCAGAGTAAATGGGTGAAGCACTTTAAATCTTCTTCAAGACTCGATGGAAAAATTCAAATTATAAATTAAATCCGAGCGAGTTAGTAGGAGTAGGAGTAGGAGTAGGAGGGAGAGGGAAACTCAAAATTCAAATACTCCGCATATTATCCATCATAAACAGTTAAATAGTAAGTTCGAATTAATTTAATTAGTAATTCGTATTCATAAAACGCTTCGCTTAATTTTCCATGCACAATCTAATTCCCTTATTACTTCCTATTTTGTACACCTATGTTAATTACGAATGATGATTAGTCAAGTCAAATATATGGGCGATGTGAGGTAAACAGATTCTTGCTACCCGGGCAAAATTTGCTATACCCGAAAAATTGTGGGAAGCATGTAAAGAGTTAATTTTTTAGCAAGAGAACACATAAAATATATGGCTTTACTATGGTGTGTGCGGTATGACTTCCAAATTTCGTTTATCAATGTGAGATTTCGTCTGTGAAGAACCAAAATGACCCATATCCATTTGTAGCTAAAATCAATATCAACTATCGACACAAATATTTAAATATTTCTTGAAAGCATTGAAGTAAAACATTTTCCACTCTTCAAAAATATTTAAATACAACATTTTAAGCTTTTAAAACGCATCGAATTAGACATTTTTACACCTTTTCAAAAACATGGAATTAGAACATTTTACACCTTTTCAAAAACATGGAATTAGAACATTTTGCACCTTTTCAAAAACATGGAATTAGAACATTTTACACCTTTTCAAAAACATGGAATTAGAACATTTTACACCTTTTCAAAAACATGGAATTAGAACATTTTGCACCTTTTCAAAAACATGGAATTAGAACATTTTACACCTTTTCAAAAACATGGAATTAGAACATTTTACACCTTTTCAAAAGCATCGAATTAGACATTTTTACACCTTTTCAAAAACATGGAATTAGAACATTTTACACCTTTTCAAAAACATGGAATTAGAACATTTTGCACCTTTTCAAAAACATGGAATTAGAACATTTTACACCTTTTCAAAAACATGGAATTAGAACATTTTACACCTTTTCAAAAGCATCGAATTAGACATTTTTACACCTTTTCAAAAACATGGAATTAGAACATTTTGCACCTTTTCAAAAGCATCGAATTAGACATTTTTACACCTTTTCAAAAACATGGAATTAGAACATTTTGCACCTTTTCAAAAACATGGAATTAGAACATTTTACACCTTTTCAAAAGCATCGAATTAGACATTTTTACACCTTTTCAAAAACATGGAATTAGAACATTTTGCACCTTTTCAAAAGCATCGAATTAGACATTTTTACACCTTTTCAAAAACATGGAATTAGAACATTTTGCACCTTTTCAAAAACATGAAAATAGAAATTTTTACACCTTTTCAAAAACACGGAATTAGAAATTTTTACACATTTTCAAAAACACGGAATTAGAAATTTTTACACCTTTTCAAAAACATGGAATTAGAACATTTTGCACCTTTTCAAAAACATGGAATTAGAACATTTTGTACCTTTTCCAAAACAATTAAATAGAACATTTAACACTTTTCAAAAACTCCTAATCAACATGTTACGCATGTTTCTCCTTTTGTTTTACGACATAGCTCATTTTGATTCTAGCTTAAATTGGGTATGGGTCATTTTGGTTCTTCACAGATGATTTAAGTATACGCATATATAGGAGATGAGCATATAATTAGTTTCTATTATTTACAAACTATGAGAAAAGCTATACTACCATGTGAGTTAATTATATTTCAGTGTTTGAATCATTCCGTGAAAAGATGTATTATAAAACTCTGCTGTTTCTTCTGCTTATACTTGTTAGATCATAATATGGAGTCCATTTTGGCGCATTATACACATTAGTGAATTTCTGGAAGATCCTTCGTCTTTGGAATGAATTATGTAACAACTTGCTGTATGTTTTGCGCTCGCGTTCTACTGCTGAACATGAAATAGGAAGAAGAACAAAGAGTAAATTAAATTGGAATTCAGCAGCACTCAGTATTGACATTGACATTAGTTTTTGTTTGGGCATAGCAAGTACTTACTATAAGCCGTGCACGTGTGTTTAGTTTTTGAGTGAGTGTTGCTGCTCATCGTGCTCAGCTTAAAATGTTGTTCTAAATCCCTTGACATGTATACTATAAACTTTTCAAAGCAAAAGGCAAAATGTTATTACCCAACCAACAAATACTAAAAAAAACTTAATACTGTTTTTTTCTAAACCCTGAACCTATGAATTCCCTTACCAATAACATATTATGAGAGACATTGATGAACTTTGTATCTGTAGGCTATGGTGCTATATGAGCGTATCTTATATTTTTGTGTCAATACCGTAATATAGGATCAAAGATGCACCAGTCGCACCCGAGGAAATAACTAGATGCATGTCATATCAACTTTTTTGACTCTGCATCTAAAGGAAATATCGTCAGGGAAGAACCAAAATGACCCATATCCAATTTCAGCTAGAATCAAAATGAGCTATGTCATAAAAGCTAAATGAGAAACGTGCATAAAATGTTACATTAGAGTTTTTAAAAAGTGTAAAATGTTTTACATGTTTTTGGAAAGGTGCAAAATGTTCTAATTCCATGTTTTTGAAAAGTGTAAAATATTCTATTTACATCTTTTTGAAAACTTCAAAATGTTCCATTTACATGTTTTTTTTAGATTGTAAACTGTTCTATTTACATATTTTTTAAAATTGCAAAATGTTCTATTTAAATGGTTTCAAGACATGTTTCAATGTTTTTGTAGATACTGGTTATTGTTTTTAGCTACAAATGGATATGGGTCATTTTGGTTCTTCACTGACGATATCACGAAAATCACGTCTTCCTTCACTTTATCCTAATGACCATACACGCATATATCAACTGATTGTAATAAACAAACTTGAAGCTTAAACAGAGTTAAATTGCCTGCAAAATCGCATGTGACACTCAAATATCATGCGGGGTCAGGACAAACCCGGTAGTGAATACACTACAAGAAGGGTGATATAGATTGCATGCTTACGGTATGCGATCTCACATAATGTTCATGTTGTGTAGGTATATCCTTATATCTTTAGTGAGTAATCAAAACGACCCATAGCCATATTTTCAGCAAAAGTCTATAGAATGACCCATGTCCTTAAAATTCAAAAATCTTTAGTGGATATTCCAAACACTTTTATACATGCAATAATGCTTTGAAATTCTACCTAAATATGGTATAATTTGGATTTTTTGGGTTTAGATCATTTTTTTGATTCACGAGTAATTAGGTACGCATTCGGCATGCTAGTAATTTTGGAACTACGTAAAATTAGATAAATTTCATTTTGGAACTACATAAAATTGGATATAGACCATTTTGAAACTATGTCAAATTGGAAATATAACATTTTGAGACTATGTAAAATTGGATATATAACATTTTGAAACTATGTAAAATTGGATAAATTTCATTTTGCAACTACATAAAATTGGAGATAGGAAATTTTGAAACTATTTAAAATTGGAAATACGCCATTTTGAAATTACATAAAATTGAATATAGACCATATTGAAAATATTTAAACTTGGATATTGATATTGACCATTTCCAAACTATGTAAAATTTGATAAATTTCATTTTGCAACTACATACCAATTGGAAATGGGAAATTTTGAAACTATGTAAAATTTGATAAAGACCATTTTGCAACTACATAAAATTGGGAATTTGAAATTTTGAAACCACTTAAAATTGGATATAGAATATTTTGAAACTACATAAAATTTAAAATAGGCCATTTTGAAACTACGTAAAATTAGAAATAGGCCATTTTGCAGCTACATAAAATTGGAAATAGGCCATTTTGAAACTACTTAAAATTGGATATAGACCATTTTAAAACTATGTGAAATTTGGAAATAGGCCATTTTGTAGCTACATAAAATTGGAAATAGGCCATTTTGAAACTACGTAAAATTAGAAATAGGCCATTTTGCAGCTACATAAAATTGGAAATAGGCCATTTTGAAACTACTTAAAATTGGATATAGACCATTTTAAAACTATGTGAAATTTGGAAATAGGCCATTTTGTAGCTACATAAAATTGGAAATAGGCCATTTTGAAACTACGTAAAATTAGAAATAGGCCATTTTGCAGCTACATAAAATTGGAAATAGGCCATTTTGAAACTATGTACCATTGGATAATTGGATAAACTTCATTTTGCAACTACATATACAAATGTGGATATAGATAATTTTGAAACTACGGAAAATTGGAAATTCGGCCATTTTAAACTACGGAAAATTGGTTATAGATAATTTTAAAACTACGTAAATTTGATAAGCATCATTTTAATTCTTCTCTGATGATTAATAGGTTATAAGAATAATGAAATGACACACATTTTTCCAGCGTATTAGTAAGAATAACAAAAATTCTAAAGTTCTAAAGCATATACGAACCATACGCTTGACTTATACATTTAACTTTAATTATTGTCTAATAATAATAATGAGCATTCAGAAAAAAATCCAAGCTCGGAGCCTAAAACTGATCTACAGGAATTCTTAGTTATTGTTTCATATCTTTTGAACTTTGAACTATGCTGTAGTAGAAAAATAGTAGAAATGCAAAAGGCACGTACCAATTTCTTTATGTGATACGTCATTCTATTGTTCTAAGGAGTAAGTATACAACTACTGAATTGTGTGACGATCTACGAATATTGTTTGTTTTTATGCAATGGCAATGTACATACAATGCAAGTTGTAAGTACTGGTGATGACCATGGGTCTTTGACTTAAGTTTTTCCAAACATAAAAAATGTGAGTCTGTGCGATGTGGGGAAGCGAAATGGACGATTTATGAATTTTATACAGTGTTTACACCTAAATTTAACTCCGACTGATGCAGTCAAGAAACTCTTGATACACACGAAACAAATGATTACAGAGGACCATAGAGATCTGCTCAAAACATTATTTCCGTCCGCACGTGTGGTGATAGTTGACGTCTGTAATTGTGTTGTATTGTAGTTACTAATATGTAATCAAAATATGTAAATTAGGTAGGTACTAATTACAATCGCTTGTGGAAACAAACGTGAGATTGCATTGAACCCCAGATAATATTCTCGTGAGTTTGTGTTACTTAGTTGTTTTGTTAGTTAATACTGATTTTTATTGTTCTCCACATTCTTTTTTACTAAAGTACATACATAAATAGATTATTTTTTTATTTTTATATTAGGTACTTCTACACTGATGTCTAATATCGTCTATGAAGAACCAAAATGACCCATATCCATTTGTAGCTAAAAAATATCCACTATCTACAAAAATGTTGAAACATGTCTTGAAAATTTTTAAATAAATATAATATTTTACGCTTTTAAAAAATATGTAAATGGAACATATTGCACGTTTCAAAAAACATGTAGGTAACTAGAACATTTTGGACTTTTTAAAAATATGTAAATAAAACATTTCACACTTTTCAAAAACATGTAAATATAACATTTTACACTTTTCAGAAAACTTTTAATTAACATTTTACGCATGTGTCTAATTTTGTTTTTATGACATAGCTCATTTTTGATTCTAGTTTAAATTGGAAATAGGTCATTTTGGTTCTTCACAGACGATATCTACTTTTAAAAATTATAATAGGTACACGCGTGTTTGTGCAAGTCTACATAATCATTAGAGAACCTGCAGGATTTATAAATTCTAGTCATTTAGTTATATACATTTATGAAAAAGGGTACTCCAACTCGGGCTGCCAACGTTGAAGAATCAAACAAAGACATTCCTAATTAGCCTTTTCAAAGTAGGTACACAGTTTGTTACGCTTAAATTTTACTTGTTCAAAATTCAAAAGTAGTTTGTTATAGTCATCAGTCATCACGTCATCCTTTCAATTTCAATTTTAAATGACGTATGCTTAAAACTCTACTAAAAGTAGTCTAAATGGATATTTCGATTTTACAGAAATAATTTGAAAATACAATTTAATAGGTACTTTTCATTCTTGAAGGACGCTAATAAATACAGTAGTCAGTCAAAGACTAGACTTGTTAAACTAATTGTAAAACGTTCATAGAATCCATATAAAGAGTTTTTTTGGCAAAACGGTTCAAGTCTATCAAAGCAGATTTTACAGGGACAACGAATAATGAATTAAAGGTGACAGAATTATTATTTTCAGACTCCATTTCTTCTACAGGTACTGCAACTGACGAAGCGTTATTACAACCAATTTCAAAAATCTGGACTTTTTCCGTTTTGCCTAAAAACAGTAACTTAACATGGAGTCAAAAGTCCGTGAGATGAAATTTCACTCAAAATTAACCAAACATTATTGAATGGACTTATCCCGTTTTGTCAAAAAACGAAATTTTGGCAATTTTACAAAATTGCTTTGCTTGAATTTTGACCTTTACCATTTAGCACAGTAACTTATCTAGTTGAATGGTGCACGCAAAACTAATTTTCTTATTTTTGAAACAAATGGACGTATCCCATTTTGCCAAACGACTCTTCAAATGAAAGTATCAATTCAGCAGGTCTGACTTTTATTATCCAGGACTGACATGTTCGGAGTTAGCTTGCTCACGAATGGGTCGTCTCTCTCTCTCGAGCGTTGACTTCCACGGCATCCATAGCTATTCATGAAAATTCATGGAATTCCCAGGTTTATTAATTGGTGTTGCAGGTTTCGCGTTCCATGAAGCACGCAGTATGATATCGTTTTCAGTCGTTTCAGTTGGTTCCTACAATACAATAGAGAAGGTTAAAACAATTTCAAAACTGTGAATTATTTGGGAATTAATTCAGTCTGCTCCGCTGCTTTACCCTGTGGTTTGTGAAAGTGGCTCAAAACTAAAGCAGTTCTCATGTGTGTAATAAAGTGGAAAATGTAAGTAATATTTATACTCGTTGACGACATGGAGACGAATTTGCAGACTACTCGCAGTATTAGTGTGCAAAAACTTATCAATTTCTAGAGAAAATAGGCTATGCTAACGAAATTTCGAAATTCTGAAGAAATTGACAAAAGACGCTAAATCACATCAACTACTATTATATGCGAGGCAGGGTTACCAAACTAGTTATTCGATGCGACACAATATCTATGCATTTACTAAAACGGCTCTTTTCCATTTGGATTTGGACTGCCTACAGACAGAAAATATTGTACATAATATATTGCGCAACTTGTCACAATATTTAGTAATTAGAGTAGAATACAATAGAATGTGACTTACAGCGTGGGTCGACGGGGACTTTACATGGAAAATCCCATACACAATTGGATTCACAGTTGAATTCGCGCAGGCAAATAAAAATATCGCTCTTTGAACTCTCTCATCCAAACTTCGGGCGGAAACCGGATCAATTAAATACCTACAAAACAAAAGTACCTGTGTATTCGTTTGTGAAGAATCGAAATGACCCATATCAATTTTTAGCTAAAAACAGAATGCACTATCTACAAAACCAATTAAAATATTAAAGCGTATATATATATAATTATGTAAATAGAATGTTTTACACATTATCAAAACATGTAAATAGAACATTTTGAATATTTTAAAAATGTGTAAAACGAACATTTTGCCCATTTCAGAACATGTAAAACGAACATTTTGCACTTTTTCAAAACATGTAAATGAAACATTTTTGCACATTTCAAAAACATGTAAGCAAAACATTTTGCACTTTTAAAAAATATGTAGGTACTTACAACATTTTACACTTTTCAAAAATGTCAACGGAACATTTTGCAATTGTCAATAACATGTACTAGTATATATATATTAGGTATATAAAGTAGTGTATATGTCGTAGTCCAGAAGCCGATTAGTCCATTGGCCCAATGGACTAGGCCACAAGCGCAGATCTCCTGGCCTAGTCCACACTGGTCAGTTCAGAACCGGCCGTTTCTCTCTCTCTTTTTCTTCCCCTGGACTAGTCAAGGGGAAGAAACTTAAACAAAATAGTGTAATAATTCATGCACAGCCGATGCAACTCAATAATTAAATGTCCAAATGATGAGAAATAACCAAAAACAACGAATAATTTCAATTTAATTATTTAATTTAACACTTCATCTTGAATAACTGAATAAAAAATCTAAACGGCTCAACACCTGTAGAAATATTGCTCGGCATTTAGCTTCCAACATGTAAAGAAGCTGAAAATAATTAGCAATACTTATTTACATAAAATTAAAAACTTAAATATTTACTCAATGATACACAGGGAAGAATGGGGGTGGCATTTGGTTCCTTAGGGTATCTTTTCTCGCTTACATAAACGGCGTTTAGTTATGCAGGTACTTTTACAATTACAAATTGGCGATTCCACCAAAGCCGAAGATGTCACTGTAGATCTGCTGTACGCTGCGGTTAGTTTAATATACGAATTTGAAGTTGTTACTGTTAATTTATAACTGCTTTCTTGTTACTTCGATATCCACAGTGAATCCTGTTAACCGCGGTCAACAGGATTATGGTTAGCGATTTCCAGTGTATAATTACTGTTAGACTGAGCTTACTAGAACGGTGTTGGATCACGCAACACTAATCCTGTTGAATGATTTAATTAATTAAAAAATAACACCAAAAACTGGATACGAACCCCCACCCTTTGGCATATCAAGCTGGCTCCTTAACCACTTGACTGACACAACAAATTAATTTTGGAGTACTAATTCAGCATACATACACAGTGATATAACTGCTATAACAGGTTTACTGTAGGTTTTAACAGGTTTGCTGTTGGGTTTTTGTAACAACAGCCTTGTTGCATGTGGTTAACAGTTTTCCTCACCCTCGCAAATTTCAAAATCTACTACTAAACCTGTCAAAGTTGACAGCTTAACCTGTTGCCACGGCCTAACCACATTCGTGTCAAGATCTTTTCTAAGCGTGTACCTAACCGTTTTCTTGTTATACCACAATCCTTTTTCACTTTCAGTAGAAAATAAGTCGTATTCAGCCTTAGTTGGAAAAATTAGCTTGCTACGAAACTTTGGATTATTTCTTATTTTTGTCAGCGCTCGGCATAAACTCAACGACATATGGCTATATTTGCATTATGTTTTTTTGAATTATCAATAAATATGAATGAATTATTATACTACGTTTCCATTAGAAGAAAAGGAGAGATAAACCTATTTGGACTGAGAACTTGTTGCTAATGTGACGTTGCATTATTAAGCTGCATCAGTTGTGCATGAAAAAAAACACTATTTTGATTAAGTTTCTTCCCCTGGACTAGTCCAGGGGAAGAAAAAGAGAGAGAGAAACGGCCGATTCTGGACTGACCCGTGTGGACTAGGCCAGGAGATCTGCGCTTGTGGGCTAGTCCATTAGGCTAATGGACTAATCGGCTTCTGGACTACAATTAACATTTTACGTTTTTCAAAAAACATGCAAACAAAACATTTTGGCCTTTCAAAAACTCATATTTAATGTAGGTAATTTATATACGTAATAATTATTCTACTTAGGTACTAGTTAGTTTTTTATAGACTTATCTTTAGAGCCACTTAGCTCATTTTGATTCTAGTCTAAATTTGAAATGGGTCAATTTGAATCTTCACTCACGGTATTGAGTTTATTATGTAATAAAACATTAAATTATTAAATGCTAATAATTCTTCAATTAAGTACTAACAATTAGTACAAGAAGCAAATGAAGATAGAAACCTTTACATCCGAAATTCGGAATTCCTATTATATGCATTATTTTTCGTTTACACAGATAGTCTATATATCGTTACTGTAAATCCAAAGTGGCAATTCTCCAAAATTTTGCTAAAATCAAAGTGGCAGTTCTTCACGTTTCAATACACTGGAAAAAATTGACTTTGTTTCTAGTGAAAAGTGGAGAACGGCCACTTTGAATTTACAGTAACGATATATTTCTATCATTACAAATAAACAGCTTTGTCCATAATATTAAACAATAAGACATACCAAAGACACATACAGTAGTACGGTGTCCAGCAGATAAAAAAGACTAAGCCGATGGTCACAGTCATTTTCAAAGTTTTCTCTTTTTCATAAATCAAATGTTTCCGCAGTCCACCTATACATTAATAACATAATAAAGCAAATTCATACACAAAATAATTCAAAATAGCTCTACATGTCATGTGACATGACAGATTAATTATATCGCCCATTATGATTTTAGAATCTAAATTTTTTCGATTAGTGGAAAGAAGTATATAATCTCCACATATTAATTACGAATTGTAAATATTTTAACAATACAAAATTCTTAGAAATTGCACAGTACTAAGGACATATTGAATATTGCATAATAAGCTTTCACAGCTCGTATTACATTTTCTCCGGGATTGTGAAAAGAAAGAAGTTTCTCGAGGCCGCGTCAGGATTTTAATGAGGATTCCAATGTAAGCAAGTACGACGATGACAGATGGGAGAGCGTACAGGCCGAGTATGCACATGATCTTGTAGGCTAAGTCATACGCCTCGGATAAAGATCCAAATGTGACACACTGAAAGTGCTGTGGAGACTTGGGATCACTTGCCAAATGGAAAATGTAAATCTGTATGTAGGGAAGTTTGAACAGTTTTTTGAAAGACATTTAAATCAATATATTTATTTTCGTTACATATATGATAGTCTTGTATAATAGGTAGGTAGTAGGTTAGGTATGTTCTATAACTTGCCAATTAAATTTACCAAAACTTGTGTGGTACTTTAAGTGTCAACTTTCCCATACACATATAAAGGTATAATAAAAATGTTATTATAAGAAACATGTGAGTAACATACCTAGGTACTTATTGTTAGAGTTATAGCGAGTACTTCATTGTACAGAAACCAATTTATTATTTAGTATGGAAAAGATATCATCTCAAGAATCAAAATAAACCATATTTATCTTTAGTTAGAATTGAAATGTTCTAACTCAAAAAACACACACAGTGAGATATCTGTAGATGTGTAAAATTGTTATGGGCGAGGTTTTGAAAATTACAAAACTATCTATTTAGCTGTTGTAATGTTTTATTTGCGTGTTTTCGAAAAGTGCAAAATGTTTTATTTACACGTATTTTTAAATTACAATCTTTTCCACTGGTACACGTGTTCGAAAATTGCAAAATATTCTATTTACATGTTTTCGAAAAGTGCAAAATGTTCCATTAACATGTGTTTGAGAAGTGCAAAATGATCTATTTACATGTGTTTGAAAAATTCAAAATTTTCCAGTTATATGTTTTTGAAAAGTAAAAAAAAATATTTATATTTACATGTTTTTAAAAAATGCATAATGTTCTATTTACATGTGTTTCAAAAGTGCAAAAGGACATTCATTTACACCTTTTTAAAAATTACAATCTTTTGCACTTATACACGTGTTCAAAAATGCAAAATTTTCCACACATATATTTTGGAAAATTTTAAAATTTTCCATTTATATGTTTTTGAAACGCGTTAAACATGTCCTAATTACATGATTTTAATATCTTGATATTTAAAAAAATTTTTATAGATAGTCGATTTTATTTTTAGCTAAAAATGGATATGAGCTATTTTGATTCTTCACAACTCACGATATGGAACTTACTTGAGGGAGGCTGGAAATGACAGAAATAACCCATGAGATGGAAATCATGAGTTTTCCTCGACTTACGGATGATGCAAGAGCTTGCGAGGGGCATGTCACTGTCAAATATCTATTAAAAATTTATCTAGCCATTACTTTAGTGTTATTATTTCATGAACTTTAGATTAATTCTTTGTATCCTTTTATTATCCCGACTGTCGCGTACAATTGCGCTCATTATTGGCCCCTTAAGAGCTTCTTTATTTAACTGCGATTATTTACAAAGACATCAGGCAGCTCAGAAGGAACCCTTCAAATAAACGTTTTATGGCTTTTTGCTACGATTAATTAACTGACTAGTAAGTCAAGCTTAAAGGTAAATAAAGGATTTTAAATTTCGGCCAGTAGTTTGTACAACGTTTTAAAAACAAAATGTGAATCTAAAAAGTTGTTGCGAAAGTGATGAGGATGAGAAAGAAGAAAACTAAAATGTAATAAACTGCTACGTGCTACATTAAAACTGTAATAAGTCTTCTGTTTGTCTTGTGCCCCCATTAGATTCGCAATAATATATTTTTTTGCCTCACTATCAGATTTAGGCACTGCAGTGGGTAGTGGTTTGTAGGACATTTTCTAACCGGATATTTTCTATCCGGATATCTGCCACCCGAAAATCTGTCATCTTCCACGCTTACGATTAGAAAAGGTGTTAATGTTAATAACAATTTTGCTAGACCATGCTAACGGATTTAGATGTTAACTTTTTTAGCACGTTTATCAGTAAATCTTCAAAGTGGTGAAATCAGTAGGCTACTGTAGTAACAGTGCATTTTTTGAAAAGTGTGAAATGTTCTATTTACATGTTTTTGAAAAGTCCAAAATGTTCTATTTACATGTTTTTGAAAAGTCCAAAATGTTCTATTTACATGTTTTTGAAAAGTCCAAAATTTTCTATTTACACGTTTTTGGAAAGTGCGAAATGTTCTATTTATATTTTTTTGAAAAGTCCAAAATGTTCTTTTTACACGTTTTTGGAAAGTGCGAAATGTTCTATTTGCATGTTTTTGAAAAGTCCAAAATGTTCTATTTACATGTTTTTGGGAAGTGCGAAATGTTCTGTTTACACGTTTTGAGAATTACAAAATGTTCTATTTACATGTTTTTTGATAATTCTGCACATTAGGCTTAATTGAAGTTAAAACTACGGCAATAGAAAAATCTGCACACTTTTAGTTCAACATAATTCTCTGTAAATTACTAACTGAAATTTATGTCGACCACTGTTATTACAGTTTCATCTGCTGTCGATGTCGGACTAACAGCATACTGAGTTAAAAATTCAAAATCAGTTAACGTGGTAAATTCGCTCATATTTTTTTTCTTTTCTATATTTCGTTACTGTAGAAGCAAAGTGGCCGTTCTCCAAACGCAGGTAAAAGTAAAGTGGCCGTTCTCCATCCTTTACTAAACGCAAAGTGGCCGGTCTCCAAATTTATCCTGTTTAAACAAGATTGGAGACCGGCCACTTTGCGTTTAGTAAAGGATGGAGAACGGCCCTTTTTACTTTTACCTGCGTTTGGAGAACGGCCACTTTGCATCTACAGTAACGATTTGCCACCCGGGCATTTGCTACCCATGTACAAGATTTTTATATTAGCCGTAATAGGTTAATAGGTAATTAGCAAATGCCATTTGTTTGGTTCTGATTATAGGAACTGCCGTGTGTTTCAAATGTCCGGGTGGCAAACATCCGTTTACCTTTGAACTGTGAGACAGACGAGAATGAGGCTGGATAAATAAAGTCCAAATACTCGAAGAAATGCCATAGCACGACAAAGAAATTCTCCCCCTTTCCAAGAAACCGTGACTTCCCAAGCAATCTCTAGAGGCATCATACAAAATGTAACCTAATACGTGGAACAAAGAAAACAGAACCATGAAAAAAATGCACTTTTTTAAAGCAATCATAAGCATACGTATAAATTCTATAATATTTTTTCCCGCTACAAGAATATATCACAAGCAACGGAATTTCTAATAATATTAATATATCAAAAACATTTTTTTATTTTTTAGTTTTGTGTGCTGACGATTAAATCCGCGATGCATAAATGGAGCAGCATAAAATCGATCCGGTAGTACAAAAGACTTTTCTCCCGTCTTCTCAGTAGCACTCCAAGCAACGTCAAATTACCTGTGTATAAATCAGAATTTTATTATGTAGTAAGTATTTCTGAAATTTCAGGAGAGTTGCAATTTGAGCTACCATAATTTCATTGCCAATATGTAGTTGGTAGGTATTACTGTTATGTAAAAACAAATTTCATGTGATATGGTATGTTTCCGGACATAAATATTTTCATATAGTACAAAATTAATTAAAAGAATTTATCCGAATTGACTCACCAATACCAGACAGAGCCAAGATACAGCTGAATACAATGATGGAAATGTTCTGCCCACCAAATACACCCAAATTAGTAGACACTTTAAATGCTTGACTTGAGGCATTTGACGCATGTGAAATTAAAGATTCTCTATTTTCCCCTTCAATAATTAATAAAACACTATACATTATTTTTAGAATCTAATTATTGTAAGTATTGATTTTTAAATATACCGCATTTGTGAAGAATCAAAATGATTATTCATATTCATTTTCTGCCGCAAGAACAAAATGCGTTATCTACAAAAACATGCATTTAAATATAATCTTTTAAGTATGTAAATAGCGTGTTTTACACTTTTCAAAACATGTTACCTACCTAATTAGAACATTTTTCACTTCTCAAAAACATGTAAATAGAATATTCTGGACATTTTCAAAAGCATCTTAATAGAACATTTTGTACTTTTTAAAAACATGTAAATAGAACATTTTGTACTTTTAAAAAACATGTAAATAGAACATTTTGTACTTTTCAAAAACATGTAAATAGAACATTTTGTACTTTTCAAAATCACGTATTTAAAAAAATTTTCACTTTCCAAAAACGTGTAAATAGAACTTTTTTAACTTTTCAAAGAGTTGCAAATAGAACATTTTGGCTCTTTCAAAAAACATGCAAATAAATCATTTTACACTTTTTAAAAACTCTTAATTGCTCCTAATTTTACACACCATCTAAAGTATTTTCAACATAGCTCAGTTTAATTCTACCTTAAATATTTGATATAATCCGTTTTGATTCTTCACTCACGATATTCATTCTATTAAACTTTATCATATTTAAAAAAAATGTAAATGTATAAATCAAGCACCAGCAACCTCCTCCAGACCCCCATCCTCAATATAATTTAAATCGAAATTAACTAAATAGTCATCTAAATTTACTTGGAAAAATAACCCACTTGTATTACTAACTGGCATAGTGTTTCTGATATTTTTTAGTCACTTCACTTAACTCTCTCTCTCTCTACACGGCGTTATTGTTTTCACTGTATCCTTAAAATTTATTTCTTTTTTAATGCATACGCATACCTATGTACTGCACGACATCAAGTAGGTCAACTTATTTCCTCAAAGAAAAAAAATTCTTTATCAATCTGTATCAATCTACAGATTTAATTCAATAATACACCTCCGAGAAACCAAAGCCAACAAACTTAATGGCAAATCTAAACAATAAGGACACTTACTAAACATATTGTAGTCGAGCACCACAGTGTAATATTACGTTATTATTATAAAAACTAAATGTTACAAGTCGAGTCAGCCACAAAGCTGGAAACAAGGGCAGAGATTCATAAGATGTGATTCGAGTGAAAGCAACTGAGAAAGTGATGACTTTCACTGCTAGTCACCGATATTTTATAGGCGGCGGATAAATTCTGCCTACCCACGTACATACATAATCTCTGTACTTGAAAAACATACGTGCTATTTGTCGCCTCCACGTCCCACGCTCGCTACAGTTCTCAGAAAATTAATTCATATTTTCATCTTCAGCTCCCCTTAGGGATTGACCACGAATAACGCCATCGGTCGGATCAACAGGTTTTTCGTGGCTTTCGTCTAACATCTCATATTAAACATATAGCCATTTACATAATGGGTAAGCACTATGATGACAAGGAAGTCATATAGGGCTTTAAAACTAGGGATTTCTCCATGACGTCATTTGTGGAACATCCCTCATGCATTATTTTAAGCAGAAGACAAAATATGACAGTCAACAGAATAGTTTGCTATTTCATCGCTGAACAGTGGTTTCAGTGGTTTGGTTTTCATGGAAATCTGGAGATTTTCTACACAAAGTACACACTTAAAAAAAAATCTTAACAGCAAATCTTGTACGGCAGCGCTAACAGGTTTAGATGTTAACTTTAGCAGGTTTTTCAGTAACTTTTAAAATATTTGAGAGTAGGGAAATCAGTAAGTCAAGTGTAACCGCGCTGTTGTTACAAAAGCTCCAAGGAAAATCTGTTAAAATCTGCAGTAAACCTGTTAAAGCATTTATGTCACTGCATAATATGTATGTTAAATTTGTGGTCCATTACTAAACGTGTTGTGTCAGTCCAGTCCAGTGGTTAAGGAAGAAGCTACCTACGACGAATGTAGCGAGTTCGATTCCAACTTTTGGTGATATTTTTAAACAAATAAAATCGTCAACTGGATTCAGGATTAGCTGTTGGGTTATATAACAGTGATTTTGGTAAGCCTAATAAAACTACATTACCTGTAAATCTCCAACTGAAATTCCTGTCGACCGCGGTTAACAGCGTTTACTGTGGATGTCGGAGTAACAGTAAAATAAGTTACAAATTAACAACAAAGTAGTAAATTCATAGTAAGTAGTAAATCGTTCAGCAGGATTAGCTGTTGGGTGATAAAACAGTGATTTCGGTAAGCTTAATATAACTACAGTATCGGTAAATCACTAACTGAAATACTTGCTAACCACTGACAACAGCTTCTGCCGTTGATGTAGGAGTAACAGCAAAATCAGTCAAAAATACAACAGTAAAGTAGTAAACTCGCCCATGTTTTTCTAAGCGTATACGTGTACAGTGATTATATTTAAATTTCAAAAAGGAAGACGAAATAATGCATAAATAATTCGAAGTATAAATTACAACTTACAACCGAGCGAGAAGCGAGAGAGGAAAACTTGAAATTGAAATACTCAGCATATTATTTATTATCATTAACTGCTAATAAAACAATTACTCATAGTAAGTCAGTATTAATTTAATTAATAATTCGTCTTTACATAACCTGTCGCTTAAGTTTCCATATGCACAGTCTTATTCCCCTATTACTTCCCACAGTATACCCATGTGTTAATGACGAATGATGATTAATTAAGTTAATTAATATGAGCCATAATATGTGATGAAAACAGATACCCTTTCTACCCGGGTAAATTTTACTATACGTAGAATATTGTAGGAAGCATTTAAAGAGTTAATTATTTAGCAAGAGAACACATAGGTAGTATGGCTTCAGTCTGTGGTTTGACTTTCATTTCGTTTCGATGTGAGATTTAGGTATACATAGTATAGGAGATGAGCATATAATTAGTTTCTTTACACACTTAGAGGAAAGCTGCCATGTATAAGTTACTAGTACTTATATAACTCCCTGCTGTCTGCTCTCTTTACTTGTTAGATTAGATCATAATATGGATTCCCTTTGCCACATTAGTGTATTTCTGGAAGATCATTTAGCGAAATAGATATCTGCAGAGGAAAATAATTAGCTTTGAATTTCAAGAAGGTACTTGATCTTGTTATTACTACTTGTAGTATTTAGTAAATATCGTATGTGAAGAACCAAAATGACCCATATCCATTTTTAGGCCAAAACAATATCCACTATCTACAAAAATAATGAAATATAGCTTCAAATACATGCAAATATATCATTTTCCACTTTTCAAAAACATGTAAATGAAACATTTTGCACTTTTCAAAAATATGCAACTAAAACATTGTGCACTTTTCAAAAACATGCAACTAAAACATTGTGCACTTTTCAAAAACATGCAAATAAAACATTTTACACTTTTAAAAAACATGCAAATAAAACATTTTGCACTTTTCAAAAACATGCAAATAGAACATTTTATTTCAAAAATGTTCAAATAGAAGATTTTATGCTTCTCAAAAACTTATAATTTAACATTTTACGCATAGTTTAAATTGGATATGTGTCATTTTGGTTCTTCAAAGTCGATATAACATAGTCAATCATATAGCACCGCGGGAGCCCACTATTTTCATACTATAGTACATTATCCCTATAATAGTCACGAATTAAATTCATGAATTATTTGTATCTCCCCAAATCTGTACCTGAATAATGTTTTTACATGAATTTGGTCTATATAAATCCATTTGGTTTTGTTTTTGACTTTAGTGGCGTAGGACTTATACATTTCGTTTCAGCATTAAATTGAATTTAATTGGAATTCAGTAAGGCTAAATGTTTATATTAGTTTTGTTTGAGCAGGAAGTAATCAAGACGATCGAGTGTTTAGTTTTTGAGTGATCGTTGCTGCTCTGCTCAGCTTGCAATTTTCTTTCAAATCTCTTGACATCTACTTAATAATTACATATAGCTACATGCGGGGCATTACAAAGTATTTGTTGAGAGTCGAAGACGAGCAATGAGTTTAAAATATAGGAACATAAAGTGGGCGAAGGAACAAATCCGTTATCTTCCATTATTTCCTATAGAAGTAAATCCGCTAACGTCTATTTTTTTACTAAAATGCAAATCCGCTAACTTCTATTTTTTTACTAAAATGCAAATCGGCTAATTTCTAGTTTTGATCAAAATGAGCGTTTTAATTACTGATTCGTATAGATTCGTAATAATTTGTGGCCGATAATAATAATATTACGTATTACATAATTTAATGAACTTGGTTATGGATCGTCCATAAATGACTTGTTAAGGATACCTAGACTTGTAATGGACACCAGGACATCTAAGCATTCCAAAGGGAATTGTTTACCAAACCAACAACTACAAAAATTTAATACTGTTGACATGACATGGTTTTAATTCTAAAAGGACATTGAACTCCTTGACAACATGAAAGAAATGTATGAGCTTTGTAGGCTATGTTCAATATATGGTATAACACCATTAGTGTTACTTAGATATTTAGGATCAAATATCCACCAGTACCAGTGGCAGTGGCACACGAGTCGGTACATATAATATCTGTACCGAATTATTTCCTTCTGGTGCCACTGGTGCTGGTGGATATTTGATCCTAAAAATCTAATCGTAAGAAGCACTCATGGTGTTGTACCATATATTATGTCATGTAGAAAACCTAGTGAAACTCAAATGTCAAATCATGATGGGTCACGAAACACCTGGTCGGTACTGAGCACACTACAATCAAAGTGAATTTTTAGAATTCTCACCGTATGCGTTCACATAATATTAATGTTCATCTAGTGGAAGTAGGTTAGTGAAGAATCAAAACGACCCATTGCCATTTTCATTTTCACAAAAGTCTAAAATGACCCAGGCATAAAGGCAATAGGCAGTATTAAAATGGCTATCGGCAGTAACCTGGCAGTTAGGCATTTAAAAACAAGCCTATTGGCAGTATAGTCGAATGTTGTAAAAAAACTCACAAAATTTCGTTTTCGACCAATATCCATAAAATTTAAAAATCGTTGGCGATTATTCCCCAAAATTGTATACATGGAATACATTAAAATTATCACTAAATATGGTATAATTGGGATTTTTTAGATTTAGGTAATTTTTTGATTTAAGAGTAATTATATTGGGCAGTGGGCATGCTGGTAATTTTGCAACTACGCAAAATTGGATATAGGCCATTTTAAAACTGTGTAAAATTGGAAATATGTCATTTTGAAACTACGTACAATTGGATATAGGTCATTTTGAAGCTATACATAAAATTGGTTATAGATCATTTTGCAACAACGTAAAATTAGATATAGGCCATTTTGAAACTGTAAAATTGGAAATACGTCATTTTGAAACTACATAAAATTGAATATATAGGCCATTTTGAAACTACATAAAATTGGATATATAGGCCATTTTGAAACTACATAAAATTGGATATAGGCCATGTTGAAACTATACATAAAATTGGATATAGATCATTTTGCAACAACGTAAAATTAGATATAGGCCATTTTCAAACTACATAAAATTGGAACAAGGTGATTTTGAAACTTCATAAAACTGGATAGAGGCCATGTTGCAACAACGTAAAATTGGACATAGGCCATTGTGTAACTACGTGAAAGATAAAAATATCAATTTGCAACTACTTAAAATTGGATAAACGTCATTTTGATTCTTATATTAATAATAATTATTAATAGCTTAAGAAATAATAAAATGATAAACTTTTCCAACATACTAGTAGAACAATAAGAAAGATTCCAAAGTAATATATAAATTATACGTTTGACTTTATACAATTTATTAACTTTATAGCTAATGTCTAAATTGTTTCTGGCCTTCAGACAAAAAAATTCAATCTCGGTGCATGGAACTGATCTACAGGAATTTTTAGTTATATTGTTTGATACTTTCTGAACAAATTGTTTATTTTTACGTAATGACGATATAAGTTGTAAATACTGATGCATATTAATTATTATTGCTAATACAAGACACAAAAAATCTCAATCGCCATACAATACAAAGTATAGAATAGTATATGATTATGAATTTTATTAAACTAGGTAAGTAGGTACATAAAATTAGAAAAACGATTGTAAATGGTATAGTCAAAAAGAGGGTGCAAAATATTTTTTCTGTCCACATCAACGCTTTCAACGCAGCTATCAATTTTATTGCTGAATAATAATTACAAATCTACTGACTGTATTCCTGTTAATTATACAAAATTCTGTATGCATAGATAGGGTACAAGTTTATAACTACTACTTGTGAGTATTTTACGTTATGTTATGTTAATACTAAACGTATCACTGTAAGAATTTTTATCCCAACTAATTGTAAGAATTATTTAGGTTATTACATCAGTAAATACACAATACACAACTATACAAAAACAGACAGGGATCGACATTCTCGATGAAATACGGATTTAGATTCTATATTCTTCAGTCATATCAAAAAAGTGTTGGTTGGAAACAACCACCTTTCATGAACCGGTGCTATATATATAATATAAAGTCCCTTTATTGAAGTGATATCAGTCCCAAACAAATTAATTGAATTCAAAAACCCTTTTAACTTGATGCCATGTCGAATATCTCAGTTTCTCCGTTCCCTTTTTTGAAGGCGACGAGTGACGATCGAGTCTCTCACATTAGAGTTTTCAGTGTCAGTAAGGATTTTTGGAGGCGAAGTTCTTCTTCCATCTCCCGCTTCTTCCGGTCACGCCTCGCCTTGGCTGCTATAGCACGTCTCTTTTTTGCACTCTCATCTTTGATGATCTGATCCTGATCGTTCTCGGGGAGTTTCCTTTTCCGTGGCGGTGGCTTTTGCTTGGTTGTCCCGCTTGCAGATTTCTTCACCGTCACCACCGTCTTCGGTTTCCGATTTGAAGCTGCTCGCTGATTTGCTCTCCATGCAGAGTTTGATTTGGTTAAAAATGATATTGGAAGAACTTGAATTGCACCTCCTGATGATGTTGATGATTGAGCTCGGTTTGGGTCAGAAATCAGCTGCTGGCCTTGGCCATGGCCTTGGCCTTGGGTTGAACCGTTCAACGCCTGAAATAAAAAAATAAAATATTATAATTCAAAATTTCATAATTTCAATTCATCAAATTTTTCGATGACTGCCCTGCTACAAAATTTTACTGACTTTATAAAATCTATATCGTCTGTGAAGAACCAAAATGACCCATATCCATTTTTAGCTAAAAACAATATCAACTATCTGCAAAAATATTCAAATATGTCTTGAGAGCATTTAAATAGAACATTTTACACTTTTCAAAAATGTAAAAATACAACATTTTACACTTTTCAAACACATGGAATTAAAACATTTAGCATCTTTTAGAAAACATGGAATTAGAACATTTTGCCCCTTTTCGAAAACATGGAATTAGAACATTTTGCCCCTTTTCGAAAACATGGAATTAGAACATTTTGCACCTTTTCGAAAAAATAAAATTAGAACATTTTGCACCTTTTCAAAAATATTTAAAAAGGATATTTAATATTTTACATTGTTGAAAAACATGAAAATGGAACATTTAACGTTTTTCAAAAACTCATAATTAAAATTGTACGTATGTTTCTCATTTTGTTTTTATGACATAACTCATTTTGATTGCAGCTAAAATAGGATATGGGTCATTTTGGTTCTTCACATACGATATGTATATCGTCTGTAATGCAAAAATATTAATAATCGAGCATTGTCACTACTAGTTAAAAACAACTGTCAAAACAAGTCAAATAAATCCTTACCGTCGTCTGGTGTCGAACTTTTGAGCTAAATACTGAAGAAACGACTGGTGTGAACGAGACTGGAGATGGAGATGCTGTAAGATTTTGAAACTGAAACCGGCCATTATTATTCGGAATGCTGATAGTGATAAGATCTTCAAAACAGTTGACATCCTCAGTTATAAATTGTTGTTCCAAAGCCTGGAAATACTCGGAGTAGTCGGATAGGTCATAGCTTGTGTACTTCGGTCCCAGCAGCTCATGCAACAATTCCGAGCCCTCCTGTGACCCGGGTATGTCCTCCATGGTTAATTTTTCAGCAGTTTTATAGCAGTGGCAGGGTATCCCTCCGATAAGTATTGGTTATAGGTATACTAACGCTGACAGATAATATTCCTAAGATTCCGAACTTGTTCTCAGTCCGATTTTTGAAGCGATAATGATAAGGGCCAAGGACAAAGCCGATTGCTTTTATACCTGCCCAAACGCCCAAAACATCAGTCAAGGGCGAATTAATTTCGCTTCAAAATGAAGCAATTCTGTGACTTGACATTATTGGTTAGTTTCTAGAAAACCAATGCTGAGTGAAAAGACAGTTGAAACAACAATAATACAAACGCTTAAACGTTTATTTTACTCTTGTACAGAAAATAAGATCGTTTTCGTTTTCTGAACCATAGAACTCTGTACTTGTACACTGCTCTGATAGGCGTTAGGCTTACAATTATTTCGTTTTGGGAATGCCCATTATTTGGTAAAACCTTCTGGCTAAATAGGCAGTGCTAAATAACGTGGTACCGCCACCGACGATGTAGCGTTGCGTTGGTCCAGCATTTTCATTTTGACCAGTTTCAACACGTTTTAAAAACTGGCGAATCGAACTGGAAAAATTATTTCTCGTTTTTTCTAAAGCTGAAAACGAATATTAAATTTAACTTTAATATTACTTTTTAGTAGCAGTGCAGTAGCAGTACTCTTTTTCCAGGGGGGTATTCTGGTAAACAATCGTCATTTTCCATCTTTAAGCATAATATTAATTTATTAAAATCATGCTGTAAAAATATTAATAATTTTTAAAATTTTATTATTGCACGAATTTTATTTCTGGATTTAGTACAAATAATTAATAATTCAAAAGGCAAATCATTTCTATAACAAATTATTATGATAATTATGACTATAGTACCAAAGTTGTGAATATCCGATGACAAGATGATGTCATTGCATTGTGGTGATTGCAATTCGTATTCAAGCGATATAGGGGCAATGTCCGGGAGGAAAATGCCCAGAAGGAATATGTCCTACAACCGATTTATCTCGCTCTGCTTTTGTTTTTTAGCGCCTAACTAGTTTATTACTTAATAAACAATAAGGAGCCTTTCATAAATGATGTCACATCAATAATTCACATTTGTGGAACCTTATGACCTCCCTGTCCTGTCATCAGCTTAACCATTGCGTAACTGATAATTTTTAACATGGGGTGATGCCATCAATATCCAAATAGACCCATTTACCCTACACCTGACATCATTGAAGGACAATCCCTAAAAGTAAAACAAAATTCTAAGTAGGTACTCGTCATTGTCGTCATAGCTGATTTCCAACAAAGAAACAATTGGGGCAAGACGAGCTTCGCTGAAAAGTATACTTATGCTTTAACCTATAGGATATTACTTCATGGAGTTAATGGTCTTACAGCTTGTCATTGACTTACTTGGGAGAAGATTCGAATTTTAAAACGAATTTAAGCATTCAAAGTTTTGAAATAACTAAGAAGTGATTAGGAAATAAATAAATGTTTAGTTGCATCGTATGTCCATAAATCATAATTTGTGTAAAACTTTAAAATTTAATTGCATGTGATTAATTATTGACCTGTCTATGAAATTAACTGCGTAAGTATCTTAGAGTTAGAGTAAATATTAATAATTATAATATATAACACAACTTATTATAATTTAGATTTTTTTGTGGACAGGACAGAACCAAATAGAAAAAAAGAGCGATTAACCACAACATCTGACACCCAACCTAACACACGTATTTTTTTTCCTAGGGATAGTTTACGTAAATTAATATAATTAATTAAAGACAATAGTCGCTATTATTTATAAACACTTATTTAAATGAAGTATTTATTCTTAAATTAGTAATAATTTAATACACTCGTTTGACACTGCCGCGTTATTACGGTACACTCATAAATAGTAATGATTGTTTTTTGTTTCATGGTCATGGGTAGGAAAAGTCCTAGGTAAGGTCGTGAGTAGGAAAAGTCCGGGTAGGAAAAGTCCGGGTAGGAATAATCCGGGTAGGAATAGTCCGGGTAGGAAAAGTCCGGGTAGGAAAAGTCCGTTTACCGTTGAAGTACTGGGCTGATTTAGACGAGTTACAACTTATTTTAAAGCCCTTAAAAAAATAAAAATCCGATATTTGTTTTTTTACTTCGGGCCCAGACAAAAGTATGTGTAACCTCATTGCTTACAAATTGGTATCAGTTATGAGTGTCAGCTTTATATTAGATGGGAAATGATTTTTGATTTAGTAATAAATTAGGCTTTAACTAGGTGATTTTCAGAATCCCATTTTGTTGAAGTTTAGTGTTATTGCAACTGTTTTTGAATGCTTCAGAAAAAACGGGTTCTAATCGAAAAATTGCAATAAGAAGTCTCGTATGAGCAGAAAGTGAAAAAATAATATTACGAATTTTTCTATTTTCAAGGATTTCAAAATGGTATATATTTTGGTCAAAATTGGCCAAGTATTTCAAAAGGGTTTCAGATTATGTAAATATGTACAAATAAAATTGGTTAGTATTTCAAAAGCGCACTTTTTTATGTAAATAGGCACAAATAAATAATACTATACAGGCTTAGAAAAATATAAGCAAATTAATCACATAAGTGTTAATTTGTAACTTATTTTTGTGTTACTCCAACATCGACACCAGAAGATGTTACAGTGGTCAACACAAATTTTAGTTAGGAATTTACACTGTAATATGTTAGACTGAGTTTACTATTTTCTGTGTTGCATGTGTAACAAGGAAGTAGTTATGTGGCTAACTGAATTAAAAAATAATGCAAAAAGTCAGGTACAAACCCGCAACCTTCTAAATTGGTACCGGCCTCTTTAATCACTGGCCTGAGAAAACTCATTCACAGTTGTAGCACTAATTTAGCTTAATATACGGCGGTATAAATTCTTTGCACAATTTTCGGTCAACTGTAACATAATTTGGTGTAGGTATACTAACATACAGCGGTGTTTCACGCAGCTAACATAATATTTCCTCACCTTCAAAAATTTTGAAATTAACTAATAATCGTCAATCGTGTTGAAATTAACACCAAAATGTGATAGCTCAAGCTAACTAAAAGTTAGTCGAGATCTTTTCTAAGCGTATACATTTACCGCAGAGGAAAAAAATTACAAAAGCATATAACACTATATTCGACATACGATATATTACTGCTCCATATTACATTACTGTTAAGGCTGCCCTTAAACAAGGGGCGAAGCCCCTTGTTTATTTTATATATATTTCCTTATACTCCTTCAATTTGTACAACTGGAGGATTTCGATGGAGAAAAAGTTTAGTCAAGACCAAATCCAGAACAGAAGGTTTTTCAAAATTCTGGGAAAAACAAGAAGAAGCTGAGAGACATTTATTCTATGGTTGGTCAAGTAGCTTTGAAAAGTCATGAGAATAAAGGTGGTAGCGGTGGTGGTGGTGGGATTGAATTAAATAGTTCGTACAAATTGATGGAGTGTGGAGACAGTAGACACGTCCGAGGACTGTAGGCTTCTTGAGGACGTCCTTTCCAGCATTAAATTAATTTTTGAGGGTAGCAAAGTGAGGCTAAACCATTTAAGCAAGCTGTTTGAACATGGAATCACAAAATCATCTCTGTCCTTATAATCAGGACCATTCCCAATTGTGGGACAGTGTGGCAATTTAACTGGGTCCGTGTCAGCATTGCCAGGTAATTATTCCCCAAGGCAGACCCTCCTCCAACGCTCCCTTTATTGTCATTCTCCAGTCGGCTCCGACCGGAACGAGTATCTTTAAGTAGCTCAGTTAAGTTAACGTTTTAGAAGAGGCCGATCCTGGAGCTGGGTTTATTACAGATTTTGAAGATGCAATTATTGCATGAGGAGCAAACTGTGGAAGTTTCTCTACCCAATTCATGAGCATTTTTAAAACATGTCTTTCAGAGTACGTTGTGTGAAGCCAATACGATCCCCGCGTAAGACATCTTCATTCTCTTGGTCGTCTCGTCCACTGTGGATACCATCGGATTTCAAATCTTCGACATCCTCATCGTCGTCGTCTCTTCACCTTCATGGTCCGTTGCTTCATGATTTAGGTCCAGGTCCGAGTCCGAGTAGTCCACCGGTGCTAACTAAGCTAACTTTTCCGGATTTTGAGATTTTTGGGAAGTTGCGGTTTGCGGTTGTGTCCATAGAACTAGTTGAGAGAGAAGGCAAGCTGTTCTTGTTCGTGGAGGATTTGAGAAGCGGGTGGAGTTGATACCAGTATCGGCATCGGCTCATTCGGACACGGGCTTGAATATGGATTGATATTGACATTCAGACTTTCATGTTGAATGTTGGAACTGGCATGCGGAATTTGGCTACGATTTGAAATTGGATCGCCATCGTCCACTTCAACAACGGCCACAACTGGTGACGAACTCATTGGATCTAGAGCGGAATCATCTTCACGAGCCATTTCAATGTCAAGGTTGGTCGCTAGTCGCTTCGGAATTTTTCAATTTTTCAACTGGCACTGTTTATAGTCTTTATCTTAGCCTGGGATTTCGTAATCGTGATGGTTGTCATTGTCAACTAGCATTACAGCACACCCAGAAGTACAGACCTTGTCGTTGCCGTGATCATTATATTTTCATTTCCAGGACCATGACAGTATTCCAGGTCTGAGTCGGAGGAGGAAAATGCGGCGGACGGCGGTGTGTAGCCATTAGCACCGTCAATTTCAATGTCATTTTCATTTTGCATTTCTTCGGGAGGCGTAGAAGTTGATGTACTGAGGATGACGTCGTCAGTTTCTAATTTTCTAATTAATTCGGCTCATTGTTGTCGCTCACACTGCCAATATTAGCAACTTCTTCCCGTCCGTTATCATTTTCGTGCCCAAAAGAACAATGTCTTCGTTGGGATGAGGATGAACTACAGCCTCTATTCCAATCTCCTCTTCACTGTCATAGCATGAAATGACGCTGTCATCGTCATCATCCGTGTCAATATCCTCGCCATTGTGAATGTTAACTAAGCCTTGAGCAGCAGCCAGCTCATGGACAGCCTGATTAGGTTGGAATAGCTGTATGGTCCAATTATTAGATCCGTTTTGTTGAGCTTCACCCACTTCAATGTCATCTTCATAATCGGATTCATCCGAATCATCGAGTCCAGCAAGGAAAACTGGTTGTATAACGAGTTTTGTTAGGCTTACAATTTTGTTTTGGGAATATGCCCATTTCAACGAAACTGGTCAAAAAGAAAATGTCGGACCAATGCGACATAGCCGGTGGCGATACCACGTTATTTAGCACTGTCTATTTAGCCAGAAGGGTTTACTAAATGGGCATATTCTCAAAACGAAAAATTGTAAGCCTAACAGAACTCGTTATACAACCAGTTTTCAGTTTTCCTTGCTGCACTCGATGATTCGGATGAATCCGATTATGAAGATGACATTGAAGTGGGTGAAGCTCAACAAAACGGATCTAATAATTGGACCGTGCAGCTATTCCAACCTAATCAGGCTGTCCATGAGCTGGCTGCTGCTCAAGGCTTGGTTAACATTCAGGGGGTTCCTATATAAACCACCCACAACCACCTTAACCACCCTCAACCACCCAACCACCCTCAACCACCATAACCACCCAACCACCCTCAACCACCATAACCACCCAACCAACCTCAACCAACATAACCACCCTCAACCACCTTAGCCACCTTCAACCACCATATGCAACTTAGTGGTTGCGCCTGCACCACCCTCTTTTAACACGTCAAATTCCAGAACCACCCTCTTTTAACATGTCAAGTACCAGAACCACCCTGTTTTAACATGTCAACTACCAGAACCACCCTCTTTTAAAATGTCAACTGCCTGAACCACCCTCTTTTAACATGTCAAGTACCAGAACCACCCTCTTTTAACATGTCAAATGCCCCAACCACCCTCTTTTAACATGTCAAGTACCAAAACCACCCTCTTTTAACATGTTAAAAGAGGGTGGTTCAGGCTTTTGACATGTTAAAAGAGGGTGGTTTTGGTACTTAACATGTTAAAAGAGGGTGGTTTAGGCATTTGACATGTTAAAAGAGGGTGGTTCTGCTAGTTGACATGTTAAAAGAGGGTAGTTCAGGCATTTGACATGTTAAAAGAGGGTGGTTCTGGTAGTTGACATGTTAAAAGAGGGTGGTTCGGCTACTTGACGTGTTAAAAGAGGGTGGTTTTGGTACTTGACATGTTAAAAGAGGGTGGTTCAGGCATTTGACATGTTAAAAGAGGGTGGTTCTGGTACTTGACATGTTGCACGAGGGTGGTTCTGGTACTTGACATGTTAAAAGAGGGTGGTTCTGGAATTTGAAGTGTTTAAAGAGGGTGGTTCAGGCTCAACCACCAAGTTGCATATGGTGGTTGAGGGTGGTTAAGGTGGTTGAGGGTGGTTATGGTGGTTGAGGGTGGTTGGGTGGTTAGGGTGGTTGAGGGTGGTTGGATGGTTGAGGGTGGTTAGGGTGGTTGTGGGTGGTTTATATAGGAAGCCCCGCATGCCGAGGATATTGACACGGATGATGACGATGACAGCGTCATTTCATGCTATGACAGTGAAGAGGAGATTGGAATAGAGGATGTAGTTCATCCTAGTCCCAACGAAGACGCTGTTCTTGGGCACGAAAATGATAACGAACGGGAAGAAGTTGCTAATATTGGCAGTGTGAGCGACAACAGTGAGCCGAATAAATTAGAAACTGAAGACGTAATCCTCAGTCCACCAACTCCTACGCCTCCCGAAGAAATGCAAAATTAAAATACAAAAATGTTTTAGACACTAGCGAATGCGAATCGAACTGGGAAAAATATTTCTCACTTTTTCCAAATCCAAAGCTAAAACGGAATTATGTAAAACAATAATAAATTAGTCTTACAATAATAATTAGTGGGCCTCTTTTTTAGTAGCAGTAGCAGTACTCTTTTTCCAGACAGGTTTTCTGATAAATAATAAAAATGTCATTTTCCATCTTTACACAAAATTATTTTAAAATCATGCTGTAAAAATATTTTTGAAATATTATAGTACAAATTTTATTTATGGATTTAGTACAAATGATTAATAATTCAAATAATGGCAAATTATTTCTATAACGAATAATTATGGTAATTATAAGGTGTGAATATCGGATGACAAGACGTGTCATTATTTTTGTGGTGATTGCAATTCGCATTAAAGAGATGGGAGAACGTTCGGGAGGAAAATGTCCAGGAGTCCACGAGGAATGTGTCCTACAACCATATTGAATGTATCTTTAATATATGTATGCATGAATAGATTAGGTTTTATTTCGGTAATTGTTTTTTTAATATTTTGAAACTCAACCCCCACCCCCACATGCACTGTAAAAACTGCAAAATTAATATGATTTATCTCACTCTCACGTTTTTTAGCGCCTTACTAATTACTAAACAATCAGGGGCCGTTCATAAATGATGTCATATCAATAATTCACATTTCTGGAACCTTATGACCTCCCTGCTCTGTCATCAGCTTAACCATTGCGTAACTGATAATCTTTAACATGGGATGATGCCATCAATATCCAAATAGACCCATTGACGCTACACCTGACATCATTGAAGGACAATCCCTAAAAGTAAAACTAAATTCTACTCATCATCATCATGCCACGCAAGGAAAGTAGTTATATCAACGCCGGTGGGGGCTTTCCTTCCCTACGATATATTTAGATTTGAAAATGCAACGTAGTTTTCCCGTATTAACGTAATTATTATCGTCCACAAACTAAAAATGACGTCATCAAAATATCCTCATTTTTATGACCCTATAACATCGCTGTCTTCAACTTAACCATTGCGTAAATAACGATCTTTAACAAGGGAAGTTATCAGTAGCCAAGGAGACCCATTCACCCTACAGATGGCGTTATTTGTGGACGATTGCTCAGGGTGACGGGGGAACGACGCTAGTAAAGTACGTTTTCAAAGCGGAAACGGAAAAACTGAAGCTAAAGCCTGCTTAAAGAACGAAATGTAAAAAAAAATAATCATCTTTAATTAAGATGTTTTATACGCAAAGACGAACCCCATCCGCTTCCTTCCCCCTGTCTATTTGATTTTTTGTCTATTAGACAAAGAATCAAATTTTATTACTGGACTGGGACTGTGCATCTAAATAACGCAGTAGGATGGATTCTGCTAAAATCTCTCTCTCTCTCGATTCTATGGAATCGGAAAATCTCCAGCGGTGCGGTGAACTAGTTTTCCAAAAGGAACCGGACACAAATGACGCCACCTAGATTTAATACATTTTTTGACTCACCTTGTCAGACTCTAAAGCGTTGCGTTAATAGCTGTTTTCAAAATGGGGTGTCATATTTTTTCAAAGTGACATACCCTCAATGTACATGACGCCATTTGTGCCCGGCTTCAAAGTCCCGAAGCTGCAGCAATCCAAGCAGCGACTGACGAAATTTAAGTGATACGAGGCCCTGCGAAGTGGGCGGAACTGATTTTGCGAAATTTTAATACAGCGCCGTTTTATGTGATTTGCTGTCTCTGTCTGACGAGCCATGACGTCAGCACACTAATAAAAGTTCATTCCCCCCAACGTGACTTGACTCGAAAAAAAAGGAATCTCACAACGAGATTTAATACCGGCTTATGTAGTAGTTCAAGTGGAAAACGACGACGTTTCGATGTCGATCAGCCAAGTACCCATTTCCTATGACTATTTTATGAAGCAAGCAGAAAAGAAAAGTTCGACTCGAAGTTTAGAAGGCACAGACTGGAAGTAAGTACATGGCATTGCTCAACGTATTGATTTAAGGAAATTAATCGAAAGTTTCGAAAGTGTAAATTTAAAGCAAAGGTTAAGGCAAAGAAAACTCAACCCAAATAAAATAAATTGTTCAAAAATTCAAGATTAATTACAAATCCATTTGAAGAAAGCAGGGGTTGGAGGTAAGACTGATATCTGATTCTCCACGTGTCCCGTCCGTGTATTATTGTACATTACAGAACAGGGGATGGGCACTTTGCTTTAGCCTTTAGCTTATTTTGTATTTAGGTAACATTTCTAAATAGTAGGGTGGAGGTAGTTAGTTGTGATCGCTCAGTTTTTAGCAGGAAAACATTAGCACAGACAGGCAGAAAAGGAATTCCTTGCAGCGAAGAACAAAAAAAGGGTTAGTTCTTCCATGTAAAAGGTTTACGTCCCTTATCAGCGTTAATGTTTTTTCGTGTTAAAAACTGAGCGATCACAGTTACCGGCCCGATCACAATTACCAATTACCTAATAACATCTACCCTACTACATCCCGTAAGCCCTGCAATAATGCCCAGGGGTATTATTGCCAAAAAATAGGGCCTGACGCCAGGTCAACTCGGGCAAAAAAAGGAATGAGTAGAATATCTTAAAGTCTGCAGTAATTTTGAACTTACTATGTTGAGGTTGAGATATAGGTACATTGAAGTATGAAGCACTTTTTCAAGCACCAATCAGGGTGAAGTCGGGGTAATTAATAATTATATGTGATCAATTTTTGAAAAAGCTTTGTTTGCATCAATAACAAAAATATATGCCATTCTCGAACCAATTATAATGTTTAATAATAGGAAAACGCATAATTGATGATAATACATGTGCTAAAAGGATGATAACACGTTAAATTATTATTATAAAGTGCATTTTCCCAAAAAATCATTCAAATTATTAGTTGTCATAAATAAAATATGTACTAGGGGTAGTCAGATGAAAATCCTAAATCAAAAATTCAGGTGTAAATATGATCAGACGGAGAATAACAATAACGGTCTGATCACTTCTAATTTGTAAGCAACATTTTTTGCAGGTTGTTCGTGTTGAATTTGACTCATTGAGGTTGGAATTAAGCTGATCATTTAGTCCAGTTATTAACGGAACAACCTCGGATTGAGATGAAGTCATCTGCTATTAAAATGCTTGATGAGAAAATGACAGGTATACCGTGGTCATTGCAATCAACGCTCGTCTCGGAGGAGAAAATTTACAACAATGGATTTCCATCCTGCCTCCCGGATCTGAGGGATCGTACTTACTTTGCGATGCACCACATGTTAGAGTCCTTCGTTAAGTCCAATTGCCGTAAGTTTACAAGCTGATAAATATTACAGTAATTATTGCTTTGCATTAATATTGCTGTTTTGACGTTTGAGAATCGAAAATTAAGTACTATACTTATTTATATGGATAATCATTCATAATGCAATCGTAATGTAAACGTATTTCTATGATCGAATAGTTTTAAGCGCATTCTTTCCAATTACGTGTACTAAGCAGGCGTGCTTGGGTGAGCGGTTAGGACTGCAGACTGTAACGAAATTTACAGTCTCAGACCCGACTTCAATCCTCGGCCACTGCTAATCGTTTACGGCTCGGTGTTGTACGGTAAACGTCACTGGATGATTGATTGAAACCCAATCTCCTTCGGTGCTCCTTAGTGACCACTACTTACTGTAGGGGCCTAGGGAATGAGACTCCTTTACTGTGGAGGAGGGGACGGGGATAGGTGAAAGGGTACAAAGACCGAGACGATCTAACGCGGTAGCCTCCTATTTCCTCACCCACAGTGACTGGTTGAGTCTGGTTGTTTGAACTTCGGTTAAATCGACCCAATGAATAAATTATTATTATTATTATTAATTATGTGTACTTCATCTTTTGATCAAATGAAATGAAATGAAGTCGTTTGAAAGAGATTCTATAAGAATATTAAATTAATATTTTCTTACGAACTAATACAATGGCATAATTTATTGCTTCTTTGATACACTAATTGTAGTATAGGGAACGTTTAAGTAATACGTAACGCAAAAACGCCCAATTTTTACCCACCAACCATCGTTCGTAACGCGAACGTAACTCTGTTACTACCAAACTAGAATCCCTATTCGTAATGCTAGTCATAAACTTTTAAAATTATTCAAAACGATTGATATCAAATAGAATTACTGGATTACATTACTTTTTGGATAAAAACCGATAAAGGGTATGGATGTGGATGTACACCTTCAAAGAAGTAAAAAACAGCAGGGCCCCGTAATATATATGCTTTGTATATAATATTCAAGCTGAAACAATTTTGTAACTTACATGTATTTATAGTTAATAGGAGGAAACCCGATGAAATGTAATAAAATTACTGCTGTAAAGTCTTAAAAACCCAAAATTGTCACGGTTACCATGGAAATATTTACATTTCAAGAGTACAACATTTTTATTTTGAGTACACCCGATGATGCAGTAAAACGTATGAAGTAATATTACTTGTAATGGTATTATTCAACTTTTCTGCCACGTTCAGAGTTTTATGCTTATTGAAATTGTCCTCAAGTATTTACCGAACCATAAACTAGTAATGCAACCAGTCGAAGTGGACAACGAAAAGCAAAGTATTACTTACCTAGAATTATAAAAAAACTTGCAAAGATTGTAATTCGCCGCAGCCAAATACAGAATGCAAATATTTCCATGGTAACCGTGACAATTTTGTGATTTTAAGACTTTACAGCGGCAATTACATTGCATCGGGTTTCCCCCTAATGTGAAGAAGATTTGAAAAATGTTCATGATTTCACCTACATTTAACTTTTCCAATTGAACTTATATTTAACCTGTAACATTTAACTTATACTCAATTCCTTCTATTCCGATTTAACGCGTGATCGATTTAATTAACCGAGGCATGTTAATTCAACTTGTGGCAGATTTAACTTCTGGTTTTTTCTATTTTGTATTGCTTGGAACAACAACCTATGTTAGCTTTAAGCAGCGATGAAATTCCACATAAATAAATAAATCATAAATAAAGCATAAGTTAGATCTTCAACTGGTTGAATGAAATAAGTTAAATGACTACGTTAAATTAGATCGTGGTGAAATTTCATAACTTAAATGTGTCATTATTTAATTAACGTAAAGTTTTTTTTTCAGGTTATATCCCAGAACGCAAACTAACACCAATTTTAGTCAGCAAAAAATCTGTAAAATTGTAAGAATTGTGATTGTAATAAAACTAAACTCATATAACCGTTGTAACTTCTTAAAATTCTTGTATGTTCTTACTGTGTCTTTATGGCAAGCGTTATTGTAACGCCAGTTGTAAATAAAAAAATTTACTTTCTCTCTAAGAGTTCAAGAATAAAACTAGTTAAATTCATTTATGGTCAGTGAACACAAATGTCAAGTATAAATTGTGGTATTGGTGATCCGTATTAAATTGCTGTAATTTTTAAGCTTTAAGGGGAATAGAAGTAATGGATTATAAGTAAGGCCCTGTTGTTTTTTATTTTTTTCTAGGTGTAGTTACATCCATAACTTTTATCGTTTTTAATCCACAAAGTAATGTAATTCTATTTTGTTCTCAATCGTTTTGAATAATTTTAAAAGTTTATGATTAGCGTTACGAATAGGGGTTGGTTGTTAGTCACAGCGTTACGTGCGCGTTACGAACGATAGCTGGTGGGTAAAAATTGGGCGTTTTTGCGTTACGTATTACTTGAACGTTCCCATTAAATGTATTGTCCGTTTATCCTTAGTGTTTTCAAATGCACATTACGCCATAGTTTAAGGCCGGTTTTATCCGGATGAAACCAGTTTTAGCTTCTGGCCTGGTTTTTATTCACTTAAGGTGGCTTTTTCCGAACCCTAGGAATATGCATGCATCTATGTAGGTGTCAAAAGTCGAGATAGCTGGGTAGGGCTGTCAAAACATTTTCACATCCATGCAACCAAATAGGCACGGGCAGGGTTTGGACAGCACTAACCAGCTATCTCGACTTTTGACATCGAGAGTAGGTGCTTACCGAGTTTTCCTGTTTTTGGCCTGTTTAAGTGTATTGAGTACTATAAGTCAGTGTGTTATATTTTTCAGGAACGATGGCTTTGGCACCAGGTTTGTCACCCCGGCAAAAAAACTACATTCTTACAATCATTCAATGTATGGGTCTCTTAGTGGAAGTCAAATGGTTCGAATTCAGTTATATGCTTTATTTAATATTGTCACTTAGGAGTGCTTTATATTTTGTATAACATATCTAAATTGTATACTAAAATTTTTAAAATTTTAATTTTGCCATCAATACGTCTTGGTTTTTAGGCTTGATCTCATGATTCGTACAAATTAAATGAGATTTGTTTTTTCATTCTACATACTGAAAAACAACTTTTCTTGTTGCTCGCTTTTAAAAGAATAAATTACATTGCAAGATCATTAGTATAGTAAATTACTTGAAGTTGAAATGGATATTATGTACATATATATTTTAGTATAATTCTTCAATTTACATATTTTCTTTTTTTTTATATAAAAAGTGAGAATGGGAAGAATATCGTTGAATGTGTGAAGTCAGATACAGATCCAGCGTTGAGATTTGTCCGCCAGCTGATAATGGGGAAAGATACTGTTCGAATTTTAGCGTCATTGCTCCATTGGTGCGAAATGGAGTCGTTGTTAAGCGGCAGGAGGAAAATAGATGAGTCGGTGCCGATCATTTATAGGGCTGGTATTCCTAACTTTTCTCAAGTTCTTAGCTAAGATTTTAATTGTATTTGTATTGTTGCTCAGATATTATTAGTATTATTTAGCTTGCATTTTTATGACTCCATAATTTTGATCTTGATTTGAATTCACTTTCTAGCAGGCGTTCTGACTTGTGGAAATCCACGAGTGCCGAAGCCAGCCAGAGCCAAAGATCAATTTATAAGTCATCGAAGTAAGCTTACAATTTTCAATTATCGTGACGAAATTTTACGAACCATTCAAGAGAATACTTTCCTCCTTATTAAGGGACCACCTGGTTGCGGTAAAACCACGCAGGTGCTATGTTTTTAATTGGCAGTAACATACATTCCAGGCATATTTTTAATTTGTGATGTATTATTGCTAATATTATGATATTAAATGTAAAGATACCTCAATACATTTTGGAAGAAGCAGAGCAGAAGGAGGAGCCAGTTAGAATTTTAGTGTGCTTGCCTCGCCGAGTTGGAGCCATAGCAGTTTGTGACCGTGTTGCTGCGGAACGTGGAGAAAAAGTGGGTCATACAGTGGGCTACCAAGTCAGACTCGAAAGTTGCACATCACCTGTGGAAACTCTGCTAAATTTTTGTACTGGTTCGGTGCTCTTCGGGGCTATGACTGTTCCTGGGTGCCCTCTCTTAGATGATACCACTCACATAATTCTTGATGAAATCCACTGCCGGGAGCGCTATCAAGATTTCCTCATGAACTGTCTACGAGATTTTGCTCTAACGAAGCCTAAACTGAAACTTATATTCATCGGAGAAGATCCAAATATTGACTTTGTTAGTGAGTATTTTGGAGGAATTCAAAAATGTCCGCAACTTATTGTAGAGGGAGAACGATTTCCTGTAAAGACTGTTTACTTAGAGGAGATTTTGAGGTTCAGCTGGGAAAGCGTTTCTCATACTGGGTCTACCCTCCAGAAAACTACTCACGTCATGCATACGTTTGGTGAAGGTGTGGATAAAGAGCAGAAGTGGAAGAATGCGGAGGCCTGTAATGTTGATAAATTAATTGAAAAGGTTTGGATGCAGGATGTGAAGATGGGTGAATGTCTGGAAGACTTTTTATACATGGTGCGACAGGATGTTATCGATGTTGACTACGTGCACAGTAAAACTTCCCTGAGTATGTTAATGGCCGCAGCTGGTACAGGAAGGTTATCATACGTGGAACTCTTGCTGGAGGCTGGAGCTGATATGACTTTAGAATCTGATAATGTGGGCTTCATTTATTTTATTTTTGATTTTTTAAATTTTAATGCATTTACTCACTTCGGCAATACGGAATATCGCAGATAGTCTAGTGTTTAACATGAATATCGTCAGTAAAGAACCAAAATGACCCATATCCATTTCTAGCCAAAAACAATATACACTATCTACAAAAATAATGAAATAAATTTTCAAATACATGCAAATATAACATTTTGTACTTTCCAAGCACATGGAATTAGAACATTTTGCACCTTTTCCAAAACATGGAATTAGAACATTTTGCACCTTTTCAAAAACGTGGAATTAGAACATTTTGCACTTTTTCAAAAACATGGAATTAGAACATTTTGCATCTTTTCAAACACATGGAATTATAACATTTTGCATTTTTCAAAAACAAGTAAATAAAACACTTTACACCTTTTAAAAACATGAAAATAGAACATTTTACGCGTCTTCCTCATTTCGTATTTAGTATTTTTTATGACATAGCTCATTTTGATTCCAGCTTATATTAGATATGGGTCATTTTGGTTCATCACAGACGATATGACATTAATGTACGTAACATATACAATTTGCTTTGTTCCAGAATTTTACTGCCAGAGATTGGGCGAATAACTTGGGGAAAACCGATGTAGTTGATGCACTGGATCTTAAAGCTCAGGCTCGATCTCCGGACGTACAGTATCAACCTAACTCTAAGATGTGTATTGTCGAAGACTATTTTGGGAAGCCATTAGCTAATAAAGTTGACTTCGGCATTATCCTCGGACTTGTTCACATGATACACCTTACGGATGGGAGTGGTGGAAGTATTCTCATTTTCCTTCCATCATACGAAGATTTAAATCTTCTGAAGGAGCGCATCTGCTCAAGTTGCAGGATTGATCCAGGATGGAAAGTTAATCCATTTGTTATTCATCTTCTTCATGCACACATCCAAACTGGGGACCAGCGGTCAGTGTTTGAGAAGCCTACATCTGGATTAAGAAAAATCATTTTATCCACGGACATTGGGCAAAGCTGCTTGACATTTGAAGATGTTGGTTTTGTCATTGACTGCGGCAAGGCAAGAGAAGATGCACACCAAATTTTGGCTGGCACTGCTGAGGTAAATGCGACTCTGTTCAAAGGTTGGATCACAAAGGCGGAAGCAAATCAACGGCGAGATAGAGCTGGTCGTTGTGACGCAGGGGTGTGCTTCCGCCTATACACAAAAAAATGTTTCGATGAAGAAATGAAGGATGTCGTTGTTCCGGAAATTTTACGTATTCCACTACTTAATCTTTGCCTTCAAAGTCGAGCGTTACTTCGTCCTGAGATTCGAATAGCGGATTTTTTCGAATGTTTGCCTACTCCTCCTCATAAAATTGAGATTTTGAATGCAATTGAGACATTAAAATTAATGAGCGTACTCGATGAAAATGAGCAACTCACAGTTCTTGGCGTTCATCTTTTGGATTACTCCATTGACCCTCGTTGGGCCAAAGCTTTGGTGTACTCTGTGGTGTTTAAATGTTTAGATCCCGTTTTAACGATTGCGTCTTACCTTTCCTATGGGTAGGTTCAATTTTTATTCAATTAATTTTACTACAGGTTTTCGAAAAAATCTACATTTTAAATCTAGTAATTAAAAAATATTTAACTTGATTTATTTTTTTAGTAATGCTTTTGTATATCAGTATGATCCTAAGCTTCGACACATAGCGCATTCTCGGAAGGTGGCTTTATCGGACGGCACTTTGAGTGATCACATGGCTATCCTCAAAGTGTTTCATGTAAGCACAATTTTGATTCCATGCTTTTCATTGTTACATTTTTGTATGTATAAAACTTTTAAACTCTTAACTTGTATTATGGTAGAAATGGGAATCAGAAAGGGCTCATCGTGACGGAAACATTGTGGAGTTTTGTGAAAATTATTTTGTAACATCCGCAACGTTCGACGTGGTGTACGGAATTCGAACGCAATTGTTGGGTCAGCTTAGAGCTTCCGGCTTCGTTCGAAATAAAGGATCTCACGATGTTAAAGATCTCAATATAAACGCCGACAATTGGGCAGTTGTGAAGGCCGTGCTTGCTGCAGCCTTGTATCCAAATTTGTGTACTGTGAATCGGATTACCAAAAATATGCTTGACCGGTAATTTAATTTGTTTCTGTTGTTCTTTCATCGAATTTATATTTATTCGGTTTCAAAATAATAATTTTAATCGAAGCATAGCACGAAATATATATTAGATATGATATGGCAATAATATGATATAAATTAAAATGTACACTGTACTGTAATATGTTCTCTTTTATTTTAAAATTCGCTGTAGCGAATCTGACGACCTCAAATTACATCCGTCATCTGTCCTGGCTATTCAGGAATTGGATTGGCATAAAGATCTTCCAAGTGATTGGATTCTGTTCAATGAGAAATGTTACGACTTAACGGGAAAAGTCTCAGTAAAGGGATGTACCGTTGTCAACGCTGCGACCGTCGCTCTCTTGGCTGGGAAATTGGGGTCTAAGCCCACATCATTGTCTTTACGTGAGTATAGTTGTTTCCAGGGTTAGAAAGTTGCTTGTATGTGCCGGTCTTACTGCCATATTATTTTATAGACCGGAACCGGAACTGTAATTTCATGACTCTAACCGAATTGGAAATAAATTATAATCACTGCGAATTATTGCAAAATTACAAACAGTTTAAAAATGGGCAGTACTCTTCATTTTCTTTTATTAATTTTTAGCTATGGCACCTCTTGTTTCTGGAGTTGGATTCTATTTCACAAAGTTGGATCAAACTAAATGTACTTTCGAAAAAGCCAAAGCTCGTATTGTCATTGAGAACTGGATTAGTATGTTCAGCTTCAACCACAATATTATGTTGGATATTATTCCTCTTCGGGAACACATTCACGCAATGATTCTCCGACGGCTTAGAAGACCGGAATTGCATCTCACTGAGGTACATTTCTTTTTGTTGTCAATAATTCTTCTAACTGGATTTGCATAAGCAGAGCTTACAAAGCGTGACCTGTAAATTACTATAGGTATACTTATTATAATTTATTTCATTCCATTGCAGGTGGACAAACGTATTCTGGACACCGTTGTTGACGTACTTTCTAGGGAGGATTTTAGAATTGGACTGAAACAGTCCAGTGTTGGGCAGTGGCCTAAATTAGTAGCCGGCAATCTCTTATCTGCTCCCCGAACTGGTATGGAAGTCACAAGCTACTAAAAACTTTATTACATAATATAGTTATGCATGTTTTTTTTACTCTAGGTTATTTGCATTAAATTTTATGACTTGCATTTATAAACCCTTTCGTTTTTTTTGCCAACTTAGAGGTGCAATAATTTAGAATTTGAATTAATTGCTTTTTGATATTGCTTTCAGGCTACGCAATGACTTACTAACACTAACATAATAACGGAATGCAGCCATAGTTTCAGTTGTGTTTACTTTTTTGGTCATTTGGTTAGGCGGACTAAAAATTCGTGATTCATTACACCTTAATTCTTTATTTTTCTATTTTCTGCTTCCAGTTACACACATAAATTATTTGACATGATAAATAATCTTAGGAGAGTGCTGATTTTTAAGCAGATAGAACTACTATAATATTAATACGTCAGAACCTATCAACAAAATTGGCTGACAAAATTAAACTTCTCGTACATAGGTGCTTAGAAATGGTACAAAATTGATGTGTAAGTCCAGGTTAGGAATAGATACTATTCAAGATAGACGTAAAAAATTGTTAAAGTCATTTAGACAAAAACTTGTGAAATCCAAAAGATTCTGCGAATGGTTAAATCTTAAATCCCTATCGACATACGCTCGAACAGGTTAAATAAAAAGTACAATTTAGTTAGCTGTAAAACTGGAAGATATAGGAAATCTGCATTGCCTTTCATGATAAAAGCTTTAAATTAATTAAGGTAATACTAATACATGTTCTGAATAGGATGTTAGAATTAAACTGAACACATTCAATGTTATACTTTTATTAAAATGTATTAGTAACACCATTATTGTATTATTACTTTTGTTTCTTACCAAGATTCGAAACTACTTTTATGTTCGGCGCTTGTTATAATATGCGAGACCTTCCTATTTCTGAAACTAATAATTAAAGTTTATAAAGTTTAAGAAAACTTTTATTATTTACAATGTTTAATATTAGCATTTGGTATAAACACTAGCTCAAAATTCAGGATGTATACATACTGTTTTCTGTAGATCCCATAAACATCATAAACATTTGTATTTGCTTCTATAGAGTACACATAATGATATCCTAAAGACGAATAAAATCACAATAAACAATAATAATACAATAAAAAAAAATTAAATATCACTGCGTAATATTTTTTCCCACACTGGCAGCTAACTCGGAAGCAATATCATATGAAAAATATTTTTATTTTGGTCGCTAACGAAAAACTTGAAAATTAGTATAGTGTATAGTTTGAGCATATCGTCTGTGAAGAACCAAAAGTTTTGTGTGCAGATTAATTAATAAATATTTATGAAAAATTATGAATACGTTATTAATAATGAAGCAAGGCTGTACGTCACAAAATTTATAAATATTAGAGTTGACGCTCGCTCCATTATATGGAATGGCCCAACTTTGATACCTGCATTTGGAATGGATCGAATAGTCCGAGAGATTTCCAGAATAGTTTTTTTATTATTTGTAATTTGAATATTATTTTGTTTCTTTTCGCCCCATATTACTTGTCCTCCTGCTGCTGGTAGTACCACTCTTCGTTCTCGTTCTGGAAACCCATGAGCATAATTTGTTGGATTGCTATTATTTTTGGCATCATTTATTAACTCTCTGGGACAGGAATTTGAGAGGATACAAATGCTTTTCTTGAATGATTCCATTTGTGATGAAATTTGAAATGCTTTCTCATATATGATACAGTAAACAATGATAGAGTCAAAACCTACTAAAGCATTTAAAAAGGCGACGTGTAGAGCTTTATCCAAGAATTTTATGGCGAAAAATTGACATCCAATGCTCAGCGTGATACAGGCTATCTTGAGGCAGAATATTGATGTAGAGTTACTTTGATTGAACAAGCCAATTAGAACTTGCAAGTGGCGACAGTCCCGAGTTAAGTCCAGTAATTCTTTTTTTGTGATGCAGTCTCCTTTTCTAAAATGACATAGTTCAGAAAATTCTAATAACTAAATCTCATGTCTGTATATATATCATATTGAAGGACTTAGCAAATTCAAGCAGAACCTTGAGTTATGTAAATTATTTATCCCTTTTTACATTCATCAAAAGTGCCTACTACTACCTACATAATGTTTCAATTGCATAATTTTGAAGTTTAAAATAATCTCTAAACACACTTTTTACAAAGTGTCAAATCATTAAAAATGGACTTTTTTTTAAGTGTAAAACTATCAGAAATGGAACTTTTAGAAAAACATAAAATTATCGGAAATAGACGTTTTTAAAAGTGTAAAATTATCAGAAATGGGACTTTTAAAAAAACGTAAAATTATCGGAAATAGACGTTTTTAAAAGTGTAAAATTATGTAATAGTACGTATTCGAATAATTGCAAATATCTTGGGGATGTCTTTTTAAACATTGTAATTAAGCTTTTTTGAAAAATGCAATATATTGTAACGAAGCATTAGAAAAAGTAAAGTGGACAAAATTGTGACTAAAAATTAGGCGTTTTTCCAAAGTGGAATGTAATTAAACAAGTTAGTTGCGAATTTTTTGAGTTTTTTGACGTAGTTCCCACCTATATAGTCTTTCTAAAAATTAAAAATGTTGTATTTGGATCCCGTTTTATCTATATAATGTAAAATCAGCGTAAAATTGTGCTTTAGGTGCCTATAGGTATAGTATATCGATATGCTCACTTACATCAGTTTAGAAATCTTTTTGCGTGCAAAACGGAGTTTGGAATTGCAGTACTCAAAGAAGGACAGGTGAAGATGTTGAGTAAAATACATACTTGACCCACTTATCAAACTATCAACGCACTCGAGAGGAACAAACAGCCAAAAAATCCAATTCAACCTTGATTCTGGTGAGTAACTCATCATGTTACAATAATCGAAAATTCTCCAGAGTAGCTGCGGCCTTGTGGCGTCACTCAAAAGAATAATCCATCCGAATGCAGATGTTCCAAATAGTACCAAAGTTAGGTGTGCTATGAACATGTCTTGCTTGGATTTGTACTTCAAAATAAATCTTTTGCCTTTCCCAGTACAGATTTTCTTATCATTATTACGTTTACCGTTTTCGTTGTCCTTGTTGTGTATTTCATTGAATACAATCGGAATTGTACTACTCCATGTGCTACACTGCCTCCCAAAGCAAAGACACACAACATATATGCAGACCCATAGGAAATGAAGTGAGAAATGGTTAAAGTTGAACTTTGCTGGACTTACAGAGTTGTCTTTAATTAATTTTACAAAGGTAAATGCATTGTAGGTCGTCGTCAATAACTTACAAAAAAAGATAATTTTCCACACTTTCTTTTTCCAATTACTTGAGTGGATTCGTATTGCCTCCCTTTCGGGATCGAAATCATACGGGATAAAGCAGAGTTTGGACAGTAATCTCAATGTAATCGAGTTTGTGTAGGTAATCATAATAAATATCTGTTGTTTCCTTTTTTCTAAAATATCGCAAATAGGTAAGCTACACAAGTATAGATATGACCGAGAAGTAGGATTTATTCTAAGGATATTTAATAGGAAATTTCAAAATCTGTGAGAACTACTATCTCGCACTCGCACGCACCACCGAAACTCTCACAGTAGTGAGTAGTGAACTGGAGCTGTATATAAGTATTGCCGAAGAAGGGAAGAAGGCCAGCTATTTAGGTTGCGTAATAATTTATTAATTTAGCTTCAGGATGACGTGATAAAGTAATTTAGTAAATTATTATTTAACTACTATACTGTATTGAAAATAAATATTAAATATGTATTATGTGTCTATAATTTTATTATAATATATGAAAAATGTTTTGGAAAAATGGGTCAGCAATTTTCTACTAATTTGAAATTTGAACGTTAAAATACAGCTAACTTCCGTCTGAGTTATTATTTATACCTAATGTAATTGACAAACTATTGGCAAATTAAAGGAATTGTTTCAGTTAATTAGAGTAGATGAGCTAACAAGCTTATTATTAGTACCTAATTTTAATTAGTGTATAGAAATTGGTATGTAACTATGATATAGTCGAACTCGTGCAGCTATTAAATAAAGAAACGTAACTACAGCAATGTCCTATTTCGTGAAGGATTTCATAAAGGTGGTAATTAAGTTATGGTAAGTCATGTACATATATAGCTAGAATAATAGTAAAATATTATACATGATCGTAATATTTTAGAATAGGAGATGATATATGTTTATAACAGTAGCGCATGCTGAACTAGTAGGGGCCGCAAGCAAATACTGTAGGGACAACCGAGAGTGAGGTCTAGCAAGGATAAAGCTGTCGTTCATTTGCATGCAAAATTTATCCTTGCCAGACCTCACTCTCGGTTGTCCCTACAGTAACTTCATTAACGTTGATATTGGATTCATTAGAAAAATACGGTGAAGATAAGCATTATTTCAAAATTTAATTTATTTCGTCATCGTCACCCTCACCATCTTGTCTCAATGTAAATGGAATTCAGAACAGTTTCCCCTTTCAATTTATTATACCATTCCGATTTTTATGTAAATATTCTGGTAATTACTGAAATTGTACAAGTAATAAGATATGGGCTTAAATCATGAATTTATGAGCTACTCCGAATATTCTACAAGGCTTTGATGGCAAAATTCGAAATATAAATTAAAACCTAAAAAGAAGCAGCAAAACTGAAACTTCCAGTATCAATATCCATAGCATATTATCGGCTAAATCACTCATATGACTTATTTGTAATTCGCCTTTATATAATTATTATAACTAAATTAATTCTTCTTTTCAATTTTCTCCAGTCTTAATAAATTGCTAATTTACTATTTTAATCTTGTATAATCACGTATTCATATGTGTCATTTATATCGGTCCTTTTATAGGCAAATGTTATAATTCGTTGCTATGCAACGACCCACCTATAATATACAGCCCCGAGTTGAAGTGGTGTAGCTAATTGAATACAATTTGATAATCTGCATGAAAAGCAAGGAACTAACTAGTAAGGGGAATGAGCGAGCTCAAATAATAATTTAATATTACATTAAGTCCGAAACTATTTAATCGAATTTTGTCAATTATTAAGAATTATTTGAGGTTTCAGCCTACTGGGACTGAAGCTTTGCCTTGCAATGGAATTTCATGTGCTTCTGGATGTACGAAGATGACAAATTCTTTCGACACCAACGACAATATGACCGAATCGTACTAACTCGGTGAATACGCTGACTCGGACTCTGGTTTAGTTCTGCAGCATGCTGAAAAATTTGAACTGGAACTCGAACTGCAACTGGAACTGGTGCTGGAACTGGTGCTGGAACTGGTGCTGGAACAGGAGCTGGAACCGGTGCTCGCGCCAGTGTGGCATTACGTAGACGACCTTCATTTTCCCTATAGAATATTTATAGAATTATTGAGTTTGCAATCGCTTATTTACATATAGGCAGTTGTACTTTTTCGCGTATAGTAATTATTAGTAAAAAAATAACTGGATACTTACATTCGAACAATTTTTAATACTATCTGACACAAGATATCGTCCAATCTTACGAAATCCGGCTCCCGTCTCACAGCTAATAGCTCCAGGTTCGTGAGCCGATTCAAGACGCCCCCGATCTGCTCTCGGACGACTTCGGTAATCTGAGTTGACTGTTCAACTTGAGTTCGAAGATTATCAACTTGATCTTGAAGACGACCCGTCTCTGAAGAGAGTAATTGTTGAAGTTGAGAATATTTTTGAGACCGCCTCGACTGGCCACCCTGGAGGCTGTCCACTTGACGACTTAAGAAAAATATCTGTTCCTGAACGCTGAGGTCTCTTAAACCGTGCTTGATGTCTCCACCGTAACCACTGTCATCACTATTCTCATTATCAGTATTGTTGTTAAGGCCGTCGTCGGTTTCGGTCTCATTTCCACCTCCCTCATGAATTTCTTTCCCATCGCCTTGAACCTCCATGATGTACTCAACTTCAACTTCATCCTTCTTCTTGGCAGGCTCTTCCTTATTATATTTCACTAGAATTATGCCTCCCTCCAAATCATTCACTACTTCCACATTATTCTGTGCCATCTCGACCACGGAATAATTACTGATTTTTCTGTAAGAGCCAAAAGAACAAAACAAAATTTTACTATAGTCATTTGTCACCAAGTTAAAATTAAAAATCTTTTCAAATAAACTTACGCAACTTTAATATGTATTTAATATGGGTAATTAGTAATTACTATTATACTTACTTTATTACTGCTCTGTATTTGAATGTGTATTTTTGAATTTGTATTTAAGTGTCTATGGAAATCGAAATATCACTTATAAGATTTATTCAGTTATTCCGACTTGACGACAATTCGCATGCTGGCAAAATGAATGATGAACAAGCCGAACCGAAGCACACGGGAAATTAACTGTGTTTTGAGTTGACTATTTTCTTGTGTTCCTGATATACCATTACTAATCTCCTATATGACCAAGATACAATTCCAAAACGTATTTAAAAGATATGTGTATTCAATTATTCAATCAAACTATACATACTATTGACTGGCAACTGGCTGTATAACTACTGTTGACTGACTATAGTGAGACAAAAGCGTTATCGTAAATGGTAAATTTTTGGTGTCTGGATCTTCCGTCATCCGTAGTTCTGTTTAATTAGATTAACATTTTTCAAACCCCACTGCCCCACCCCACACCTTCCTGCCCCATACCCCACCCTGGTGTGTAGTTAGTCCTAAACAATCTAGCAAATTTTTAATTCTCTTCTATTTCACTATTTTTGGTATTCATGCGATTAGCGTTAACCCCCTGCTTGCCCCTTGCTGGTGTTTAATCTTTAGATCTCACTATAATATTAGTTAGCTTAATGCAGCATGAAGATGATTGGCTACTATTTAATACATGTTAGAATATAAATTCAACGTGTGTAATATGCATAATGCTCGTGGTATGTTCATATGCAAATTCTTCTAAAATGGCCATACATTTATTTGAATGCTTAATATATGTATATATATACTAAAATATGTAGATTATTCCGAATATCCGAAAATAGCTAGAAATTGGTTGTTCATGAAGGTGTATGTATCAAAGGTATATTTCGGTGTAAAATATTCTAAATGATATACTAAATACTTAAGTACACATTTGTTTCAATGTTGTATTTCAGCAGACAAATTCCAACAGTCCTGTCCTGTGGGGCTCCGTAAACTGATGGATAGTGAAGAAAGGGATCAGACAGTCCAAGTTATTTCCCTTTCCCTTCTCTGTCATCTTTACCTCATATCGCAGATTCTATAGAATGTGGAAAATCCATAGCTCGTGTAAGGGGTCGTCCATAAGTAATGTCATCCCCGAATATCCTGATTTCTAAGACCCGATGACTTCCGTGTCAGCTATTGTGGAAGTGGCTATCTTTAACATGGGATGTCATCAATATCCAAGTAGACACATTGACTCTACTCGTGACGTCAGTTATGAACGATCCCTAAGTAAGTACTGAGCAATCTTAAAATATATATTATTTAATTACATATTATCTTTAATATGTACTTCCGTGTCAGTCTCACAACCAGTACCAACAACAAAAACCAGTACAAAGTAGGATTACTTCAGGATTATTTTAGTAGGATTTCTGGTCTTGTATCTACCATTACCATTGATATAAAATATAAAATTAATGAAATTGTGTGTTGATTCCTATGCTATTTAACTACATACATATATTAATTATATACACAAAGATTTTGCTGGCTCCTGAAAGTTGATGAAATTCACTGTATACTTACTAGTTAGTGTACTCATTGTTTCCTTGGCATTAAGCATAAATTAAGCAACAATATTTATACCTGGGTATTTCGGAATCGGAACCCTACATTATGTGACTAATAGTAAGACTTGGTGATTTAATGTTGCAGCGTATATGTAAATAATAGTAATTTAATTTAATTAGTTAAAAATAAGGCCACTAGATAGAGGGTTTATAGCCTGCTCAATAAATAGACATTTTAGTCGGTTAATAGCTGATAGCCGGCTGTTATTTTGGGTACTGGCTGGCTAAAATAGCTAAATTGAATTCTAGCAATAATTAATAATTATATTATAACGTCGGACATGCCGTTTTTAGATCTTTTTCGTATACTTTTAGATTTCATTAATGATAAACATGTTATTAATTATGACTGTAATGCATGCAGTTGTTGATTGATCATTCGTTTTTTATGTAATATTAGGTGTGAATTAAATAGTGGGACACACACAAAACTGTTAATTAGAGAGTAATAATAACGTTAGAATTATTGTGGTCTGTATTACAAATACATATGTATTTGTAATACAAACCACAATAATTCTATACATATGTAATATGATCTTCATACACGCTTAGAAAAATAGGAGTGAATTGACTACTTTACTGTTAATTTCTAACTACTTTCTTGTTACTCCGACATCCACAACGAATCCTGTTAACCACGGTCAACAGGATTATGGTTAGTGATTTACAGTGAAAACTGTTGGACTGAGTATACTAGGACGGTGTTGGATCACGCAACACTAATCTTGTTGAACGATTTTATTAATTAAAAAAAACACTAAAAACTGGAATCGTACCACTGGATTCGAACCCACACCCTTTAGACTACGAACCTGACCCCTTAACCACTGGACTGCCACAACACATTAACTATGGATTACTAATTTAGCATACGCATACAGTGATATAAATGCTTCAACAGGTTTAGTGTTGAGTTAACAAGTTTGGTGTTGGGTTTTGCAACACCAATCTTGTTGCATGTGGTTAACAGTTTTCCCCACCCTCAAAAATTTCAAAATTTACTACTAAACCTGTCAAAGTTAACAGCTTTAACCTGTTGCCACGGCCTAACTACATTCGTGTCATAGATCTTTTCTAAGCGTGTATCGACTGTAAAGAATCAAAGTGACCCAAATCCATTTTTAGCTAAATACTATATTCACTATCTACAAGACAAATTAGCATAATAATATACCTAATCATAAAAGCTTGCAAATAGAACATTTTTACAGCTTTCTCAAAGATGCAAATAGAAAATTTCGTACTTTTCAAAAAGATGTAAATAAAACATTATTCTACAGTTTTGAAAAAAGATGTAAATAGAACATTTTACGCTTTGCAAAAAGACGTAAATAAGAAATTTCGCATTTTTCTAAAACTTGTTATGAACTATTTACTTAGTACTACCCATATTTTGTGTATTATTTTTTAAGATAGCTTATTTGAGCTGAAATTGGAAATGGGTCATGATTATTAGGACCTGTCTTTTCTAATTAATCAACTTAATGCCATTTAAGCCGAAACCCCTCGATAACGTTTATCTTGCACCTCAAATTTCCCATTTATATAACGTATAATATGATTATGATGTTTCTGATCAATAGTAATTAATTCTAATGAAAACGGTTGCTTATTGCCCGCAGTGGTCAAACTGGAATACGAATTATTGTTTCGGTTTCGGAACACATAACACTTCAACGCTTTCTTTTTCTTAGTATCAATTTTATTCCCGAACAAATTATGATTTATAATTATCCAGTTTCGCTATATATTTATATAATTAGTACAAAAAATGTTTGTATTTTGATGCTAAAACTAAACTATTCAAATACTTAAATTTGGATTGTCTTTCTAAATACAACTATGAAATATCACCTAATTAGATATAAATGTCTTAATTATACATAATACTGTGTATACTGTAAAAGTTTATATAATACATATAATAAAGTAATTTACGTTATCTGAGCATTAAACGTATCAATAACTAGAACTACACTTATATGGAAAAGACAAGATATTCTTCGATTAAACACGAAGTCAGTATTCAGTCACATCCAAAGCTTGTTGTAAGCGAACATCTTTCTGATTAACCCGAGCATGCAAGAGTAAAAGTTGTTTTCCAATTGACATCTGCTCCCCCAAATTGGTTGACATCGAAAATTCTTCTCGCTTCATTCGCAGCTCAGCTATTTCATCCTTAAGACGACGATTCTCCAACTCCAGTCCATCGTTTTCTGTAATCAGTGCAAATTTTTCGATGCGAAGTTCTTCAATCCCCCGCTTCTTCCGTTCACGATTTGCCTTGGCAGCTAATGCAGCTTTCGTTTTGCTCCTGTCTTCTTTGATCTTGGTCTCGGTCTCATCGACGAGGAGTTTCCGCTTCCGTGGGTTACTTGTCTTGTTACTTTCAGATTTCTTCCGCATCTTCAGTTTCCGATTCGAACTTCCTCGCTGAGTCGCTCTCGATGTTGATGGAACAGACGCTGGAACACCGGAAACCGCACCTGCTGATGATGATGATGTTGATGATTGAGGTCGGTCTGGGTCAGAAATTAGCGCATCGCCTTGGGCTTGGGTTGAGACATTCAGCAGAGCCTGAAATAAAAAACAAAATATTCAAATAAAAAATGCAATACACAATTTCAAGTTCACAATCTTTCAGTTAAATTTCTGCGCTACATTTGTTGCAATTCAACCATCCACATGATTAACGATATCAAAAAAATCAGAAAAAATACCATAAATCGGTTAAACATAAAACAGCTGAAAATCCTAAATTACCGTCTGATGTTCAAGTTTAACGTTTAAGCTGAATGCTGGAGAAATGACCGATGCGAACGAGACTGGAGTTGAAGATATTGCTACTGGATGTGTAATAGAATTTAGTAATGCAGATTCTTCCTTAAAGTCACCAATTATATTCGGGGAAGTGATCAGCAGGTCTTCAAAATTGTTGAAATCTTCTGTTAATAATTGCTGCTCGAAAGCCTCAAAATATTCGGACGACGGCCCAGAGCTTGTTCCAACCTTGTTATTAAATTGTATAAGCTCATTCACAATGGATTCGTAGGCTTCAAATTGTCCAAGTATGTTCTCCATGATTTTATAGTTTCTCCAGCGAAGCAGTGTGACAGGGTATCCGATTATTCGATCGATAGGGGCAAAATACTTTTAACACGCTGACAAATAATAATTCTAACTTGCTCACTTTCAGATTTTCCGGAAGCGAATGATAAGGACTAACAACGAAGTCGGTTGCTTTTATACCTTCTGCCCAAATACCAAACAACAGGTCATACTGGCGAATTAATTTAGCTCCAAAATGGAGCATTTCTATTCGCTGTTCGTTTTTAGTTAGTTTTTAGAAAAGCTATACGCTGCGGGCGAATGCACCAATCGTGTCGTGAACTGTGAGCCGCATAGCAATCTCTTATTAGATTTACAATTCTCCCCGACAAAAAGTCGGATATATGCCCACTGCCCATCTTATATGTCCTTCTGGCTGAGTAGCCAATACAAACTGCTGGGGTACCTAACTATGTAGTACTATTTCAACATTTTCTTTTTGCCCAGTTTTAACACTCTTTTTAGACTCTGGCAAATAGAACAGCGTGAAATTTATTTTAACGTTTTTTACAAAACTATAACAAAAATCGTCTCTGTGACAAACCAAAATGACCCATATCCAATTTAAGCTACAATTAAAATGAGCTGTGTGATAAAAAAAACAATTAGAAACATGCGTTAAATTTTAATAAGGAGTTTTTGAAAAGTGCTCTAATTCTATGATTTCCAGAAGGTGCAAAATGTTCTAATTCTATGTTTTCCAAAAGGTGCAAAATGTTTTAATTCCATGTATTTGAAAAGGTGCAAAATATTCTAATTCCATATGTTTGAAAAGTGTAAAATGTTGTATTTACATATTTTTGAAAAGTGCAAAATGTTCTATTTAAATGCTCTCAAGGCATATTTGAATATTTTTCTAGGTAGTTGATATTGGTTTTAGCTAAAAATGGATATGGGTAATTTTGGTTCTTCACTGACGAAATGTGGCTATGGTTAGTTAATTATTTGTATTAGTATTTGAATTGGTCATTCTTTATTTATGTATTTATGCTTTTCTTAGGGGATTTTTTCTAATTGTTTTTTAAATTTAATCAGATAATATGCAATGGTCACAAAATTGCCTTATATACAAATATGTTATTAATTCCTTGTAATAAACTGTATTATATCTTCACCGGTTTCATTAAATTACTAACAATCTAACGAGTAAAAAACAAAACTCTGATAGTTTTAATTTTTTATTATGTATATTACATTACAATTGCAAGATATGAGTAGCTTGCTCATGAAAAATGACAAGTGTACAACTCATAAGCAGTTCATGCAAAAATGATTTAAATCTTATGGTTCAGGATATGAGTAACGGATCATACAATCATTGTAAAAGTTTTCCTGTTTCGCTGTCGGAAACGGTCTTGGTTTAAAGTGTTCACTAGGAAGATTATTTGGGATGTGAAGATGGACAAAGGGCTAGAGCGGTTCCAAATCGTGCATTAATTCTGCAACAGTAAACATAAAAACGTTGTTTTGAATTTGTACTGGTGGATTATACTTAATAAATACACAAATTTTCTAATACTTACTCAAGGATAATTCTGGCGTTCTGCCCTCTGCCTCGACACAAACTTTGAGGTGAGGACACATTGCAAAAGCGTAGCGTCCAGCAACTTGGGTGATTATTGGATTTTTTCGATTTATTCGTGGTAATAAAACATCGACAAATGTGAGTTGTAATCTGGTCAACTCTAAAAATTAATTGAGGTGTCATAAAAATTGTAACTTATTGTGTATTGCTTCCTGCCGTATTAGTCGCAAATAAAACGTAAACCTGCAAAAACGCCACAACTAAACATTGGAATTTTACCTTTAAGATCCAGTAGTGACGAATGCACCCTCAGACTTCCAAGGCTTTCAATATCGACCTGGTCAATTCCATTAAATAATTCCAAGCAAGTTTTATTACTGAACCCTGTGAAAACTCGATCGATGGTTGGAAATGCATTCTCTGTCTCCCAAATATTAATCTTCAGCTTCAGACTTTTCAGTTTCTTAAAATTCCACAACCCCTTAACCGCGTCTTCAGGGAAATTGTACAGAATTGTTTTAACGTCAATGAACTCGACACACGGACAGACAACTGCCAAATTTTCTAGCCATCCTGGTGGCAAGTCTCTGAATTCTTCAATTTCCAAGTGTTTAACAGTAATCAGTGGATTATTTTCGAAGCAATTCCCAAAACATGAATTCCAGTTTAAATCCATTTTCTTAATATATATGAACCCAATTGTAATCTTTTGCAAGGCTGGAAAAACGCGAGCTGTGCTAAATCCAGGTGGAAAAATCGTGATCGGATCGTAAACAGACTGGTGAGCCATAGCATATAGTGGACGACTCGAAAATCGAAGTTCCTTCACTTTCAACTTTGGGCAACACTGGAAAACGGAGGCTGCGGAAGAAGCCCATGTGTCCCATGATATGAAATTTTTGAAGAGTATTGGAGCTCCACTCAAGAATTTTTGTTATTAAATTGGTCAAACTTGGCGGGGCATCCATTATTGCATAAAACTTTGGAATGTAAAAACCAAAAGTACGTAAATTAGAAATTGAATTAGGGTTCCATTGGGCACTGAGCGCATTCTGATGTTCCACCAAGTAGTCGTCAACGCGTATTTCCCAAATAAGATCTTGGAGTAAATGGAACTTATTCATTTCAATAAATGGACTTAGGTCGTGAACAGTGGCAACATTTTTTAAATTGACTCCAACATCAAGCAACTCTTTAACTAAATTCTTTGGTGGTCTTGTAGCAAACTGAATGGAATTTAAGTTTTTCAGTTTCACATTTTCACATTCTGGGAAATACTCGTCATTAGTTGGGTAATACCATGGATATTTAATCCATTCGTCGGGAAAGCCTTGAAGACTCAAAGTGTGAAGATGAGGTGCTTGCTGTGTTAGTAGAGCCAAGAACTGAGTAAAGGGGGGCTTGGCAGGTTTGCTGAGAAAGATGTACTCGGGTTCACAGTACATATTGAGATGAAGCATTTTAATTTGCTTCCCATGAGCATCTAGAAATTCTTGAATATCCGGAGACGCTATTGTCCCTCTAACAAAGGAGAAATTTACACATGGGAATCTTGAATTTAGTGTCATTGCATTTGTCAGATCGGTTAATTTTAATTTGTGATAAACTCCACGGATGAGTTTGGGGCAGAAGAATTCATTAGTTTCCATGTCGTATTCGAAGTGGATCTTGAGTTGGTCGCTGCGATGTCTCAGTAGAGTCTTGACAGCAACGTGGTTGAACTGCTGATTGACGGAGCGCATAGACATTCTTGAGCTGTGAGGCATTTGAAGATGTCCTCCATTATCTACGTTACGGATCGAGGTGAAGGTAAAAAGTAAAACATTGGCATAATGTATTTGTAATTAGTGTAAATCGTTAGTGGAGAATTAACACGGGACCCACACCCAATTTTAGCTAAAAATAAATTGCATTGTCTACACTTAAACTAAAATATCATGATCCCAAAAAGCATGTAAGTACAAAATCGAATAATTTTTACTTTTCAGAAACATGCAAATAGAACGTTTTGCACTTTCACAAAAACTTGCGAATAAAGCATTTTGAACTTTTCAAAAACACGTAACTGGAATACTTTTGCATTTTTAAAAGAAATATGCAAATAAGAGTATTTTCCAATTTTTCGAAATCCATAAATAACATTAAGCATTTATCTCAACTAGACCATCTAGTAGTGTTTTTTGACAAGGCTCATTTTAATTGTAGCTTAACTTGGATATGAGTCATTTTGATTCTTCCCTGGCGAAATTCCTCTATAAGATTCATGAATTATAAATGCCAACGATAAGTACCTTTAGGTACATTTTATTTCGTACCAAGTCTGTTGTCCATATAATATATGATGGTGGTTTTGGCAGATCTTGCACTTCTTCTGCGTCATTGTGTGATAGATTTGAATTAGAATTAGAACCAGAATCAGCTGTAGCAATAAGATCGTCAAGCGTGATGAGGGTGGAAATTGATCTTTTAATTTCCACGTCATCTACTAATCTGTATGCGAGGCTCGTGGACACCTCGGGACACTCATAAACGAAGGCGCAGCAGGAGCTGAGTGACGATGACGTTACGTGCTCCACACTCCAAGGGCAACGGACAATTAGGTCATCGATCTGGTCAGATTACAGATACAATGCCGAAAGCAGAAAACATTCAAAGTGGTTTAATTTCAATCAGTTAATGTTTTGTTTGATATTTTTATACATTTGCTTCAATATATGTGATTTATTCACCATTTGTAGAAAATACAAAAATCTGGAGTTGATAAACTTTGTGGCCGCCTCTGAAGATCCAGCCACAGTCAGCCTGACCCCGTTAACAATGCATCGGAGTTTTCCAGTGAGGACCTCGTCTTCCAAATTAAGTTGAAGCATTTCCGATCTGCTTGCGGCCGCTGAAGAATTACATTTCTCGAACAGCAAGTTTTGACGTTTTAAAATGCAACCAACCTACGGATATTTAATTGAGTGAATGCATAATCAAGAACAGTAATACATAAACGCAACGCATAATTACTCAAGCCCATTTTAGATTTTCAGATTGTAAGTTACAGTAGGTAAATCTGATAAAGGCTAATATACTTAGGTAAAGGTAGGTCCTTACGTCACGGTACATTTCTTCCAGTATGTTGTCCAGCCGTATTAGATGTGTGAGTTTCCCATGGATGTTGGAGACTCCAGCTGAAGCTGAAGGAGTCCCACATTAGCTAGACACACAATCACGTCTTCAAATGCAATACCCACGCCACTATTTGCAAAGCATTTCTCCCACTTTTTAACTATCGCCATTTGATCCCGTAACTGCGGCATATTTTAACACGGGAATAATTCTACTATAGTAAAAGTAACATTCACTTTGTTGGACTAACAAAATTACACACTGGACTACAAAATACTTAAAGGCTAAACTAAAATAATTCTTTCACGCGTGTAGCCCTCTTCGAGTGGCCTTAAGTCTAATTTAAGACGTAAAGTGAAAGTTTTAGCACTTAAAGGACACAAACCAAAGGTTAAAAGAACAGTTCATAAATTACATAGTACATAAAGCTATTCTTCTGAAGGTAAAAATCCCACCCACAATCCCTTTGGTTCCTAAGCATGATAAGTTATGAAAGGCAAAATTCACAAGATGATAAGTATTTGAAGGCAGTTTATGGACAGTCCCTTATCATAAAGTAAAGGCAAATACAAATATGCCTAAGTAGGTAGATATAGACGGAATAAATACATAGAATCAAAGAGTTGACCCTCAATGGACTGTGCAGCTGGACAGATACACTTTTACTTTGAGACTATTGACCTCCGTATCAACTGATTTGCTTTAATTCATTGAGCATTATTTATTAATATCAAGAAAACTAAAACTTTCATCACTACCAAAATGTCTGGAGTGCATAGAAATGTGCTCAAAGAATCATAAAATAAAACATTTTAATTATACTGATATTGTATTTCATAAATAGGCACATAAAATATGCTATGCTATTCGAGGAACATGGACACTGCAAGACACGTAATTTTTCAGTAAAACAATTTTCAGTTTCTATCAAAAAAAAATTGCATCTAAATCAATGCTTATTTTGTCATAATTTTGTTACTATAAAAATTCCAAGAAGGTCGTAAATTATGCGCCTGCCTATATACGTAGAAAAACAGTACATTGACGGATCCAATTTAAAATTAACACTATATTATGTGTACCTTTATTACCACAAACGAGCAGAACATTTCAAAGTCATGCTGACTGACAATATTATAAGACAAAAATTACAATACACTTTAAATTATGATATATGTACATCATTTACCTATTAGGTAGGAGAGGGCCGGATAATGCAGCCAGCGCAGGCAGCCCCTGCTGACTCAATTTTTCTAGAACATGTTAATGGAACATTTTGCAGTTTTCAAAAAATATGTAAATAAAATATTTTGACTTTTCATCAACAAGCAAAAAAATTTGTTTTGTACATTTCAAAAACATGGAAATAAAACATTACACACTTTTCTCAAAACATGTAAATGGAATTAACATTTTGCACTTTTCTGAATCAAGTAAATAGAACATTTTGCACTTTTCTAAAACATGTAAATAGAACTTTTTGCACTTTTCTAAAACATTTAAATACAACATTTTGGTTTACTAAAGAAAACGATGAATAAAATCAAAATGGTGGTGATTGTATGGTAACCAAGTGCCGCCTAAAAGCAATTCCTTCGTCCTGCCCTGCGGTAGAGTAAAATAATTCCTACCTATCTACATAATTTACCGGAATTTTAAAACTTTTGCAATACTGGACCAATTTCATCAAGCGATATATCATTGGAAAGCTAATCACTAGTAGAAATCAAATAACGGAATGGGCCTCCATTATAACAAAACGTTTTTAAAATAACGGTCTTTTAATTTTTAAATGCCGCCAAAAATGTGTTGTATGGGTCACAATCAAAAAACAAAAAAAATGGTGTCTGCTTATTTTTAAAGAGCTTTCAAATGATATATGACTCGACACAATCCGTTAACTTTTTTAAATTTGCAATTATGTTATTTAAAAAACATTTAAAAACTAATAACGATCCTGCTTCCACACTAAATAATTTATATTCCCCTAATCGTTACTGCTCCAATGGTGTATCATTTTAGTGTAAGTTTATTGCCTGACCGGTCGAAATCTTGAGTTAACACAATATTCAATGTTTTAGCGGGAAATTCAAAAATTGGAATTTTGAATTTTTGATTTTATTACAGATATTGATTATAAATAAGATCGATACGATAACTAAAAACACATTGAGCGGCTTAATTGCTTCTCTTAATTTAAAACTTATATTGAAACTAAAATTCGGCGGCAGATTCAAAATGCCTAATTTTGCTGTTAAGGCTGCCATAAAACAAGGGCTTTAGCCCTTGTTTTTTTCCTAAATAAAATACTTAATATTTACAGCAGCAAGAATGTACTTGAGTTAGCATATGTAATAGGTTATAATAAACACTTTTGCGAATTATTACGCCAATGCTACAGCTCACATGAAACGTCACAACATAAACAGTTAATATAAAAAATAATAATTACAGTCTTAAACACCAGGATATGAGAGAAGGACCTTTACATCGTTGTAAACATTTCCCCTTGGCTCTGTCATGTACGGTATTATTTTGAAGTGTTGACTAGGAAGATTATTTGGGATGTGAAGATGAACAAAAGGGCACAGTGGTTCCAGGTCCTGCATTAATTCTATACGATATAAAAAAGGCATTAATCATAATTCTTAAATATGGATTGCTTTTAAATAAAACTTACAAAGCGTGTAATATCAGTGTCCTGGTCGCTTTCATTTAAATCAAATTAATGCACAATTTTGTGTTCTATTTAACTTACTCAGGGATAATTCTGGCGTTCTGCCCTCTGCCTCGATACAAACTTTGAGCTGCGGACACATTGCAAAAGCGTAGCGTCCAGTAACTTGGCTGATGATTGGATTTTCCCGAATTTTCGGTGGTAATGTAACATCAACGAATGTGAGGTGTAATCTGGTCAACTCTGCAAAATTAATTAAAGTGTCGTAAAAATATATTGGTCTTACATACAAAGTAAAGCGGCTAAAAACACACGACTAAACATTGGTATTTTACCTTTAAGATCAAGTAGTGACGAATGCGCTCGCAAATCTCCGATGCTCTCAAGATCAGTCTTTCCAGTTCCATTAAGTAATTCCAAGCAAGTTTCATTACTGAACCCTGTGAAAACTCGATCGATGGCTGGAAACACATTTTCTGCAGCCCAAACATTTATTTTCAACTTCAGACTTTTCAGTTTTTTAAAATTCCACAAACCCTTAACCGCGTCTTCAGGGAAATTGTACAGAATTGTTTGAACATCAATGAATTCCACACACGGACAGACAACTGCCAAATTCTCCAGCCAACCATTGGGCAGGTCTCTAAATTCTTGAATTTCCAAATGTTTAACAGTAACCAGTGGATAATTTTCGAAACAACTTCCAAAGCATTCATTCCAGTTTAATATGATTTTATTCATATTAATGAAGCCAATTGTAATCTTTTCCAAACACGGGAAAATTTGAGCTGGGCTAAATCCAGGTGGGAAAAATGGGATTGGATTGTGAACAAACTGATGATAAAAGGCATATTGCGGACGACTTGTCAATCGAAGTTCCTCCACCTTCGGAAGCACTGGAAAACGAAGGCTTTGAAAAATGCCCATGAATCCCATGACATGAAATATTTGAAGACTTTTGGAGCTCCACTCAAGAATTTTCGTTAATAAACTCAGCAAACTTGGCGGGACATCTAATGTTACATAATACTTTGAAATGTAAATACCCAAAGTGCGTAAATTGCAAACTGAGTTAAGTTTCAATTGAGCATTCAGATCATTAAAATGTTCGACAGTGTTGTCTTGAGTACGTATTTCCCAGGTAAGATCCTGGAGTAAATGAAACTTATTCATTTCAATAAATGGACTCAGGTCGTACACAGTGCCCACGTTTTTTAAATTGGCTGCAACAGTAAGGAATTGTTTAACTAAATTCTTTGGTGGTATTGTTGCAAATTGAAGGGAATGTAAATTTTCCAATTTCACATTTTCAGATGGCGGGAAATACTCGTCATAAGTTGGGTAATACCATGGATATCTTATCCATTCCTTGGCAAAGCCTTCAAGACTCAAAGTGTGTAGATGAGGTGCTTGCCGTGTTAGTAGGGTCAAGAATTGGGTCACGGGCGGGTTGGCAGGATTGCTCATATGGACGTACTCGGGCTCACAGTACAGGCTCAGATGAAGTATTTTAACTCGCTTCCCATGAGCTTCCAGAAATCCTTGAATATCCGGAGACGCTATTGTCCCTTTAACAAACGAAAAATTGCCACATAGGAATCTTGAATTAAGAGTCATTGTATTTGTCAGATCGGCTAATTTTAGTTTGTGATAAATTCCGCGGATTAATTTGGGGCAGAAAAATTCTTTGGTTTGGAAATCGTATTCGAAGTGGATCTTGAGTTGGTCGCTGTGATGTCTTCGTATAGTCTGGACCGCAAAGTGGTTGAACAGCTGATTGACGGAGCGCAGGCGCAGACATTCTTGGGCTGTGAGGCGTTTGAAGATGTCCTCCATTATCTACGTTACGTGCAGATGTAAAACACTGTCATAATGTATATTTGCAGTTAGAGTATATCTTACAGTGAAGAATCAATCAACACGACTCGTATACATTTTAGCTAAAATCAAAATGTACTACCTAATTTAAATAACATGATCCTAAAAGCATGCAAGTAAATAGAATATTTTTGTGCCTTCCAATAGAATGTAAATATAATATCTTTAAATTTTCAAAAGCAAATAAATAAATATTTTGCACTTTTCATAAACATGCAAACAGAACGTCTTGAAATTTCAAAAAAAGGGGAATTAAAGCATTTTACACTATCCTAATACCCGTAATTACCATTTAAGACATTTATCTTATCTCGTGTTTTTTTTCGACATAGTTTATTCTAGCTTAATTTGGATACTTGGATATAAGTCATTTTAATTCTTCCCTGACGATATTCTTCTATGAGATTCCATGAATTACAAATGCCTATATTCTATAGATACATTTTATTTCGTACCAAGTCTGTTGTCCACAACTCTGATGGTGGGTTTGGTAGATCTTGAATTTCGTCTACGTCATTAGGTGATAGATTTAAATTAGAATCAGAACCAGAATCCGCTGTAGTAATAAGATCATCAAGCGTGATGAGGGTGGAAATGGATCGTTTAATTTCTACGTCATCTATTAATCCGTATGCGAGGTTCGTGGACATCTCAGGACACTCGTAGACGAAGGCACAGGAGCTGAGTGACGGTGACGTTACGGGCTCCACACGCCAAGGGCAACGAACAATTAGGTCATCGATCTGGTCAATTACATAGATACAATATGCAGAAAACAGAAAGCAGCGGTTTAATTTCGATCAGTTAAATGTTTGAGTTTGATATTTACATGCATTATGTTCCAATATATTATGTGATTTGTTTACCATTTGTAGTAAATACAAAAAGCTGGAGTTGTGGAACTTTGTGGATGCCTCTGGAGATCCAGCGACAGTCAATTTGCAAATGTTGGCAATGCATTGAAGCTTCCCAGTGAAAACCTTGTCGTCCAAATTAAGGTGAAGCATTTCCGTTCTGCGTGCGTACGACGAAGAATCGCACTTCTCGAACAGCAAGTGTTGACATTGTAAAACGAAACCAACCTACAGATATTGAATTATTTTATTGAGTGAATGAATAATTGAGAACAGTAACGCAACACATAATTACTGAAGCCCATTTTAGATTCTTACCAGGGAATGGTTTAACATGGTACGCGCCAATTTCAAAAAGTCATGCCTACAAAAATCAGGCTCCTTTTAAATAGGAAAGATCCAAAGTAACTCGATTGCATTTTGCGTTGTTTGGTCACATGAACCCTCCAAAGTTTAAAATAATTCAAATCTTAATATTTTGCCGCCCTGTAACTTCTACAGTTCTCATCCGATTTTGACAAAATTTATTTTTTTCTAACGTTTAGGCTCTTTTCTAAAAAGTGATTTCAGGATTTTTAAAAATTCAATTTTCATTTTTTCGAAAAAATTCGGAGAAAATATTATTTTTGAGGCCTAAGTTTATAGACCAATTTTTTTGAAATAATGAAAATTTTTGAATTTTGAAAAATCCTGAAATGAATTTTTAGAAAAGAGTCTAATTGTTAGAAAAAATTAAATTTTGGGGCCCCTTTTGGGGCCCCTTTTGAAGCCAACAAGGGGCGAAGCCCCTTGTTTAAGGGCAGCCTTAACAGTAATATGGAGCTGTAGTATGTAGTAATTATATAGTGTTATATGCTTTTGTAATTGTTTTTCTTCTACGATTAATGTATAGTAATATTTATTTGTGCCTATTTATATTTACATAATTTAGTACGCTTTTAAAATACTATACTAGACCAATTTTATTTCTACCTATGTGTGTAGACGGAAGGTTTAACTTTAACTAACTGTAACTACTGCATAAGAAACTGAAAAACTTTGCCGGAAAATTTAGGGCCGTACACAAATGACGCCAGCGAACTTCAACATATTTTTGGACCCACCCACCTCATGCGTCACCCTCTTAAGCATAACATAAGAAACGACAATGTGTACGATGCGGTTATTTATTTCCAGCTGACCCACCCTCAAAGTGGGTGGCACCATGTATATCCGACCCTTTATCAGCCGTATAAAATAAAAGAGTTTGAATTTCCCGCAAAACTCTTTTCAAAATTTAAAAATCGATATTTAGCCCGGATACTCATGAAGTTTGTTTTACAAGTGATACATCATTAGAACGGCAATGATTAGCAGAATCTAATTATGATCGAGTTCACAGCGTGTAATTAGAACAATTTTCAAATTAAATCGAAAAAACCGATTTTTTTTTTGGAAAAATCGCTATAAAAAGTGTTGTATGGGCCAAAAGTAAATAAAATCGAAATAGGATTCTTATTTTTTCAAGGGCTTCAAAATGAGCTAAGACTTGACAAAATCGCTTAAGTATTTCAGAATTGCTAAATTGTTGTTCCAAATTATGTGAATAGGTAGAAATTAGAAATAAGTAGGTTATCTTGGGGGTAATCACTTTAACATTGCGTAAACGGCTGCCTTTAGCATGACGAGACCCACGGACCATACCGATGACTTCATTTATGGACGCTCCCATACCATTGCCAGTTGCGCCAGAGTTGCTATAACGCATAGTAAACCAAGAGGTAAGAGCAGGGAATGCGCAGCTCGATTAACTTGACTTCAGACAATGGAAAATTTCACTTATGGTTATTAAATATGCTGGCAAATCCGTGTCTGTCGGTTACCGTATGTAAAGCATTGTTTTAAATGGAAAAAATCTTTGAGCGTGCAAAGAACCCAATATCGAAACCCAAGGATGTATCAAAACCCGAAGATGTATCAAAACCCAAAAATATCTAAAAACCCAAGGATGTCTAAAAACCCAAGGATGTATCAACACCCAAGGATGTCAAACCCAAGGGTGTTTAAAAACCCAAGGGTGTCTAAAAACCACCCAAAGGATGTATCAAAACCCAAGAATGTCTAAAAACCTAAGGATGTATCAAAACGCAAGGAATTATCAAAACCCAAAGATGTGTCAAAACTTGAGGATGTATCCAAACCCAAGGATATACCGAAATCCTAGGATCTCTAAAAACCCAAAGATATATCCAAACCCAACAATATATCAAACACAAGGATGTCTAAAAACCCAACGATATATCAAAACTAAAGCATGTCAAACTCAAGGGTGTCTAAAAACCCACGGATGTCTAAAAACCAAAGGATGTATCAAAACCCAAGAATGTCTAAAAACTTAAGGATGTATCAAAACGCAAGGAATTATCAAAACCCAAGGATGTGTCAAAACTTGAGGATGTATCCAAACCCAAGGATATACCGAAATCTAAGGATCTCTAAAACCCCAAGGATATATCTAAACCCAAGGATCTCTAAAAACCCAAGGAAGTACCAAAATCCACTGATGTGTGAAACCCAAGGATGTTAAAAGCCCAACAGTGCCAAAACCCCTTAGATGCCTAAAAACCCAAGGATGAATGTAAAAACCCAAGGATGTCTAAAAACTCAAGTATTTCTAAAACGTCAAGAATAGCGAAAAACCCCGATGGTGTCTAAAAACTCAAGTATGCCTAGAAACTAGAACCCCAGGGATATATAAAAACCCAAAGATATCGTAAACACCACGGATGGCTAAAAACCCCAACGATGTCTAACAACCTAAAGGGCCCCCCTAAGCACGTCTTACAACCTAAAAATTTCTAATATATCAAGGATATCGAAACCGCGCTTAAGTAGGAAACTGGATAATGCCCTCTTTAAGCCATCAGCTGCCGCGAGGTTTCAAATCTATTTGGGTCGGTTCGAAGAGTCACAACCTCCCTCAGAAAGAAAACTGGTTGTTCGCCACCACCAGCAATTCAAGGTGCAGAAGATATTGCTGTTTGAATTTGAAAAACCTTGATGTGATTTTATCCTTTTGGGACACCCAATTTTTGGCTTTGAATTATTTAAATAAGCACCACACGACCCCTGGCGGCCAATCAAATTTAAATCATAATTAAAAGTGGGTTGACATCTTAAAAGAAACATCTCGGCTGAAAATTCTTTTCTGGGGGATGGAAGATGAAACCTCCATTAACCTTAGTAAGTTTAACTCTAACTTAATGACAAGTTCTAATAAGCTTATTTCTGCATTTTCATACTTAAGCATCCAAAGTAGTTCAAAAAATTTCGTGTCCCTGCTACCAAGTGCACAGGGCAGGGTTTAAACACCTTGCCCATCTGCCTAGGTATAAAAGCTTAACAATAGGCGGGTACTTACGTCACGGTACATTTCCTCCAGTATGTCGTCCAGCCGTCTTAGATGTGGGTCTCCCATGGATGTTGGTGACTCCAGCTGAAGCTGAAGAAGTCCTACGTTGGCCAGACACACAATCACGTCTTCAAATGGAATATCCATGTCATTACTTCTATTAAAGCACTTCTCCCACTTTTTAACAGTCGCCATTTGATCTCGTAACTGCGACATATTCAGCACTGAAAATAGTCAACTGTAATAAAAGGAGCATCCACTTGCTGGGCTAACGAACTCAAAACTGGACTGCCAAATACTACATTACAAAACTAGAATAAATCTTCCATACGTGTAGCCCTCTTTGAGTGGCCTTAAGTCTAATTTAAGACACAATGAGAAAGTTTTAACACTTGAAGGACACAAACGAAAAGGTTCAAAGATCAGTTCATAAATTACATAGGATATAAAGCTATTCTACTGAAGGTGGAAATCCTTTCCTCACCCCCTTTTGGCTCTTAACCATGACAAACTAGGATATGCGAAATTCGCAAGATGAAAAGTATTTAAAGGTAATTTATGGACAGCCGCTGCCGCCTATCATATCATAAAGTAAATAAAGGCAAACTCACATGTGCCTGTGCCTACGTACCTAGGTATATATGTCGTAGTCCAGAAAAAGTATAGTCCATTGGATTAAAGAACTAGTCCCCAAGCCGCGACCTCCTGGCCTAGTCCACAAGGGTCAGTTCACAAGCCGCCGTTTCTGTCCCTCCTTTTTTTCCGCTGGACTAACCCACAAAAAGAAACTTACACGTCACAGTATAATAATTCATGAGTAGCTGATACAGCTCACAAGGGATTGACGCGACATGTAACACATAGATTTAACAAATACCCATTTAAAAAAATGGCACAACTTTTGAATAGCACTGATCCAAAATAAGTGCATTTTCGTTGTTTGGTCAGTGGCCCGCCACAGTTTAAAAAAATTCAAATTTTAAAACTATGCCGCCCTATAACTTCTGCAGTTCTTATCCGATTTTGATAAAATTTGAGTTTTTCTAATCCTTAGACTATATTCTAAAAGTTTACTTCAGAAATTATAAAAATTCGAAAATTTTTATTTTTTTTCAAAAAATTGGTTTTAAAATTTTCACCTCAAAAATGCAGGGTTGTTTTGTAGTTTTTTTTGAAAAAAAAACTAAAAATTTTCGAATTTTCATAATTTGTTAAACAAAGTTTTAGAAAGTAGCCTAACAATTAGAATTTTATCAAAATCTGATAAGAACTGCAGAAGTTATAGGGCGGAACTGTTTTAAAATTTGAATTCTTTTAAACTGTGGTGGGTCACTGTGACCATATGACGTAAAATGCACTCGAGTTACTTTGGATCTGTGCTAATCAAAAGTAGGGCGATTTTTTAAGATGGGTCTCTGTTAAATGTGGGTGTTGCATGTCACGCCATTCCCTTGTCAGTAGCAAAATGCCAAAATAACATAAATAAGTTTCAAACGTACAAATACGAAACAACAAAAGTAAAAAAATAATTTCAGTGTGCATATTTTATTTTTTAATTCAATTTAAATAACTCCGTGTAGTACAAAAGACTCACCACTCGTTATTTTTCTGTATTCAGTAATTTAGCTACTAACACTAACATGCTAAAACGCTCACACTAATTTTATTATTATTAGTTATTTACACACACACAGGAATGAGTGTGGCACTTACAATTAGATCCACTGGGAATTTTGCTTCGTTGACATAAACAGCGCTTTGTGAAAAGTAATTTTGCTTTTAAAACCTGTGCTACTACCAAAGCTGTATATGACATCGTTTATCGCGCTTTAGTAAGTTTAATTTATGAATTTGAAGCAAGTGAGAAGTCAATAGTTCGTCCGTTTTGCTCTTAACCACCGTGCGGAGTCTTATTTTAATATATACAGATCGTGAATTATACAAGTTGAAGCATTAAATAAAATAAGCATACTGACATTATTTCTTTACTTTCGCCGTTTGGTGTTTGTATGTTTAAAACTTATTCAAGTTATTTTGGCCTTGCAGTACTAATCTGCAATCTGCAGCAGCTATGCATGACTTATTAAACTATTACGTTTTTAGATGAAGTTTACAAGCCTTCTCTTACGATTAAAATAATTTTTTTCCCCTGGACTGGTCCAGAGAAGGAAAAGGAGAGCGAGAAACGGCGGCTTGTGGAATGACATTCTGGACTAGGCCAGAGCTCCAGAAGCATGTAGACTACTTCTTTGGTCCAAGGGACTAAACTTCTTCTTGACTACGACATATATACAGCTGAAACACAGGGACTGCACTGCACTGCTGCACTGCGCTGCTGGAAAGAAATACTTTTGAGAACATTGACCTTTCTATTTTAAGTGTACATAAGTAGGAAGTAAGGGTACTGGCAACTTCTTTTTCCACTGTAATACTTTTCGAGGGCCGCAGATTTAAAAATTTGACCTGTGAATCAACTTTACGGTCAACACAAGCATGGTACAAATTAATGATCATTAAAGTGTTAGTTGTACATTTTTTATAAACCTTATATTGGAAAAATAACCATTACAAAGAAAGTATGATTTTGCATTGATTTCTCAGCAGGCACACAGCGATTCCGCCAGACGCTTTCTATTTGCAACTGGCCCATTCAAAGTAGCCAGGACGCCTTGAAATACCACGAGTGAAATTCTGATTTTAGTCTGATTGTGACCGGTGCGGTGAATTGAATTCGCATTAAATGAAAACTTTTGAAACTCAATGTTGCAGAATCAGTAGATGGAAATCCCAACATTATAAAAAAACGCCATCTTGTCATACATCGGATCGACTCGTATCAGATGCACAACCGGCGGCCACAATTAGGACACCGACCACAATTAGGCACCCTCACCCTATAATTATATACACTGATTTCGCTACAATCCAATCACCGTATCTACAGCACTACTGCTACGGGCGTGAGATTGATATCAAAATGTCATATCACAAAACACAACAGAATTGCTATTAGAAACACAATGCACAATATTTTATTATTTGCGTATTTGATGGCACATAATGCTATTATTGAGATGGCTATAATTTGAAAAAAAAGTAGATAAATAGATAAGTACTAGGTATTAATAATATTAATTATATCCGATAATAACGAGCGAGTCTGAAATAGCACGCGAATAATAAAACAATTTTACAGGCGCATGGTTATTGTGGTGTATAATAATTAGTTAAATATAGATACGCGGCCATTATGCAACATGTAATAGCATTTTTTCCTCAAAATTTTGTATGCATTTACATAATTCAGAAGAGGTTAGGTACATATTGCTAGAGCATTCAGTATCGCATCATTTTAAAGTATCGCAAGTATCGGTATCGCATCAGCTTGGTATCGCAAGTATCGCAAGTATCGCAAGTATCCCATAATTTTTCAGTAAAACGCAATTAAGTTCGAAAACTTATAAATTATGACACCGAGTGAGAGCGTATAGGTACTTTTAATTTTTCTTGCATTAAACCAAGTGTAAAGTGTATTTATTGTGAACTAGACTTCATGCAACAACCAAAAAACATATATTTTATTGTTTTTTGAGAAAATAAGCCCGTAGAAAGCAGAAGATGCTTAATGTGTCATCGTTTAAATTAGACTGCAATTTAGTAAAAAAACAGCCCAGCAGCTGAAAACGCTCTTTCAGACACCAAACTTGTTAGTTTACTAGTCTTAAGAAACTTAAACGCTAGATCTAAATGGAAACCCCGGAGTTTTTTATTCCCTGACAAAATAAAAGCAGTTATCTTTTCTGATACTTGAGCTCCGAGAGATTTTCGTGGATTAGGATTTCCTACCTTAAAGCATTAACAAATTTAAAAAAAACAAAAGAAAGATTTAAAAAAATAAATTGTAAAAAACAGTATAGATAAAAGATATAAATATGGAAAATATTACATTTTTCGTCGTTTTAGAAGCTTCCACATTTTCTCTAAGGCCAATTTAAGTTTATTTTTTCGTTCGTTTTCGGAACTTTTGAATAGCCGTTGGGATTAAAATCCTCCATGTTATTTAAATAAAATAAATAACTTTATTTCAGCTTTAGAATTTAGGCTGATTTAAGCGGTGCCTAATTACACTTATTATTTTCTGAATGTAAACTTAGCTAATACTTTCATGTGTACCTTGGAACTGTAGCTATCAAGCCCCAAACTTGCTTGCAAACGTAGGCAGGGATAAGGAAACACGAAACCACGGAATGAACTGATTGCATGGTAAAGGTACAAGCTGTGTCTTGCTGCCTTCCTTCCCTGCCTCAATGCCATGTGAAAAATCATACTATAACTATATAACTATTTAAATTTAGGAACAAAAACATTCAGTAAACAGAGTGAGCGTATTACTTCATTTTCGGACAGCAGATGTCAAATAACTAAACAGTTTGTTTCTATTTTTATTATTTCTTTTGTTCATGCGATACTTGCGATACTTGCGATATGCAAAATGGTATCGCATCGGTATCGCATCAGCTAAAATATGCGATACTTGCGATATTAGTATCGCATTGGTATCGCAAGTGAATGCTCTACATATTGCTCGACAAAGCCAATTTTTATTAATTTGCTATGAGCTATGAGTATGACTACTTATTTTATGCCGTGTATCATAATCATAGTGCACGGATAATAATAGTATAAGTTTCTACTTACAAACATACAGTGCATTAAATATAGAATACATGGTCATTTAGTATGTAAGTTGCTTGAATTGTTACAATAAAAAATCTTGTATTGCTAATCACCTAGACCTCTCACTCTTTTAATATAGTAGCTTTAAACACGCTACGAAAAAATGTTAGCAGAACATCTGTTTAAAAAATTAAAAATGTCAGCAGCAGGTCTACTAACTGTAACAGATAAGTCTCTTGACATTTATTTTTTCGAGTGCGGGGAAATCTGTTAACTCTGTAAAAGAGCTACCTTTACTTAACCGATGTATCTACTGGGTTAACATAAATTTTAACTAATGCTTTGCTTATTTGGTTATGCATTTGCAATATAAAATTATACGTTATGTATTACTGAAAATAGTTAATCCATCATAAAAACCAATTGAAATTTGCGATCGCATATTTCAATTCAACTAAATGCATAGAGAGAAATGAAAAACAATCCAAATAATTATTATATTATAGCATGTCTACAAACCACGAAATTATATGAAATTAAAGAATTTTATAATACATGTAGAGTATGGATGAACAATATTGTATATATGTATATTATACCAATCAAATGTAGCTGATTTTTATTAAACGTTAAGTATGCATATCAATTCACGTGTATGATTAAATGATTTAGTAATTACAGAGAAATTCACTTAAACGGGACTACGCGGGACCGACGAAATCGGTCCCTTATAACCGAATTCCCTTTTAAAAGTATAAGGGATTTCCCCTTTAAGAGAACTTCAGTTATATAAAAGTTGAAGATTTCATTCTTAGAAAAAGAGTAAGATATTTACAATGTTATTCTTTGATAGTTAATTAGATTGTTCAAAAAAGTGAGTTAATGCAGTTTGTTTAGATTTGTTTTGATTCTGATCTTGAAGCACACGTAGACTTAAATTATAATGATTTGAGAACACAGTTTCCTCAGTATTTCTTAGTGCTAAAATATATTGATGAAGTTTTTGGATCATATCTGATGCTTCTGAGACGCTTGGGATTAATGGGCACTCTTATTCTTCAATAGTTTCTTCATCTTGGTCAGAGTCCTCATACTGAATCATACTTAACGAGGTTCTTTTCCGCTTTAACATCCTGCCTACCGAACTCAGTATAGCTGGACAAAGCAGTGCAGGAATCAGAATCAGAAGCACAACTAACAGCCATAAAAGATTTGAAATCTATAAATACGACCTATGTACTTAGATTTAAGATAATGCAGTTCAGATAAGATAAATGCAGTTTAGTTTTCAAGAACTGTGGTGCTCCAATTGATTGGCTCTGTTTCATTTTTACCATTTTCCTTCCAAAATCCCTTTTAAGTGACCTAAAATACCAAAAATGGTAAAAAATTTGTCCCTTTAATCCGGATAATCCCTTTTAGCGGTTCCCTTATAACCGGATAATTTTAACATTGAAACATAGGCTGGCCAACCAAATATTTAAAATTTGGACCATATAGCGGTTTTCCCTTGTAACAGAATCCCGTTTAAACGAACTTCTCTGTATTGGCTACAATTCAATATATAGTATTTTTTAAGAACGAAGAAAATGTGTAAGTCGCTGATGGTGTGTTTATATAGGGTGTAGAATAAATAAACTTGAGGCAAAAAATTATAACTATAATATATCCAGTTAAAAATACGTAAATAAAAAAACTAATAATTTTATAATTAGATTTTGTAGCACTTAAGTACATATTATAATAATTACATATTGTATAGTTACAACAGGCTGAGGCAGTGAATAAGGAGAAAAAGGTCATTTACGATGCTTGCATGGCATATTTTAAACAGAAACTTGGGTTAAATGAGATTGAGGTGATAGGAACTTACGCCGGAGCTCGAGGAACGATTACTAAATTTTTTCTTGCTTTTATGAAATCTCGAGCATTATCGTCATTCCTGATTAAAGATATTGTCACAACAGTCCTAAAGAAATCAGTGCATTTGTTATATTATATTAATATATATTTATTATATTTGTATAGGGACTCATAATTTACATAAGTATATTCGAATATCCACTTCACAGTTCTGCCCTTGCAACTTGCAACTATAATATAAACACAGGACTTGTTAATTAAATAGCCTATTACTTCATATTTCTACTCATACATATAACCAAAAACTTATAAGCCTACTCAACAGAGTTACATTTTGATTGTTTTAAGTTACAGGAGAGGTAGAGTTTACTTTTACATTAATTTGAAAAGACAACATTCCATTTAGCAATATTAGCATTGATGAAAAATAAAGTTTAATGAGGATGCTGGGGACGGTGGCTCGGAAATGGGACGAGGATAATTCATTCTGCTCCTTTCAGACATTTTTTCTTCAGCCATTTCTAGGTATTATACGTATACCATTCCAAAAGCTGTCATACGGGATTGACAGTAGTACTGTAAAAAGAGCGCATAAAACAGGAATATGTAGTATTTTATTATGCTTAATAAATCAAAACGGAAACTGTGGGGCGAACGTTAGAATATTATTTATAACAAAATAATAACAACACACGTTTCAGGTTTAATATTAGGATAAAAATGTACGTGCAGGTAAATTAATGTAATCGTTAAGCTAATACTGAATTGGTATTTGGTTTTTAAGTATTTGTACTTACCCAAATTTTTCCAGTCCAATTAATCAGAGAGCCGCTCTGCTCGATTTAGCTGAACAATAAGTTGCCGCCGTTTGACCTTCGTGAAGTCATTCATAAATCCAGCTAATTGATTCACAGACTCTTCAAGACCAATGTGACGACGACCCACCATGTAAATCCCGTAGCTTTGAGGATCCGAGATAAGCTCAGCCATGAAGCAGCCAGACCCTAAAAGTAGACATTAAAAATAAAACATTATTTCAATGCTAAAATGACCACATTAACTAAATCCCTAACAGAAACACAACATACTACTATCAACATGAATTATTTTTGCGTATTTTGTTAAAGAGTTAACAATACGTGTTGCTTTGAGTGGGAGTGGGTGCATAGGTTAATTCATTCTTTTTCGGGTTCAATAAAAGTTAAACAAACATAAATACATAAACTGGCACCACAGCCACAGGAAGATTAAAAAATGGGAACTGAGAGAGAAAGTAAATATTTATTTACAACTGGCGTTACAATAACGCTTGTCATAAAGACACAGTAAGAACATTTACACAGTTTTAGGAATAAGAAAAAGGCTTTAAAAATATAACAAAAATGTTTCATACATTAATTCTACACTAACTGTTAAATAAAATTTCAACTACTTTAGTTAGGGAATTTAATAATTTAGTATCATTATAATATTAGGTACTTCGCAATAAGGGGTAGGGTGGAGAGTTAAACTGACTAAAAATGTATTGCATTCATTTATGGGCGAAAGTTAGCATTGGAATAGTAGAAATCAACGACAACGACTAATAAGATGACCTGTCTAGGTAGCTAAAGACAGCGCTGTTCTGATAGATACAAACTTTGGAAGTAAAATTATTACTTCCAAGTTTTTATCTATCAGAGCAGAGATTATTAAAATACAAACGAATGAATAAAAAAACAGCAATACTAGCTATAGAAATTAAAACTCACCAGATAAATTAGTGGTTACTGACGGAATGCCCATCACTGTGCACTCGACAGGAATGTAACACCAGGGTTCGTAGGAAAAAAAGAAAACACTCAAATGAAAATGACAACCACGAGCGAATTCTTCATAGTCTAAGGCAAAGAGGCGATTGGATCCACTGATGAATTCTGGATGGAAAATTACGTGCACTTTACAAGAAAAATGTATTAGCTACATAATATAGCTAGCGCCTCCATATTCCGCAATATCAATATGGCACTAACAGGGCATACTGAAGTCAATAAATAAAAACTGTTTACGTAGCTTTATGCTTAGATATAATTCCACGTAGTAGTACTCATAATGAATGAAATAATCCCCACTAAATAAATAAATGAAAATGCTAATTTGAAAAATTGAATCACCTTATGAACAGAACTAAAAAGACGACAGCGACTCAAAGCAAAGGGACGAGATCCTTGTAGACCGGATGTAAATCCTTGAGATTCCTCCTATGTCTTCGAAAAGAGAATATATATCATATTATGGTCTTTACTATATCTTCTTTCAAACGTAATTCCCTAGCTCCTGGAAGTGTCCCACTCAAGCACGCATCCTACATCCTTTTCCCAATACCCTGCTGCAATTGTTGAATGGCTGAATGGTTTCTCGAAGGCTTCTGGTTAGAGCTTGACCCCGCAAGCTCTCCACATTGAAATTATTCGTTTTCGTAGGGAAGATCATGAAAGCCACGACGGTAGTTTGTGAGCCGATAGACTATTAATTATTAATACAAAAACATTAAAAAAAGAATTAGCTGTTTTAATAAATATGTATATTAAATAATTTAATTCAATGTCTGTATATTGGAGTTTGATAGTGGCCACATTTTACTGAGCACAATAATTCCAAGATTTTATTTGCTTTACCTGTGGCATATGATCCAGTCGTGCCAAAGCTTCGATAAAGATATCTGCACCCTTATTTCCGAATTCATATCACCCAGCAAATGAGGAAATACAGAGTCTTGTCCAAATCGAAATCAAAATGACCGTAGAAATGACCCCGAACAAACTCTTTAATCTTATCCTTGGAAATGGCATGTCAATTATGAAATTCATGAAGAGCTAAAACTTTTTAACATTGAGACCATTAGGTGTGATAAAGTCTGGCTTGCGCTTGACAAGACGTGCAGCTTCTAATCCTGTAGATCAATAAAACATGTAAACAAATCTTTAGACATTATATCGACATTTAAAAGCCCACAGAAAATTCAGTTTTGTACGTACTACGATAAAATATGTAACTATAATATCAAGGATGACGTGACTAGTTTACATGCCTGTAATATCTGACAAAGTCATGTGGTAAAGACGTGTAGGATGAGGCTCGCTCCATACAGTATCGGGGATGTGTCTCTTTCCTCGTCTCGTCGTCAATAATAAACTGTAAACGACAAAATGGGACTTCAACAATGTCTCAATTACAAACGTATGATCTGATGTATATATGTATCAGAAACAGCAAAAGGTTACTTAAACCATTATGAGAATGAAAATAAAAAGAAGATCGGAACAAACCTTGTCAAAATTATTATAGAAATCTATGGCTCTAGCACACAAAAATCTTCCAAGAAGTGTGGCATGTGTCGTCAAAACGGTGGCAACATCGATCCTCCACAATCTGAGCATGATTAGCCCGATCCGATGCCGGCCAACCACTTATGAAAATGAACCACTATTCCTGGTTCATCTTCGATGAACTCTTGTGCGGCATGACGAAACTATGCAACATATGTTAGGTTAACACTATTCTGTTTTTCAGCATCATCGTAAGGGCAACGTTCATGCCCAAAATCTACAGAACTTCCTGCTCCTGATATATCAGTCTACACAGTACAAATAAATCCATGTTAACATCTAGCAACAATTTGCATGAGCTCGAAGGTGAAAATTTCACGCGGGATAATCAATAAATCAAGATGTATATAATTTTATACTCTGTAATTGTACTTCGACGGTGCTTACCGAAGATTTAGTAAGATGCCCAATGGATTTGCTTGCTTTGTGAGCTATTCCTATTGCATGAGCAACTGCTAGGGCAGCACCAACAGCTTCACTCGGCTTACTCTCTAGATGTAATGGCAGCCCTTCATCCTTACTGTTATCTTCCAAGGAAACGGACTCCACAATAGTAGCTAAATCCCAGACAGGAACTGATGGTTGAGAAATATTAGTGATAGGGTGAATATCATCTTGAGCATTTAAACCCGCGATAACAGACTCTGTCAAATCAGATTGGGCTGTTGACAGCACAGATTCTGCCATCATCTCTGCAACTTTATTCACCAGTAGATTATCTGCTGATGATGCCTGGTCAGTTGAAGCGACAGATGGCTTCATCACATTCCCATCCATTACCTCAGGAAGACTAGAAGTTGAACTGCATTTTCTGCTTGTGAGTACGAGTACACTAACTTTTCCTGATCCTGAACTTGACGGCGTTATCGAACTACTCTCACTACTTTTCACTTTCGCTGGATTTTTCCCTGAAGGCTTGACTGACGAGGACGGTACTCCGGAAACCTGCACTGGAACCGACTCTGGGTCATATCCTGAAGCTAATTTTAGGTCATACTTCCCTTCCGCCCCCATTCTGTACGAATTAGAACCACCTTGATCCCAAGTTACGCCAATCCAACCATTGCGCATTGTGCCATTCACTGGTAACTGTTCCTTCTCCAGCTGTATTTCCATCTTGATCTCTCCATTTCCAATCCAAACCTCAAACAACTCTAGCTCCTGTCGACATATGCTTAAGCATATAAGCTCTTATTAATCTTCTCTGTTTCCTCAGATTTGCTTCAGCCTCACGCATAGCTTTCCCTAAACACGCACAAACATAACAAATCTTATTATGACTGAAGCCCAACATTTCAAGCAAAGAAAAAAACACCCTCCATATTCTATCCATAATTGCATCGATTTTTATCCCCCCGTGGCCTTACCTAAATCGTCACAAACACCAGTAACTTTTCCAAAGTTTTCAAATCCAGACAAGCTTAGGTAGTGCGTCTGTCCGGAAGCATTTTTTCCACTTTGCTGAAGTCGAATATGTCTCCAGCCTTGACTTTCGTCCGATGAAGTCTCAATAGGCCAGGATGCTGTACTACCTGGATCAATCAAACTACAGTCTTCAACATAAGTGTACAACGTCGTCCAAGTAATCCCATCTTTAGAGACCTGGAACATCAAATTTCTCAAAGCGGATCGTCCGTATTCTCGAGCATGGCGCAGGGTGTAACTGCTCGGTTTAATCCCCACTCCCAAGTCAATCGCAAACCAAGCCTTTTTGTCATCAATAGTATGACAGTTCAAAGCAGACGAGTCCCGATTAAGTATATCTTCCAAGCGACCATACGGGATACCTTCTAACGAGGAAACAATCAAGAGACCGTACTGTGCAGGATTAACCCAGTCGTTGCTTGTCCTGTACAAAAACAATTTCATTAATAGTACATTTTGAGATTCCCTGAATCATGAACATACATTTACTCACCCAATAATAATTTATATTATCTAATAGTTTTTAAGCCATCCACTCACTTTGCATTAGTCCCGATCCAGTACAATACTCCATTCTCGTCAAAGTCTTGTTGATGTCGGAATGACACTGGCTGCCCTTCTTTTAGCTTCCTCACGTAAGTATAAGTAGACCGATCATAGTCATACCTAGCAATTTTTAAAGAATTTACAAATAATAAATAGCGTTTATAAAAGCCTATCCAAATATATCTGTGGTTGCTTCTGTTAATTGTATATATTAAAGTTCACACTAATTACCATTGCTTTGCAACCATTTTTAAAAGATAACTTTCCAATTGGCCAATAGTTGTGAGTGGTTCCATTTTAAACGTTCTTCCGGTACGATCAATAAGTGAACTTTCCGTGGAAGATTTCTTCAATCGGAATCTAAGGCGCCTTGTCAAAACTTGAAGCCCGTAGTTAGCACCTGACGATTCATATAATAAAACTGGGAGTTTCTCTATAGTTTCCAAAACTGAAACCAGCTTCTTGACAAGTGCCACTCCAGGACAGATTTTAATCCCATCCAGCATTCTCCCCTTCAAACATGATTTGAATACGTCGATTTGTTGTTGAAGCATAGCCATGTGTCTTCGTCGACTGGATTTTCCATAAACAGTTTTGTAGTCACGCTCGTGCTCAGAGGCAAAGAGACGAATTAAAGCTTGAACTAGGCCAGAACTGTGAAGCTCATACGCAGAGACTAAACTATCATCCTTCAGTAAACGTGTCAGTTCATCCAACGCCGTCTTCAACACCTGCTGCCACGAAACCGAGTCTTCACGATGTCCCTACTAACGAAAAAATAAAGAAGTATAACATACATTTCACGATTGTTTTAACATTGCAGGAGGGAGAAAATAAATCAAAGCAGCTAATTTTCACACTTTTAATAAATTTCCAGTGTATACATACATACGACTAAGCACGTATGACTGACTACCCACGTACCTGTTTGTAGCATGCTCGTTTAATCTGAGCAGCAATTGTGCCTAATTTAGCAACAACCCCTCTTGGCTGACATTGGGCCGCCTGGAAATGATCTTCGTAAATTTCTTGAGCTAACGTTTTGATTTTTTGCTTTAAAGCTTCATGCTTAGACCGGAGACGCTTCCCTATCTTCCCTACCCAACCAGTTGAGAATTCTGGACCAAGTGTTGTTTCAGCAGTAATTGAATGTCGTGTTCCACGATTTGATTCGAAAAGAAATCCAGGTAAATCGTCCTTTAGAATTGTAGTTTGTTGTTGGCCGTCCGTATTGTGCACACTTAGTTCTCCATCTCGTTTACACGCAAAAGCCCATTTCCCTACTTTAAGCTGCGGTCCTCCAACAACGCTCAAAATAGGTTGGCTCTGAACTTCCGCTTTAATCCATGTTTTTGCTCGCTGAAGTTTTTCAATGAACTCACTGCGGTTCTCCGAGCTGTCTGATCCACCCTCAGGGCTACCAGATGAATACGTTGAAGCAAGTTTCCCATCCAGCACAAACCGGTACCATCCATTACTTCCATTAGATAATTCTAGAGCTGCGGCTTCATTCCATACGTACAAACAATCTCTCCCCCGGCAGATGCACCAATCCCGCCAATGATACGGTTTCCCAATCAATATCTCTTTTGAATATTCAAGTGTTACTTCTTCCGTCTCTAATCTCTCGGGAGTCTTCTCTTTCTTAGACAGCTCGGGCTCATTTGGGCACAGTGCCAAAACTTTAACAAAAACTCTCAGTCGGGCAAAATGTTCCACAAATATATCCTGAGCTTTCACCATCAAATCTTTTATCATATTCAGGATCAGCAGATGACCATCATCATCTTCTTCGTTATCTAGAACGGCTGCAATTACTTCCACAAGAACAGCACCAAGAGTATACGTAGAAGCATCTGGGCTGCACAACTTATTTAACAATGTGTCGGGTATATAATGGATCATCTTTTTGATCAAATTCAAACTTGCTCGTCTGCAAAATTATTAGGAGTCCTTATCAATCACAAAATCAAATGGAGTTCTCATGTCATTTCAATAATCCATAAAGCTAACAAAAAGATTTTTATGTTATCCAAATTAAGACAGTTTGGCTTAAACCGATTCAAGCAATTTTGTTTTGAAGTGAAAACAATAATAATAAGGTGTTTTGCAAAACACCTTAATATTTTGCAAAATGGGGCCAAAAATAATTTTCAGATTTAAAAAATTTTTAAATGTAAATTATTCTGTTTTATCTAGTTTAAAGCGTTATACGTAACAAAGTTGCAAAGTACCGACTAGGACTACCCAGCATAACGATTTTATAACGCTAACTATAAGTCTACCCACCAACCAACTCCGACTGCGTTACGTATTACTTGAACGTTCCCTAATATTATGTTGGTTAAATAACAATATATACAGAAAGTAGTATTTAACAGCGCAGATTTATAATACTGCCTACTTACGTAATTACCTAATTTAATAATCCAATCCAAAATACCAATCTACAACTGGTCACTACGAACAAAATTGCCAACGCCGACAGACCTTCAACATTCAATAATTTTAAAAATGCATAAAAGTACCTACCAAGTTAATAACAGGATAAAACTGGAGGATTATGGCCGGTTATAATTTAAAATCTGTCTCGTGGCCCTTCAAATGTGACTGGGATTGTGGAGATGTCCATATTTTTTACAAAATGTATAATTTTAATTTAAGATTAATTTAATGTATAGGATTAAAAAAATTTATGTTAATATTATTTAATATTATTAATAATTTTAAGATTTATTAAAAAGTTTAAACTAAAAGTAAGATTTAAGAAATACGACGTAAACACTTTTTTAAAATTATTGAGTTAAAAAAACGTCCAACTGGTCGAATGACTTTAGCTGAAGCTGTAATAAAAATCATTTAACACATTAATCTTTTTACACATGCAAACGTATAGTATATAAGTGATAACGTCTATAGCTGCACCCGAAAATGTCCTCGTCCCATCACTCACCCCACATTAGTTGCACCCAGGTATTATTCACCCCCGTTCAACTCGCACACGTGCATTACTCGCACCCGTCATATTTGCCCCCACAAAATCGTAAAGGGTAATCGTACAAACGTGTAAATACACGATGTCACATACACGTCATGTTTCGTGTATCTGACATAGTCTATGTACCATTAGAGGTACCTACCTACATAACATTGGGGTATTTTCGTCGGTGCACAGTCAAGATCCAGCGTACACTCTGTACAGTACACGCTAGGTGTGCAGTGCAGTGTAGGTAGGTAGTGAGTGCATAGTGTTAGTATATATTATTATTATTATTGTACGGTATTGCCTTTCATCCCTCTGGTTTCAGGATATTTCGGCACCGATATTACTCTACGGAAGTATATAGTATGATTCTTGAGCACACCATAGTGGATGTACTCATCGAATCTACAACCAGTAATTACTATGTAGTCTATAGTATTAGTATATAGTAACCGTAGTTAACATTCTACAACAGCATAAACCTATTTAAATTACTACTACCAACCAACCAAAACGGATATCCGGACGTCCAAAAAATATGGTAATTCCAGTAGGGACTGAAGAGCCGCGAGAAAGGCGAACTACATAGTGTGGTTTACTCACACAGGTATGGTAAATTCACATGTATTTCGTACATATTTCGTATGTGAAGCATTATTTTGCATTATTCTTTATCATTTTTAACACATGTTTACAATAAACTGACAACAGTTATCACCAGCAAAAGCTGTTCACATAGTCATTATTTGCATTCGCGGGGGCGAATATAATGGGTGCTCGGGTGCGAGTTAATCGGGGATGAATAATACACAGGTGCGACTAATGTGGGGGGTGAGTGATGGGGGGACATTTTCGGGTGCGACTATTACAAGAACCATACATGTAAGTATGTCGCTGAAAGTCATGTTTGTACCTAATTACATACCACAAAGCCTAAGATAAAAAAATTAAACTGTAATTGCAATTACTATAGAAATGTAAAAATTATGTTTTTCAGTACTTACATCAATAGGTCTGTCAAAATCATTGATAAACCGCTCGTTAAAAAAAAAATCACATTTTCGCTCACGGAAAGGATTTTCCTAAAAAAACAAATTTATAAACACTAACATTAAGACAAGTAATACGTATTTATGCATGTAGTTATTCCAGACTTCCCTATGTTAACCCTGATCTGGGATAAATTTGAACGTCCGACTTTTTCCAGAGTCCCGACCGAATTGCCCGGCCTCCCTATGTTTAACTTGACCAGGGCCAAAATTGTGTGTTTAATGGGTCGTCCGCTTTCTCATACATACTTATCTGACGTGACACCACGACTGCCACACAATATGACAAATAGAATTGTTAGAATTTACATTTTTGTTTTTTTCTAGATGAATTACTACAACAATTATACTGTTACAAAGCTTAATAATCATTCCACGTGACGTAACAACGTCATGTAGGTAGTCAAAAGTCCAACCTTTGACATAGGTTGTGACTTATAATTCAGTCACTAAGTCGTATTCAATAAATGCCGTATTCACTGGTAGACTTAAGTCACTAAAATTATGTAGACCTATGTCAGCCAAAAACTTAAGGAACCTCAATACTCAATAGGTTCGTTAAGTCAAGGAAACAACTTTTGACAACCAGTTCGTGACCTTAAATGTCATTTTATAAGAGTTTATTAGAAAAAATTAATTGTTAGAAATTTTTAGTTTTCAAATGAGTCATCAGTAATTAAAATCAGATAAAGCTGAATTTCAATGCATATTTTTGACATACCTACTCACTGGCTGAATTATTTCTATGTTGAAAAATAAAGCTCTGCATGTAGGAATATTTGGACTTGATTTGAAGTTCTGAAGGCCATAAAAATGAACTACTCCTATTTTCAAAGTACCTATGCAATTAGGGCACTATACTGACTATCCTTACAGTTACAAATTAGTATTGGTACGATTTTTATTCAACATATATGTTGAACTTCAAAGTTTTACTTGTACACTATCAACGAATTTTGATTCTGAATTACCAATAAAATAGTAGCACCAAAATAAACATCTAACTAGTAAGTATTATATTCTCACTAATTGTAAACTGAATCGAAATTAAGCTATTTAGATCCCTCAGCCCTGTACACTGTCCACTAATGTAATAACTCTACGCACACGATACGATAGTCAATGCCAGTATACTTATAGGTACTTGTACTGTATACCTACTACCTAACTAGCAAACTAATAAGCAATAAGATAGAATGCTACTAGATATCACTATCCACTATACTATTAATACTAAGAATTTGAGGATTGGTTAAGGTAGAATTATAAATAAGCATTGTGGACAATCACCAAAAGTAAATACTTACTAGTCAATATTTGGAAGTAATGCCTTACTTTAGTACTTTAAATACGAAAGAATACAAAATGTTCTAACTACGTCGTTTTAAGTGAATGAAGTACATACATAATTTTGAAAAGTGCAAAATGTTATTGTTACGCGCTTATGAATATTACGTCTAGTTATAGTGCAAGATACCTTGCACTTCTAAAATGTTGTATTTACAACATTTTGCACTTTGTAGTTATGTGCAATTATTAGAACATTTTTAAATTTTGAAAACATGCAATTAAACCAAATTGCAATTTTTAAAATAATCTAGTTAGAATAGTTTGAAACTTAAAATCGTGCAGTTAGAACAATTCGCGTTTGAATTCATGTAGTTAGAACAGTTTGCGACTAAATTCATGTATTTGGTACATTTTGAATTTGTTTAAATCATGAAGTTAGAGCAGTTCGAATTTGGAAATCGTGTAGTTAGAACCATTTGCAGTTGTTAAAGCCATATAGTTAGAACGTTTTTGCTGTTAAAAATATGCAATTAGAGCAATTTGGACCTTTCATGACCATGTTGTTATGAATAGGTCAGCTAAAACGCTTATTAAATCAGAAGTGGAAGGACACGGATTTGATTTTAAGGTAAACTGGAAGGAAGCGGATTTGCTTTCAGCGAAAAGTTGAAAGAAATGGATTTGATCCTTCGCTCACGGTATGTAACTTACCTGACTGTTTTCAAACAAACTCTTAAGGTTCTTTAGGAAATTGTCATCTTGCATATGAACATTAGCAGTGTAGACATCCTGTCCCTCGACGTGCAATATGCATATTAACTCCAGGTCTTCAGGATTATCATTTCCATTCTGTTATATAAAATTAAAAAGCAGCAAATTAGGTAAATGGATTATAAAGACAAAAGACGACAATGAGAAGAAAACCAGCGAAGGTAGCGCTGCGAAGGTCAACGGACTCATAGGAGAATATTCCGAATCGCTACAATAACATTAACATTTTTAGTTTACTCCCAGAGACGATGGATACAAAAAACAAAAACTAAATCTGTCACTATTTATTAATTATTCATCTAAAACACTAAAATGTATATACTTGGATGGAATTATCCCGTTTTGCTGAAAAACTCTTCATATTACTTAGATAGTTAATTAACGCTCTGATTAGCCTCACTCTAGTTTCAATATTCATAGTCGTTCGTTTTGTTTCATTTTTTTTAAGCTTAAACGCGGTTCGGGTATTAGTCGGTTCCTCATCTCTGGGTCCCACATTAATCGGACCCAATATTTCTGGCTAATTCTTGGCCCCAGCAAGTAATCGGCACCATCATTACATGACCCCATTATTTTTGTTGTGGCCCTCATCAAGGAATAATATGAACAATGATCAATTATTGAATTTTTGCTGTCAACCAGCTTGAGTCAATTTATTAAAGGTAATTAATGCAGTTTTAAAATGAAGTTTTAAAAAATTAGAAAAATACTGCGAAAAGTACATTTAACCTTCACTCAGGTCAGAAATATGCCTTTTAAACGAACATTTTGTGCATTTTTAAGTGCCAAGTGCACAGTTTTAGTAAAAACATATAAGTAGTAATGGTAATGGGACCGTCCATAAATGCCGTCGGTATAGTGAATGAGTCTACTTGGATATTGCTGGCTTCCCATGCAAAAGATAGCAATTTACACAATGGAAAGGACGTCATAGGGTCCAACAAATATTAACATTTTGATAACGTCATTCACGGAAGACCCCAAACAATTTTAATGACAGAAGTCCCTACGGAGTTGTTTTCTTCTTCTTTATAACGTTAATAGGTACTTTCGAATTTCTTCGCGAAATTAAAAAAAATGAAATTATCTTATAGGATTCAACATGAAAGTTAGAGATGAACACGTGGTCAGTCGTTTATCCTCAAATGACCTATGACCTCGATACACGTGACCTGCGACTAACGTGATTAGTGGTGAGTTTGCTTACAGCCATAGGGACATAGATCTATCCATCTAACGCACATAATCTTAAGTTGAAAGTCGGCGCCCATGTCGTGACCTTTTCTTGTTAATATTATTTTCTAATTATTTTGTAATAATAATATTATTAATTTAGCACTTAGCACTTATTTATAGGCAAATAAATGATCGAGAGAAACAACCACTAATTCAGCGTATCTGAGTTTAATTACCGTATTTTCTCTAATAGTACATTCAAACTAAAGGTTCTTACCCCCACGAATTATTAAAATGCGGAATAGCTATGTTAAAGACCCGCGTACTATTCAATCGAAGACATCTATCCCCACGTACTATTGGAAACAAGCACACTATTAGAGACCCGCGTAGTATTTGCGAAAATACGGTACTTCAACTTTAAAGAAAATAATACATGAAAATGTATTACTTGAAATATAATTATTAACATAAACAGATACCTCTCAAACTGGCGCAATATTACAGACCTACCTAGGTACCTACGTAGTATTACTAACCGGTGCATTATCATATGATGCACGGTATACACTACACAATATTTTGAAGTCAAACAAAAATAACTTTATTACATATTTGGTTTCAAGAATAGCTCACCAAAACACAAACAATTATAATGCACTGCATGCAGTTACCATTTGATAATCTGATTCAATTATTTGCCATAAAAATTTATTTGTATAAAAATGATTGTTATACCACCACATGGGGAACAAAGAGGTTAATTTGCCCGTTGGCCATTTTAGAAAAAATAAGTTGCAGCCAGAAAAACACTAAAACACTATACTTACTCTGTTGAACTCCAAAGAACTACTGACTAGTGAGGTAGTTGGCATTCGCTTGGACGCAGTCACACAGTCACTATCTGTATAGGCTAATGCCTGAATAATTATCTGTAAAATTTAAGATTTATGTAGACCACAGGCCATGTCAACTTTGAATAAATTTTCGTTTCGGATGCATGAATGTGTGGCTACAGTACCAAATGAATGAAAGCGTACTGTGGACAAATTGTCAATCGAAGTTAATTCTTTTTGGGCAACACTGGAAAACGAAGGCTTCAGAAAATGCCCATGGAAAGAATGAGGTCATCGTACTGTATCATGTGTATGTATAGTCATTTTTAAAATAGTCTAATTTAAATCAAGAACAGTTAAAAACGCAACGCATAATTACGCAAGCTCATTTTAGATTTTTAGATTGTAAGTTACAGTAGTTAACTCTAATAGTAGCTAATATACAGTAGCTAATATACTTACGTATAGGTAGGTCCTTACGTCACGGTTCATTTCTTCCAGTACGTTGTCCAGCCGCATTAGATGTAGGTTTCTCATTGATGCTGGTAACTCCACGAAGGAATTCCAACTGGGCTGGCAAATACTAAAAGACCAAACTAAAACAGTTCTTCCAGCCATACAGCCCTTTTCGAATCTTAAGTTTGATTTAGTACATAAAGTAAAAGGTTTAAAGTTTAAAGGACACAAACAAAAAGTTTAAAACATTAGTTCATAAATTAAATAATTATGTGAACTTAGCTGTTTCGCTGAAGGAGGAAATACCACGTCACCCACCCCCTTTAGTTATTAAGCACGATATGGTAGGGAAGCGAAATTCACAGGAAGATAAGTATATAAAGGTAGTTTATGGAAAGCTCCTTATCAAAAAGTAAAAGGCAAATACAAATATGTCTAAGTAGGTAAGTAGGTACATATAGAACCAATACATAGAATCAAAGGGTTGACCCTCAACGAACTGCAGCTGGACACCGGGCAGTGACACTTATATAGAGAATAGTGTCCGTCGTATAAACTGATTCACTTTAATTATTGTAGCACTATTATATCAAGATAACTAAAACTTTCAGTACTACCAACATGTCTGGAGTAATTATATACCTGCTAAACAATCCTAGAGATAGAGTAGAGTACCAATTTAATTATATATAGGTATTATGTTTCATAAATAGGCACATAAAATATGCCATTCGAAGAACATGGGTACTGCAAGACTCGTATTTTTTCAGTAAAATAATATTCAGTTTATATAAAAAGGAACTTACATCAAAATTATAGCTAATTTTATTATGTTCAGAATTCTAAGAAGGTCGCAACTTATTTACCTATATACGTAGAAAATCAGTAAAATGACGAAACCAATTTAAAATTAACACTGTGCACCTTTATTACCACAAAAGAGCAGAACGTTCCAAAGTCATACTGACTGACAATAAGAAAAAAGTTACAATATAATTAATAGTTATGATATATATGTACATCATATTATAACTATTCGGTAGGATAATATAATTTCCTAATTTAAATTCTTAATTTTTAGCAAGAATGTACTTGAATGAAAACAAACAAACGAAAACAAAAAATAGTAAATTCATCCCTCATCAACACTCATTTTTTCCTGTGGAACCACTTCGGACTCCCTCTCCACCTCCATTTCCACATTCTCATTCTGATTTTCTACTTGAGCATCATTTGTGCCTTCAACTTCATGTGGGATCTCAGCAGATGATTCTGGTTCAGTAGTTTCAGCCTCAACAACCATAGCTTTGCTCTCCACTTCAGTAACTTCTTCACCATCGGATTCTTTATCAGAATCTTCTACATTTTCTTCCCGTCTTAAAGCCAGCTCAATGTCCGATGGCTTTTCTATCACATCCGTCTCCTCAAATGCGATGGGCGTGGGTGCCGGAGCCTCCCTTAATGGCTTCATTTCCGGTGGGGGCTAAATGAAACAGTGAGAAAAGAAATTAACAACTAAAAGCAAAATACTCTGACGCACTGGAAAACCACGAGTAAATTAAATTCCTATAGTAATTAATACAACGAGGCTACAGGTTTTCATGAAATGCCACACTCACCAATACTGGATTTTGAGCTTCGATTTCTTTAATTTTTTCCATGTATAATTCATACACAAAAGTAGCCATGTGTGGCATATCCTGCACAATGACCTTTTGTCCATCGTAAGGTTCAGTCAACTGTCTTGTTGTTGGATTGGTTTCCTTAGGGTAAACTTGTAACTTTGACGGCCTTTGAGTCAACTGCAAAATAAAATAATTCACACGAAAAGGAACATTTAATATTTAGTAAGTTAAGATTTATAAAGCAGTTTCAAAATATGTTTTTGGAATTACTCAAATTCGAGAGAGAAAAAAAAAAGCTAAAAAACTCACAATGCTAAAAGCAGGTTTCAATTCAAAACAGTTTGCAAAAAGGGAGATCTTTGCAAAAACATAAAGACCCAGTCGAGCACGAGACATGGCTACAATCAAACGTCTCACATCCCGCAAATGACCCACTGTTTTTGTCCTTACTAAAGACAGGAGGATGTAATCATTTTGTTGTCCTTGGTATTTATCAACCGTGGCAATCTGGAATAAATACACAAACATTTATATTTGGAACGAAGAATTCGACTAATACCTGCAATTAAATACACAACATATATTTTCTAAATTAAGGTAAAAGTAAACAAAAAGCGCACTTAATTGAAATCATACATATAATAATTTAGAAAAGTAATTGTTGCCAGCGATGAAATTCTAATAAACTATGCCCCTTATTTATCATGTAAAACGTATGTTTTGAATTACCTTATGCGGATGACCAATAAGAGGATTATTACCACACCGAGTGTTAATCACATCTTTAATTAGAGCCTTCTGTCCATTGTACGTTGTCAGAATCGTTATTTTCTCTGCTGGGTACCCTAATAGCCTCATGTACATAAATGTAGCTACAATGTACTCAGCCTCGGCCAAATTCTAAAAAATGAGTTACAAATAAGCGCAAAATTAAATTTTAAGGAAAAGAATATGATGCCAAAAATAAATAATAGTATTTTGCAGGTAACTTATTGTAGGCATGTGTTGGCATATTTTCATTTTCAACATCTGTGATGTGTTCAAAATGTAAAATTTTTATAATAAAAAAGTAGGCAGAAGCTTATTAAGTTCCAAGTTTTTTATATAATTATGCATGTCAGTAATCAAAGACATAAGCGATTTCGGTACCTGAAAAAAGTAGGCACTAGGCTCCGATTCCCCCACACCGTTGTATTCAGTAACATTAATAAGCTGGTAGTCGAACTCAAAACCCGGGTTCGCTAACATGTATTCTAGCTGATTTTGAACATGAGGTAAATCTCCAAGACTCTTATACCGCCATTTGTACAAATTTGAAATACTGGAAATAAATTGACACATTTCGAATTACATACATTGACTGACTATACTGATCATGATTTTTTAAAGACGAAAGGACAAAAACTAACAAAATAAAAAATAGAATTTAAATATTTGTGTACCTTGGTCTGGCACGACCCTGTGCATCTAATTCCACTGTGGGAACACCCAGTCGAACAAATCTGGCAAATAAAGATTGCTCCATATTTCCATATTTTTGAAATGCCATATTTTTAATAACAGGTGGCAATTGATGATGATCCCCAATCATGACCCATCTTTTTAATCGGATTCTACCCTGTTCAGGATTTTGGAGTAGAAGTGGAATAAAAGTTTCAATCTCCAGAATTTGGGCTGACTCTTCCATTAGTATGTTGTCATATTGAAAAACTGTTTACAAAATTAAGCATTAAATTCCATTAGAAGAAAAAACTTTATTAAGTCACTGTTGCACAATTGCAATAGCCTTTCAGCTCAGTATACAAAACAATAATTTCTTATCATAATTTTAACATTTTCATAACACAAAGGCAAAAATATCCTATACTCTATACTCATAAATTTCAATTATATAAATGATGATTATAAATTCTTATTGATCCTTTTAGAGCAATCATTAAAATATCATCTACTACTTTCGGCGGTATGCAAAATGATTTAGCCCACGCCTTATTTATACAATGCAGAATCATTATCATAATATATTTTTAAATATACAATTAATATAAACGTGAAAAATCTTTAAGAGCATGAACGATTTCAACTTACTGAGATCAACTAGCTCTCGTCTTTTCAAAGCTGCGTGAGTACATGTCATCGCAATAATTTTAGCCTCCTTGACAAGTAAATACCTTGATCGATCCAAACCAGTTCGAAGCAATTCAAATGCACGGAATTCATCCAACTGCTCAAAAATTCGCTTAATGTAGACGAAACAACCTTGAGCTATTTCCAAATCTTCTTCATATGCATTCCCTTTAAACAGAGGTTTCGGAGCATTTTCAAAGTACCTATTGAAGGGGAAGGCGTCACCAACAGCAGATGCAAGGACTTCCTGAAATAACCACATATATACATAGTCTGAAGTACCAAAATGACCCATTTCCATTTTTAGCTAAAAACAATATAAACTATCTACACAAATATTCAAATATATCTTGAGAGCATTTAAATAGAACATTTACACGTTTCGAACACATGGAATTAGCAATTTTTGCACTTTTTCAAAAACATGCAATTAGAAATATTTTCACCTTTTCAAAAAACCTGTAAATAGAACATTTTGCACCTTTTCAAAACATATAAATAGGATATTTTGCATTGTTGAAAAACATGAAATAGAACATTTTTTACGTTTTTCAAAAACTACTAATTAACATTTTACGCATGTTTCTCATTTTGTTTTTATGACATAGCTCATTTTGATTGTAGTCTAAATTGAATATGGGTCATCTTGATTCTTCACAGATGATATTACATAAAATATATAGACTCCTTACTGACGAACAGTACAGTACGTAACATTAGTGAATTCCTGTTAACTTACATGCCCCTCCTTCCTTTCAACTCTCATCATAAATTCCTCCCACCTGGGCAGTACATGATGAACAAAGAAGAAGCCACTTGTCTCACAAGTGTAAGCAACATCCCCAGGAACATTTAACGAACGCTGGAGTCTCTCTACTTGAGTGAGGAGGTCAAGTCTTTTGGCAAGGACATAATTGACTCTCCCATACCTACTGAAGTCCTTCTCAGTGTCAAGCTCCTCTTCTCCGTGTCCCAAACGAAGTAAGTGCCTCTCATCCACGTCCAGGGCAATAATCTTCTCAAACAGCTGATTCAACGCTTGATTAGAGTGGGTTACAATGAGCGTCCGTTGCTCGGGGAAATTGTGATAGATGTTGGAAATAATCTGAGTGGCTACATCCGTTTTTCCAGTTCCCGGCGGTCCTACAACTAACGTTAGTCCAGGCTGCATACCGCTCCGGATCGCTTCTATCTGTGTTGGTGTAAATAGAACCTTGTTCCTGCAAACCATAAAATATAAACATATATATGCATTAGGTCTATATTCTATAATAATAACGTCTGTGAAGAACCAAAATGGCCCATTTCCATGTGTTGCTAAAAACATTATGTGCTGTCTACAAAAATATTGAAATATGACTTGAAAGCATTTAAATAGACCATTTTGCACTTTTCAAAAATATGTAAATACAACATTTTACGCTCTTCAAAAAGCAAGTAAATACAACATTTTGAAACTTTCAAAAACATGTCAATAGTAGAACACTTTGTTTTACACTTCAAAAAAATGGAATTAGAACATTTTGCATCTTTTCAAACACATGGAATCAGAACATTTTCCACCTTTTCGTAAACATGTAAATACCTAGAGCATTTTGCAATTTTCAAAAACTCTTAAATAACATTTTATGCATATGTTTCTCATTTTGTTTCAATGGAATAGCTGATTTTGATTCGAGCTTAAATTGGAAATGGGTCATTTTGGTTCTTCACAGACGATATAAATAACTGTACAAATGCCGTAGTACGGTGTGTAGCGTAATCGTTAAGGTAACCGTAATCATGCTTTTTTGAAAAGTCCATTACGCTATAATTATGCTTTTTTAGAACCTCATTATGCTAAATTATGCTTTTTTAAAATAGGCTTATTTTTGTAAATTAACATTAAAAAAATATAATTCTTTCAGACTATACAAAATTAAATTTTTTGACCAATTTTCTCGCTCAACTGTGCAATAATTTTAAAGTAACAAAATAGTTTGTATTAATCAATTTAAATCTCCCAAGTCACAAAGCTCTGTACACTTGTACAGATATCGCGTGAGCTACTTTTAACTCTTAAATAGCTATGTAATTAAATCTGGTAATAAGTGTATGTTAGACTCTGAAGGTTGTAGACTTAATTGGTTTTAAAATTTATTGAGTCTATATTACAGGAGAAAAACGGTTCGTATTTCTTCGCATCTAAGACAAAGAAATAAAAAAATATCCGTACTGTTACACCGAGATCAAGAATATATTCTAAATTCACAGTATACGCACACTTTCCTCCCGGGCGCTTACCTCCTGGACATTTTTCTCTCAAACATTATCCACCCGGACATTTTCCTCCCGGAAATCCTCCCAACTTTGAAGGAATTTTCCTCACAGTATCAAATTCACACTAAAATAAACTATTATTCCTTCTTCGACAAAAAGTTCATTCGAATACAAGCTTAAAAATATCCAAAATTCATTAACTGAAGTACAACTAGATTTTGTTGCAATTAAAGTATTAAATGTGTATTATAAACAAACATATTTTCTGAATAAGAACACTATATAGTTTCTTTTAGTGGTTATTTTAATACTAGAAGTAATGTGTACTAGATACGAAGTTGGGAGGAAAATTGCCGGGAGGAATATGGCCAAAAGGAAAATGTCCTAAGTACAACCTAAATACACAAATTACCTTGTTTCTAATAACGTTCTTTCCGTTAATTTTTTGTTCTTTTGTTTGAAAAGAAACTAAGCAATGAAGTCATCTATGATTCTTACACCGAAGTATTGTTAATGTGCATATTCTGAACGAGTTAAATGAGATGTATGGGGATTGTTGGGCCGGCATGGCATTCCACATTAATGACTGTCATGTGTGTAATAGAGGAAAAAGTAACTTCCTTCTAATTCAAAACTTCAAATACCATATAGCATGAGTCATTTGTTTTTCAATTTTTCACTTATCAATATTTTATACCTGAATTAGTTTTTTTGGGAAAAATAGGAATAACTGAATAATGTTCCACAGATTTAAGCAATTTTGGCTAGACATTATGCCTTTTTTTTCTAAATTATGCTATTATTATATATTATATGCTTTTTTATGCTTTCATGCTAAAAAAAAAAATTCAATTCGCATTTTTTTAAGGTTAAACGAAGTTCTAACCACAAAAACTATGACAACCGCGGGTTTCTTCATTGATTATGCTTTTTATGCTTTTCGGTTACCGTTTTTTCGTGTTTGCACGTTCGATTAAAAAAATAACTAATTCTTCAATTAAAATTACAATGAGCTTTATTTATGAAAGACATAACTGTAAACATGAAAAACTTACAAGTTTGGTACATTTGCAGGATATGGACCCCGACTAGGAAGGACGTACGGCTCCACTGTAAGGATTTTGTCACTCTCATTCGGATCTTCTCCTGCTAATTTTTTCTCGGTGTCGTGAAAAGTGAGTCTAATGAGAAAGCAAAAACGAAAATCAAATAACATTAATTTACCTATGTATGAAAATTAATAAAAAATAACAAAAAAAAAATAAATAAAGATTAATTACTTAAATGGTCGCTCCACTGCCACATTTTTGACATCTTCTTTGATTTGGATTTTGTAATTAGGAAAACTTAACTTTAAGTGCTCGACACTGAGGAAAGTGTCGTTAAAATCTAATAGAGGAAGTTCATTTGTCATCCTGTAACATATTTAAAGAAAAAAACGGAATTTATTATTTGTCATACTACAACACAACAAAGTATTTATCATTATCATGGAAAGTATGTAGCTGTAGTTCAGTTCAACGACTCATTTTAGGTTCTGTCAATCATCTGTGAAGAACTAAAATGACCAATTTCCAATTTTAGCTAAAAACAATATCCACTATCTACATAAATATTGAAATATGTCTTGAAAGCATTTAAATAGAACATTTTGCACCTTTTCCAAAACATGGAATTAGAAAATTTTGCACCTTTTCAAAAACGTGGAATTAGAACATTTTGCACCTTTTCAAAAACATAAAAATAGAACATTTTGAATTTTTCAAAAACATGTTAATAGAACATTTTGCACTTTTCAAAAACATGTTAATACAACATTTTGTACCTTTTTAGAAACATGAAATTAGAATAGTTTGCACCTATTCAAAAACATGGAATTAGAACATTTTGCACCTTTTCAAAAAACATGTAATAGAACATGTTACGTTTTTAAAAAACTCGTAATTCACATTTGACGCATGTTTCTTATTTTGTTTTTATGACATAGCTCATTTTGATTTTATAGTTTAAATTGGATATGGGTCATTATTTTGGTTCTTCACAAACAAAATAATCATACAGGTAATTTGTAATTATTGTAGATGGTACTACAATCAACAATTTATTCTATGCAGATTACATCTGCTTACTTACTACAACTGGAGCGCTCGAGCGGCTCTAAATCTCAATCTTACTTTAACCTCTGTGAAAAGTATGCTATGAGACATATGATTTTGAATTTAATGCAACCAAAACACAGATCGCAGTGTTTCTCCTACAATGGATAAGAAAGCATGCCATGGACAATAATACCTAATTCCAAGGGAAACAAATCCAACCCAGTGCCCAGTGAAATGACCTAGGGGTTACAATTTCCCTACAATACCGGGAAATATGGATCGGATTTTCTCACCCAGTGACGCTGACGGGAGCATCTGCATACAGAGTATTACAGAGAGAACCAAACTAAATTAATCGATTTAAATACCTGTTATAACGCTATAGTCTACGGATTTTTTGCTAACTATATGTTACACTAACAGTACTACTTATAAAATTTATTATTATTCATATGCTAATGTACGCAGACTCATTCTTATGCTGGTTTGACTTTTGTTTATATTTGTTTATTTGGACTTTAGCCTTTCAGAAATAAATAATACAAATAATAGTAATGCACAATGAGTCCATTTAATTTACAATTGCGTAAAATACTTTAGGGATTTTCACCTTGAATAATGAGCTGATCCAGGATCTCCATAGCCCAGAACAACATCATGAAGCCATTCAGGAACAACACAGTTAATGTTCATGAGGTCACGAATTGTTTCCAACACAGCTTTGAAATTGTTTTCTTTTGGCTTCCGTCTCAGGAGAATATTGAATGATTCGTAAACATCCTCATTTCCGGACCCCACAGCATCCATATCTAACTGATATTGATTAGAGTCCAAAATCACACGAAATGTACGAGACTCCCCAGTCACATAAGGTTTAGGCTCCGGTCCTTCTTCGATCACTCGCCCATTTGCATCCAACATTCCTTCCACTTCACACCCACGGACGTAGACTAAACCAACTTGAGTCACGAAATCTCCTTTTAGGTCATACCGTATGGCTAAAAGAATCGAGCAACACACAAATTGTATATTAGAATATATTTATTTATAAAATTGAACTAAACGTTCAAATTTCAAGAGTAAAATTTGTAACACCTATCGTCTGTGAAGAAGCATATCCGTTGTTAGCTAAAAACAATATCCACTATCTACAAAAATATTGAAACATGTCTTGAAAGCATTTAAGTAAAACATTTTCCAATTTTCAAAAAAACATGTAAATAGAACATTTTGAACTTTTCAAAAAACATGTAAATAGAACATTTTGCACTTTTCAAAAAACATGTAAATGTAACATTTTGCACTTTTCAAAAAACGTAAATAGAAAACTTTGCACCTTTCAAAAAACATGTAAATAGAACATTTCACACATTTTAAAAATATGTATATGAAACATTTTGCAATTTTCAAAAACTTTTAAATAACATTTTATGCATGCTTCTCATTTTGTTTTTATGACAAAGCCCATTTCGATTCTAGCTTAAATTGGATATGGGCCATTTTGGTTCTTCGCGGACGATATAAAGAAACGTTAATAAAAATATGCACCTGTAGTATTTTTAGGCCGAACAGTAATAAGAAAACAAGCATCATGCTTTCTCAATGATTCCCATTCACTTTTCACTTCATTCCGAACACTGAGATTAACCATGACATCTGCTCTGACCCGAGATGGTTTACTTTCTCCAAGGTTTGGTTTCGCTACTTCCACAACAGCAAATCGTACAATGGGTTGTGCCATTCGTGCCCAGCCATGGAATAAAGTTGATCCAGTCTCGGATCTCCAAGGTTTTAAACGGAAGACGGCGTCTTCAACATCTTGACGAATTTGATCTGCGTATAAAAAGTGAAGGGTGATGATCAGTATTGCTGTTACAGTAAAGCACTAAACATCGTATATTAGAGTTTAATGGGTTAGAGAACAAACTATTATTAAATTAACAACAAATTATTTGCTTACAAGTGGATTCGAGGCGAAATAGTTGGAAATTTCTTAGAAGGTAATCGTGAAGGGTGAGAAACTGCAAATTAAGTTTCGGCAAGGCTAGCACTTGCCCCGACGAACTATGATAATCGGATGGAACTACATTTTCGTCCCAGATCATTTCTTCTGTAGGATACAAAGCCATCGAATTAAGTCGTTTTATCTGTGAAATTCTACGCTCATATCGAAATACAAGGGCTTCTAAAATAAACTGCTCGTGAATGGCCTCGTCTTTAGCGTCCTGAATGATGTGTAGGGAGGCTGCAAGCTCACGCAGTTTCTCTAAACTGCAAAACAAAATTGAATATCATTTTTATTATTTTTAACATTAACCCGGTGTCTTTAAAACAGCGAAGAACATTTTTTTAGGGTAAGAGGTTTGTCACATTAAATTACAGTTAGAACAAATCAATATCTTTAAGTACCTTAAAGCACGAAAGTTTTTGATGATGGACTGCCTCGTGTCAACACTATTTACGTTGCTCAAGGCGAATTGACGCATTTCTGGGAATTCGGCAAATATTACTTCCTGGAATTACAAAAAAACATATCGTGAGTGAAGAACCAAAATGATCTAAATTCAATTTAAGCTGGAACGAAAATGAGCTATGTCCTAAAAACAAAATGAAAAACATGCGTAAAATGTTATTACGAGTTTTTGAAAAGTACAACATGTTCTATTTACACGATTTTTGAAAAGTGCAAAATGTTCTATTTACATATTTTTGAAAATTGCAAAATATCCTATTTACATGGTTTTGAAAAGTGTGAAATGTTCTATTTAAATGATTTCACGTCATATTTCAATATTTTTGTAGATAATGGAAATTTTTTTAGCTACAAATAAATATGGGTCATTTTGGTTCTTCACAGAACTTAAATAATGCCAACTTCTATTTAAAAATTAATATTTTTCAAAAGTCTTTTGGTTACTGCCGACTTACTTGTAAGGACGTGATCTGCTTATAATGTACCGTCATAACTTCCATTTCTGACATGGGATCACCAGACTCATTACATATTTCAAAATGTGCATAAAATTTGAGGCGATCCAACAGCTGCAATGGACACCACATCAATATTTTAAACTTTTTGTAAATGCAAGAATCTTTCAGTACGTTGAAGTTTTGCTATTTTAGACCAGACAAATAGCTATACAATATACACACAGTCAAACGCAAACACTAATCTGTTAAAATACAATGCGAATTTCGTTCTAAATAATATAATTACCTGAGAAAATAAATGCCCATCCCCATGCTCTAGCAAAGGGGACATATTACACTTGACGATCAAGTGTAAGTCATCAATGACGACGTTAAGGTATCTTCTAGTTGGAAGGAGAGCTTGAAGGTCAATCATAAGTTCAATGAATCGTTCACAATACCGTAAAAATTCCTTGTTCAACTCATGTTTGGTGTAATCTTGATTCGCAATGAGTTGCAAGAAGTTTTTAATGAGCTTCGAGAAAAATGTACGGTAAAAGACATTTTGCTTTTTCTTGTCTTCTGCTTCTTTCTCATCCCGCTTTAGCATTGCCTTCCAATATTTCCGCCACTTTGGAAAGCGTTTGAATTCTTGTTCCCTTCGACCCTAATCATTTATTGCAACAACAAAATAAAATCAGCAACTAGAATAATTAGCTATAAGGAATCAGGCATGTGTTCATTTCTTAAGCATTAAAAAAATTTCTTACATCAGACAAGCAATGCCAAACATGGAGAGATACAAGACTCTGAACTTGCTTCCGAGCTAAATCAATTTCTAGGGAAGAGAAAGCTGAGCTAAGGAAATACAGAATAGCACATCTTTCCCCAAGACTTGTGTGCTCTTCATCCAAAATCCCTCCGAGGACTCTCTGGAAAAATTGGCGGAATTTTTCCTCCGTGGCTAAGAATGCCTGGAAAGTATAAGTTGTAAAATTAAAACAGTATTCAGTATTAATCAGAGCCAACTTTGTACTTGTTACTTTTAATTAGTATTTTGAAATGAAAAGTTAGCAATAAAATACCCTGGACTTCACTTACATTCCAGACTGGTACACCTTCACGACTTTTTTCGTTGACCATGCATACTATGGACATTACGTGAGCAAATGATGATTTCTCATTATCATAATTGGGCCACAAGTAGTTTTCCAGGTACTGACTGATTTCTAACAAAGCAATTCTGCGAGCTTGAAAACTAAAATACAGATGAAAAAGAAATGAATACCAAATGAAGAAGCAAACACCAAAAGATAAAAATATTGTTAATTCCTTTGAATTCAAAAACGAATTTTAAAATCATTAAGTTAATTAAAAAAAACGCCGCACATCCCCAATTTGTCAGCTGTCAGTTTAGTAGATTACTTTTTGATTATATTGCTACTGATATATTCGTTACTCGCTAATATTAATTACTCATACCATGAACATAATTTTAACGTACGACTTACTTCACTTTGAGAATTTCATCCTTATAAATATGATCAACAACACCCGAGTCAAACCCAGAATGATCCGCTACATTGTACGATGCCCAGTACTTGTGTGACAACTAGAATATATTAAACATACAATTATCAATGAATTAAATTTCATTAAATAAAATAAATAAAGCAACACACAAATGCAACAATAACGAACGAATTATGAATAGAAAGTTATTTCATTTAATAACTAACAACTAATGACCAACCGTTTACCTCTCTCTCTCTAATTAAATGCTTATTATTTATTGACATTGACACTAATACATAATAAGAAACCTGAACCGTAACCAATATCAAATATTAACATCAAACATCAACCGTCAACTAGCTCAAACATTGCATTAATTTTGATGAATCTGATTAAGAAGAATACTTATTTAAGAATGCACTTATTTATTTACCTGCGTGATTTTATCCGCATTTATTTGATCCACGGATGGAATAAATGACCGTGTACGCTTCTTACTCTCAGCTGTGCTAAGTTTTACCATTTTGGAGTCAATCCGTTCCAATCCGTTGGCTAATTCAATCCTTTTGTGAAAAGCTACTGTGACGCAGCACCACTCAGGTAGGAAATTTACTTTTCTTGCTTACACTTTTATCTTTAATAAAAATTATAATCGTCAATCGTAGGTCATGTCAAATGTAAAAAGGTCAATGGCACTTTTATATGTGAAACGTGCAAGAGACAAACACAAACATCTAGCCGTCGACGTTGTGGTTGTGATATATTACCGCTTAGGAGGTTTAAATTCAGCGCGCTTTTCTTCCCATAAGAAACGCAGGAGATAGAAGCCGTTGCCTTTGATAGATGGCAGACGAGCTTTGAAAAGATGCTGTGAAAACCTGTCATCCGTCGTGAATCAGCGGTTTGTCTTCTTGCCGGTAAAAGTTAATTCTTGAATATCATCCCCAAGCAGCGAACTGCAGGAAACTTCGGCCTGTCTTCGTTCGTCTAGCCAGCAATTTTTCTGAATTTTCACGAAATTATTGGTGTAATTTTGATTTGAGGATCGTTTTTAAGGAAATACATCGATTTAATTTCAATTTAATTCATCTTAATTTATACACGTGCAAAATGAGTTCAATCGGAACTGGGGTAAGTCCAAAATTATAAATCAGAAATATTTCTAAAAGTTTGACTTCTCATATTCTCATTTCACATTTTGATTTTGCGTCTCCCGAATCCAAATTGTGCTTACCTACCTTGTTTATGTGTCAATTTGCATTTCATACATTATTTAAGGGATTCAAAGTTAGTTTCAAATCATTCATATTTTTTTCGTTTTAATAAAAGTAATCACTTTTCTAAACTTCTTTCAAATTGCGAGATTTTATTATGTCATACTCAACTAGTTATATAGCTAGGTATGCATTATAAATTATTGTACTTCTAATTTCCAGTCGCAGTGAACTTTCAACTTTGAATGCTCTTGGCTGTATGTTATGTTTTGGAACGTGATACGTAGAATAATATATTTTTAGGTAATCACTTGTTAGTATTCACATTCATATTAAAAATGTTACATTTCAAATGTTTTCAATTGTTTTGCAGTACGATTTGTCCGCATCCCAATTTTCTCCGGATGGCAGAGTATTTCAAGTTGAGTACGCACAAAAGGCAATCGAAAACAGCGGGTAAGTAAAGTTGCAAATATTTACTAAACTAGACAATTACAAGGCGCATTTTGGTGCACTGCGGAAATGATAGTTTTTGAGCTGTCATTTTAAAAGTTGACAATTTGAGTTTTTTGTTAATGTATTATTTGTCAAATTAACTACAGAACCGCGGTCGGGCTTCGAGGAAAAGATGGTGTAGTCTTCGCTGTTGAGAAGCTGGTAACTTCTAAGCTATATGAACCAGGTGCAAATCGGCGACTATTCTCTGTTGATCGACATATCGGGTTGGCTATCGGGGGACTGTTGGCCGATGCCCGACAACTTGTGGAAACTGCAAGGACCGAAGCTTCAAATTATCGGGGAGAGTATGGAAGCAGTGTACCTCTGAAGGTGAGTGCCCTAGCTGTAGCACTAGCTAAAAGTTGACCCTAAGGTTAAAGGGGACATAGTTCGTGTATCGATATCGATATCTCTGATTGATTTGTTAACTTTTTTTGAAGCAATTTATACAATCAGTATTTTACCATTGCATTGTATTGTATTTTAAGAGAATGAATGATTATTAATCTTAATTAAATAAGTCATCTTGCGATTACTAAATTTCATTATTTTCATTATGAATTCATTATAAATCAAGTACTTTTGGTGGTGTAACTATTAAAGTCAGATGTATAGAAATGATGTAAAAATTGCGAAAGAAGCTCAACATTGTGCAATAATTCTATGAATTTATATAATAGCGGCATAATTTTGATTTAATTTGCAGTATTTGACAGACCGAGTAGCTATGTACATGCACGCCTACACTCTGTACAGTGCCGTTAGACCTTTTGGCTCTAGTTTAATGCTAGCATCTTGGGACAGTGTCACGGGTCCAGCTATGTATATGGTTGATCCTTCAGGAGTTTATCACGTAAGTTTCACTTTGGAACAAGCAAAATCAAAAACATATGACATTTTTGTTTTGCTTCTGTCAAATCGATAATAATAATTAAAACTTTAATTTTTTTCAGGGTTACATTGGTTGCGCCATTGGCAAAGCTAAGCAGTCCGCAAAGACTGAAATGGAAAAGGTCAAGTTTAGTGACATGACTTGCGCTGAATTGGTCAAAGAAGCTGCAAAGATGTAATCAATATTTTTACAATTCATATTCTTAGTTAATTTTAAATTTTAATTGAGTACCTTGTAATAATAATTATAGGTAATTTGACATCGTGGCTATGTCGATGCATTAGAAAAAAAGTGTATATTTGTTTGTGCTTTACTATGAGTCCGTGTTGGTTAACATAGGATTGAAATGTATTAAAAAATACAACGGCCTAACTTAAGTACCAATTAACTTTTATTTTAAATTCTTTATAGTATCTACGTCGTGCACGACTCCGTAAAGGATAAAGCCTTTGAATTGGAATTAAGCTGGATTGGCGAGCATACGAAAGGGGTTCATCAGAGAGTCCCAGAGGACGTTCATCAAGCGGCTGAAGCATTTGCTAAAGCTGCGATAGAAGAAGACTCCGACTCTGACCTAGATGAATCATAATCATAGATTTACAGATTCTGTTAAAGTTCTCACAACCAGTCCATTATAACACTTAATTATCTATTATTAATTGTTTTTCTTGTTCATCAAACAAAAAATCATTTGTATCCGTGAGTGGTCTAACTTTATTATAATAGTACCATTCTACCCGTTTTATATAAATGTTCTGAATAGCAAGATTGTCAGTGTGAATTTAAAAGGTGAATAAAGGGGGGTGAACAAATTTAATATCCACTCTGGCATCCTTTTTCATTTAGTAATGATAAAAATTAATTTAGTTTGTATAGCTTTTCCTAATCCTAATCCAGTGAAGGCCGTCAACTTTCCATCATTCCTTCAGGGCCGGACGAAGGAATTGGTTTTAGGGAGCAATTTGTTTCCATATAAAAACCACCGTTTAGATTTTATTGATGGATTTCTTTGGTAAAGCAAAATGTTGTATTTAAGTGCATGTTTTAGGAAAGTGCAAAATGTTCTTTTTTCTTGTTTCAGAAAAGTCCAAAATATTCTTTTTACTTGATTCAGAAAAGTGCAAAATGTTCTATTGATATGTTTTGAGAAAAGTGGAAAAAATTTTATTTGCATGTTTTTGGAAAGTCAAAATATTCTTTTTACATATTTTTGAAAACTCCAAAATGTTCCATTTACAAAAGTTTTGAGAAAATTCAAGGAGTGGGGGCTGTCTATGCGCTGGCCGCATCATGGTATCATCCGGCCCTGCATTCCCATGACATAAAAAAGCATCTTCACCATCGTCATTAGTAATAATTATTTGCGTTCGACTTCGATCCCATTTTACTTTATTACCTTGAATTTTGAGTTTTTTAAAGCAGTTGGATAGTTGGATTTGTATTATTCAGTTAATTAACGCATACAGTGAAACTTTGTATACTGTGTATACTTATTACCGAACAGCACGTAGCAGTCGGTAGCAGAACAGAGAATTTCTCAATCATACGAGCTACTAAAGTCTGCTATAAAGAATTCACATGTAAGTACTTCATCTGTAGGTAGGATTTCCCTGCAAGGGAAATTTATGCAGCTCTGCTTCTGCAGGATGTTACTTTATTTTACGTCTACTTTTTCTTGCGTTTGGGTTTGACTTTGGATTTGGATGTTGAACGAAAGAAGTTTAACATGCAATCGCAATGAATTGCATCAGAGAAACCTGACATTAAGTTTGAAGATAAGGCTGGACGTCGTATCGTAGGTCTCTGACGTCTATGACAGTGACACAATATTTATTTTATTTCCGGAGTTGGTCCTTAACAAATCCTTCAACAGTTGGGAATATTCGTCGTGACGTGACCATCCCGTTCCCGTTCTAGGTAGAGGCTTACTAGATTTTTAGAGGTGGCAGCCTTCAGTGCAGGGCGAGCAGAGCATTGAGTCTGGATTTCTGGATTTCTGGACTGGATTGCCCAGGAATCGGCTATTTCTCCTTGGGGGTCTCATATCTGAAAGTAAGATTTCATGGTTTCTTTTTCTCCTGCACCTTGAACGAACGTAGAAAATCGGTGTTCTTGTATATAGTTTGTAGTTTTGTAGTTGCACGAAATCGAAATATGTTACCTCAGTCTAAATGTTATTTTGGGTGTAGATTATTAGTTAGTGTACCACCGTCACCGTCGTACGATGTACAATGTACAACGACTACTAACAAAACAAATAAATACTTGTCACTTATAAAATGATTAATGTTGCGTATTCAAAAATCAAAAGGTAGGTAAACAAATTAATATTACAACCAACTAGTTTTACGGTAATCTAATTCATTTGAGTAATATTCCGCTGAATTTGAGTTTCAAGTGATGGGAAAGTATAAAATTGAGTTCTTTAACATCAGAGTTTCGAAGTTCTTACAATATAAAGGTTGACGATTAGCTTGTAGTAGAGAATCTAATTGTATTCCTAGAATCTAGGTTCAGTCATTAGTTTACGATATACAAAAGTTCGTCCATATAATCATAATTACTTAAGTAAATACTGTTGGCTGTCTATATGTGTATTAATTTAATAGTGGAGTTTAATTTTTCTAACATGACATGGAATAGCGATAGTGATGGATTCAGACAAGGGAAAAGATAATAATTTCCGTGACTGACAGGGATGGCAGATGGGAAGTGCCATAAAGGAAAAATGATGTTGTTGTGCATCAGCTCCCTAGTTGCTAGTTTGGTGGATTATTTGGGAAATTATGACGTTCCATGTTAAAGATATTCGCTTACAAAATGCTAAAAAATGGCCAGAGATAAGGTCTTTAATCTCATCCATTGTGGATGACGTCATTTTGTGGCTTGTCAGATGGATCAATTTAATAATGACAAGTTTTTCAGGCTACAGATATAGCTAGAGATAGCAACGAAACCCTCTTATTATCAGATACATCCGTGGTCTTGAATGTTACCTTAATTTAGCTTTCGTTCCCCTTAGCCCTATATACTCAGCTAGGCAGTGTCTTTTAATTGTGTACATTATGTTTTTTGAACTCAGGAAATTCCGAAGAATTAAAACTTCGAAAATGTCGGAGAATAGAAAGGGAAAGTTTGCGCTCTCTGGCCTAGGAAAAGGATCATCTTCTGGGGGGGCCTTTCGTTCCTTTCGATTTAGCCCAGAAAATGAGGAAATTGAAGAAATTATGTTGCAGGATCCTACCGCAGGTACATATTATGTCTTGACTTTTGACCTACCTATGTATACCCAAAAGTAAATAAATGGCAATGATTTTTTACAGGTTTTTTTGTGTGTGGTCAAATACTGCTGAGATAGATTGTGTGTAAATCAGATATTATCGATATTATTACTTAAATTCATCTTGATAATGTATTTTGTGTCTCATTACAGAAGACAAATCACGCTCTCAGCCAGGTTCGCCAAAACCATCTGCAGGAGAAGTATCACCGCTCAAAGAAATACTAAAGCACAAATTGGCAAATAAATTAGAGAAGCGCTCTCTCTCATTTGACTCAGATCTAAAGGGTAAGCTTATGAATGTGTTTGAAGACAAACGAAAGTCAATAGTGTCTCATTTTATTCAAGAAGAGACGGGAATTATTCCACCTGCCACGTCGATTGCGGAACATATTGGCTATGCTGGGGATGTTGACACTACAAGTGTTTCTGCCATCAAAAATATATCAGAGTCGAGTGAAGCATTCTTGGATTTAACAAGGGATGTTGAGGAAGTGGGTACTGACTACTTAGCTAATTCTACCTTACATGATGAGACTCACCTGGAGCAAGTGCTCAAATTTGTCGTGTCTCCAGAGTATCTTCAAGAATATTTCGGTGGCTACTCCCCCATCTACTATCAGCATCCTCGCCAGGGCAATGAGCTCCCATTGTCCGACGGAACAAATGAAATTAACAGTGAAGATTTAAATCCGGCAAATATTTTGAAGAACATTCTCTCTGCTCTTGCCACTCACGAATGGACCAAGTATTTATTATGTTTGGTTGCAGTTGCACTATTTCTTCCTTTTGGTACAAAATATTTATCTCCATTTTTATGGGTGTTCGCTGGTGGATTAGCAGTCATTATTTTTCAAGACAGCTTGTTTAGTCCTCATGATGACGACACCGGTGCTGGGAATAGTGCCGATAGTAATGGCAAGAGCACGGTAGTCAAGCCTAAGATTAGCGGTCCCCAGAGTTGCCCTTCTTCGTCAATGCCTTCTGTGTCTGCAAGTATGCAATCCGTTGAAACACCAAAGAATATTATTAGTTGCAATTTTCATTCTCAGGTTAGAGTCTTTTATGTGAATAATAAAAAAAATTATGAATGTGTAATTCAAACTAGGAAAGTACCTATGCAAAACTTTATTCTTAAAAATACTAGAGAACCTATTTAATTAATTAAATGTGTTTATTAAATTTTTTTCAAGGGATGGATGACTGAATTCGATGGTGAATATGATCCATTCACATGTAACGTCCGACTTCCTCGAATAGTGTTTGTACGGCTTGAAGGGTCTATGCTTTATGTCTCTTATCCTCATCCTAAACACCGTATACCCAAGCGTCGACTTTGGAATGACCCACAGATCACTGCTGAGCTTACTTTCTTGCGACATTGCGTATATAATTTAGCCGAGGCAACCGTGTCTATTGCCCCAGAGGGATTGTCCAGAAAACGAGCTTGGAATAAAAAGTATCCCATTGCTATTCGGCTGGCTAACCCAGCAGTTATGGCAATTGTTTCTCCTAGTTCGTCAGCTGACGGCACCGTTAACGTTGATTCAAATACCAGTGAAGATTCCACTTCAGGAACTACAGGCACCGGCACCAAGAAAACGGCAGAACAGAAAAAGGAAATCACACAGGAAGACTGCAGTAGCAAAACTATGTACTTGTTTTCCAGGACAGACCGTGAGAAAGATGATTGGTAAGGCTTTATAAAATAAAATTTTCATTTTCTTTGTATTGCTTTTAAGTTAATAGTACATTGATTAATTAATTTATTGCTCTGAATTGTATATGCCTGTATTTTTCTTTTCCATTGTGTTTGATACCTATGACAAACTTGATAGTATGCCTTAAAGAAGAATAATTACATTATAGAGTAAATGAAATCATTGTTTATCAGGTTTCGCCGGTTCATTGCTGCTGCAAAATCAAGTTCTAGTAGTCCTGACACTCCAGAGTCCCAGTCTAAAAACTTACCAGGACAAGATTCCTTAAAAGACTACTTGGAATATATGGAGAGAATTATTCCTTCATTAAGTCCAGAAGCTTCTACAACCGCAGCAAGTTCCCCTGCCAAAAAGTCCGATAAAAAGGACAGGGACTCAATGAGCAAGGACTCAGCGGACAAGTCTGAAAGTAGCAGCAATAGCAGTAATCTGGATGAGTCCCCTTCCCCATCTCGTAAAGGAACCCCAGTTCTGGAGGACTCAGTGGTGCTCGAAAAATTATTTTCCGTCCCACAAAAACCCGACTTTCTCAATGCGTTTCTAGGAAGGATTTTTTATGACTTTCTCCGAACTCCGTACTGGAAAAGTCAAGTAAATGACTTGATTCAAAAAAAGCTAAACTATATACGAAAACCGCAATTTCTGGAGACTTTGGTAGTTAGAGATTTGGATCTAGGGAGTACCATACCTATTATACAAAGGTACAGTAGATTATTTATTTGAGATTTAATTTAATACCTATGTAGTACCCATATGTAGTTCTATATCGTCTGTGAAGAACCAAAATGAGCCATTTCGGATTTAAGCTCGAATTAAAATGAGCAATGTCGTAAAAACAAAATGAAAAACATCCGTAAAATGTTAATTAGGAGTTTTTGAAAAACGTAAAATGTTCTAATTTCATGTGTTTGAAAATTTGCAAAATTTTTTATTTCATGTTTTCGAAAAGGTGCAAAATGTTCTATTTTCATGTATTCGAGAAGGTGCAAAATGTTCTAATTCCATGTTTTCGAAAAGGCGCAAAATGTTCTAATTCCATGTTTTCGAAAAGGTGCAAAATGTTCTAATTCCATGTTTTCTAAAAGATGCTAAATGTTTTAATTCCATGTGTTTGAAAAGTGTAAAATGTTCTATTTAAATGCTCTCAAGACATATTTGAATATTTTTGTAGATAGTTGATATTGTTTTTAGCTAAAAATGGATACGGGTCATTTTTGTTCTTGACAGACGCTATGTAAGTAGTTCTATATCATCATCATCTTCTCTCTCTCTCTGTGCTTTAATAGTATGTTGCTTTTGAGTATGTACATCATTTTAATTTTACCTGTTCTTAAAATTTAAAATATTTTCCATTTTCTCCATATTTAGAGCTTCTAACCCTGTTCGTGACAGTCAAGGTGTTTGGATAGATTTAGACTTATCCTACGATGGCAATATTGTTGTAACTCTTGAAACGAAAATTAATCTTCTGAAATTGAGAAAATCACCTAGTCAAGAGACTCCGGAGGACAGTTCTCAAAATCACAATAATAGCAGCAGCCTTAGTCAAAATTCGGTCACTTTCTCAAACACCACAGATGCTAGTTCAGTCTCAATGAAGAAGACATCCCACAACTCCACTTCTTCTCTCCCAGGCTCGGTAAGCGCAGAAATGTCAGGCAATACAGTTTCTTCGAATCTGTCCACCTCTGGCCCACTCCCCACCGTCGCACATAACATGTTTGACTCCGACGCAGATGACAGTGGAGAGTCATCCGAAGATGAAATGAATTCCGATGAGATTTTGGCACAACAGGGGGGCGACTCAGGAACGAAAGATGACTCGAGTGAGTCAGGGGGTGCAGCCTCAAAAGGGAAGAAGATATTAAAAATGGCCGAGAAAATTGCCATGTCAAAGTATGTTCAACAAGCCACGGAAATGAAAGTTGTGAAGAAGGCAATCGCAAATGTAGCTAATACGCCGATAGTACTAGCAATGGAGCTAAAATGTTTGAATGGAACACTCGCACTCAACATTCCACCGCCGCCGACAGACAGGCTTTGGATGGGGTTTCGTCATAATCCATCCATGCAAATCAGTGCAAAACCCAAGTTTGGTAGCCGGGCCGTCAACTTAACTCATGTTACTGATTGGATTCAAAAGAAGCTACTTCATGAATTTCAGGTAAAGCTCCATCCAGCAGCCTATAAATGGAAATTATTAAACCTTTCAAAATATTACTTTTTGTAGTAGCCCTGGCCAGGGCCGGACGAAGGAATTGCTTTTAGGCAGCAATTTGTTTCCAGACAAAAACCACTATAAAGATTTTGTTGAAAGAAGGTTTTCTTTGGTAAAGCAAAATGTGGTATTTAACATGTATTTAGTAAAATGCAAAATGTTCTTTTTACTTGATTCAGAAAAGTGCTTAATGTTCTATTTTACATGTTTTGAGAAAAGTGGAAAATGTTTTATTTCCATGTTTTTGAAATAAACAAAAAAATTTATTTTGTATGTTTTTGAAAAGTCAAAATATTCGTTTTACATATTTTTGAAACCTGCAAAATGTTCTATTTACATGTTTTTTAAATATTCAAGCAGCGGGGGCTGCCTGCGCTAGTCGCATTATCCGGCCCTGGCCCTAGCCCTGTACTAAATTTGAGATTAAATAACTTTACATTTTTTTTTTCAGAGGGTGATTGTTTTTCCGAATATGAATGACGTGACTATACCATTGATGGAATTTAAACTACCAAATTAACAAAATTTGCTTTAAGGCTCTAATATACGCTACACCGCGTGGACTTCTTCCGACTCCGCTATTCGTTCAGTAATTTCAATATGTCGTCGTCATATGTTATATAAGTAACTGCTGCTGACTTTGTTGTCATTTTCTATAGGGTAATATACTGAGATCATCCTTTATATTATCCACCAACCTATAGTGCATAAGTATAGTATTTTTTTTAATCTGTACCTTTGTACCTTGAAATAAGTTTACAATCGAATCGAGAATATGAATTGATTAAAAAAAAACAATGATGAGAGTAGCAAGCGAAAGATTTCCTAGAAAAAACTCCTGTGATATAATTATTAAAATATTATAAATATTATGTGAACAACAATGTCTCTCTTAGTATTATTGGCAGTGAGATGTTAAGCTATAACTAAGAAGACGTGTGTGTGTACGACACAACCTTGATTGATGTGTGTGGTGCTTTTATTTTCCTCTTCTTGTACGCTTATACATTAAAAAAAACATTGAACAAATAATAGTACAAAGTACTATACAAAGTTCCCATATAATATTACTCTTTGTAAAAAGAGCTATCATTTTTTACTGGATGTTTTGCATTATATTATTTACAAAATGCAAAAAATCTTAAATTAATATGCCACAAGCTGAATTTTATAGCCGTGTATGTCAAAATACAAATTAAAACGTATAAAAAAGTTAAAAAGGATATTAAGTATTTTCTGTTTAGAATGTCCAAATTGGAGTCGTTGTATGTACACTTTAACTTTAAATGTGTCAGAATATAAGGTCTATAATAATGTATGAAAACACAGAAATTAATTAAGCGGATTGAGCACTCTTTTTTAATTGTAAGAGGCAAAGTTTTTGGATCAAAGATAAAAAACGGAATTTATTTTATTGTATATATCATTGTTGTATCTAAAACACGGGAGATTTTTGGATGTATTGTTCATTTCCATTTCCAGTGATATCAGTGAGTCGATAATCGTATTTCGAAAGAATTAAAAATTAAAATCGTATATAAAAAATTAAAATAGGGCTGTAACTTAAAAAAATTACTTAAATATAATACAATATATAAATATAAATGAAACATTTCGCTTCTATATCGTGTCTGATTTTAGTAAAGAATAAAAAAAAAAGCTTTTTGCAATTTGGAAACAGAATTTAAGCTGGATCTGGATATTATTGAGAAAAGAGTTCTAACATGACGTTCCTGGAGTCGTTCAACCAGTCCAATATGTAAAACTAAATTTAGTCATCTACTAAAAACTATGTGTTATTAATTAATATTTTTTTCTTAATTGTTCAACAAAAATCATTTGTATCTGTGGTCGAACTATTTCTTATAATTAATTAAAATACCAATCTACCCATTTTTGAGGAAACGGAGCGGATCCGAAGCTCAAAATCTCATAGAAGTAGAAGATTTCGTTTATGTGCTAATGATTTACGTCTGAATATTTATATTGCTTATATAAGTATATAAGTATGTCATGAATAAATACACTATGACTTGAAATGAAAAAGGATTATTCCCAGTTATATAATATTAGAGGAAGAACTTTTAATTACTTTTATAACCTCTTCGAAATGATATTAATTACGTACAAAGTTTTATATTACATAATATATTCACGGACGGAGACGAGTGAGGAAAAGAAACACAAAGAACGAGAAGAGGTAGGTAAGTATCTGTTAATTGCGTGTAATTACCGGTGAGAGTGGAAGTATCTACTAGTTTCCCACGGCAACGTCCGATGGTATTCCAAGACCTTAGTGTCTTTGGCAGCACGGCAATCAACCCTGGTCCTTTAATCGAGCGTTATGACTTCAATCCCTAACTTTTCCGTCTAATTATCTAACTCCGGGTCAAATGAAAATGACCGGTTAAGTTTATTAAGTCTTTTTGAAAAGAAAAGCTAAACTGTCAATTGTAATAATCCAGTCGTAGATCTAATGACTTTTTGAGAATGTTTACTTTATATTCCGCTGTGAAAAACTAAATCGTCGCTAACTTCTCTTTTCCACTTCTTCTAGTTTCAAAGGCAAGGAAGAGAATTTCAAGTGTAGGCTAAGAGAGCTAAAAGCGGAATCTGACTGTTCAGTAGCTCGAGTGAATTGAGAATGTTCTTGTTGTTACTGTTATTACTCTTGAGTTCAACTTCTTTCTGCTACCTAAGTATGTATCTTCAAAGGATTCCCATTGTTCCAAGTTATGGTCAATGGAAATACTTCTACTGTCTAGCTAGATATGTATCCCATCGCTGAAAGCGGTGGCATTGGAATGTTCCTTTGTCTAACTACCTGTGTGCTACTTTTTCTCGCTCGCCTGTCTGACTATGCCATAGCCTTTGTGCTATGGGACGGGCGGGATTTCTATTTATAGAGTATTTATAATAGAAATGGACAGAGGTGGAGTTCCGTCTCCACAAAATCCCTCCACACGCCTATCAGCCGAGACCCATCGGCGGTCTAGGTTAGCGTGCGGGAAGTGTGCGAGAAAGGAGTTTAGTTACATGAGGTATTTTCATTCAAAAGCTATCCGTTCCAGGATGTACATTAGATGTCTAGCATACGTCTCGTCTACCGTGTACAGAGTTTGTTGTACTTACTATCTAAGTTTGACAGACATTCATAATAATATGGTATTTTGTCCATATGGACACATTCCAATTCCAGTCTCATTGAGAAAGGATGTACTAATTACATAATAATCAATATTTCAAAAACATGGTAAGTCTTTAATAAAGTGCATAGTATTTTGAATAATGTTTGTACTCATCCACCACTCGGTGATGATGGTATGGTGGGTATATGTTGGTATTTGTACCTATATAGGTACTTGGTGTGGTTTCAAAAATTAAATTTCTATGGTGATTAATGAATCACCTGAGTGCTCAAAAAGTAAAATATGAAATCAAAATTAAGTGTAAATATCTACAGGTTGTGCAACAGTTTTAGGTGTTTTTAAAGTTTTTAGTATTGTTTTTGGTGTCCGGAAAAAATTAAATATTTACGATTGGACTTTTATAAAAATTGAGAACAGTAAAGAAAATTTTCTATTCGTGTAAATTACATAACCGATGGTCCAGGCCAACTAAAATTTCTGATGCTTCAAGTTTCTGAGAATTCCTACATGTGAAAAAAAAATTCATCTGTGTCTTCGAATAAAATATTACTGTGTTTTCACCGTTGGTCCAGCAAATTAAGTTTCAAAGATTTGGAGGTTCTGCCTCCACACTAATTTTTGACTTAAGTTAAAAATTAATCTAGGGATCTTAATTGAGACTCGGAAATGGAGGATAAATCAAATCCGTGAACAGAAACTATTAGTTTGTCCAACATATTTACAGGATGTAGGGAGTAAACACATGTTTGTACTTTTACATTACATTGTAGTTACAAAAAAAAAACTAGCGATGGATATCAACAGCAGAAATATTTACAGATGTCGAGGAAATTTACGCATGTCAATAGATATCACCAGCTCAAATATTCACAATTATAATTGTAGGAAATATAGCTAAGTATTAACAATTCTGAAGTCTATCGGTGGATATCAACAGCTCCAATATTTATAAATATAGGTATAAATAAATTATCGATAACATCAACAAATCAACATATCAACATTAACATATAAATATCAACATGTACATATATTTATAATGGAGTGTTCCGTGACGAGGCTAGTTGAAGGTGAAGGAGTCTTCCTCAGAGTCCTCAGTGGTGGGAGGGTCTTGGTGGGCTAGATAAGTGGAATTTCGAGTGTCGATGTAGCTGCAATCTCCATCACTGGTGTCGGAGCTGGGAGGGGATTTGGTGATTCTGTCGCGAGGGAGTTGATCAGTGAAGTCCTTGGAGGATTGTGTCGGTGAGATTTTGGGTTCGTCGGGGCTAGGGCGATAGCGTGGGTCGAAGATCATCTGTTCGGCACGCCATCGTGCCAAGCGCATCTCGTGGTGGGTTTCGCGACGTCTCCGAAGTTGTTCTAGAAGGTTACTCGCGGATCTTTCTCGGGTAGGAATCTGGGGAATGTGTTTTGGTGAAGGGCTCCGGTATTGGCGATTCCTTCGCTCTTCCATCACATCTCGTAGTTGGGTGGTGGATAAGCTACCACGACGGTAATCGAAATTGTGGTGGGTGTAAGGGGGATGGAGGGTACAGGGAGTATCGTCACGGGAACGTTTACGGGAAGTTTTATTTAAGGTTTCAGGAGTAAGGACAGGAGGGATGGTGGTGGTATTTGGAGTCGACTCCATCTCAGAGTTTGAAAGTGGTGTCTCAGGTCTATTCTCCTCCTCAGTGTCAATCCCCTTCTCAGGTGTTGGTATAGTCTGACCGTGGCAACGGCGAAGGTCGAAAATCAGGTCGTCTCGTTGCCGCTGAATTTGTAGGATCTCCAAATTATCCTCGCGAATCGCTCTTTCTTCCATCAGTGGTGGCATATCGCTTTCAGAATCAATCTCCAGTAATAGTGCTGCTGGAGTCCAGTTCTCTCGTCCTTGGACAACTGTGTGAGGCGGAAATCTTTCGATCCACTTTCCCAGGCGTTGCTGTGTTCCCAGTATCTCGTCTTCCGACGCTGGAGCAAACCCGCGGACGTTTAGCGTAGGATCCGGCCTCCTCTCACGTTCTGATGGTGCTGATGGTGGAGTAGCTGTCTCGTCGAAATGTGTGTGTGCTGTTTCGAAGGGGTCCTCCGAGTCCTCTGACTGTATCATGTTGACATCGGGGGCTGGAGGATCTTCGTCGTCATTATCAGTAGTGTCATCATCGGTAGTCATATCTGGAGGATCAATGTCATCTTCATCATCTTCCTCCTCTTCGGCTTGTTCGGCCTCCATAGGAGAATGAAGTGGATCGTCCATATAGTAATCTGATGGGTCATAAGGTTGATAGTCATCTGGCTCGAGGAGATCTATAGGTTCGTCATCCTCGCTGTCTGTGTCCACTTGGATCGGTAGTTGGGGTGCAATCTCTATTGTTGGTGGGAGAGTTGGTTCCTCCGGGATGTCTCTGGCGTGGTCTCCGTCCATGATGGTAAGTCTAATCATAGTAAAGGAACAAAAACACCCTTTTCCAAGTTATTGTACTTTAACCGTACCAATGCAGTGGTAGGTCTCTCGATGGTGGTATCTAAAATGTATTCCCTAAACTAAACATGTGTAATTTCCCAGGTCTTCAAAGGCCTGGTATATTATCCCATGGATGTCATTCATGGAAGTATAGTGCTAGTTTAACGTAGGAGATTATTAGTAGGTGCTCCTTTCCTCCTATGAGGTGGAGTTATGAGTCTGTAAATTCTTATTGTGTATTCCTTAGTGTGCAAATGAAAATAACGTCTTCCGAAAGCATGCAAAAACAGAGTTTGTGTTTTTCATTCAATATGAGGTTTAATTTGTAATTAATTTACGAAATCCCAAAAGAATAATTAATTTGGTATAATATGTATAATGGAATGAAAATAGGTTTATGATGCTTAAGAAATTAATAATTCGACTGTGCATACAGGAAGGAAATCAAAACTTAAAATTTACGTAGTGTCTAAAATTATTAAATATAGAGTTTAAAAAAATTGAAAATTTTCCTTGCAGAAAGTTGTTGAAGGAACTGAAAATTATCTACACATTCATTATGCCATATATCCATATCCAGAGTAGTAAAAGAATTAAACAGTCTAATAGCCGTGGCCATGGAAATCTTGGAAGTGGGGACAGGCATAGGTAGGGTGGTGTCCGCCGCAAAAGAAACATCGTTGAGCTAATTCCATGATTCGGGCAAATTTCGCGTAGCTAATCCTACGATGAGGGCATCGTTGCCAGTAGTGTCGAATATTCCCTTGTTGGTGTCTACGTCGGCAGAGTTCGCAGTCCCATGGTGTTCCAACAAAGTGGTTCTCAACTTCAGGTAAAGGAGGAAATGGTTGGACTGGAGGAATGGGAATGTGGACTATCTGAGGTTGCTGAATCGGTGCGCCGAAAAGTGGAATGAGTTGAGGAAGTCCTGGGGCTTGATAATAAAATCCATTCGGAACAGCAGCTGGTTGTGGGATATTGTTCTGAGGTTGCTGTTGTTGTGGGGCTGGTGGATCTGGAGCATTTCTAGCTTGGTGGCGCGGTGGCGCATCTGATCGAGATTTTGAAGAAGCTCGGTATCCGTCGTGATGTTTCGAAGAGTCTCTGGATCGGGATGATTTTCGGGGAGGGGTTGGAGATCGCGACCGACGATGTTGAGGTGGTGCTTGAGTTCTCCATGGGCGACCTCTGGGCCATGAGTATCCCCGAATATCGTCTATTGGTTGATCTTTGGAACGACTATCAGGTTGTCGATTCTTGGAAAAATTGGAGCTTGGTGGTTGAGCTCGGGGTCTCCATTGCTGGGGAATCTGTCTCGGTCCGAACCGGGTTGGCTGGCGGAAAGTGGCCTGTGGAGTCGGAGGAGTGTTTCTTGGTGGGGCCGGAGCCCGTGGTCGGTTATTGTATCTATCATGACGGTCCAATGGTCGCGGTAATCTTAGTGTGTGCTGTGGTGATGGTCTTGGAGCCGAACTTTGTTGAGATGTTGGAGTGGCTTCCACCGGAGCTCGAGGTTTCGGTGTGTAAATGGCATACCGAGGAGCTGTAGTGCCTAAGTCCGGGAGTAGATCGACAGTGGGAGCATTCGCATCTGGTGCTGGTGGTGTTGGTGATGGTGCTCTTTGAACTGGAGCTGGAGCTTGTTCCGTCTGAGTTGGAGCCGGAGCTGGAGTGATTGTGTCCAGGGGCGGAGCTGTATTCGGGCTAACTTGAATGGTGGGAGGAACTCTAGCGGGTCCTCTTCCTCTCATGGTAAATTTCGGGAGGCCGACAGCAATACGTGGTGGAGCTGGGCCCAATAATAAATTTCCCGTAGGTTGAGTTGGTGGGCTAAAAATGCCGTTAGTCCTTGGTGGTGTCGATGAAGGAGTGCTGGAAGTTAATCTCCAGCGCTGTAGTTGCTGTTCTATTTCAGCAGATCTGCGATTGGCTTCGTCTTGTTGTTGTTGAAGTTGCCTGATCTCGTCTGGGATGGGCTCCAGCTGTTGTGAAGTCCCTGGCTGAGGTTCTGGAATTTTCGGAGGAGATCCGCTTTTCTGCTTCTTCCGGACATTTTCAGATTTGAAATCTGCAGTGCTCGTGGAGCGTTTGATGTTCTGGGCAGGAAGTCCTTCCAGGGGTTCGAAAGATTCGTGGTCATAGGGAACTGGATCTTCAATGTCCGCATTGTCGAACTGTTCATCTTCAGAATCATTGTCTAAGGCAACGGCCTGATTGATGATTGGGGACCTTGGAGGGTTTCGAGCTGGTGTCGGAATTTGTTGGATAAATTGTTGACGACGTGGGGAAGCTGGTGGAGTATTCTGCGTAATCGGGCGTGGATCTACAGGCTGAGGAACCATGTGTGTGAAAGTTCCGTCAGGTTGTCTTGCCTGGATATCATTAGGATGTGGGGTGCTGTCGCTCGTCATTCGCATGACGTAACGGTGGGCTTCGGGTTGTCCGGGGATCCTATTTCGCAATTGATGTAGCATAACTCTGCGGGACCGATCTTGGTTGTAGACATATTTGTGGTCCCAATCTTCATCATCTGATTCAATACCGGCGTTGGCAAATTCATTTTCTGGATCTAGTTGTCCTTCGGGAATTCGCGGTGGTCCATGAGGTAATTGATTAGGATTCGGATTAGGTGAAGGATTGGCCATTTTTCGAAGATGTCTAAGCTTTACCCGAAAAAGAAAGAAAATTTCCATCACTACTTAAGTAGGTGATGGGATAGTGTTTTTCCCAACATTTGAAAAAAAAAATTCTATCTAAAAAAAATTTGAAATTCTTAAATAGAATGATGTTCATGCAGAAACTTTTCATGCAATCTAATTAGAATCCTCAGATTCAGAGTCTGAGGTATCAGAGTCTGAAGAAGAATAAGAGATTGGTTTTTGGTATTGACATGCCATCATTTGCCCTATGTTTCCCATGGCCTTAACTAATTCAGCCATGGCATCCGTAGGTTTTACGTGACATCTTTTTAACTTTGCTATTTTCTTTTTCTTCCGTTTCTTATGTACTGAGCCTACCTCTTTGCGTTTGCGTGTCTTTGGGACCTCAACATCGGAAGGATCCCATGGTATGACTGCTTTTCTTGGTCTTGTTGACCTTCGTAAATCGTGGTGTTCATTTATTGACTCTGACTTTTTAGTCTTTAATATGACCTTATCATTATTTCCCTTTGCAGGTGTTATCGTGACATTATTTTCAATGACCGCTGTGGACTCTATGGTTGGGACTGTGGGAGTTTGAATTGTATTTTCCTCCAAGAATTCAAGATCGCTTTCAGCTGGATCAATGTGTTGAGTTTCAGTGATTGATTCATTTGGTGCTGTGTTGATTTCGATTTCTTCGAGTACTTGTGTTTCATCATTTATATTGACCATCTTAATTATTTTTTTATTTGTGAACTCAGTGACGATTAATTTGGTCTGTATGTTGGGCTGAAGGGCGGATGTTTCATTCCGCTCTCCATTCCAGCTTTTTGGTGCTATAGGAATTTCTACGGGGTTGTCTCGTTTGTTGTGGGAAATATCACCTAATTCGGAGCATCCTTTCCTAACATTTACGTGACAACTATAAATTGAGTGATTTGAAGTGTCTATAGAATCTGCTCTAGAAGTTGGAGCTTCAGTCGGTTGTGCGACATTAGAAATTTGAGATATAGGTATGTCTTTAGATGGGTTTCGAAAAGAATTAAAATAAGTTTTGGTTTTGTCATAATCAAAATCTGAATATCGTTTACCAGTAGTAATATCAATGCCCTGAATTAAATTCCAATCGTCCTTGTGAATAAAAGAACCATCTGAACCTAAGTGGTTCATATTATGACTATTACAACGGGATTCTCTAGCAAACGGATCGTCAGCGATAGTGGTAGTCATGCGTGCAGGATACCTATCTACCGTTTCTACATCAAAACATCGTCTAGCTGTAGGAGAATTATCAGAGTTAATTCGATTTGAAATAGCCGTATTAGTATGTTCCGCCGGCGTGGGAATCTGTTCCGCGACCGACGGTAGTATCGGTGTTGGTAAATCTACAGGTAGGTCAGAAGTAGTGTCTATGATAGTTGGTATTTGAATCTCAGAATTTCCCAGAGGTGTGTCGAACTCTGGTACAGTAGTAATGGCGTGGGTTGAATAATTATTTGTAAGTTGCTTATAATTATTAGAAGTAGGGTTTCGCTGAATGGTTCGATTTCGCAGTTTTAACTCATTATTTGGGTCAAATAAATATTCTTGATTAAAAATTCCGCGGGGGATTACGTTGATTTGTGCCGCGGTATCCCCATCGAAATCTTGAAGTTCTGGGTCTGCCCATGGTTCGGTGTAAAATGCTGCATCGTCGGGAGTATACGTAAAATTATTTAACCAATTTTGATCACCTAATGCGGGTTCCATATTATTATTAAGGGAAGGAATGTCGTCTAATAGGTAAGGTTTTAGGTTGTGTCCATGCACAATCTCGAGAACAGTTTCGTCAAGGTATTTAGAAAGGTCAGTGTCTTTATCACAAAGGAGGTACATATGTTGGTTGGTTGCTGTACTATATACTTTATATGGACCTGTATACTTAACTGTAAATTTTGCTGCCGTGCCTGGTGCCTTATAATAATTTTTCTTGAGTACTAAATCACCTTCTTTATATAGAACTGTAGGGTGAGTTTTATCAAAAGCCATTTTGCGTTTCAACTGATTATGACACGAATTTTCATGCGCCAAGATACGAGCCTTATGTAATTCATGCATTCTAACCTGCTTCATTTCTGGGTCATTTGGATCAATATCGTCGTCAAGAGGTTTGCCAGTAATATAACAAAAGTGAAGACTTCTACCGAACATAAGGAAATAAGGACTATAGCCTGTACTAACGTGCTTGACAGCATTGTATTCGTTCTCAATGTGTGGTAACATGGTGTCCCATTCAATATTATTATTATCATATTTCAACTTTTTCATAATGCTACCGAATGTTGAATTAACTCTCTCTACGTATGCATTACTACTAGGATGGTGTGGAGAACTATGGATGGAGATCACGTTATGCCGAGTGCACATCTCGTTGAACTTATGACCTGTGAATGCTGGACCATTATCAGATACGATACCTTTAATTTTATGTTTTGCTATTAGTGGTTCTAATACCTTTACCGTTTCAGCCACAGTTGTGCCTGTAGTTGGGATAAGATGCAGGAAGCGGGTGCATTGGTCTATCACGGCCAAGATATAAGTCTTATTGTTAGAAGTAGTATTCAGTGGACCGAGGTAGTCCACTGAAACTTTAGCATAAGGAGTGGTAGGAGTAATCATTGCATGCATAGGGCCTGACTTTTTTACACGAGGGACATTAAATCTCTGGCAAGTGTCACATGCACGACATGCCTTGGTTACGTTGTCCCACATCTGTAAGAACCAATATTTATCCACCATCGAATAATAGATTTTACGAAAACCAAAATGTGACTTATTATGCAGTTCACGTGCTATGCGTTTTCCTTCAGTTACTGGTAGAACATTTACCCACAATGGTCCCAAAGGCTCATAGTTGACATGCTGAAGAATGCCGTCTGTGTTGAGGCGGAAATCATTGCGAAATTTATTTTTCCCTCGACAATTATTTTCCTCATCTACCTTCAGTGATTTAATTATTTCAGCTAAATCTTTATCTTGTGCCTGCATATCCTGTAAATTAACTATAGATTTATCCGTGTCTGCGCAATGTACTATATATTCCTCGTCCTCAGGTTGCCTAGGATGTTCAGTCTCCGCCGTCATGCCTCTAAGAATGGCTACGGGAAGATTATCCGCTCGTGGAGGGCGACTTAAACAGTCGGCCATAGCATTAGATTTTCCTGGTACATACATGATTTTTAGGCGGTATGAACTCAACTTGAGACTCCATCGCACTAATTTTCCGGTGACCTGAGGTGTACGAAGGATATTTACTAGTGCTTGGTGATCGGTGTAAACTAGGACTTCCCTTCCAAATAATAAATTGTGAAATTTTTGAAAGGCATGAACTATAGCATAACACTCTTTCTCCGTGACTGTCCACTTGCTCTCAGTATGTGATAGTGTATGTGAGTCGAAACCCAGGGGTTGTCGATCTTTGTGATTCCCATTAGTAATTACCTGGATAAGGGCAGCAGCGACCTCATAATCGCTGGCATCGGCCCATAATTCCAAAATGGCAGTGGGATCCGGGAATGCTAATGCTGGAGCGGTACAGATAGCTGTTTTCATTTCCCTCACCGCTCTCTGACATGCGGCGTTGAAAACAAAAACTGCGTCTTTCTTTAATAAATCATATAGTGGCCTAGCAAATTTGGAATAGCCAAAAATTAATCTCCTAAAGAAACCGCTTAACCCTAGCCATCGACGTACGTCGGTGGTATCCTGAGGATCTGGAAAATTCATCAATACATTAGCCTGATCGGGATCAACGGCGATGCCCTGTCTACTGATTTTATGGCCTAAGAAAATAAGCTTGGGTTGTCCTATGTAACACTTCTTGGGTTTTAGTTTCATTCGCGCCTGAACGCATAACCAAAGGACTTTTTCCAGTCGGTCCATCAATTCCTCGAAGTCTTTTCCACCAAAACAGTTGTCATCCACGTAGTTGCTTAAAAACTTACGATTATAGGGTTGCCAAACCTTGTTCATGGTTTTCTGAAAAATCGTTCCCGAATTGAGGTAACCGAAAGGTAACCGTGTTGGGCGAAATTGTCCAAAATAAGTGATATATGCTAGATAATCTCTACTATCTGGGTGTACTTCAATCTGTTGGAAAGAGTCGGCCATATCTAATTGACAGAACATGATGCAGCCTCTGAATAAGGAAAATGCTTCTTGTAAGGGAGGGATAGGAGCAGGTTCGGGTTTAATTTTTGTATTCGTCTTCCGATAATCTATTACGGGGCGCCAATCATTACCTGTTTTGCCTTTCCTAACCATCTGTGTCTGTGATAAGTATTGACTATTTGATCTTTCTACCATACCCTTCCTTAAATTAGCTTCTGTGATCTCTTGGTGTAGTAATTGGTGCTCATATGACATAGGTCTAGGTTTAACTATCTGGGGGGTCTTATCCAATAATTCCACTGTTGCTTGTAATGTCTTACCAGTCCTAGGATCACGCATCGGCTCCAGAAAGTCGTTGTCGGTCCAACCAAAAGCTTTGTAGTATTTACTTAAAAGTTCCCTAACCTTAATCTTTTGAGGTCCAGTGAGACCTTTGAAAATCTTAAATTGAGAAAACTCGTCATCAGTTAATGGTTGACTACCTTCGACACTCTCTGGGACCGGTGCAGTGTCAACTGCATCATTATAGTCTTGGTCATTAACATGCATAGTGGGGGAATTGTTTTTAACTATCCTAGTAGCACGGAGATAGTCCGTTGGCATTGTCTCATAGTTTGAAAGGGTCGGTTGTGGTGGTAAAATTACATCGCCTGATTGCTGAGAATTTGCAACATGCAATACGCCTTTACCGTGTATGACTCTGACCGTGTCTTGCAATACCATGAGGCCCATTGTCTCAAATAAATTATAATTAGGGTAGATTGCTATTTGACCTGAATATTCGGGGTCCTCTGTGTAAAAGGGGACCTCCGTTGCCGTGTCATCCTTAATGAGGGAGGGCCGAACAGTAAACAGTCGTAACTTGTACTGTTTGTAGTACTCGACAGCTCGGCTGGACGCTTCGCTAGATTGAACTGATCGAACCTCCTCCAATAATGATGAAGTTGTACTGTGGACTCGTCTGATAGTGGTAGTACCTATAGACTCAATGTCGTCGATTGTGACCTCATTTTGACTAATGTCAACGTTACCTTCAACCTGTAAATCGTCGTCTTCCTGTATCCCATCCAATCCCTTGTTTAAATCATCCTTACGTAGAGGATTACATGCAGTGACCATACTAAGTTGAAGTGCCTTTTGTTTCCTCAATATGCAGATTGTAACTTCATGCGTCTAAGTGCACCTTTACTTGGAAAAGCTTTTAATCTGCATAATCGTTCTGCATCTGACTTCATGGATTTATGAGTCCTTTCTTGAGCTGGTCTAAAAATAATGGTCCCTAAGCCACACTCGATGTTTACATTATAAGTTTTAAGTAAATCACAACCAAATACGATAGGATCTTGAGCTTTTTCGACCACGAAGAATCCCCATTGAATCCATTCTTTATATTCGTTAACAAAAAATTGTAAGTATATAATTCTATCAATAGTATGTGCATTATTATCATCTATAGACAGATATACAGTAAGTGGTTTACACCTTTTTATTTGTTTTTCTATTTTTAGATCTTTCAAAGTTTTTAAACTAACTGTACAAACAGTGGCTCCTGTGTCCACGAGAACTTCCAAAATATGTATATTATGTACATTCATACGGAACTTCATTTCACGTTTGATTTCCGTGGTCTCATTGCTGAATTTCCGTGCATAATGGATTTCATTGTCAGGAGGAAAATCAAAAAGGATACCTATGGGTTTCTCGAAATCGAAATCGTCTAGCTCCTGCCCTACTTGAAGTAGTGGATGACCTGGTTTATGACCTAAAACGTCAGTCACTTTGTTCTGCCTGGTTCCCAGGCTTCGCAAAGCGGCATCGGCCTTTGCTATAGTTTTGTACACTCGTGCCGGTTTAGGTGACTTAAAATAGACTTTTGTATATTTAATGGAAACAGATTTAAAAGAATGCTCTGATGCAGGAGGCTCGGGTCTGGATATATTCACTATATCCACCCCTTCTAGTTTAAATTACCATTTCCCTGTGCTGCCTGTCCTAATTGGGGTGCATCCTGCTGCCTTGGTTGCCTTGGTTGTCTAATTGGAATTGGAATTCCCTGAGCTCGATATAATTCGTGACAAGTGCGGAAATTATGTGTCATTCTCCCGCATTGCCAACATGCTGACCTAGCTCCTTCTGCGGCTACACAATATGCACGGCGGCGCTCGTTATAATAAGGAAATTTCACCACCGCAGGGTCCTCATTGGCCCCACGTGGGACATTAGGATCAGGAGGGGCTTCATAGGGAGCTCCATTAACAGGATTTGGAGGATATCTAGGAGCTATTTGATTAACAGGGGCACCTTGGGCAGCCTGGACTATGGGTTCGCGCTGAGGTTCTACCCTAATCCCAGCATTTTGTTTATGCTGGTATGGCGTATGGGCATGGAGTGCTCGTGCGTATGTGCGTCCTTCGACTTTCGGACCGGAGTATGTGACTTGTTCAGCATGAACGGGATCCAACCAATCATTAATAACGCCCGTACTGATGGCTTTGTCCAGTGTAGTTCGAAAATGGTCAATGGTTGTACAGCCGATCATGTTGCTACGCATTCTTTTAGGTAAACCTTTTAACAGTCCAACTAACAAATCATTCGCACTCATATTATAGTCAATGCGTCTCAGTACACTAAGCCTAGCTGAAATGTATTCTGAGCTACCCATAATTTTATTATACGCGGTTTTAGGTAAATCTGCCTTGGCCTTGTTTACTAATGATTCATTGTCGAATCTGACTGCTAATGCTGTCTCGAGCTTTTTCCATAGCTCCCTATTATGACTTGGGGTCTGTCGTTTAATTGAAGGTTTCCATGAAGACCTCTCTGATCTCCACCAGTCCATGGCCTGACCGTCCAGTACGCGATCGAGAGCGTCAAATTTGTCATAATCGGTCATGTCGAGATACATTGCGTCCTCGTTGAATTTGCCTAAAAATGCGGCTACCTCACTATCTCCCGTATACTTAGTCCAGTCTTTAATTATCTCGTTATTACGGATAGTGCGAGTTAATTCTGCTTCTTTACTAGTAGGTCTTGGTGGAGCGAAAACTTCCCTGAGTGCTGCTATGTCCTCGGCTGATCTACCTAGGAGACTTCTGCTAGATGCAAATGCACTCTGTTCAGGAGCTCTAGTCAAATTAGGGAGAGGATTAGTCTTTTGGGAATCGAAGGGATTTGGAGGTAATTTGGCTGAGGGTTGGGTTTTATTAAAATAAATTCGAGGTTGAGGAGCTGAGGAAATAGAAGCTGGAGGGTTACCTTGGGATTGGCTACTCTCGGCACTAGGGCCTCTGACTATCCTGTCTAATGTTTCCTTATTCTGAATGTCCTTCAACTTCTGCTCATAAATACGCTTGTCTTCGGCCTGTGCCGCTGTACGTCGAGCTACATATGCGTCTCTTTCCCTCTGTTCTTCCTGAGTCAGGTCATCGTCAGACTCTAATAAATCTATGTTCATGGGTGCATCCAAACCGAATAATGCTTGCTCTTCCTCGTTCAAATGAGCCATTATGTAAAATTAGTAAACAAGAAAATGTAATTTTTCACAAAACTGGAGGTGCTGCCTCCACACTAATTTTTGACTTTTGACCTCGTTGAAAGTTAAAAATAATTAAAATTGAGCTTCTGTCACTCTATAAAATCTTAAAATATACGATATTTTCCCTCCACACTAAGAGTTGACTCCGTTAACTCTGAGTGTGAAATTAGGTCAAGAAATAAACAACAACAAAAATACTGTTTCAAGCTTTATAATTATGTATAGATAGGTAAAACTGGCTTTCAAATGTGTAATGATGAGCGAGAATTATGGGTTAATGATTAGGTACCTAACTATGTCGATAATGTTACCCAAAAGAATGACCATGGCATGTACAGGTACGTGGTTTATCCACAAGTTTTCACAAAATTGGAGAATAATCGAAAAGATTAATAATAAAAATATAATGTGAAGCATTTAGTACACAATTAAAAATCGGGTGAGATCACGTAAGAGCTGAACAAGTATGATTAATTCTATGATTGGTAAATCAATACGTCGTAATTCCAAACGAGCAATAATGATTATAAAAATTAGAAAAGTTAAGATTCCAACTATCATAAGTATATACCTACTTTGGGTGGGGTGGGTTTTTACTCTTGGCAAGTGAGTTACGGGTCCCTTTCTCACAACTGTCACCAATTACGTTTCACAATTCACGATTTAAATACGTATATACCCATGAAAAGTCAGTCAATACCGTTTGATGTGATCCTCCGATGCAAAGATGCCAAATGACAGGAAAACAGAAAGTAGAAAAGATCTTGCTATTCTGTCTCTCTCTGGTCTCTCGTGAATTTTAACACGTTCAAAGTTGTCAAAATATTAACAAAATATAGTCTATATTGATAAAATTAACGTAGAATAATACTGTAAAACAAAAATAAAAATTTTCAAAAATTTTCGAAATTTCGAAATTCTGGGTCAAAAATTTTCAAATTTTCACAAAAATAGGGACAAAAACGAAAATTCTACCCCGCACCTATGATTTTTGAGGAAACGGAGCGGATCCGAAGCTCAAAATCTCATAGAAGTAGAAGATTTCGTTTATGTGCTAATGATTTACGTCTGAATATTTATATTGCTTATATAAGTATATAAGTATGTCATGAATAAATACACTATGACTTGAAATGAAAAAGGATTATTCCCAGTTATATAATATTAGAGGAAGAACTTTTAATTACTTTTATAACCTCTTCGAAATGCTATTAATTACGTACAAAGTTTTATATTACATAATATATTCACGGACGGAGACGAGTGAGGAAAAGAAACACAAAGAACGAGAAGAGGTAGGTAAGTATCTGTTAATTGCGTGTAATTACCGGTGAGAGTGGAAGTATCTACTAGTTTCCCACGGCAACGTCCGATGGTATTCCAAGACCTTAGTGTCTTTGGCAGCACGGCAATCAACCCTGGTCCTTTAATCGAGCGTTATGACTTCAATCCCTAACTTTTCCGTCTAATTATCTAACTCCGGGTCAAATGAAAATGACCGGTTAAGTTTATTAAGTCTTTTTGAAAAGAAAAGCTAAACTGTCAATTGTAATAATCCAGTCGTAGATCTAATGACTTTTTGAGAATGTTTACTTTATATTCCGCTGTGAAAAACTAAATCGTCGCTAACTTCTCTTTTCCACTTCTTCTAGTTTCAAAGGCAAGGAAGAGAATTTCAAGTGTAGGCTAAGAGAGCTAAAAGCGGAATCTGACTGTTCAGTAGCTCGAGTGAATTGAGAATGTTCTTGTTGTTACTGTTATTACTCTTGAGTTCAACTTCTTTCTGCTACCTAAGTATGTATCTTCAAAGGATTCCCATTGTTCCAAGTTATGGTCAATGGAAATACTTCTACTGTCTAGCTAGATATGTATCCCATCGCTGAAAGCGGTGGCATTGGAATGTTCCTTTGTCTAACTACCTGTGTGCTACTTTTTCTCGCTCGCCTGTCTGACTATGCCATAGCCTTTGTGCTATGGGACGGGCGGGATTTCTATTTATAGAGTATTTATAATAGAAATGGACAGAGGTGGAGTTCCGTCTCCACATTTTATATTACGCATTTTCTGAGTATAGCAAGATTATTTCAATGTGTATTTACAAGGTGAATAAAGGGGAGTGAATACATTTAATATCATAGCTGGCAATATTGAATTTATTTTGCAATTTCTTTTGCTTACAAAAAGTGAATGCTACGCGCTAAATGCTCAAAATGAGAAAAACACTGCGCATCAGTTGCATAGCAGCCTTCGCTGTCAGCTGAATTCCCTTTCGTTACAAAGTAGCGGTAGCCATTAAAATTTTGCGTTTAAAGCTCTCTGCATTTAGAAGTAGAATGTAGGATATCGTTTGTGAAGACCCAAAATGACCCATATCTTTAAGCAAAAATCAAAATGAGCTATGTCATAAAAACAAAATGAGAAACATGCGTAAAATGTTAATTTATGACCTTTTGAAAAACGTAAAATGTCCTATTTACATGTTTTTGCAAAGGTGCAAAATGTTCTAATTTCATGTTTTTATAAAGGTGCAAAATGTTCTAATTTCATGTTTTTAAAAAAGTGCAAAATATTCTAATTTTATGTTTTCGAAAATGACTTTATTCAAAAAAAGCTGAACTATATACGAAAACCGCAATTTCTGGAGACTTTGGTGGTTAGAGATTTGGATCTAGGGAGTACCATACCTATTATACAAAGGTACAGTAGATAAGATATTTCAGATTTAATTTAATATCTACCTATGTAGTACCAATATGTAGTTCTATATCGTTTGTGAAGAACCAAAATGAGCCATTTCGGATTTAAGCTCGAATTAAAATGAGCTATGTCATAAAAACAAAATGAAAAACATCCGTAAAATGTTAATTAGGAGTTTTTGAAAAACGTAAAATCTTCTAAATTTCATTTGTTTCAAAAGGTGCAAAATGGTCTAATTCCATGTTTTTGAAAAGTGTAAAATGTTCTAATTCCATGTTTTTGAAAAGTTTAAAATGTTCTTATTCCATGTGTTTGAGAAGTGCAAAATGCTCTATTTAAATGCTCTCAAGACATATTTAAATATTTTTGTAGACAGTTAGACACATGTTGTTTTTAGGTAAAAATGGATATGGGTGATTTTGGTCCTTTACATACGATATAATAAGTTTTAAAGAGTCATTATATAGCAGAAGTTGTACAAGAAAGAATTGTCAGTTTTATTTTTCATACATGTATGAACCATTCTCACGCAATTAAAATTTTGACATAAAGTATTTTTTAGGTTAAATGACAAAAATGACTTGAGGAAATGATAACACCAACACGGGGACAATTTTTTAAAGGTTAACACATAATATAATATAACATTCGGTCTTGTTTTGTTTTTTAACTGAAAACTGAACAGGCTCATCAGTCCTCACTCTTATGATTATGATGATGGTGATGACCATCATCATCCCCACCACAACAATGTTTTTGAACTCCAAAGAATGTAGTAGGATTAGCTGGAGGGATATCGTGTAATTTAGAAAATTCTACTAGGTCTCTTCTCATTGCATAAGCATCTTCACCATCCGCATAGTATTTTGGTTCGATCTCATTTATCTTAAATTTGAGAGTGTGAGTGTACAAATTTAAAGCAGCTCGATTACTTTTCCTCACATGGAGTGACACGTACTTAGCATTGAAACTTTCAATCATGGCTCGAGAAGATTGATCCATTAATTTTTGAGCGATTCCAAGTCGCCTATAAATACATACAATATTACAAATTTAATAACAAGACCATAAAATCTGCTGTACTGTAATAATATAAACTGTTTAATAAGACTAATAAAACCTACCGATGAGACCGCTGGACAGCAAGGGAAGTAATATGCCCGTGCGGCACCTCATCTGACTCTTCTTCCATTTTAGCAAGAACATAGCCCACAATTCTTTTCTTGGCATCTTCTGCCACAAAACTTAATTGTGGCCAGGAAAGCCCATGGTAAAAATAATATTTCATTTGATAGTTTTCTGGCAAGCACAATAAATTACAGTGCTGCATATTCATTAGGTCATCTGGTCTTGCAACTCGTACGTTCACCATTATGCTACGAAATTCTATATACCTAAAGAAACAAATTTATGGAATTCAAAATTAGTTTAAAAATGTTACATCATCATATATATTTTTTGATATTCATCCTTAAAATCATTTTTTAAACTAGACACTAGACCAGTGCGAGTAGCATGCATATATATCAAAATAACAGAAAATAATATTAGTCTATTATATTTTCATACTGAAACACATGGCATAGTCAATAATATACAGCCAGCAGTCAAACGTACACACACTTTTAACTTTGTATTCCCAACTCATTTTAATGGGGATCGGGGAACAAAGTTTACAGAGTTAAATAAATTTCTTGTAGGCATTTCCCTTTGGTGTCCGCTGATAACAGATCGAAATGTGAAAGGTTATCTATATATACTTCCCCGCAAAAAACTAGATCGACTAATAACTAAAAAAACTCTAAACTTTAATTAAAATTTAACAATACAAATAATATTGAATATTGCGAAATTACCTTCTCACGGAAAAGCCAACCCAGTATGAGTGAAGTGTACAGTCAACAGTGAAATGGTGAGTCAGTTCTTTCAACTTAAATTCTCAGAAATTTACACCAAAAATCCACAATGAAGCAAAAAAATTTTTAAATCTCTTAGCCCTCAAAGTTCAATCTTTAACTGCTACTGGAACCGGAAGTGGAAGAGTGTAAAAAACGGGACAGAAGAAGCCTTATTTCAATTCAATTTTGTCAGCACGAGGCGAGGTCTAAAAACCGAAAGGAACTAGGAAGGGCTTTTTACGTGTTCCTCATTTTCCATTGAATTAAAGTTTCCAATCCCAATGAGCCGAAAATTTTAAATCTTTAGCGCTCAAAAATTCACTCTAGGCTTTCCCGCTCCATAAAATGAGCGCTGAAAAACTGCGCCATTAGGAACGAGTCTCGGAGCTCTAGATGCGCAATAAAATGAGGCATGTAAACAGTCCCATTTTGATCCGATTTTACACTAACATTCTGCCCCTTTACTTGGGACAGTTAACCCTCCTGATTTTTTTTTGAAATTTCTATCGTGGGGTTTCATTTAATGGACCTAGCAACAGCAGACAGATGCGAACCTGTGTAAAAAACCTACATTACATACGAAAATGTGCATGCGATGGCTATAACCTTTTTACAACCTTACCTTTTATTTAGCATGCTTCAAGGGGCTATGCTACAATAATGTTACAATTATCTGAATTATCAAATTGGTTTTCCGCTTCTCAAAGAATTTAATATAATTACCAAAAGAAAAAAATAAAGGAGTCACTAAGTACGCGCTGTGGCCCTTTTACTTACAGGGTGGGTGCTTTAGAAAATTTTGTACGTTACAAAATAATGGATTTCATCATTTACGAACGGCCCCTACCAAAAATAAGGGTTAATCAAATTCAAGGATATGCTTGTATTTAGATGCTTAGCGTCAATCTTTATGTAAGTATATTAGCGTTTGACAATCAGCTGACGGAGGAGAATCATAATATTATTTTACTTGTATCCCTCAGCATACATGTACATAAATACTGTACATAGATGCAGTTTTAAATGGCTAACGAACCAAACACCAAACCAAGTTTTTGTACAGAAAAGAAATTCAGAAGTACCTACTACACGTATGTACATACAATCCAAGGTTTACGATGCAATGATGGAGCGAAAGCCTGAGAAAATATGCATAAATTACCTGTGCAATGTAAATCATTGCAGAGGGAGTGTGGGGGGGGGGGGTAATTTAATGTCCTTCAAAAATCAAAAATAATTTTTTTGCATTAATTAAGTGTGGAGCGGGAGGGAGGGGGAGACATAAAATAATTGCTTGCAGCACCACTTGTAATTTATGAACAGCCCCTCGACCAAAATCACAAATTTTGTAACGAATGAATTTATAGAAGGAGAGCGTTCATGAAGTTTTATATTCTGCTTTTGACTTTATACAAGTTACGAGGGCGCAAAAATTACTGTTATATTATTCTTCTGCCTGCTGAGCTGTTGTGAGGCTGTGAGTACCTTCAAACAAAAGTAAATCAAACCACTATTATAATATAATATAACTATATTATTCTCTATATTTTATTGTTAAATTGCAATTATTACAACCACTGCAATTTTTGCTACCTAAAGTCTAAGGAGCCCATCAATTATTTCAAGGAAGTTAAAACTAGTGGCAAGTTTGCTAGTGAAGAACACCTCTTTCTTCTCTCATCAGTTTGTGTGACTCTGATGTTGATATTAAGTTGATACAATAATTTTTATTACTTGCTGTAAATTGATATTCAAGAAGGGAGTTGTCGTCGTCTATTGTCAGGTTTCCAAATCCAATCACAAAACAGGTTAATTAAAAAGCCCAAACTCAAGTTTGAACAAGTCAGAGTTGACACAATCGACAATATATTACAAAACTTGAACATTCAACATTGAAATCGTCTTCACTTTATTGGTCAATAAATGTGGTAATTCCTCATCACAAAATCTAAGCGTATACTGACGCCCATTGACAAATATTTGTCTCAAATTAAATGTGAGAATACAGAGTAGTTTGGGTATAATAGTTTGAAGTTGGTATAGTATAGTGGCTCGTGTAAACAAGAAATCATAAAATTCAGAAATTCTGGAAGTTTTTCGCTACGAAAACATCGTTGGAGCATTGTCTGTGAAAGACCTACCTTTGAAACTTTGAAGCTGACCTCTAACCTGGCCTGGCCTAAACCCCCAACTGCACAAACTGACTATCAACTATAGTTTGTTAGCTGTCAATTTTGTAAGAAAAAACAAAAAAAGTTTAGTGAAATAAACTCATTAAATGTTTAGAAAAGTTTTTATAGTGTCCAAGAAATACAGTCGGGAAAATTGTATAATAACCAAGATGCAAATAAGACATTCAGCCTACAAGAACTCTTACTCTATACTTCCGATCTTAAATCGAAAACAAAACTAAAAAAAGAGCTTTATATTTCTTCATAGTTAATTAATTTCAGTATTATATTATTACCAAAAAATTTTGAAAGAATTTATTTTTCTCTATACTGCCAACTGCGTCAAAATCAACCGTCAGTCATCAGTCGCCAAATCGTCAAGCACCAACCACCAACAAAATAAAAAGGCTTTAAATATTCGATTCGAATTTGAAATCCATGAAATATTTTCTCTGTTTCACTTTCAACTTCACTGTCTGGTCATTCATCATTGTAAATCATTGTCTTTCAGAAATTTCGTAATAATTATTATATATTTTACATAATTTCAAATATTTTTTTTTCACAAAACCACAAAATATCGCTGCGCTATCTTCGTATAAATCAAAGTGTACCTATATACTAATTAATATATACATAATAGTGACTGTAGTTAGTGACTTAAGTTTCCACCACGAAACAAAAATAAAATTAATGAGGAAAATTGATACTTAAACAAATAATATTTTTATCCTGGTTGTGCCTCTCTACATTAAATTTATCAATACCGCAATAAATAAATTTTGTTAACCTTTCTAAAATTAAATCAGCCAGTCAGCACATAATATAATATATCGTCAATCTTTTTATACATAAGAATGTATAATTTCAACAACTGTGGACGTTCAACAGTAGCCAACAAATGTACTTGTAAATTTGACTTTTCATGTTGCTTGTAAAAAATTATATAAATTAACATCTTAACTAACTACACAATTAAACCTTCAAATTCCAATTCAATCTAAATCCGAAGTTGCAATACCAAAAATACGAAACTTCAACTCAGAAATTAAATTTTTACCACTACGAACCACGAAATAAAACTCCTGTACTCAGAATCTCTTCATAAGTCAACTAGGAAATTTTTTGACGTCAAAACAAAATGAAGCTTTTGGAAAGTGGAAGATTAGAAGCCTTGTCTTCAATGATGAGTGCCCTGGAAGTTGGAGATTGGAAAATTGATGGCAGAATTGAAAGCTACTCTTGCAAGGTAATCATCATTAGTAATCCTAGATTAAATAATTTCTCATTTAAAAAATATAGTATTAATGTAACAATATATTGAGTATATTAATTTTTGAAATTTCGCTTTCAAAAACTGGGCTGTCAAAATTTGACATTTAGCATGAAGTCAAAGAGAGGACATAAGGGAATGCGTACATGTCTAAAATTCTAAATCCAATCCAATAAAATACATACAGTTTAAAAGCACGGATTATTTTACTCGTGAGTACGGATGACGGACGGATTACGGATACGGTTACAAACCGAGAGTTTTTTGGCTGGTACTGGTACTGGTGCTGGTACTGGTACTGATACTGGCACTGGCATTCTGTTCAAGTAAACATACACGCACTTTCTATAGAATAAAATCTGTGTCAAACTGCCAAGTCTTAAACCAAAACCAACCTAAGGGTGACGTACTATGATATAGTTGCTAATAAATTTATGCATTGAGTACATCGTAAACGAATGCTCTGTTTTCCACCAATATTTCGAAACACACCGTCAACAGTAACTGTTTAGTTGCCTATACTCTTCAACACAATTTATTTTGTATAATAAAGAAAGTAAATATTAAATATCCTAGAATCACAGATATTATCTGTGTAATGCTACAGGAATAAAGAGGGGAAAGAAAATCTGAAAAAATTGAGTGTGCTATATAGATAAACGCTGGGAATTATGATTATACTTAGGTTGGGGATATACTGAGTTAGTACACAAATTATCAAGTAAGGGCAAAGGGTCATAATATTTTCTATGGGCTAAATTACGGGTTAAATTGTATAGTATTAATTGTGTTGTTAAGAGTTCAAAAAGAAACGTGGGTATTGGATTTGGATGGATGTTGAGATGCGATACTTGACTTGGGGGATAAAGGCAAAGGGCATTTCGGTTAACGGTTACTAAGTTACAAGTCAAAGAGATTGCACTTGTGCTACATAGATGTGTTTTCGTCGTTGACGTACTCGTTGACATTACATGACTTTAGAGAGTTAAAAGAGCTATTTTTAATTTTGTGTTGTTGATGTTCAAAAAAATAATGAAAGGAAACTATGAGCCGAGATTTTGAGGAACCTTTATGCGATTAGGAATTCAACGGGAGGGAGTTGTGTAGAAACTAGAAACTTTTTAAGTTTAAAGTATTGAACTGAGAGCTGTGGACTTTTTGTTTTTGTGTACCATTTACTATTTGACATGAAAGTGATTACGGAAAAGAAAAAGGAAATTAGAAATTAGAGTAAAAGTATTTTGCAGTAGTCATATACCTAGGCATATAGGCTCGTACTCGTACTTAAAGAGATGTGCGAAATTGCCAATCTACGGGTATACCTAACCTTGATAATTTGCCAAACAAAAATGCGCATTTTTCCCTATGTATGCTCCCTTGTAAAAAAAACTCTAATCGTACAACTACTGTTCACTGTGTAATAAGCTTTAATTAGGTTTTAAGGTTTCAGTGCATTATTCAACACATTCGGGGCCATCGCCGTATGATTATTAGTATATGACATCCCTTATTAATAAATTAGTATTATTTACCTAAAGGTACTTCAATACTTTTTTTTAACCTTCGTGCTTTGCTCCAAAAATACATTTTTGTAGAGCATATAATTATATGCTAAATAATGTGCAATCTTGTCATCGCTACAGTTTTTGTCAAATAGGAATTAATGTACAGCTGACAGGAAGTGCGCTAGTGGCACATATTCGGAAATCGAATTTCGCATAAGTAGATACATTTTTTCAGAGTGCAAAATACAATATTTATACTTACTTGTCAACATGCACAAAAAAACAAAATATCTTATTTAATGTTTGCACTTTTTTTAAAATAAAAAAATATTGTATTCCGAATCTATTGGGTAAAAGGAAAGGGAATGAAATATTAGAAAATAAGTTTAAAATTGTGAAAGGTACCTACCTACTACCTACTACCTTCTATGAATAAAATTAGGAATAAGTTAATTAATAAAATAATTACAATAATAATTTATTTAATTTATTTTCCTTTACACAAATAGGTTGCTGGAGGAGAGCAGAAATCTCTGTACAAGAAAATGGCACGTGAGGGAGGTGCATCCGAGATTGTGGCCCTCTCCCCACCCAACAGTAACTACAACTATCTATCCAAGTCAACAGACTCTGAGGGTGAATATTTGACACCAGAGAATCTTGAGATGTTCGTCATCTCACGGAAGACACTCTTCAATTTGATTCAGACGCTGAACTTGTCATTTTATCCAGATTATGACTTTAGTGATGCGAAGAGTCATGAGTTCTCTCGAGCTCCCAGCCTATCTCATGTTTGGGCCGAGATTGACTCAAGATTGGGACTTGCACCAATGTACAACAAGGGACTTAGGTAAATATTATTGACTATTTGTACGATAAATACAAAAATACAATTATTTACACTATACAATACTTTGGTAATAATTCAGCACTATACCTTTATAGGGTTACGTGCACGATTAGTCGTCCTCATATTTTATCAAGTACTTTTACTAGGAATTGCAACGTAATTTGTTTTTCGTATAGAATTAATATACCTATTTATAAGCCATAGGTATTTCTATATAATTAGTTAATTTGTAGTATTTGTCATTTATCAATGTCAAGAATTTTAAGTGGCCTGGCCTGCCAAGCTCAAGTGCAAAAATATTGGCGTATATCAGTAGCTCCAGCAAACTTTGTTTATTCCGCATTTCTGCAAGCAAGGTTAAAGAGGATTATTATCGGTTATCAGGCATGTATGTATTTGTGTGTCTCAAATCAATAACAACTTTAGGTAGGCACGTATCTCCATAATTTACTATTTACATTAAATCAAGTTGAAAAAAATGACAAAGTGCAGCAAGGCAGCAAGGCAGTCCATAGTTGCCTTTCGAATTATGTATTTGCCTGTTGAGGGAATGTCAGTGTATTTTTGCATACAGATAATTTAAGATTTTTATCTTTAATGTTTTGTATAAAATTATCTATGAATGGCTCTGCTCTTATGTAATAATTATGACTTACGTAATTTGCATTACTTGCAAAAATATCAGTATTGTTTTTATTTGCATGGATTATCAGTATCTTCATCTTCATATGGAATTATGTATAAAAATTAGTTGGTTGGTTGCTTGTGAAGTTGACGTCACCGGAGGAGGCGTGAAGTGTTACTGATAGAAAAATTTACTTAATGTTTTATTTTTACTTCTGACGTGATCGTTTTTATTATATAATTTTTGAGTATTTTTTCCCGTTGCCCGTTGGGCATTTTAAAAAAAACTTTTTTGTATGTATCTAAATTAAGTAGTTATATCTGCGTTTAAAAAATGCAGAATGCAGTGCTGAAGTACTTAATAGTACTTACATACGGATATGCCAGTACTGAGTTTTGAAGTATTCGCATGCATAAGTATGTTTAGTAGAATGCTTTGCTATTTTTCCTACCTATCTACATAATTTACCGGATTTTTGAAAATTCTGCAATACTGGACCGATTTCATCGAGCCATATATCATTGGAAAGCTAATCGCCAGTAGAATTCAAATTTAGGAACGGGCCTCCATTATAACAAAACGTTTTCAAAATAACGGTCTTTTAATTTTTAAATTCCGCCAAAAATGTGTTGCATGGGTCACAATCAAAAAACGAAAATAAAGGTCCCTGCTTATTTTTGAAGAGCTTTCCAATGATATATCACTCGACACAATCCGTTAAAATTTTTTAATTTGCAATTATGTTATTTCGAAACCATTTAAAAACTAATAACAATCGTGCGTGCACACTAAGTTATTTACATTTGCCAAATTGTTACCGTTCGAATAATATATCAAGTTAGTTTATTTTCATTGAGTAACCGGTCGAAATCTTCATTTAACACTATTTTTACAACTTAAGCGGGAAATTCAAACATTGGAATTTACAAATGGTAATTGCGCATACTACCACTATTGGTCACCAAAAGATGCAGTTCAAAATAATGATGAAATAAAATTACACTCGCTCCACGCCGTCCACTGCATACCGATTTTAGCATTAAAGAGTAATACCCCATATTACTGTTAAGGCTACCAAAAAACAAGGGCTAAAGCCCTTGTTTTTTTTGTTTCTATAAATGGTGTTTTAATGACTTTCCTTGTCAGTCAGCCTAATAGAAAAATATACGTAAATATTGTGAAAGTACCTAATACATTGTAGGTACAAACCTTATTTGTAATGGCAGCGTGTTATCTTTTTATTATGTTTATATATTTCTTAAATTTATGTAGAATGGTTGGGTTGTTTTATGGCTACTGCACTGAGCTGACTACTGAATGGTGAATGGTGATGTTGCTTGTTTTAATTTTAAGTTAATCTTTGGCTATGGGCAGTGATAATTTGAGGGATAAGGACGTTGTATGTAGTATGTAGTAATCCATGGGCTAGCGTCACTTTCGTGCTACTGTCTCAATTCAGTAAAGATGATTAAATATATCGTTTGTGAAGAATCAAAATGACCCATATCAATTTTTAACTCATATTAAAATGAACCATCTACAAAAGAAAATTAAAATATCAGGATCCTGAAAGCATGTAAATAGAACATTTTGCACTTTTCCAAACAAGTAAATTGAAAATTTAGTATTTTTTAAAAACATGTAAATTGAATATTTAGTGTTTTTAAAAAACAAGTAAATTGAAAATTTCGTATTTTTTTTAAACATGTGAATAGAACATTTTGCACTTTTCCAAAACAAATAATTTGAATATTTAGTACTTTTTCAAAGCCCTCAAATAGAATTTTTTTCACTTTTAAAAAACGTATTTATTTTTGAAATAGCATATTTTAATTCTGGCTTAAATCGGATATGGGTCATTTTGATTCTTCACAGACGATATAATGCATATAACTACATAGTTAATTAATTAACTATTATTATAAGTTAAAGTGCCTATCTGTATTCTGTGTAAACATTTTTTTGTTGCAAGAAAGAAATGGAAATACCGAACGGCAATACAAGCCAAAACCAACGCGAATTACTACTACTGATAATTTTAATTAGCGATTTCATGGAGTCATAATATTAACCTACATTTTCAAATTTGTACTGCCACATGTATGTATTTATAATGTATGCTTCTTTCTGTTTTTGTAATTTACAGAGCAAGACTTTGGGAGGAAATCGACAGGGAAATTGGTGGTTTGAAAAATGCTGAAATCTACACGTACAAGTCAGACTTGACCTCTGACCCCTTCTCGGAGGGAGGATGCAGTTGGTACTTCAACTTCTTCTTCTATAATGTCAAGTTGAAGCGGATTGTGTTCTTCACATGTAGAGCCATCAGGTTATTAGATAAACAAAAGTGACAGAAATTAAAAAAAAGGCATTAACCTGAAAGTTATTGATGTATTATGTTTGAATATTTCATTGATTCGTACAGCCCAAATTCATCCAACTCTGAGGATTCTGAATTTGCAATGGATGAAGAAGATGAAGACTAATCAATTTACATTTTTGAATCCATGCAATAATTTTGAGGAGTTTAGAAATTCAACGAAGCATCATAGATCAACGTGATCAACAAATTTAAACACTCAACATCAAGTGCACACAGCAAATAGCAACTCTCCAATTAAAATTACACCTGCAAATACAATTGTTATTACGATCGTATGGCAAAATTACGAGAAAGTGTGTAGTCCTATTCTCCCAAAATTGTTAATATTGATAAAATGTAAAAAGGAAAAAGAATGTTTTTGCAGAAAAACATTAAAAAAATTCAGATCCATTTGCTACAACAGTTTCGCTCACTCCCAAGTTAGAACGTGAACTCTCAAAAAAAGGAAAGAAACAAGGGCAGACAGGGACGACATCGGATAGGATGATTTGAATTTTCTCTTCATTAGTTTGCAGTATCTGTATTGTAAATATTTATCTTAAATTCTACGTCTCTAACGTCTCCCAACTCCCAAGTCTAATGACAGTAATGACTAATATTTTCATGATACCTTATAATATCCTTATCGCTAATTTAGTTTCTTAATGGTACAAAAAGATAATAATTCTAGAATTCTAGACTCTGTAACTCTAATTACACTATAGAATCTAGAATGTACAGTCTACACAATAGTTGAAGCTGAGAGGCGCAAGAGAGAGATCAATTAGAATTAATTACCAACGCACGCATCTGTAAATTACTTGAGGTTGATACTTTATCAAAAAGGCCGAGTCAATATGTATAAAATTGTTATTTTCATTCTCCCATTCTCCCTAAGTACACACGATACGATAACGATATATATATGGCAGAACGCTCTGTGACAGCCCCGTAATTATTTGTAATTTATTTGTCATTGTCTCTCGTGCCCTACTTGAGTAATGGGTTGGGTTTTACACTGAGGTGTACTACGTGTTACGTATTTCCTGGCCGTAGCCGTAGTACCTACATTCTAGAATAATAAGCTTTAAATGTTGCATATACGTAAGTAATTCGTTAATTAAATAATTTAGTTTTCTTTTTCTGTATTTTACACTATACTAGGACTGGGCTAAAAAGTTATATTAGAAAGTCGGATTTTTGTATTATTATTGAAATTTCAATGAACCCTTCAATGCATGCTTTAAATAGTATAATTTATGAACTAACACTAACAATAAGCAATAATTTGTAATAAATCTATCACAATTTTAAATGTCAAACCATCTACGGTTATAAAATCAAAATTTGGAAGTAAGTAGGAAGGAAATGGGTTATTAGGTACCTACTTACCTACATCAATATACTTGTAGTTACCTAATCACATTACTTGGGATGGAAGTGAATGTTATTATCAAATCTATGTTGAAAAATCTATAAATACCTAAACAGGAAAATTAAATACCGAAAGCTATATCGTCTACGAAGAATCGAAATGACCCATTTCGAATTTATGCTAGAATTAAAATGAGCTATGTCAGCAAAAAACAGTAAATAAAAATAAGGTACATGCTTACAATGCTAATCACGAGTTTCTAAAATGAGCGAATTTTTCTATTTACATGTTTTTGAAAAGGTCGAAATATTCTAATTAAGTGTTTTTTAAAAGTGTAAAATATCTCAATTACATTTTTTTGAAAAAGGCAAAATATTCTATTTCCTTGTGTTTTTTTGAAAAATGCACAAGGTACTATTTACATGCTTTCATGAACATGTTATTTTAATTTTTTCTGTATATAGAGCATTTTGTTAAAAACTAAAATTGGATATGGGTCATTTTGGTTCTTCACAGACGACATGTAATGAAATGAAACGAAAACGAAAGAAACTTCCAGATTTTTGTATTTGTTTCTTAAAGTACACACAAAGAAAAGAAGGAAAATCACCGTCATGGGGGAAACTGTCACTGTATACATATACATGCTATATTCAATATAATCTGCAATACAAAAGAAAATCTCAGTTCCCAGAACCAGAAAACAATCCTACCTACTTACCTACCTACCTACAGAGAAATATCAGATCCCCAAAGTATTACAAGAAATATGCCGAAATGCGAAAGTTTTGTAGTGGATGTTTATAACATTATCAAGTTTTTTTTATAGTTAGCCCATTTCTACTCGAGAGCAACCAACTACCAGATTTAGATTGAGCAGGTTCAGATCCATAACTTGAACGTGTATATGTGCAGGTGTATAATATTATTAAGTAAAAAGTAAAATACTTTGGGGACTGCTTTGTTTGGTTGGTGTTGAAAGGAAAATTTTGGAATGAAATCCATATGGGAATGGGTTTGGAATTTGTATTATTGTAAGTACCTACCTACATACTCTGTTATGCCTAATTTAATTTCTTACTTTTGCTGACTCAGACTTTTTCGGATTGGAATTGGCCTTGGTGTTTACTTATGTTATACTTGGTGGCTTTGGTTTTAGTTTTGGGCATGGGTTTACTTAACAGCTGTGGAAGTAAATAAGAAAATTCTTTTATTTTGTTGGAGTTAAGAGAGACAACTCGCTAGAAACCGAACTACAGTACCCGGGAACGGGCCCGGACCCGAACCCGCATCAGAATGAAATACTGATATGGGATGTAAAACTTTTAAAAAGTAATCATTCAAATTTAATGTAAAGCACTAAAGCAGGGAACCTTTTTTATGAACTCGAATTTTGAATTTATTATTCGGTAGCCTGAATACTACGAGTTCATATTGTTTATGATTTTTTTTTTAATTGAATGCCTGTATATTATAGCCTTAAAAAATGAAAAATTGACAGAAGTTTTTAAAATTATGAATATGTAGGTATATGTAATATAAGGAAATGTGTAATAATCCCGCAGTTTGTATAGTCGTTTCAAAAACAGAAAGTAGTTTGTGTTTGTAGTCACTGGCAGAAGGAAATTTAAGGTATTATTGACTCCACGTGTCTATTTCTGTTTCTATAATTTCTATTTTACATGTAAGTTCTCGCTTAATATAGTGAGGAAGTTTAATGAAATGGTTTGGTTAGTAGGCATGATATGCTAATGATATGATCCAATTCGGTCCAATGAATTTAATCCTTAAAAGCCTATATATATTTGTACTGTGTACTGGGTAGCCCAGGACCAGGAAAAAAAAATTTCTTCAACAAAATTTTATTATAGAGTGTCTCTATGCATATAGAGGTATGCCAAAGATAAATTTAATGGTGTAAGCAAAATATGCTATCTACATTTTATTGAATGTATGTCTGTGTCTGTACTGTACGCTCATCGTTTCGTTGAGTGGGTGGAACACAGAACCAGACAACCAGATTTACACCTACTACCAAAAAAACTTGCAGTTAGAACATTTTCATTGAAATTCTATGTAATTATTGTTAGAACATTTTTTTCGTTTCAAAGACATGCAATTTATTAAAAATCACACTTTTCCAAAGAGTGTAATTACAACATTTTGCGCTTTTAAAAAACTTGGAATTGTGACATTTTGCACTTTTTTTAAACTTGTAATTACAACATTTTGCGCTTTCAAAAAAACTTCGAATTGTAACATTTTGCATTTCAAAAAAAACTTGCAATTGTCACACTTTGCAGTTTTTTAAACATACGATTATATTTTGCACATTTTGAAAACTTGCAATTATGGCATTGTGCCCTTTTTAAAAACACGCAATTATTGTAATATTCTGCACCCTTGAAAAATGTGTAATTGAATCAGCTGTTTCCAGCAAAATATGAATTAAAACGCTACGCGTGATATTTTCTGAAATGTATAATAACAGGGAATTAAATTTTAAAACATTTTAAAAACACCTTCGAAATTTCCAAAATTGCTATACGTTTAGTCCACGTTCATAAAGGTGTAACTACATACTGTACAACCTTGTACACTACTTACAATTATTATCGTAATTAGAACAATTTGCACTTGGTAGTATTGTAATGTACTAAAACGCATGAAAGTTTCTAATTTCCTTCCTTATGTTAAAGTACCTACCTACCTACCTACCTACTTTTCCATATTATTATTTAGCTCACATGTCTCACTGAATGCGTTCATGCGTACATTGCGTACGGCGTACGGCAATAATTATAGCAATTTACTAGTAAAAGACGAAGGCTGGGGAGGAATTTTCTTTGCTGCTGTGTGTCTTTCAGTTTCAGCCCGGCGTTAAATTCCCTCGTTTTCGTTTTCGTTTTATACACTGCGTCTACATTATTACTTGATTCTCTCTGTAGGATGGACGATTAGGATTATGAGAATAGTTTAATTAGGTAATTAGGTTAATGTCCCCTGAACGCTAACAACATAGCATCTCTCTCTCTCTCTCTATTTCTCAAACTTACTTGTGCTCAAGCCAAAACCAAAACTAAAACGCAATGCCAATGCCAATGCCTCCACGTTTAATGCTAAACTTCCCCCAAATCAAAATAAAAAGAAAAACTTTTGTCAGTTTCAGTTTCATTTTCATTATTAGGTAGGTACGTATAGATTTTCGCGTTTGCGTCTGTCTCTCCGTTTTTTTTAAGTGTTTCAGATAATTTCCTTAATTTCACGTGTGTCCTCTCCTTTGATTTTATACGAACATTTGGCACGCAATTTTTGTTTTACGTCTCTGCGTGTACTTTTGGGCCCTATTAATACATCAGATGAGCTGCTATATAATAATATGTACTTAGCTCCTTTTGCAGTTTTGCAGGACCAGAAAGCATAGGCCTCACAAACGCCTCTCATTTTTCATTTAAAAAGTAAAAGTAAACGAAAGTCGGTATATGATTATCTAATAATGCTAATAATCCTCAATATAGTTTGTCTTATGGGGATATGAATGAAGCTTTTACCGCGTATTAACTCATTAAATGTAATCATGTTATTATTAGCATATAAGTCTAAAATCATACAGCTACTGAAACCGTAACCGTAATCCGTAACACCATACGCGTATGTATTTCCTCCTTTCTCTCAGTTGTTGAAATATACATTACGGTAACGGTCTCGCTTTTTTACAGTAGTTAGTGCAGTGTCTAAAAATCGATTTCGGTTAATTTCCTTCCCGATTATCAGATTGTCTTCCTACGATTACATAAAAATGATCAAAATAGTATTTTTTTTATAATAGTGATGTACAGTGTTAATTTTATTTTAGGATTTTTTTTGTACCCTACAATTATATGAATTTTATGAATTATTCTGATTTTCGATTTAAATAGAATTAGTCGCTTTTTTTTGTGTGGATTTTTGATTTTATTGATTAATGATTCTGATCTATTACACGATCGATTTAAAACGGTATAACACACCTATAAGTAAAAAGTCATATATAGTTGATATAGTTTTAAGTTTTGCTATTTAATCACGTTATGCTGATATATCTATATGTAATTTTTTTGCTTACCATTTAACATAGCTTTTACATGTATGAATTATGAATTAATTTTAGTTAATAGAAAAACCTACCTATACCTACTACATGTTAATTTTTATACCACCAAAACCATTACATAGTATAGCATATTGTACAGGTACGTTCAAGTACATAGGTATTTTGCAAGTAGTTAATTATTGTGTGAAATAGAGTGTAATTTATTTTTGATAATAATCATTCGTCATTCTCTCGTAAAAAAAACTTCGTTATACCTTAAGCGTAACCGTAATACAGGAAATGCCCAAACCAATTTCCCCAAAACCAAAACCCGTATGCCTATTAATTCATATCAATGTTTTATTATTCGTAGGATGCGGTCAGTCCCTCCCCCCCCCCCCCCTCGTATATCCTGTCCCTATATCTCCATAACTGCGTATACGTAATTAATTAGTTAAGGATTTAATTTTAAAATACTTAATTAAATTAAATACTAATTATGAACTTACAATTAATTGCTATACCATCTATAGCGTATACTTTAATTTGTAATATTTTGTAGTATAGTAACATAACACACGAATAGTCACACTATAATCTTGATGCGAATTTAACATTGGACGATCTTCCCTTATAGTCTTTTGATGGGATAATCACTATATGAATTATGAATAATTACTAAAATATATATCTACCTATACCTACCAATAGCATATTATACTATAGGCAATATTTTTAAGTTTATCTCCATATGTATATTTAGTTAACGTATATTTAATTTTTGGTGTGACAGTACATAGCAGCGGGGGACGTTATAGTAAAAAGTACAAGTTGACAATTAATTTTACTAATAATTAATTTTGAAAAAAATAACACAAAAAATTTCAATTTCTTTCAAGTTTCAATTCAATATTGTTACACTAATTTAATAAGGAAAGGTGTTGCGTCAATGCGTCGTTAATTATTGTACATACCTATATAGAGTAATTTTATAATGTTATAGGGATATATAGTGATAATAATATATCTAGTATAGTTAGATATATAGGATCGATTACGAATTTAATTTTTAATCACCACATACATACAAAATAAAAAAATACAAATATGCTCATAGTCGTTCACGTTCTCTCGTTCTCGTTCTCGTTCTAAAAGTAAAAGTAGCGAATAAATTGTTGAGTGTACAAAAAAAAACATTTAGGAAATATAACACATACAAATACAATATAGTGATTAAAATATTTTAATAGCATTCACGTAGACGTTCTAATAATAATTATGAATTAATTAAAGTATTTTATGCATGTCTTTTTATTGTAACTTAATTATGATTTTTTGGATATTTATCGATAAATATAGAACATCTGCTAATAATGGGTAATGGTATGTTATACCTATATGTAAGAAATGGATTAATTAGTTTATGGTGTGGACTGGGTTCGGTTTGGTTCGGGATCGGATCGGACCGGACCGGACGGAGCTATGAATTTTTTGTTAGTTTGTATTTGTAATAATAATTACTGTGTCAAGTATATGCCCCATAGTTTTAAATATAGCGAATTAACTTTGTATAATGTTTAATCGTGAACCTTTTTAGATGAAACACACAAAATATTTAACCAATAAACTTACACATGATATACAATAATACTGGAAAAATAGAATTATAAATCGAGAAGCATTAAAAAAAACACAATTTTAAAAATGTTATTAGCGTATCTATGGTCTATAGGATAGTGTTATACTTGTAATATTTTAATCACGTCTTTACATGTATATGTACATAGCAATGAATTTAGAATTATGATGTAAGATGTCCGATTATATAGTGTTTTGAATTCTAATAATTATTATTCTGATATAGTTGAATTAATAGTTTCGAAAGCGAAATATTTACGATTTAATTTACTAACTACTACTAAAGTTTTTTTTTGAAATAAAGTTACATGTTTGTCGTTGATCTCAAAAAAAGAAAGAAAATAATTATTGAAAATTCATAGGGTTTATTTCAGCTACTGATAATGTGTAATTCCGCTATCTACTTACTCAGACTTACTGAGTACCTTGTGCATATAGAAAACATGTAGAAAAGCTCGGCTTTCAGCTTAAAACAAAATGCACTATCTACAAAAACAAAACATGTCAAAAAAATAGTCTGTACCTTTCGAGAACATGAGCAAATATACAGTAATTTTTGCACTTTTCAGAAACATTTAATTAAACCATTTTGCATTTTTTGGAAGCATTCAAATCAAACATTTTGCACATTTCAAAAACATGTAAATAAAACATTTTGCACTTTTCAAAAACATGTAAATAAAACATTTTGCACTTTTCAAAAACATTCAAATAAACAATTTTGCACTTTTTGGAAACATATAGATAAAACAGGTTTTACTTTTCAAAAACATTACGATAAAATACTTTGTACTTTTCAAAACCGTGTAAATAGAGCATTTTGCACTTTTGAAAAGTTCGTAATTAACATTTTACATTCTCATGTATTGTGTTTTTTTACATGGGTCATTTTGATTCTTCGCTTATTGTATGTTTTATGGAGCGGGTTTAACCGGTTGAAATTGATTGTAACCAGCTGGCTCAAACCGGCGCATCATTCCCGTACCCGTACTGGCACTGGCACTGGCCCATGGCTTTTACTAAACCCTCGCTTGTTTCTATTGACTTTGAGAGGTAAAGAAAACTTGCCATTTAGTAAAACAGAGAGATGGAGAATGAGCTATCTACTATCGTTTGTACAGCGTACAAAAAATAGAATATGTGATGATTTTGGCGGTAAATTTTAATATTTGGTTTTTATTTTGGCCAAAAATTTAAATTTTATAAATATTTTGAGTACTGTCAGCCCGTCAGCCCTCCCTTGTGCCAAACTTCATTTAAACGAATGGTATGATATGTAATGCTATATAGTCCAAGGCCAGCTCATTTCATTGATATACCTCTACAAAAATCTTGTAGTCCCTTTGGGATCGTCCATAAATGGTGTCATAGGTAGAGCCAGTGGGTATACAGATAGTCAAGGTTTGATGGCATGCCATGTTAAAGATAGCAATTTACATAGTGGAGTGGGTGGGCCAGTTATAATTTGGTTGACGTAATTTATGGACCATTCCTTAATCTGTTTTACATGCGGTGGGAAGACAATGTGATGGTAAGGGATCGTTCATAAATGATTTCATCGGCAAGTTCAGCGGGTCTAGCCGGGTATTGATAACATAAATATGCCGTGCTAATAAGGATATGATATACCCGTTCATGCAATGTTAAAATTATGACTTGAGGGTACGTGGGTGGGTCCAAAAACAGTGATAATTTGGCTGACGTTATTTATGGACCATTCCTAGATGCTGTATATAATAAAGAACTTAAGCTGGGAGTGCAGTGTCAATTTCCTAGGAGACTTTCACTGTTATTGCCGTATTATGACAATTGTCGTTGGTTGGAATTTGGAATGAGAGCGTCTTCTCGTATTTTCACACAGTTAGATTTTAAATGCTCACGCCCACACACCCACACACTATTCCACTTAAGATGTGTCGCTTTCATTTCGCTTGAGCCGGATTCCGGATCCGGATCCCCGTGTGTTTAATCCGTAAAACGACATTGTCCGCGTCCGGTCCGGATTCCGGATCCATATTGGGACCTGTGAATATACACAGATATACTATGGTGCTGTATATTATGGGCCCTTCTGAAGATGTATTGTAACAACATGTAAATGCGCTATGCTTACTTCTTTTTACAGCAGTGACTAAAACCGGAACCGGGGGCGGAAAATGGTCGTCCACAAATGACGGGATCAAAAATTCTCAATTTTATGATGACATAATATGACCCCTCTTTTATCAGCTTAACCATTGTGTAAATAACTACCTTTAACATGGAATGTCATCATAGCAGCTAAGCAGACCCATATTAACCTTATCCATGACGCCATTTGTGGACGACCCTATACGATGTCAATTACAGTCTTAAGTTCAAAAGCTTCTAGAACCTCCAGAGTAAAGCGTTTCATTTAGAAGTTCAAAGTTTTTAAGTGTATAATCAATTGCGGATAAAAATTATTACGAGTTAAATTACACGAATCTAATACAGTTGATTATGGTGAGTCAAGAATTAAAATGGCGTTTCCAATTTAGCTAGAGACTAGAGTGAAAATAGTGAGTTGTCAAAAACACTATAAGTGAAACAGAATTTAATGCGCAAAGTGGTATTTACGAGTTTTTTGAAAGCGCAGTTTGTATTATTTACAATTTCAAAATGTAAAATATTCTTTTAACATTTTTTAAAAAGTAAAATATCCTATTTACATATTTATGAAAAATGTAAAATATTCTATTTACATGTTTTTGAAAAGTGCAAAATGTTTTATTTACTTATTTTCAAAAGTGCAAAATGTTTTATTTACTTGTTTTTGAAAAATGCGAAACGTTCAATTTTACATGTTTTTATGCAAGTATTTTTTTGTAGACAGTGAATTTTGGTTTTAGTTAAAATTGTACATGGGTCGTTTTGAGGCTTTATTGGCCAATAAAATGTGCGAAAATAGAGATAGTGACTTTTGATTTTAGCATATTAAATGCAGATACTCAGAATTGATCCTTCGCCGACGATATTTTAATATGACTTACTTAAGATAGTTACGATGTAATGCGGCCTATATCAATAAGTCTACCACCACTATCCATATGCAAAGTGTACAGAATGACAGAATGACAGTGTCCATAAAAACTTGTTTGTTAAATTTCAATGTGAAACTATCAAATATTTGAGTCGCACACATACAACAATCGCATAAGGGATCGTCCATAAATGATGACACGTGCACTAGCACCAGCTATGTGGGTGGGTCCTTAAAACCTCTCCATTTAGATCCAGGTGAAAAAAATTGTCATTCTAAAATCTAAAAGGTATATTTAAGGTGGGTGAGTCTATCGAAAAAGGGTATGCCTTGAATGACGTTATGTATGGACCATCCCTAAGCATATAAGTTTCTGTATATTGTAAGCTGTATTATGCATTTAATAGCGATATTAAAAGCGTACGAAAGGCTCGATTTTGTTGGATTTTATTAGACTGTTTATTAGAAAAAATTTGGAATATTTGAAAGACTGAAAAAAATTCCTGACAAAATCCGGAATCCGGACTCACTTCACTTCCTCTAATAACACTCCATTTTCTTCCGTATCATTCAATTTTGTGCCATTTTCCATCTCCATTCTGACCTGGAAACAAACAATAAAATGTATAGTAATGTATACTACTTCTTACAAATTGTCCTTTGAATTTTTCAATTTAGCACATGTGTAAGTTTTTTAGTATCTGTTCTAGTTCTCATACATATATCGTCTGTGAAGAACTAAAATAGCCCAAATCCAATTGAAACCAGAATCAAAATGAGCTATGTCATAAAAACAAAATGAAACACTTGCGTAAAATGTTAATTATTACGAGTTTTTGAAAAGTGCAAAATGTTCTATTTTCATGTTTTTGAAAAGTGTAAAATGTTCAATTTTCATGTTTTTGAAAAGTGTAAAATGTTCTATTTACACGTTTTTGAAAAGTGTAAAATGTCCTATTAACATGTTTTTGAAAAGATGCAAAATGTTTTATTTTCATGTTTCTGAAAAGTACGAAATTTTCTATTTACACTATTTTAACAATGAACAAAATGCCACTATTCTCAAATTTCTCAAAACTTAAAAACGCACTATTTATTACGTCTCTAGGGGTCGTACATAAATTACGTCATCGGTATTAGTATGGTTCACGGGTCTACCCGAATATTGGTGACATCCTACGCTCAAGATAGCTATTTACGCCATTGTTATAAGCTGATGACAGGGGAGTCATCGTCAGGTTCTCGCAATTGGAGTATTTTGATGACATCATGTATGGACGACCCCATACAGCCACCTGAAAAAACATTTCATTTCTATGCTAACATTAAGTTGAAGTAAAAACTGAAATACTGGCACAGTGTACAAAAAGTAAAAAAAAATAAGTTTTCAAAAAAAAAGAGTGAATTCTATAAAGAAACTAATCGTGAGAAAGAAAGTAAAGAAAGTGTAATGGATTATGAGTATAGATCTCCATTACACATTACACGCGGCTATAAATTCATTCAGAGATGCACAGGTCTGATATTGAGGGAGAGGGCTCCGGCTCCGGGTTCTGTTTCTATGCGGATAATACGGGGGACACCGGGACCGGGACCGTGAACGGGACCGGGTAGTAGAAGTGTTTTTTTTTGGAATTCGTACAGAAGCAGAATTACTGGCAATATGCAGGGCCGGATAATGTGGACAGCGCAGGTAGCTAGATGGTGAAGGTGCTTGAATATTCAAAAAACATTTAAATGGAACATTTTGCCTTTTTCAAAAATATGTAAATAGAATATATTGAGAATTTTCAAAAACATGCAAATACAAATTTTTGTGCATTTTAAAAACATGGAAATAAAACATTTCCTACTTCTTTCAAAACATGTAAACAAATCATTTTGCACTTTTCTAAAACATGTAAATAGAACATTTTCCACTTTTCTGAATCAAGTAGATCGAACATTTTGCGATTTCCTCAAAACGTGTAAATAGAACAGTTTGTATTTTTCCAAAACATGTAAAAAGAATATTTCGACTTTTCAACAAAATGCAAATAAAAATGTTTGTACATTTCACAAAACATGGAAAAACAACATTTTCCTCTTTTCTCAAAACATGTAAATAGAACATTTTGAGCTTTTCTTAATCAAGTAAAACAAACATTTTGCACTTTTGTAAAACATGTAAAGTCAACATTTTGGTTTGCCAAAGAAAACCATCAATAAAATCAAAATAGTGGTTTTTGTATGGAAACAAATTGCTGCCTAAAACCAACGGCTTCGTCCGGTCCTGGCAACTGGCAATATGGAAAGTATAAAGGAAGTTGTGGACGAATTGAGGAATAAGGAAAGACACCAAAAGTGAACCATTACGTCTTATTATTATTATGCCCCTCTCCCCGCTCACTCTTCACTTCACTCAATCGGCAATGATCTGCTGGAGCTCCTGGAGTCACTCACTGGAGACACTCGAGTCCTGTGCTGGAGTCTGGAATAATGAGATGCTATCTACACCATGTCGATGACGATGACGATGTGGATCGCATAGCGCGGCTCCTTTGCCTTTTCGTTTTTTTTAACATTCACTCTAATGTCCCTTTGGCTTCTCAAATGTGAATACTAATCTAACATTATATTGTTATTACATAATGGTAAGATATCCCCCTCTCACACCCCACCCTCCCACTTCTTTCTTTTTTTCTTAAGTTTCTTTGAAAATTTCAAAAGAAAACTCAAAAAAAAAGAAAATTAAAGTTTTTCGTTTTTTTTCGTTCTCACGCCAAAACAAAAAAAAGTAGAGTTCAATTCTGTAGTATGTACATAGGCGTTCGCTATCAGAGTGCATAAAGGATCGTCTATAAATGATGTCACGATTATTGTCAATGTGTCTACTTTGATATTGATAATATTCAACAGGGCAGAATAATGCTGCCAGCGCAGGTAGCCCCCGCTGCTTGAATTTTCAAAAAACATGTAAATGGAACATTTTACACTTTTCAAAAACACGAAAATAAAACATTTTCTAATTTTCTCAAAACATGTAAATAGAACATTGAGCACATTTCTAAATCAAGTAAATACAACATTTTGCACTTTTCAAAAATATGTAAAAAGAATATTTTGAATTTTCAAAAACATGCAAATAAATTTTTTTGTACATTTTAAAAACATGAAAATAAAACATTTTCTGCTTTTCTCAAAACATGTAAATAGAGCATTTTGCACTTTTCTGAATCAAGTAAAAAGAAAACTTTTTAAATTTTTAAAAGATGTAAATACAACATTTTGCTTCACCAAAGAAGACCATCAATAAATTCAAAATGGTGGTTTTTGCTTGGAAACAAATTTCTGTCTAAAAACAATTCCTTCGTCCGGCCCTGATATTCAATGTTAAAGATAGCGCCTTGTACGCAATGCTTAAGTTAAGCTGATGACAGGAGCGTCCAAGAGTCCTATAGAAATGAGGATATTTCCATGACATCAAGTATAGACGACCCCTAATATGTACTATATGTATTTTCCATGAAAATGGTTGAAAAAGTTTCTGAAAAAATTTCAAAAAAGGGGAAGGACGAATCACGAAATGAAAATGGAAATGCAGCTTTTACTTTTTACTGATAGATAGGGGGAAGATTGTGTGTGTGGATGTGGATATTTATATGCAAATTACTTTTAACTTACTACTTATACAAACTTACGATTATTGACGATATTATTCCGTTTCGGTTTCGGTTCGGTTCAGTTTCGGTCTTTCGGTTTCGGGGATTGACTATTGACAACTAACAAAAAAATGAGTAAGTAACAAGTAAAATTTCCTTGTTATTATCGGTATTCTTCATGATCATGGCCACAACGGCATTACCAAGAAAGTTTAACATTGTAAAACTCAACGGAGACATGAAGAGTTTATCGGCAAAACGGGTCAATTCCATCCAAGCAAATTTTACACAGGAACAACGAATAATGAATAAAAAGTGACAGGATTATTTTTTGCAACTCAATTTCGTCTACAGGTACTGTAACTGACAAAGCGTCATTTTACGCAGTTTCATAAATCTGGACTGACTCTGGAAATTTTTATAAAATTTTGCAAAATTTTAATTTGTCGACTTTTTCCGTTTTGCCTCAAAATCAATAACTTAACGTGGAGGGAAAAGTCCGTGGGATAAAATTTTAATCGTTGAGAGTGAAACCAAATTTTGTTGTACTTTTAAACTTTTTCTTGCATTAAAAAAATTACGCATGGCAATTGTATTCTAAAAAGTACGAAAACACTGGAAAACTATATTGAAAATGTTTTATGTGCATGTTTTTTAAAAAGGGCCAAATATTGCAATAAAATGTTTTCAAAAAGTGAAAAAAATGACATTTACATGTTTTCAAAAATTGCAAAATATTCTATTTACATGTTTTCAAAAAGTGCAAAATATTCTATTTACATGTTTTCAAAATGTGCAAAATATTCTATTTACATCATTTCAAAAAAAAGCAAAATATTCTATTTACATGTTTTCAAAAAGTGCAAAATATTCTATTTACATCATTTCAAAAAAAAGCAAAATATTCTATTTACATGTTTTCAAAAAGTGCAAAATATTTTATTTACATTATTTCAAAAAAGTGCAAAATATTTTATTTACATCATTTCAAAAAAAAGCAAAATATTCTATTTACATGTTTTCAAAAAGTGCAAAATATTTTATTTACATCATTTCAAAAAAGTGCAAAATATACTATTGCCATGTTTTCGTTTTCAGAAAGCGTAAAATCGTACATTAATGCATTAATTTAAATCAGAAATATGCGTGTTTTAGGTGGACTTATCCCGTTTTGCCATAAAACATTTCATATACTTGACCCGTTTTGTTACGATTAGCGTTTTATCTTGCTTGTAATAATTGTAATGCATTTATCCAGAGGCTGTTCGTCACCATTCAAATATTTCACATGTCGATTTTTGATGTGAGCTATTGATAAAATAAAATATGCAATATGCATTTCTACTTATAAATGATTTTAACGTACTACACACAAATACTGCCTTTGAGATTCCGCCTTCGTATTTCCTATTTGAAAGCGGAGTTAAAAATCCTCATGGAAATTCCAATATAAAAACTTTTTTCTTGAATTGTTTGGACGTGAGTGGAATTTCCTCTATTCTTCCAGTTTCAGCATCTGTTTTTTTTTCTTCGTTCGTTCGTTTGTTCGCACTCTTAAACTCGTGAAGAGTTTTTCAATTTTTTCTGTATTAGTAGTGTACAGAGATATTTTTGTAGAAAAACTGTTTTTTTTTCTTTAGAATGTGTAAACTTTCCTCGTCGTCTCAACTGCAGTCTGCATATAACGTTGTGTGTCAACTGCAATTTCTTGTGTGTGAAAGTTTAAAATGCAAATAGAGTGCAAATGCGGGAGACTGAAAAAGTGCATTATGAGGGACGACGACGGACATGAACAGAATTGAAATTAATTGCAGTTTGGTGGATGCCATTTCGTCGCGTCTTCTTGTCAAATTTTGATGCGCTTCTTCATTCATATGTTTTGAGATGGGATCCCACACTTTCAAATATAAGTTTTTAGGTAATAAAGGAATGGTCCATAAATGACGTCACCTAAATTATCACTCTTTTTGGGCCCACCCACTCCCACGTCATCATTTTGGTTTATCATTATTTAAATTGCTACCTTTAATATGGCATGCAATAAAATCCTAACTATACCTATGACATCATTTATGGGCGATTTCTAAGGGATCTTTCACAAAAAAAAATGATCTTGAGAAAGCGTGTAAATAGAACATTTATCAAGTTTCAAAAACAAGTTAATAGAATAATTTGCACATTTCAAAAACATGCAAATGGAACACTGTACACTTTTCAAAAAACGTGTAATAAAACATTTTGCAGTTCTAAAAACATATGTGAATAGAACATTTTGGAGTTTTAAAAAAACATGGAAATAAAATAGGGGGAAACCCGATGAAATGTAATTGCCGTTGTAAAGCTGAAAAACAGCAAAATTGTGACGGTTGCCGTAGAAATAATACAAAAATGTGATGGTAACCGTAGAAATAGTTACATTTTGATAATATTTCTACGGCAACCGTCACAATTTTGCTGTTTTTCAGCTTTACAACGGCAATTACATTTCATCGGGTTTCCCCCTAATATGTTGTACTTTTCAAAAATATGTTAAAAGAACATTTTGCAGTTTACAGAAAGCATGTTATTAGAACATTTCACACTTTTAAAAACACTTAAATGGAACATTTTGCACTTTTGAAAAGACGTAAATAGAACATTTTGCACTTTTCAAAAGACGTAAATAGAACATTTTGCACTTTTGAAAACTCGTAATTAAAACATTTTGCACTTTTCAATTAAACATGTAAATAAAACAATCTACACTTTTCAAAAATTCATAATTAATGCATTATTAATTTATTACTCGTATTTAGGGGTAGTCCATAAATCATTGCATCGAAATATCTCTATTTCTAAGACCCTATAAATATGACCTCCCTGTCATCAGCTTAACTGTTGCGTAGATGGATGTCTTCTACATAGGATGTCATCAATACTCTAGTAGACCCACTGACCCTACCCGTGACATCATTTGTGGATGATCCTATATTTCATTTGCTGTTTTTTTGACAAACCTCATTTTAATTCTAGCTTAAATTGCACATGACCCCTTTTGATTCTTCACTCAATACAATAAGACATGAAAAGTTGTTAATAAACCAAACGACAAAGTTTCTGAAAATCACGAAATTCATTTTGTTTACCTTCTTCAAAAAAAACTTCTTGATTATGAGAAATGAGAAATAATACAGATGAGGTGATTTGGATTTTTCCATCGGATCCTATTCCACAGATGACTGAATATTTATTTAGCATAATAAATTATATATGAATAAAAAAACATGAAAATGAATAAAAACTCTGTCCATGACCATGACCATGCGTGCGTGCTTGTGTGCGTCTGCTTCGTTGTTGGTTTGGCTCCGCAGTTTTATTATAATTATGTTAAGATATATGAACGAATAGGGAATGCAATATATAATGCACCTACCGTAAATGCTATATTACGATATAAAAGCTTATAAAATAATATACGAAATAAAAAAAAACACGGGACGGATACGGATACACGCAGTTTGGATCAAAATCGGAATTAGGAATATCGTCTGCGAAGAACCAAAATGACCCATATCCGATTTTAGCTACAATCAAAATGAGCTTTGTCATAAAAAAAAGTGAGAAACATGCGTAAAATGTTAATTACGAGATTTTGAAAAGTGTAAAATGTTCTATTTAAATGTTTTTGAAAAGGTGTAAAATGTTCTAATTCCACGTTTTTAAAAATGCGCAAAATGTTCTAATTCCACGTTTTTAAAAATGCGCAAAATGTTCTAATTCCATGTTTTTGAAATGGTGCAAAATGTCCTAATTCCATGTTTTTGAAAAGGTGCAAAATGTTCTAATTCCATGTGTTTGAATAGGTGCAAAATGTTCTAATTCCATGTTTTTGAAAAGGTGCAAAATGTTCTAATTCCATGTTTTTGAAAAGGTGCAAAATGTTCTAATTCCATGTTTTTGAAAAGGTGCAAAATGTTCTAATTCCATGTTTTTGAAAAGGTGCAAAATGTTCTAATTCCATGTTTTTGAAAAGGTGCAAAATGTTCTAATTCCATGTTTTTGAAAAGGTGCAAAATGTTCTAATTCCATGTTTTTGAAAAGGTGCAAAATGTTCTAATTCCATGTGTTTGAAAAGGTGCAAAATGTTCTAATTCCATGTTTTTGAAAAGGTGCAAAATGTTCTATTTAAATGCTTTCATGACATTTGAATATTTGTGTAGATAGTTGATACTGTTTTTAGCTAAAAATGGATATGTGTCATTTTGGTTCTTCACAGACGATATGCATTTTATACTTTACATGTTTTCTGCTGGTGGGCTGCTCGCTGTTCCTGCGATAAGGAAATTGCGAGGAAATGAATATAAATTATCTGATAAGGCTCGTCGAGAGGTCGAGACTATGGAACCTATGCGGTTCGGTTTCGGTGTGTGCACCGTTATACTGGTATACTGTTACCCGCACCAGCTCCGGCTCCGGCTCCGGTACCGGCACCGGGAGTCGTGTATAAAATGTACTGGAATACAGTTCAAAGCTGCACTTTAATAAATATAAATCATTTTTTTTTCTGTTATATTTGAATCTAAAAAGTGAATGCATCAACTTTTCTTTCCCCTCATCCATCATTTCAAAATTCAGTTTTCCACTTTCACCCAAAAACGAAACATTCTTCACCCGTTCCCCGTTACGCTTTGCTTTTCCTTTCTTCCCGATTTTATTTTTCCATCATTTTACCTTAAGGAGTCGTCCACAAAGGACGTCATCTGTAGGGTCATTGGGTTTCTTTGAATACTGCAATGACTTCCCATGTTAAAGATAGCCATTTATGCAATGATTAAAACCTGATGATAAGAGGGTCATGGAGTTCTGGAAATGGTGATTTTTCATAATTGGACGACCCCTAAATTGAACATTTTGCCCTTTTCTAAAAGCGTGCAAATAGAAGATATTCCACCTTTCAAAAACAAGTAAATAGAACAATTTGCACTTTTCAAAAACAAGTAAATGAAACATTTTACACTTTTTAAAAACATGTAAATAGAACAATTTGCACTTTTCAAAAACAAGTAAATAGAACATTTTACACTTTTCAAAAATATCTAAATAAAACAATTTATATATACTTTTGAAAACCTCATAACTAACATTTTTCCAAAACTGTCTGTCTTAATTATTAATTGTTTTTTGACATTGCTTTTAAGCTGACGACAAGAGGCTCACAGGGTCCCATAAAAGTTAGGAATTTTACAATGGCATCATTTACGGACGATCCCTTATATACGTATATGCATAATATAATATGCACCACCTTGGTTAACGAATGCCTTAAGAAAGCTAAAAAAGACAAGATTGATTGTACAATCATCTTTGGGGACATTACTCAAGCTTTCGATAGTGTGGGGCATGCACACGTTTTTAACCAAATTCAATCCAAATCAGCGCCGTCTCTTCTTAAAAACCTTGTCTGCAATTTAGCTAGTGAAAATTATACTCGTATCACTACCGTTGCAGGGAAATCAAATCCTATTAAATTCGAGAGAGGAGTAATGCAAGGAAGTCCAATTTCTCCGTTTCTATTTAATGTCGCAATTGACCCCATGATACATGAACTTAGTGAAAAAGAGGTAACAGACAAGTTTGGATTTTCTTTGCACCCTCTACATGAAAATGTGTCCAATGCTGAATTTGCAGATGATACGGGAATGTTTGGAAATTCTCGACACGCAGCTATTGAGCTTTACCAGCAGAGCTCAGAATCGTTAGCTGTTATTGGTTTACGCATGAATCCAATAAAAAGTGTTGCTATCAGCATTGTGAAGGGAGAAATTTGCCAAGATCCACATCAAGTAGGTCCTAACGAATACATTAATTGTATTGGACCTGATGATACAATTAGGTATTTGGGGGTGAATTTTACCGATTGCATCGTCGTTGATGAAAATAAAATTCTGAAGAAATTTAGTGAAAAAGTTGAAAAATTGACATCCACCCCCATGCTCAGGCCAGATCAAAAATTAAAAGTCCTAAAAGGTTATTTATGGCCTACCCTTGTATATCCATTTCAGAATGCCCCGCTCTCAAAGCTATCTAAAAAGTTTTTAGAATCGGTCGACAAAATCATTCGTAGTTCAGTAAAGGAATTTCTCACCATTCCAACTAGTACTCCTACCAGCATGTTGTACTCCAGCTCCAAGGTCAAGGGAATAGGTCTAATTCGCGCTAAATGGGAAGCTGGGATTCAAAATTTTAACGCTCTGGAAATTTTATCGCGTTCTGCTCATGCGTTAATTCATGAAGTCAAGGATCTGGAAATGGAAAAATCTCAGTGCTTGGATTTTCTTGATGTGCCTCTTGAAGTAAGGCAAGCTTTGATGGAGAGTGAGGGAAAGAAAAGCAAATTTATCCGAGACCACTTGAGAAGCCTTGAATATGATACTTGGTGTAAGCTGCCACAAAAAGGGCAAGGCGTCATTCAATTTCAAGAATGTCCAAACGCTAATAAATGGATTCATTCGAAAAATGGACTTTCTTCATCAGAGTGGATCACTGCAATTAAAATGGTTGGAAATGTACTTCCCGTAAATGCTATCCCGCGACTTGACCAAGGATCCCTTTATTGCCGTCATGGCTGTAAGGAGATTGAAACGATAGGACATATCCTTGGACGTTGCCCTCGTGGGGAGCTGATACGTAATAATCGTCATCATGCAGTTCGCCGTTTACTTGCTGAAGCCATGCAACAATTAGGGTGGAGAGTTCTCCAGGAAGTTGAATGTACTGGAGACGGGTCAAGGCGTGTGGATATAATTGCTTATAATTTAGCAACAAAGAAAGGAATTATACTTGATCCAACTGTTCGCATGGAGCAAAATGATACGAATCAAGCAGAGGCTGTTCATCACGAGAAAAAAGGAATATATGACCCATGCATCCCCTATTTCAAAGAGAAACTGGGGCTTACTGAAATCGAAGTGATAGGACTGTATATTGGGGCTCGGGGAACGATTTCAAAATTTTTTCTCACCTTCATGAAAACCCATTTTCTACTTACTACATTGATTGAAGATATAGTAATCTCCGTTTTAAAGAAATCAGTTCAAATCTGTGTACACCATTTATATTCTTGTGTGCCTACTGATTAATTTTTGCAATGCATTTATTCTATTTATACTAACAAACATAATACATGTATAACAAAATTTTGTAACGTATACTGAGTCCTTTGGGCTATCGTCAGTGGACGACAGTGTCAAGTTTATTTTAATAAAGTTGTCTTTCTCTCTTTCTCTCTAGGTAAGCCCATGCAAGAATAGAACTGAATTAACATTATTGATTACTGCATTAGAAAACAGCACTGCATAAAGTACGAAACGGAAGCCAGAAACTATATAATATACTGAGCACACCCACTACCGATACCGATTCCGATACCTTTACCGATGACATCATTTATGGACGATCCCTTACCTAACAAAACTATTATTTTGTAGCTCTATTTTTCGGATAAAATCTGCTCCGTTGCGCCGCCCATATATCTTTCATTCTTGTTATTTTTGTTAATTTATTCAGAGTTTGTAATTCGTATCGTTTTTGCATTTACACACACAACATCTCCGCTTCGATCTTTTCTTACAAAATTCAGATTTACACTCTGATGGATGGAAATCTTGAGGGGGAAATAATTATCCACACAAACAGAGGCAGTTACAGACTTTAGTAGTTCCAATATAAAAAAAAAACAAAACAGTTTAAATTGTGGAACAATACTAATTCCGACGAGAGGCAAATTGTGATAAACTATGTCGAAAATGTACTGCGACGGAATACGACAACGAAGAACAACGACATACGGAAATAAAAATGTGAGCCAAATAATTTTACAGCTAATTTTCACGGCAATGAATAAATTGCGTGTGCACTCCACTCGAAAATTCGAAACGCTACACGATTTTGTTACTGACGGTGGCACTGTGCTGTAAGCTGTAGTACTTCATGTAAGTGGCGTCAATTACATAATATGTAATGTTATATATGTTGTAAAAGTGGAAATTGAAAGTTTGCGTTTTAGTATTTAAGATGTGTGCGTAAACTATGATATGGGGGTTAATGGAAAACAGTATTTTTTGGGGGGTTTTCTGAAAAATGCAATTTTATTGAGTTCTATTTTCTGATTTTCTATACATGTACTATAGAGGGTTTTTTAAAACTAGATTTTTAACAATATTTTAGCTTTTTTATTAATCAAAATTTTAGTATTTTCGAGATTTTTAAAATCAAAATTTAATAAATTAGGGCTTTTTTCTAAAATCAAAATTTTAGCATTTTGAGGTAATTTAAAGTCGAAGTTTCAATATGTTTGGTTTTTTTAAAGCAAAATTTTAGTAATTTGAGGCTTTGAAAAATACAATTTAAGTATTTTGGAGTTTTCTTAAATCAAATTTTTTAGTATTTTGAGGTTTTTTAAAATTGAAATTTCAATGTTTTGGGTTTTTTAAAAGTAAAATTTCATTAATTAAAGGCTTCAAAAAACACGATAATTTGAGTATTTTGGAGTTTTCTTAAATCAAAATTTTAGCATTTTGAGGTGATAAAAAATCCAATTTTAGTATTTCCGTTTATTTTAAACATTAATTTAGGCGGCGTAATCGCCTCTGAATATTGCTTACATTTTGTCTAGATTTTCCACTAATTAAAAGCCAAAAAGGTATTTAAATTTTAAGTTAAAATATTTCTTTTCACTTTTCACTTCCATTATGTATTTCGTACACGCTTTTAACATTTTACTAAAAACCCGTCATTTTTTCTGGAAGCTTTAAATTCCAAATTCAAGCATCACAAACAGAAGTGGAAATTGATGTAAAGAACATTATGTGTTTTAGAATTTAGAAAAATGCTGATACGGATATCTCCTTTTGCATTCTTTATTCGAGCAGAATACATCTCCTTTGTTTTGTTACGCAATTCCTGGATGAAATGAAAATGAAACTACAAAAAGGAAACGAGAGAAAACAAGAAGGATTGAAGGATCGACAGGGAGAGAAAGAACGTAGTGGTAGGCTACAAGACGAGATAAACAAAGTGAGAATATTCTGCTGAAAAATGAAAGAAGCAAATAAGAAGACGCGTTCCTTCTACTTCCTACTCTCTTACACTACAAACAAACACCAACTACAACTTACCAAGTATGTAAACTCAAAGAACATATTATAATTTCGTCGTTGAAGAAGGAAAACAAGACCTCGGGCTAAAGCTGGTTGGTTTTACTAATCTTAAAACATTTAATTCATTCATAGATAGCTTCTTATACATTTTAAAAATTGTAAGTTTTGTTGTCTTTAATTTTTTAAGAGTTGTAAATAGCACATTTTGCACCTTCAGAAATTGTAAATAACCTATTTTGGAAATTCTAAAAAAAAGGTAAGCAGCGTGCAATTGAACTCTAAAGTGTTGTAGATAGCACATGTTGCACTTTCAGAAATTGTAAATAGCCTATTTCGAAGCATTTCAAAAACGTGTAAGCAGATTGTTTACCACCTTTTCAAAATCGTGAACACGTTTAGTACTTTGGAGGTTTCAAAAATATTCAATAGCGCATGTTTATAACTTTACAGAAGTTGTAAATAGTACGTTTTGCACCTTGGGAAATCGTGAATAATCTTTTTCCAAAATTCAAAAAAGTGATAATATAGTGTTTTCTAATTTTTCAAGAGTTGTAAATAGCACATTTGACACCTTCAAAGATTGCAAATAGCCCAAACTGAGGCTTCTAAAAATTGTAAAAAACTTTTTTCCACCTTTTTAAAATTGTAAGTACATAAAATATGTTGCAGCTTTCAAAGATAGTAAATACCGATTTGTTTTTAACTTTTCAGGAGTTGTAAATAGCACATTTAGCACTTTAAAAAATGTAAATAGTCTATTTTCAACATTCTAAAAAGTATAAGCCGCGTGTTAATAACTTTCTAACAATTGTAAATAGTACATTTTGCACTTTGAAATTATTCAGAAATTCCAAATTTTTACTACTATATTTTAAAGTTTCTAAAAAATTGTATGTATCTTCATTCTTTTCAAAATTGTAAATATATCACGTATACTGCAGCTTTAAAAAAAAAGTGAATACTCTACACAGCACTTGCAAGAGAAGCTCTACTTCGATTATCGCTAAAGTATTTCCCCAAAAATCATTCCGATAATGAGATAGTATGTTTTGAATGCTTCTCAAGAATGGTAATGCACGCCACTGGAACAGCAACTGGAAGGCTTGTTTCCTCCCTTCTCCAACCTTCTCCACCAACTCCAACGATACGACAGAAATAGCGGAAAGCGGAGAATTGTAAATTGGAATATCTGTAGAAATGTATAAAGGGTGGTCCGTCCCCGTCCTTGTACATTTATATGGTGTAGTAATAGTACTACAAATACCCTAATATAGAGCTTTCGTCTCAAAGTCTCAAGTGCCGAGTGTGTAGTAGTAAAAGTGGTGGCAGTGGCAGTGGCCGTGGCAGAAGGTTCATGTTCAGTCGTCGTTCTTGGATGTTGTTGGATTTGTTGAAGACATGAGAAGAACTGCGTTAATAATCCAGGGAGAAGCCGGAGCCGGCACACTCCTCCATCTCCTCGTCCTCATCTTCAATCTTGGTCTATGTATCTGTCTCACTCGTTCGTGAGAACCCTCACTGCACTGCACAATCCTCCAGAAGAAGAATAAAATTGACGTGCTCCACAGTCTCGCTCAACAGTCTGCAGTGAGCATCTGTTGAGGGAAGGTCTTCGAAAAAATTTCCTTCGCACCCGCAACCACACAACACATCACACCAGAACACCACAGGACGTTCCACGTTCAACGAGAGAGACAACGACAAATGGTCTAACTTGAGACTACACACACAAAAAACACAAGTTTTTTTGGTTAACTTCAGTAGTTCGGTCGGTTATATAATTTCTACTTCCACTTCCGCTGGGAAAAAAAATTAAATACAAAATAAACGGCCGGTCCCAAAAATCTAAAGAAAAGAAGGGCCCAACAACCAACTGTTATTCTTTTTCCAAGAGTTCGAGTTCGACTTCGACTTGGAATAAATTTCCTCGTGTTGCCCGTGTTTCAATCTTTCACATGCTGTAGGACCGTAAGTACATCTGAAAAGATACAGGAAAGATTATTTACTCAGTGAGCGCAATATTTATCAAGAAAATTCGTTGGTAATATTAAAACAATATCGACACAATAAAATTTTAATCGGGGTCACTTACTTCCTTGCTCCTGACTACTGACATTGTGAACTGTCAAAAATTAGTTCCAGTTTTGTGCCATCTTTAAAATTATTTGACATCGCCGTCGTCAATTTCAAAAATAATTGGACACTGAGTGACACATAAAACCTTCAATTTTTGTACGAAATTCAATTTGAACGCTGATTTAGAAATTTTCTCCTTTTTTTCTGTAAGTCCTGCCTGCTTCACAGTTTTCTTAAAAAGTTAAAGAATTATAAATACTCGCTCTGCTGTTCCTGTTGTTCAAACTGTGTTAAATACCGATAGTTCTACTTACTGTCCGAGTCCCACTGACTGATTGACTGGTGCATTGTTCCGCGTGTTGATTGAGATTGAGAGTGTCGAGGAGTAGTTCAAGAATGTCTTGAAGTCTTGATATAAAAATTTCTCACAATTCTCACGTCTCCGTCGTCTCTCTCTTATCAAAATCAAATAAATACATCATTATCATTACGAATGTTATTGTTTGGGTTGAAAAGAGGAAAGAAAAACTCCAACAACGTTCAGCCTAATAACAATAGTAAATTGGTTATAGATATATGCCAGATATAAAGTTCACACGTCAAAAACTAAAACAACCAAAAGTATTATTCTGATTAAACAGTATTGCACTATTTTTATTGGACGGCTGGACGTCATCATCAAAAAGGATTTCCAAGAACAATATAAGTCTCATAAATACTGAAGAACCTACATACCAGAGATTTCCCATTGATACTCATACAATCAGGCACCGGCACCAGGAAATAAGCTTCAACTTGAGTAATTTTTTGAAACTTTGAACTTTTTGAAAAAATACAGTAAGTAAGTAAAGAAAAAGAGTGAAACTGAAATAATAGCATTAACTAAACACCTATACTGCCCAGTCAACCTAAGTAACCTACAGAGTACGGCTGAACGGCTTAACCCAGAAGCCTAGATACTAAGTAAGTAGACATAACTTTAACGTTGGAAACATCTCCCTAAAGAAACTCAATTTCAAATATAACACCTTAAAAAAGTAGCCAGGTACCTACATACACATATAAAACATACAGAGACACGAAACGAAGGGGAAAGGAGCTTAAATCTTCAATTGTATCGTAGTAATAGTCATTCGTAATTTGTAATCGTAAGTCTCGTAGGAAAACTATCCAGAAACTACTACAGAAAAAAAAGAACACACAGGACCAACTAAACTAATGGCTAAGTTGTTGCAAGCCTAGGCTCCGCTTTCATTGTTTTTCTTCCCAGACTTGTTTCGGAATTCTATTTCAAATTCCAGCCTCCGTAAATTCCAAGAAAGAAAGGAGTAAGAAAAAAAATAAGGAGAGAAGCATCTACCACCTTGATTTCTCCAGTGTCCAGCACCAGCACCAACAGACTTGAGACCGACAACCGAACCGAAATCCAGAGGCTGTGATTCCCTGATCCTGATTCCCATCGACGTCCCAAAGTACAAATCGAAAATATATTTTATATAGTGTGGCACATTTGTTTAGAGGAGCAGTAGTGAGACAGTTGGTTTTGGTTTCGTTTGGTCTCCACTTTTGGCACTGAACCGAACAGGCACTTTCATCCTTTTCCTTTTGGCAGTTGGCACTGACTGTGTCTGCTTGCGGATCCCCGATTTCCAGTCCGATTTCAATTTCGATTGTTTTACTTTCTCTCGTCCCTTGGTCCTGGTCCGGGCCCGGGTCTCTTGATCCACACACTCGAGCACTAAATGGAATTCAATGGGATTGTAATTGTGTGAGTTCGGCTTCGGCTGAAGAAAGAATGTAAGTTCTTCTAAAGCAACATACAAAACTATCTAATCGTAAGTTGGAACAACAAACTACTTACAACACAGTAGCTACTTGAATGTTACACTTGTAGGTCCTTATTTGGTACTTCAACCTACATAGTAGTTAAAAAAAAACAAGAGCACATACTTTTAGAAGAAAACAAGATTGAGAAATACAGTACAAACTACAACTACAACTACAGGTCTACAACAGAAACAGAACAGAGACTTAAGACTTACAAAAAAATCACTAACAACAACAACAACAACAACAATTTACAATACTCACATTTTGTTGTCTTCTTTACACTCGAGTTGTTCAGTTTGAGTCTGACTAGTGACTAGTGAGTTGTGTTTAAAAAGTAATCGTATCATAGTTGAAGTTGGGAACGTCGACTGACTAGTGAATCGAAATATCTCCACCAGTACCAGTATCAGTCATTGCAATTCCGTGTTCAGTCATTGCAGTTGTTGTTACTCCAAAAACCCATTGAAACATTTGAAACATTCTCAACTATTTAACATTAAAGGACGTTTTCTGTTTTTTAGTCGTCAGTATCTTGTCTTCTTCTACAATTATTGGACACAATACGAACGAACATTAAAGGAACTATCAAACTTCTCCTACACACACACAGGAAAACCAAAACAAAGTACCTACTTACACCGAATTGAAAGCAAGCCCACACATTAGATCCATGGAATAAAAAACACTGACGCACTATATACGCATCTTCTAGTATACACATTCAACATTCTCAACTATAATAAGTTTCATAAAATTCCTCAGTTTTCGGGTTTTCCATTTCTTCAGTTTCTTGGATTTTCGTTCAAACTGCAAACTGTTAAAAGTATTACAAACTAAGGATTTCAGAGAAAATACAAATATTGAATATCACTAGTGACTAGAACAAAAAACATACTAACGGAAACTTGTTACATTCCTACAATACTTCAATTCAAATAACTACGCTACACATTTCTAAGAATTTTCTACGCTGACCAGAATACTGGCAACTGGCTGGTATATCAAACCAGCAACCAGAAAACCAGCAGACCAACAGAGCAGTGTGTTACTAATAGTTGATAGTTGATTTTCTTATCTATATAGTCAAGCCTAGTGCCCGTTTGCCATTTTCAGTTGTTGGTTATATACCCGTGTCCGTGCCCGTCCTGGTCCTCCCGTATTCGGAAAAAGGAAGAGAGAACATAACCGGTAACATTTGATACGTTGATAGTGGTTACACTTTCCCCGGTTACTGGTATACCAGTACCGGTACCGGCATCGGTTGTCTAGCTTGATCTCGATTCGTGTGTTTCAACCAGGACCAGAACCAGAACCAGAGCCAGCCCAGTTTTAGTTCTTCCAATACATGACGAATTCACTTTCGGTTTCGGATAGTTGTTGGTTGAATTGAAAGTTGAACATTTTGACTGTGTATATGTGGGTGTGTGTGTGTGTGACTGGGAAAATAAAAGTTTTTCGCGAAACTGAGCAAACCAAAACCGAATGCTGAATGCTGATGCGAAATACTTTATAAGGAGTAAGGAGTAAGAGATATTGATAAAAAGCAATATAAGGAGGTTTGTCGACTGTCGATCTCTAGATCTGCGGATCTCAACTCTGTTTTGTCCTATTTTCAGTTTTAAGAGAATTTTTCTCATTCTTCGCTCATAGTTCTTCTTGTGTTGTTGTTGTTGCTCCTGTTTCCTTTTGTTTTCCGTCCCGACGTTCTTACAAAGTTACAAATCTCTCTCGTCCTACCACTACCACCATTATTACAAACTCCAAAGCCGAGCTACCGGCCCCAGCACCAGCACCGGTACCGGACCCGGTCCCAGGTCCCGTCATTGACAATTGGGTGTGTGAGATAGTTTTCCTCGTTCTGGATCTGGAGGATAGGAGGTCTGCTGGAATCTCCAAGTTAAGTACCTACTAAGGCACCTTACATATATTATTATAGTGGTTTTGTAACTTGTAACTTCCAAGTTGTGTGTTGGTGGTTCCGTTCCGTTTCGTTTCTCCCAACGTTCGTTCCAACTGGACGGAAATCGACAAAGAGTGGATTGAAACAAGAAAACTCACCAAACGTAACACAATATAGTAGTTTACTATATTACTGAGTATAACTGCTACTACATATATAGCCCCAGTTCCTATCACTATTACAATCTGTGGAATCTTGGAAAAACAAAACTACAAACTAGATCGAGACAACACAAGAGAGAGAGAGAGAAGGAGATCTGCTAAAAGGAAACTATAGAATCTCTTCTGGAACAAAAACAAAACCACCAAGAAAATAATAGAAATAAAAGATTAAACGAAGAATTGAGAATAGTCGAAATTCTATCTCAACTTACACACAAATTAAATATAGAAAAGGAAGGAGAGACGAAGACAAGGAAACGAAACAAAAAAAACTACTTGTTTGCTTTTCGATATTGCATTGCATCGTATCGTATCGTCGTCCGGGCCCACAACATAGTTCTGCTGGAAAACGAAGTAGTTTTCATTTTAGCCAATTTTCTTTTCGTGGAACTATTGTGATGAAATCTGCCTGAAAACTTTAAACAGAAATAAGGACAGAGACCTGCCAATGCTAAAAAGGATAGAAGTTCGGCATCGGCATCGGCCTATGGGCACTGTGCTACAATCTAAAATATAACGGTTGACGGTCCTGTATTGGGCAACAGGGTAATTTTGGTAATATCGCAATACTGCTACAACAACTATTTATTACCCACCATTGTTTCGTAACTATACGTATATATACGCTCTTGTTAACTCTGACTGTAGACTGTGACCCAACAAATGGGAGCACTCTTTTTATTCTCAGTCTGACTGCGAGCCGAACAAAAACAAAAGATTCTCTCACAAAAGTAATTCTCCCGTGTAGTTGATATACACACAGAGACAGAGTTAAACAAGATTGAACAAAATTTCAACATACACTTTTATTCCTTCAACATTTTTAAAAGTTTCATTTAAAAAAAACGTACCTACCTTTTCACGACTACTCCAACTTCATACAACAAGCAAAAGAGCAAACAAAGAGCTAAATTTACAATTAAACAACCTTGGAATAAAAGTCTTACATATATGTTTTTTTATTTTTCACTCAGTCACAGTTGGAATTTCGAAACGACAGTTGAAATTTGACACTGAATCGGCATCGGCGTCGGAGTCGGAATCGGCATCGGCATTGTTGTATCGTATCACTCTAAAGAAAAAACAAGCAAATATAAATAAATGAAAATATTTCATTACGAGAGCACAAACAGCCGAAAATAGCCAAGAACGGAACCGAATTCGAAGTTCCAATTTGTATTTACACACCTCCCTACTAACTACTAAGGTATAGAATAATAAAAACTGTTGACATTCACTGTACTTACGAAATTCGCTATGTACTTTGTTCAAATTTTTCATTAGTTTGACTTCTACACTAAGCGCAGTTCAAGTTCCATTTCTCTATTTCGATAATTAAATATCTCCTATCTGTAGTACTCTTCTTCTTCTGTGAATTGATGTGACTAAAAGTACACACGTGTGTTGTGTTTGTGAAGCCATCATCAATCGTCAAGGAAGAAAAGGATTTCACTATATTCATCATCAGAGGAAATTTCCTTTGTTGTTGATTTCCTCTGTTTGCTTTGTTGATCGATTCCTGAATAAAAGATTTTTGTACGGAGTCATTCATATAGCTGAGTGGAAGGGCAACTAATTTTCTTTCAAAGTTTGAACTATATATTCGGGATACCTATATACTAGTATAGGGAACTGTACCCATTAAATATTTAAATACTGAAAGCGAATCACCAATTAATTGAATAGAAAAATTATTTAGAAAGAAAGTCAAGTCAAATTCCAACACCAGTGCCAGCGCTCACCTCAATTAAATTTTCACAGATCTATTGAAAATTCGAAAATGCGAAGAATGGAAGTAGCAGTTTTGATCCTTCTATTCGTCACGTTAGCCGGTAAGTTGATGTTGATAATGGACCTCCTAATAACAAGATAGATTAACCCAATAGATTAATGCTTTAATATTTCATTTCATATTGCATACCAAATTAGTACTAAGACTTACTTACAGGTATAGAGTATTGCATATAAAACAACAACGAAAGCACAGCCAGTAGTCTCATTGATTTAACTGGTACTGGTAATAATTGGTTATTTAATTGTGATAATACAAATGAATAGTATATAGTCTTAGTTGCATACATCATCCATTAGCATTATCATCAATCAGATCCGAAATATAATTAATTACTCCAATTAAAGTGCACCCACATAATATGCCAACACGTGCCAACACAACAATTCTTCATGTTGTTCATTACATCGAAGTCGAAGATCGATCTGATCCGGATCCAGATGCGGATCATAGCTCTGACTATATAGTGAGTTTCCCAACAAATCTCCCCTGCCGTGTGGTCCTAGCTGTGTTATTATTAGATTTCCTTTTAATTCATTAGCGCTAAATACTTCCGTAGTGGCATCGAATTCTTCAGGTACTACTTCAACGGAGAACGGATAGCGAGTCTGTCACTGTAAAGTCTGTCAAAGTCAGCTTGAACACTTTTAACAGTCACGCTATTTTGGTTGTATAAATATCACCCCATTCCTGCTGACTACTGACTACTACACTGTGTATCCTTTTCGTTGTCTTGGTGCTTTAGTCGGTTTACTATAGCATCGCACCGTGGGATCCAAAAACTCTGAGAGAAACAACATGCAGGATGACATTGCCATGGTTAACGGAAACGGTTGACGGTCCGGTGACGGTGACAATTAATTCCTTTTAAAAAATCAAAATAGATCTACATAAAAATAAAGGGAGTGCTTTTATACACACATTATACACTTGCTCTTTTGTTCCGTGAAGGAACTTGTACGTAGGTAAATTACAAAATTCGATAGTTTTCTCTCTACCAATTGATTCCGTTAGAATCTTAACGTCAAAATTGCTAAATGGTGATGACATGCGTAAAAATGTAAGCAAAAATTGAACATTGAAAACTGACTGACAAAGTCAGGATACTGCACAGGCTACCGGTACCGGTACCGGTGCCGGTGCCGGCGACCGGCATCGACATTGAAATCCAATCAAAATCGACACCCGCAGTATAGCATCCTTAACAACCAACACCACAGTATAGAACATCGAAATACGGGAATAAAATGCGTAAAATGAAAAGACACGTTAAGCTGCTGCAAAGAACTTAGAACTTACAACTGACTGACACTGATGACTGAGTACTAATACGCAGAGACGGACTCAAAAGAAAGCACAAGAATATCTTGAGGGAAGTATCAGAATGATCTATTTCGATTTTAAGATAAAACAAAATACACTTTCTACAATAGCAATACAGTAGCAGTTAAATATCACTAATCCTTTAGATGTAAATTGGACATTTTCTTTTCAAAAACTGTTATTAGAGCATTTTGCAGGTTTTAAAAACAAGGAAATGGAGCATTTTTTGCACTTTTCAAAAACACGTAAATAGAAAATTTTGCACATTTCTAAAACATGCAAATTGAGCATTTTGCACTTTTCAAAAACATGCAAATTGAGCATTTTGCACTTTTCCAAAACATGCAAATAGAACATTTTGCACCTTTTAAAAACATGCAAATTAAGCATTGTGCACTTTTGAAAAACATGTAAATAGAACATTTTACACTATTCAAAAACATGTAAATAGAATATTTTGCTCCTTTCAAAAACACTGAGATATTTGCAAAACATGGAAATAGAATATTTTGTCCTTTTCAAAAACATGCAAATTCCACACTTTTAAAAGGCTTGTAATTATTAATTAACCAAGCTACGCGTCCATCTCATTTGGCATAACATGTACGCGTAATTTACCATAAGTTAATTTTATCCCTAGCAGAAATTAAGAATGGCTTCTTTTGAGCCTTCACTGAAGGTATGTGCATGTGGTTGTTCAGTGAGTCGTTTTGTCGTTGTCGTTGTCGTTGACGTCTGCCGCGCTCAGTCACCGTTAACATTTCATGACATGACACGACAGTTTATGTGTTTATACCTTTTAACTTTCGAGAGTAGATTAGACGATGTTTTATACTTTCAACTTTTAACGTTTCAACGTTCAACACTAAAACTTGGAATTTGGAATTCAAAGAGTTGCATATGTTCCTGCTGATGAATGCTGGTACCGGTACCGGTACTGGTCTTACAGTATACTGAGCTGTCGTTGTCACTTTTGCCACTATAATGTCACTATCTTTTCTTGAGTTGGTTCTGGCTCTGGCTCTTGGCACTTGTCACTTGTATCAGTTTGTTCTTTCGAGAACCCTAAAGTAAGTCATGAGTAAGTTGTAAGTGTTGAAATGGAAGTTATTTCAATTTCCTTCAGTTTTTGATCGAGGGACTTTTGGTATTTTATAGAATTTACGTGGAGGACAAGTTGACACACGACTGCATCTTGATTTCTTCAATCCTTTTCACTCTCCACTTGTCCATCAGTCAGCCATACGTTGTATTTGTTTCATTCAAAGTTGACCGAGTAGAAAATTAGCACTTCACGAAAATCTAATTATTTTTCACTTTCAACACCATTTTCTTTTGGTTCGGAACTTGAAGTAATGACAAGAGCGTATTTATAAGAATTCGAATGATAGCAGTATTCCTTTTGGACATCTTGCAAACTTGACTATTTGCTAACCAGCAACCAGTGATTTGTACAGGATATTTGCAATAAGTACTTCTTTTATACACTCAAGATTGACAATAATACTAAGGGGTAGTTCGTAAATGATGCCACCAAAATTATCTCCCTTTTTTGACCCACCCACCTCCATGTCATCACTTTAGCATTGCGTAATCGGCTATCTATAACATGGCATGTCATCATACATGGCAAGACCCACTGGCAGTACCCACGACATCAATTATGGACGACCCCTTACCAAAACTAGATACTCATGACCACGACTACGAGTTCCATAATTTCCAAGTAATAATAAACAGCCTTAGCACTATAATTGGAAGATAAGGCAGTTAAACTGAATTTCTGGCATTACCTATAGTTTTAGTAATGTTTTGAATTTTAAAATAATTCAAAGAAATTTGAATTTCCCGCACAATTTAAAATGTCAAATCAAGAGACAAGTAAATGCGTAAGTAATATATTGTGTTTTAATTAAGAGTTTTTGAAAAGTAAAATATTCTATATGCATGCTTTTTGAAAAGTGTAAAACGTTCTATTTACGTGTTTTTGAAAGATGTAAAATACTCTATTTGAATGATTTTTGAAAAGTGTAAATGTTCTATTTACATGTTTTTGAAAAGTGTAAAATATTCTATTTACATGTTTTTGAAAAGTGTAAAATGTTCTATTTACATGTTTTTGGAAAGTGTAAAATGTTCTATTAATATGTTTTAAAAAAGTACAACTTATTCTGTTTTCATGTTTTTAAAAATTGAATAATTTTCTATTTAAATTATACATGTTCATAGGATCTTGATAATAATATTTTAATTCTTGTTTGCAGATAGTGCATTTTGTTTCGTTCAAAAAAATAGACATGGATCATTAGGATTCTTCACTCACGAACACGATATAATACACGTATATATGTATGTAGTATTGCAACTTTCTACAAGCTATGCACATTAATACAGATATTCTGTTGTCGCCTTGACACATGCTGGCTGCCAATTGTCAATGGCTACACTACAGCGATTAAGATGAGACTTTCAAAACTGTCAACTGCCAAAACTGCCAATTGGAATCCCAATATAATTTTTTAATTCATAATTGCATCTGCGCTGCTCAAGGCGGACGGTTGTTTCCGATTCCGACTTCGAAAATCAACATATTTCTGAGGATTATTTGCACATACGACGTATTTTATTGTTTAAAATGCAAATTGCAGTCGTGTTAAATACATTCAACCGATTCAACGCTTTCCTATGTGCAATTCCACAACGCACGCTTGCACACTACACAAGGATAATTGACAATATAAAATAATAATGGTAAAGAATCGCAATAATTGATGGCTAAAAGTTGAAAATTTAAATTTAGTATGATGTCCAATTCTAATAATTCTAACCACCATTGACCAGGGCTCAATGTTCTTCGTGCGTAAAAACTGAAGAGGCGCGTTGAATTTAATGGCAACTTAAATTGTACACATTACAAAGTACACAGGTAAAGGTACTTGGAAATAAATATGACAGACGTGATTCGAGAGTTGGGACAGTTTCAGAATTTCAGACATTTCCAATTCAGCTGTAATTATTGTAAAAAAAACTCTATCAAATATAATGTAACAGAATGTACCTACTATTTTTGTAGCTCACGCGTTGATTCTGAGATTATTAGAAACTACTTTGATTTGGTGTTATCTGTAGTATGTACATCTCACGTGTTTTACGACAATATTTTTCACTATATTGGGAGTGAAGTATCAAAATGGGCCATCTTCATTTTCAGCTAGAGGCAAATGTAAACAATTACAAGTTTCTTAAAAGTGGAAAATGGTTTATTTACATCGTTGTGAAAGGGGCAAAACGTTCTATTTATATGGTTTTGATAGGTGCAAAAAATTTCTTTATTTAAATGTTTTTAAAAAGCGTAAATTGTCCTATTTACATGTTTTTGAAAAGTACAAAATGTTGCATTTACATGTTTTTAAAAGTGTAAAATGCTATATTTACAACTTTTTTTAAAAGTGCAAAATATCCTATTTACGTATTTTTGAAAAGTGCGTAAATTTTTTTTGGCACGTTTTTTAAAAATACAGTAATGTTAAAATTAAAAATTTGTATTTGCGGAATGTTCTATCTGTATTTTTACGTCATATGCTTTTAGGACCATGAAGTTTTAATTGTTTGCAGATAGTCCGTTTTGTGTTTAGCTTATATAGATTGTATTTATGGAAATTGTCGAGTCTTCACAGACGATATATTTCAGTTGTTAATAGTGGTCAACCGGAACGGTCCATCGCAGCATCGCTATTGTTCATCATAGTCGTGACAGTATTTTTTTAATTGGAAGTATAATTAAATATTTGAAAGTACATTATTTCGGAAACTGATTTCTAAACTCCACATTTGGGTTTCCCCGGAATTTTCTTTCATATTTAAGATAATGATTTTCTGTGCCCACTTCTGACAACTGAATCTGAATCACAAACGGACACACAAAAAAACATCGTATGCTAATAATGTAGAGATACTGTATTGTCTCAAATCGTCTGTGAAGAACCAAAATGACCCATATACATGTGTAGCTAAAAATAATATACACTATCTACAAAAATATTGAAACATATCTTGAAAGCATTTAAATAGAATATTAAGTATACGCGTTTAAAAAATATGTAAATAGAACATTTTATACTTTTCAAAAATATGTAATTAGAACATTTCACACTTTTCAAAAATATTTAAATAGAACATTTCACACTTTTCAATAAAATGTAAATAGAACATTTCACACTATTCAATAACATGTAAATAGACCATAACATTAGAGCATTTTGCACCTTTTCAAAAACATGAAATTAGAACATTGTACACTTTTAAAAAATATGTAAATAGAACATTGTGCACTTTTCAAAAACATGTAGATATACCATTTTACGCTTTTCAAAAACATGTAGATATATCAATTTACTCACTTTCTAAAACATGAAAATAGAACATTTTGCACTTTTCAAAAACATGTAGATATACCATTTTACGCTTTTCAAAAACATGTAGATATAACAATTTACTTACTTTCTAAAACATGTAAATAGAACATTTTGCACTTTTTAAAAACTCCTAATTAACATTTTACTCATGTTTCTCATATTGTTTTTATGACATAGCTCATTTTGATTGTAGCTGAAATCGGATATGGGTCGTTTTGATTTTTCACAGACGATATACTAAATGTAGACAACCATCTGAACTTTTGAAACATACGGGTTTGTCGTTTGTGATTTTGGGAAGCGCCTGATCAGTTGTTGGGATTCCTATATTCCTGTACTGTATTTTATATCACCATTTGGGTTCGGGTTTCTTTCGAAGCCCCGCACGTTCCATATATGATGTCCTCCTTGACATCGCGGACCGGAAATCAGTGACAATCTGAGGACAACTATTTGTCCTATCAGCTGTCACACCTCCTCTCAAAAACAAATTTTGTTTTTTAGTCAAGTTTAACGAAACAACACACGAATGCGATCGTAGCTATATATAGGACGTATACTGAGTACACTCAACAATTTTATTTTAAATCTTTGGACAGCGTGCATAAATTACGTGGTACGACTTGGCGAGGTAGTGGCACAATCTGCCTATCCTTTTACATGGACGTACATACCAAAACAGTGATCATATTATGTTGAATTTATTACATTAAAAATTCTAAAATCAACTCCAATACTTAAAACACGTTAATAATGTACTCTATAAGGGAACGTCCACTATTGACGTCATCAAAAAATCCTCATTTTGAGGACCCTATAACCCCCCTGTCTTTAGATTAACCATTGTTAAAATGACCATATTTAACATGGGATGTCATCATAGTAACCAAATAAATCCTTTGACCCTACCGATGACGTCATTTGTGGGCGGCCCCTAATGTAATCACATTGGTTTTCCAATTTTTATATGTTATAAAATCTACACAAGGTTTTATTTCACCACTTGAATTAAAAAAAAAAGATCCATAGCCATTTGATATCTTCATTATTTGTTTTTATTGGGTATAGGGGATCGTCCATAAAGGACGTCACATGTAGGGCCAATAGGTCTACTACGGTATTGATTATACCCCTTTTTAAAGTTCTACTGGGAACAAAGGAGATCTGTACGAAAATATAATTAAAACAGGGGAGGCATAAATAATGGAAAATGTTAATTAATTTCCTACTCAACCAAAAAGAACTATGGATTTCGAAATAATATTATGGGCATTAATACGGAGAGACACATTTAGTCACTTAACAATCTGAAAATGACGTTGACGTTGACTCGTGTCCTGAAAACATAAACATGTCATGTGGGAGGCGAGAGACCCAGATTCTGAAATTTCCTTTCTATAAATAAAATATGACGTAAGTACCTTAGCTAAAAGTATTAAGCTGGTCCATAGGCTTTCCACAGTTTACACTTACCGTATTTGACCGAGTAAGCGGCGGGGTGTAAATAACCTCGAGGCGTAGTACACTGTTTAGAATTTCTGAATGATAATAGGATCACATTTTGGTCAAAATTATATCTAAAATGTCGTCTGTGAAGAATCAAAATGAACCATATTCATTTCCACCAAAGGTCGAAATGCACTATCTACAAACACATTAAAACAATCTTGAATCTTCAAACTAAGTAAATATAAGTAGAAAATTTCACAATTTTCAAAATTGTGTAAACAAAAGATTTTGATGGCCTTTCGAAAACATGATGTTACAACATTTTGCACCTTTCAAAAGATTTAGATAAAAGATTTTGCACTTTTGAAAAAACTTGTGGATAGAAAATTTTTCATTTTTTTAAAACATTTAAATGAGGGGTTTTTGCACTTTTTAAAAACATGTAAATAGAACATTTTGCACATTTCAAAAACCTGCAAATGAAATATTTTGCACCTTTTAAAAATAAATGAATAACACATTTTGAACTTTTTAAAAAACTTGCAAATGTAACATTTTGCACCTTTAAAAAACCACGTAAATACAGATACAGAACATTTTACACTATTCAAAAAAAAACTTGCATGCAAAATATTCCACGCTTTTTAAAAAATAAGCAAATAAAAAAGTTTGCACTTTATGAAACTCGTACTATCTTAACGTATTGCTTTTTCGACATAGCTCATTTTGGTTCTAGCTTAAATTACAATAAAGCTCATTTTGATTCTTCACTCACGGTACACATATCATTTTGTCAAAAATATTTAAAATCCAAACAACACAAAAACTGTCTAGTATTGTGAATCATAATTTACTGTCAACTAGTTTCATTTTTCACAGTAAACTTTATAACAATAAATAATGGCAATGGCTGTCACACCAAAAATTCAATTCTGCGGCGCTTATTCTGTCAATTACGGTACTTATTTTTACCATCATGTTGAAGGCGCGTACAGAAATTGTGTTGGTAGGTGAGTAGGTAGATTTGGGATTTAACTTGAGGCTTACCTATGAACACACTACTAGTAGCAGTAGTAGTAGGACCATAATATATTACCTTCCTTTTTCACAGATATTTTTTTTATCTGCATATAATTAAACTCTCTCCCACATGTTTCATTTTCAATTTCACTTTTTAATATACTACCGTCTATATGTACTCTGGCACTTTGAAACCCTCGTCGTCCTTCTCGCATATTATGTTCCAGTTATTTTCCAGGATTTTTTTTTCTTCTGAGAGCTCCAGAAAAAAAAATCGTGGAGCGGATGTTTCATTTTGTCGGTGGATCTCCTGCTGCTACTTCACATTTTTTATACAAAATATTATTAATATCTCTATAGATACACTTTGCAGTCTGCCACGCTCGCCTACCTACCTACGACATACGCAGGGCCGGATAATGCAGCCAGCGCATTGGTAAGGCCCCCCCCCTGCTGCTTGAATTTTCAAAAAGCATGTAAATGGAACATTTTGCAGTTTTTAAAAATATTTAAAAAGAATATTTTGACTTTTCAAAAACATGGAATTAGAACATTTTGCATGTTTCAAATACATGGAATTAGAACATTTTGCACCTATTCAAACACATGGAATCAGAACATTTTGCACCTATTCAAACACATGGAATTAGAACATTTTGCACCTTTTCAAACACATGGAATTAGAACATTTTGCACCTATTCAAACACATGGAATTAGAACATTTTGCACCTATTCAAACACATGGAATTAGAACATTTTGCACCTATTCAAATACATGGAATTAGAACATTTTGCACCTATTCAAACACATGGAATTAGAACATTTTGCACCTATTCAAACACATGGAATTAGAACATTATGCACCTTTTCAAATACATGGAATTAGAACATTTTGCAACTTTTCAAATACATGGAATTAGAACATTTTGCACCTATTTAAACACATGGAATTAGAACATTTTGCACCTATTCAAACACATGGAATTAGAACATTTTGCACCTATTCAAACACATGGAATTAGAACATTTTGCAATTTTCAAAAACATGGAATTAGAACATTTTGCACCTATTCAAACACATGGAATTAGAACATTTTACACTTTTCAAAAACATGGAATTAGAACATTTTGCACCTATTCAAACACATGGAATTAGAACATTTTGCACTTTTCAAAAACATGGAATTAGAACATTATGCACCTTTTCAAACACATGGAATTAGAACATTATGCACCTTTTCAAACACATGGAATTAGAACATTATGCACCTATTCAAACACATGGAATTAGAACATTATGCACCTTTTCAAAACATGTAAAAAGAATATTTTCGTACATTTTCAAAACATGAAATTAAAACATGTTCCACTTTTCTTAAAAATTGTAAATAGAAGATTTTGCACTTTTCTGCATCAAGTAAAAAGAACATTTTACATTACTAAAGAAAACCATCAATAAAATCAAAATGGTGGATTTTGTATGGAAACTAATTGCTGCCTAAAACTAAAACCAATTTTATCGTCCGGCCCTGTCTGTTCCTACGCATGCAGCAGCCTCAAGAAATTTCAATCTACATGGCATATAGGAAAGGTGGTGGCTGTTGGCTGGCGACTGGCGGCTGCTGCCGGCTGGTTTGGTTTTCGGTTTCGGTTTTCCGTGTATAGTTTTCGGCTTGGCGGGTTCGGTTTTGGTCTTACGGTTAGTTGTAAAGTACAGATATAGGAAGAAGTGATGGGAGTGTAGCGGAAGCACTCATGTATTTTTTATAGGGAAGTTGAGATACACAATTTAAAAATGTTTGTGTGGAGGTATATCCACCGTCAGAGTAGTGACATGGCAATGCTATATGGTCCATTAAGGGGAGAGTATGTATGTACCTACGTGACATTTATAAGGTGCAGAAACCGAAAACCGAAAACCGAAGAAGCCGTAAAGTTCAGAGTAAAGTATACCTGGGATTATATGGGATGCATGTTGTCTTGGATTTTCTGTATCCGTGTGTAAGAGAGGAAAGATATTATGCCTCGGAGTAATAATAAAGTTGAGCCTAGAAGAGAGCGCAGGTAAAAATGTGAGGGAAATGTGTTGGAGTGATAGTGAGACTTTTATTTTGGTATTAAGTATGCCGTAAACATGTAGTGCAGATCTGGATCTGGAGATGTAATATATTTGGAGGATTGAAGCGATTAAACAAGCTACATAATGTGTTCTTTCTTGATATTTAAATGCGTATTATGCAAGTGCCCTCTCCCCTCTGATTGTGGAAATTAAATTATAAACTTATAGTACGTTGTTTGCAGTGATTTTCTAATAAAAATGTACATACTGTACTTTGCGTCTTTAAAGATAATTATTGTAATTTTAGCATATTTTTCACCTTGCAAAACGTTTTTGAAGTAGCCTATTTTGCATTTTTTAAAGATGTAAATAGCGTATTTTGCAGCTTAAAAAAGTTGTAAAAAGCATATTTTGGGTTTTTAAAAAGACGTAAATAGCGTATTTTGCGTCTTCCAAAAGTTGTAAGTAGCGTATTTTGCAACTTAAAGAACGTGTAAATAACGTGTTTTTGCGTTTTTTAAAAGTGATAAATATCGTATTTTGCATTTTAAAAAATATGTAAATAGCGTATTTGTCGTCTTCAAAAAGTTGTAAATGGCGTATTTTGCAGCTTAAAAAAGTTGTAGATAACGTCTTATGCGTGTTTTAAAAGTGATAAATATCGTTTTTTGCATTTTAAAAAGTTGTAAATAGCGTATTTTGCGCCTTCAAAAAGTTGTAAGTAGCGTATTTCGCAGCTTAAAGAATGTGTAGATAACGTGTTTTGTGTTTTTTAAAAGTGATGAATATTGTATTTTGCACACTCAAAGAGTTGTAAATAGACCATTTTGCAGCTTGACAAAGTTGTAAATAACGTGTTATGCATTTTAAAAAAGTTATGAATATTCTATTTTTGTATTTTCAAAAACTTGCATACAGAGTTTATTTGTATAATGTTGCACAAAAGTTTCAAATACCTAAAATTTCGGCATCATTGTGGACAGCATGGATGCTTCTTTCCAAAAATATGTAATAGTATTTCTTTTAAAAGCCTATAGCAATAAGTATAGAACGGTATACACTTATAGGTCCTTCGCATAATGCACTTAAGATTAGATTTAGGCTTTGGCTGGTATTACGTAACATATATAACTCTTGTACCTGGTCGCACTGGGTCCCGAGTCGTAGCGTTCTTCTGACTAACAGCCTCTGTTCCTACTTGGGCCTATGGGGTCTTATAAGTCTCCCAAAATTTATCTCCGTATGTCACCGGCAAAATACAAAATGAATTTTTTAGTTTTTTTAAAAACATATAGCTATATAGCACATAGTTTGTACACAGAAGCTATAACTAGGGAGCGTGCATAAATAACGTGGTACAAAAATCGGAAATTTTGAGCCTCTACCCCGCACCTATTTTTTTGGTATGTACGTCCATGTAAAAGGATATGCATATTGTACCCCCACACCCCCAAGACGTAGCAAGTAATTTATGCACGCTCCCCTATGCACTGTTGTGCTATATATGCTACTGCAATATGCATGTAGTTTAAATGTGACTCGTCCTGCGATCGGATCTCCGTTGCCGGTCCCGTCGTCGTCGTGGAAGGGAAATGCATAAAAGATAAAGAGTGTCAAATTGTCAAGAGGAAAACAAAATACGGGTGTACTCACACATGTACGCGGGGCTCGGGGAGCAGATCGAGGCTACACTAAATAGAATATGAGGAACATATATGGTAAAAGGGGACGTATGTAGGTACGTGGCCGGGTCGTTGGCTGGAAGTACGTAAAGTGTAAAGGTAAGCTGATGAGAAGTTTAGACTTTACGCCTTCGTGATTATCTTCCTTTTCTCGAGTCTGGAGCAACACAGATTTCCTTTTCCTACTCAACTATTTATTTCCACATGGACGACTTTATTCATTCCTAAGACGCAGGCTGCACTACACACATTTTACACAGTCGCTCACTCCACTTAATACTCCAGCAGTTCTACTCCTACTGCGTATACTGCAGTATCAAACTGTGCACAGCTATACCAAGCTTTTTCTATGTATCGTGAGTGAAGAGTCAAAATGTCCCATACACAGTTTATGATAGGTTTAATTAAAAGGAAATGTGGCGAAAAATTTACTGACATATACAGTAAAGCGTAAAGTGGAAGTTAAGAAATTTAAAAATTGCAAAAAATTTGTGTGTGCATAAATTACGCTATACAACTTGAGGGGTAGTGGTTCAATCTGCCTATCCTTTGACATGGACGTATATACCAAAAATAGAGAATGGGGGCTCAAAATTTCCAATTTTTGTAGCACGTAATTTATGCACGCTTCTATAGGATTTAAATCTGCAAAATGTTCCATTTACATGTTTTTAAAAAGTGCAAAATGTTCCATTTACATGTTTTTAAAAAGTGCAAAATGTTCCATTTACATGTTTTTAAAAAGTGCAAAATGTTCCATTTACATGCTTCTAAAAAGTGCAAAATATTCCATTTACATGTTTTTAAAAAGTGCAAAATGTTCCATTTACATGTTTTTAAAAAGTGCAAAATGTTCCATTTACATGTTTTTAAAAAGTGCAAAATGTTCCATTTACATGTTTTTAAAAAGTGCAAAATGTTCCATTTACATGCTTCTAAAAAGTGCAAAATATTCCATTTACATGTTTTTAAAAAGTGCAAAATGTTCCATTTACATGTTTTTTAAAAGTGCAAAATGTTCCATTTACATGTTTTTTAAAAGTGCAAAATGTTCCATTTACATGTTTTTTAAAAGTGCAAAATGTTCCATTTACATGTTTTTTAAAAGTGTAAAATGTTCCATTTACAAGGTTGTAGAAGTCGCAGAATATTTTGTTGACATGTTTTTGTGCTTAAAATATTTAAAGGTTTTTTGCTGAAAAAAGCGCCGTGTCTGATTTTGGTTCTTCGCTCTCAAAATGTGTACGTTGGATAAGCATTAGCATCCTTTAATCCTTTCCAGTTTCCGTTTTGCACCTTCAACGAAAATAAGGAAAAGGATACGAGTCTCCTGTGTTATGTACACTTAGTCAAGTTGGTATAATTATACTGTGCATAAATATAGAAATTCACATACACCCATGGCTATACCTATAAGCGTACCTCTCTGCTGGTGCACCTATGCACACGTGGAATACATACTCAGTTAAGTGTGAGTAGCGAAGCATGTGCATTATTATGTCTCCGTAGCCGTTGCCGTTGCCGTAGCTGTTCCAACCGTCGACTGACTTCGTGCAGTGTAGGTAGCTGAACCATTACCTATTTTTTATTTTATTTTCAAGAGTGCATTGAATTGGAATTTTTTTGAATTTGAAAGGTTTCACTTTTTTTTTCTTTTTTTTTATTTACCTTCACACACGTAATAATACGGTGGTACCTATAGGTACATTAAATCGGTATATCCCTTTTCCTACGTTACATTCGTGGGCCAACTCCGACCCGATCCGATACCGATACCGATCCGGGATCAGTACCCGTCTTTCGCCCTCCTTTTGGAAATCGATATCAACATCTAAATTCAACCGAAATCTCAAATTCATTCTATTTAAACCTATGCCTATATGTATGCTAAGACCCACGTCAATTTTGGGGAATGTTTGTGAAGCAAAGTGCAAGAAAGATTCGGAAGATACTTAAATACCAAAAGTTTATTTTTTGTCCCCTGTGTGTACTGTATGTACATACAGGCAAATAAACACCTTCAGGTTTCACTATTTCACATTAAATGAAAAGTCGTTTGCCAAAACGAGTCAAGTACATTAAACGATTTTTGGCAAAATGAGATAAGTCCACTCGTTTTGGCGAAAAACTCTTCATAGCTACATTCATAGGGATAAGAAAGACATACACTTGAGTTCCAAGTACATTTCAAAGTTGAAGTGAAACCCGGTTTCGGTTATTCGGTTTCGGCTTCGGTATCGGTTACGGATTCAGTTTCTATACCGGTACCGGTACCGGTACCGGTCTGGTCTGGTCTGAAAGTGACATGTGGATATGTGGATATGTCACAATTTTTGGAATGGTTTGGTTTACGGTTGTACAGCCTAAGCAGTAAACATTGAATACTAAACCCGTCCCGTAAACCGTAACCGGAGCAGTAACCGTAACCGTAACCGTCAACAGACAGACAGACGAGATACACATACACTTGAGATTTAAATTTGAGGCTTTCTCCCGCCTACGCTACGTATCCTAAAAAAGTAGGTAGGTACTTCAACGTTGAGATTTGAGATATTGATGTTTTTCTTAAGCTGACTGAGTGAGACTCAATTGGTCTTCAAAATCTGGAACAGGAATTCTTTGGATTCGGAAAGTCTTCAAAAATATTTTTGGAAATAAAAACCGTTGCCGTCTGGGCCGGATAATGCGGCCAGCGCAGGGAGCCCCCGCTGCCTGAATTTCCTCAATACATGTAAATGGACAATTTTGCATTTTTTAAAAATATGTAAATAGAATATTTTGAATTTTCAAAAACATGCAAATAAATTTTTTTTGTACATTTCCAAAACATGGAAATAAAACATTTTTCACTTTTCTCAAAACATGTAAATAGAACATTGAGCTCTTTTCAGAATCAAGTAAATCGAACATTTTGCACTTTTCTAAAACATGTAAATACAACATTTTGCTTTACCAAAGAAAACCATCAATAAAATCAAAATGTTTGTTTTTTGTATATGGAAACAAATTGCTGCCTAAAAAAAATTCCTTCGTCCGGCCCTGGTTGCCGTAGTTGGGGCGTGGGGGTCGTTCTTGTTCTTGTTGTCGTCCTCGTTACATTACCGCACTTGAGTTAACATTTTTTTTTTATTTTTCAAATTTATTTTAGGAGGGAATATTCAAAATTTCATATTTTTGTTCATTCTTTGCCTCGGCCTCAAGTATGCAGAATGTAGAGAATTCTCTTGGGCGAATAAAAATTGAAGAATTTTGTATGAAATAAAATTAAATGGCCGATGCAGTTCCCAGTATAGTAGTGTCTAGTGTCTGGCTCAGGTCTTGCTTGCTATGCTAAACTTGAGCATATAATAAGTATGAAATAACTTACTGCACGTACCTTGAGCTTAATTTTGAAATTTTAAAAAATTTATGAACACAATATGCAATAGTGATTGAGTCAGGTATTTATTTGAATGTGGAGGATTTTATTAGGATTTTTGGTTGAGTGCGTACGGTAAAATAAAATATGTAGATGGTATAGGAGATACGTGTAATAAACTGCTTGGCTAAACTTGGCTTGAACCTTGAACCTTCTGCCCTTTCTGCTATGGACTATGGAATGGAAAGTTCCTACACAAGAAAGTTCTTACGCAACCACTGAAGCTTGTAAAGTCCGGTCGTCCTGGTCCGAGAGTGGACAGAGCGTAGAATTTTGTAAATTTAACATTCGAATTAAATGCGGGCAGAAGGCAGAAAGCAGAAGGTACTTTTGCTTCACTATAGCTATAACAATCAGAATATGAGAAGTATTAACTCGTCAGTAAAGACGCAAAATAGTCCAACTTCCAATTTTTATTTAGAAACAAAATGCACCATCTGATTTTAGAGATATGTTAATGTCTTGATACATAATGATTGTCAATACAACATTTTGCACTGCTTGAAAACATGTATAGAATATTTTGCACTTTTTGAAAACATGTAAATGGAACATTTTGCACTTAAAAAAAACATGGAAATTGAACATTTTGCGCTTTTTGAAAAACATGAAAATTGACAAATTAAACATTTTGGACTTTTCAAAAACGTGGTCATAAAATATTTTGCACTTTTTAAAAGAAGTGAAAAAGACATTTTGCCATTTTAAAAACTAGTAAACAAAACAATTTAAACTTTAAAAACATGCAAATAAAACATTTTGCACTTCAAAAGAAGTAAATAAAACATTTTGCAATTTTCAAAACTAGTAAACAGAACAATTTACACTCCAAAAAGATGCAAATGGACTTTTTTGGGAATTTCAGAGAACATGAAAATAATTTTTTTTTGACTTTTCAAAGATCATGAAAATGAAAAATTTTGCACTTTTCAAAAACAATTTTCCCGCCACTTATAAAAATCTCATATCTAACATTTTGCCGAATCTGTCTACCTCATTTAGCTTTATTTTGACATAGCTCATTTTGATCCTACTTTAAATTTAAATATGAAATAGGTCGTTTTGATTCTTCACTCGCGACAAGGTTAAACTTGTGGCTCACTTCTAATACTAATAATGTTATTGTTATCTTTTTTCCTTGATCTTGACAATGTTGAGTCGTTCCCGTTGAGTTGAGTCGAGTTGAGTTGAGTGGTGGTTCGTAGTGCGGCACGCGTACAGGACGCGTAGTGAACTGTAGACTGGAGGATGTGGGACCGGTTAAGGGGCACGCATGGCCATACATACGTGCATTCAAGTACACTGAATTTACCAAATTGGGGAGCCAGCTGGAAGACGCACTTCTCGTTCTGCTGGTTTTGGTTTTGGTTTTGGAAGAGGCTTTTATTTCTTATTTTTTCTTGGATCCTTATCTCCTCTCAACGTCCAAGTCCAAAGAAGTCTTCAGTTTTGAGTTTCTGTATTTCTTATGCGTCTTACGCTACGCACTCATGAACTGGAACTGCCTCACCAACCACATGTTTCTGTTTTTAGCCTTTGAATTTTCATCAAAACCTTTCCATGTAATTTCTCCTACAAGAATCAAATTGACTCCTATACTGGAAACTATATAGGAAACTGCTGAAACCTATGGAACTATGGCCTTGGGGGTTGTCCATAAAGGATGTCACGATAGTGGTCAATAGGTCTACTTGGATATTGACGACATCCCATGTTCAGTGCCGGACAAAGGAATTACTTCTAGGCAGGCAGCAATTTGTTTCCATACAAAAACCACCATTTTGATTTTATTGATTTGGTTTTATTTTGGTAGAGCAAAATGTTGTATTTACATATTTCAGAAAAGTGCAAAATGTTCTTTTTACTTGATTTAGAAAAGTGCAAAATATTCTATTTACATGTTTTGAGAAAAGTGGAAAATGTTTTATTTCCGTGTTTTTGAAATGTACAAAAATTTTTATTTTTCATGTTTTTAAAAAGTCAAAATATTATTTTTACATATTTTTTTAAAGTTATTCCATTTACATATTTTTGAAAACTGCAAAATGTTTTATTTCCATGTTTTTAAAATTTTAAGCATCGGGGGCAGTCTGCGCTGGCCGCATTGGCATTATCCGGCACTAACTATGTTAAAGATAATCATTTACGCAATGGTTATATAAGTTGTTCACAGGAGGGGTCACAGGGTCCTAGAAATGTGAATATTTTGATCAAGTCATGTATGGACGATCCCCTGTGCATTTAGTGTAGAGTGTGGGTGTAGCATGTGTGGATTATTATTATTATTTTCCAGCTATCCAGTTGAAATTTCCAAAATTCCCTGTTGCTTTCTTCATAACTTTGACAAATTGTACAGAGAAAAATAATCTAACCGCAATCGTAAGGGATAGTCTACAAATGGCGTCATCCAAATTATTATTCTTTTACAACTCACCCAACCCTCCATGCCATCACTTTCCTGTTGCGTAAAAGACTATCTTTATTAACATGAAATATTACGCAATGTTGAAGTGATGATGCGGAGGTTGGTTTAGAGGGTTTTAAATAAATTCGTAATAATTTGGGTTACATCATTTATGGAGCACCCTCAATTGTGTCCTGTAAGCTTTAACATATATATTTTTCTGCGAAGACGTAAAATGGGTTATATTCAATTTTTAGCTAAAAACAAAGTGTAAGATTTACAACCAAATTAAAGTTTTACGTTTATGTAAGTATGTAAACAGAATCTTTTACACTTTTTAAAAACGATGTCAATCAAAAATTTTGCACTTTGAAAAACAATGTTAATAAAACATTTTGCACTTTCAAACAAGATGTAAATTAAACATTTTTCACTTTTTAAAAACTTGTAAATCGAGCATTTTACACTTTTCTTAAATACCTATATAGAACATTATGCATTTTTCAAACGTGAAAATAGAACATTTCGAACTTCTGAAAAATCGTGTAAGCGAAATATTATATGCATTTTGAAAAACGTGTACAAAATATTTTTTTTACATTAAAAAAAAACATTAAAATGCCAAATGAACTTTTCAAAATTATGTAAATAAAACAATTTTGCACTTTAAAAAAACATGTCAGTAGAGTACTCCCGTATTTTAACCATTCACAAACAACAGTTGGCACTGTTGGCAGTGCAAATATCTGATATATTATATTCCAACCATTATTAAAAAAGCTTGTAAAAAGTATTCTCCCAACTTACTTAAGACCTTGTACTAAACGACTAAATTTGTCAACATAAAATGCACTCACATCACAAACATGTATACTACGTAACAAACACAAAACTCTGTCAACTTTCTGACACACACTAAACAAATGATGATGGTTCAAATTTAAAAAAAAACAAAATACATAAAAAAAAAGAAAGAAAAATCTGACACAGTCCCATACACAACACAGTTCCATAAAGCATTGATAATAATGTGTAGTTTCACTTCCCATTTTTCCAGTTTTCCAGTTTTCCACCGTAATTCCCAGTCATTTCTTCCAGCCGGCTGCATTTGTTTTGTTTCGAGTTTTCCAGAACAACACAGCAATTCAACTTGACAGTGCAACTGTCCCTCCTTTTAGTGACGTAGTTACACTGGAACATAACCTGTCTATATATTTCTATGTACCTACCTACCTACTTTATCATGTTGTAATGTTCTTTTGGGGTCGTCCATAAATTAAGTCTTTGGTATAGGGTCCCAAATATTGGTGGCTTTCCATCAGGGCCAAATAATGCGGCCAGCGCTGGCAGCCCCCGCTGCTTGAATTTTCTCAAAACATTGTAAATGGAACATTTTGCATTTTTCAAAAATGTGTAATAAGAATATTTTGACTTTTCTAAAAGTTGCAAATTAAATTTTTTGTACATTTCAAAAACATGTAAATAGAACATTTTCCAATTTTCTCCAAACATGTATTTAGAACATTTTGGCACTTTTCAGAATCAAGTAAATCGAACATTTTGCACTTTTCTAAAACATGTAAATACAACATTGAGCACTTTTGTAAATCAAGTAAATCGAACATTTTGCACTTTTTTAAAACATGCAAATACAACATTTTGCTTCACCAAAGAAAACCACTAATAAAATCAAAATGGTGGTTTTTGTATGGAAACAAATTCTTGCTTAAAACCAATTTTTTCGTCCCATGTTAAACACAAAGCCATTAACGCAATGGTTAAGCTCATGACATGAGGGTCCGAGGGTCCTGTAAAAATGGGTAAATTTTGATAACGTCATTTATGAACGACCCCTTAAAATTTTCTCGCTCCTCCTGTTCTCTCCAGTTCTACATTTTATACAATGTAATGCAGTGCCCCTAAAATAACTTTTAACAAGCCAACAACAACAACAACAACAACAACAACTACAACGACAAAAAAATGAAAAATGCAAAACTTAATAAAAAGTTGAAGAATTTTACAAGTAAACAAAATATGGACATAACGTTAACGTAGAGAAACATAAGAATATTAAATTTCACTACTGCGAACGAAGGAAAAGTGGGGAAAGTTTCAAAATAAAAATAAAAAAAAAAAAGTAAAAAAAAAAGTAGAGCAGCAGTATGACTGACTTTCTTTTCTTGTGTCTGTTTGAGTTTCTTTTGTGGGGAACAAGAGGTTTTTTGTCTCCTGGTCTGGGTCTATTATGGATTTCCCCGTTAAAATAAATGGCAGGGACCAGAGGGAATTTCGTATCTTGGTTTATTGTGTTTTACAAGAGGGACAGTTCATAAATGATGTCACGCAATAAGTTATCACTTTTTTTAGGGCCCACCCACACCTCATCGAACTTTAAAATTAGGTAGGGTATCTTTTTAGCATGTGAAATGTCTTCAGTGTGCAAGTAGACCCACCCACCTTAACAGTGTCATCACTTATGGACGATCCCTACAAAGAATTTGTGAAGAGTTGCTTCCTATGCACACAATATAATTATACATAATGTATTATAAAGTCAATGGTCTTTTATCACCCGGGTTCATTCCAAGCAAATCTAAAGGTTCTTTTGGCACAATTATAATTATATGGGGGATATTATACCGTAAATCTCCTAATAGTCAACCCGCCGCGCCGCCTCATCTTTGGATCGTCCAACGGTAACGGTCCAACGTAGGATTAACTGCGTTTATACCATAGCTATTTTACTTGAGTTTTATTCGCCCGCTTACTATTATTGAGACCCGCGTACTAATAACAGATTTACGGTATAGATTTATAGATTAAATTTTAGTTGCTATGTATAATAATGTGTTTTTTGCATAGGAACAATAAGGCATAAGGTTGTCTCCCACATTAGGACGATATTCGACTCATCGTCTATGTTAATACGAGAGCATGCATATATTTTTGTACCAAGTAACTTATGCACGCATCCTAATTGACTGAAAACAAGAATGTAGTGTTTTGAAAGTGCAAAATTGTTTGTTTAATTCCGTTTGAATGTGAACAATAGGATATTTAAACGTAAAAAAAAATTCGAAATGCGCTATCTACACGCTTTAAAAAGTCTAAAATAGACTATTTTGACGTTTTTAAAAGTGCAGAATAATCTATTTAAATGTTTTTGAAAATGCAAAATTGATTTCATATTTCAATATCTTTGTAAAATATTTAATGGAATAAATTAAAGTAATTTAAAAAATATAAATTATTTAGACGTTTTTCAAAGGGCAAAACGTCGTATTTAATGCAAACAGTTTTTAAATGTACAACATAAACTATTTAGGAATTATTAAAGGTGGAAAATAGGACACTGGGTAATTTTTAAGATTGCAAATTAGGCTAATAGGAAATTTTTAAAACTGGAAAATAAGCTGTTTAAAATGGTTTAAAGAATTCACAATACGCTATTCAAACGTTTTAAAAAGTAAAATAGACTAAACAGTGCAAAATAGGCTATTTAAATTTAAAACAAAAATCAAAAATATTAGGCTACTAAGACTTTTTAAAAAGTGCAAAATAGGCTATTTAGACATTTTCAGAAGTGCAAAATAGGCTATTAAGACATTTTTAAAAGTGCAAAATAGGCTATTTAAATTTAAAACAAAAATCAAAAATAGGCTATTTAGACTTTTTAAAAAGTGCAAAATAGGCTATTTAGACATTTTCAGAAGTGCAAAATAGGCTATTAGGACATTTTTAAAAGTGCAAAATAGGCTATTTAGACATTTTCAGAAGTGAAAAATAGGCTATTAAGACATTTTAAAAAATGCAAAATAGGCTATTTAGACATTTTTGAAACTGCAATATAGGCTATTTAGACATTTTTGAAAGTGCAAAATAAGTTATTTAGACTTTTTAAAAACTGCAAAAAATCCTATTTAATAGTTTTTTGCAAAATCTAGTATTGACACTTTCTTAGAGCTGCACAAAACGGTGTTTTTAAACACTAATACGTACACATTTTCGAAACCACAAAACTTCATAAAATTAAACCCACTTCCCACACATCTATAAATGGGCAATCATGGATGAAATAACTACCCTAATTTTGAACGCTGTCATCTGTGAGAAGGAATCTTACAGGTCCGTAGACAGTAGAAGTGGCGTGGCCCATATTACGTAGATAGTTGCGCATACTACATACTGCACTCAGTATAGGGTACAATGTGGTAAATGACTTTTGTGGGAGAATGTGATGCATGAATGGTAATTGGGAACGTAATCGTTGTAATTAATCCGAAGCTTCTCTCTGCTCCGTGTCTTTTTGTCTATTTTCATCCTCGTCCTCAGCTCTCGTCATTCCCACTTTCCACTGCGTCACAACGACACTGGAGCAACCATTGTTTTTTTTCCCTACTCTTTTACCAGCCTACATACTACATTGAACACTGCAAAAAAATGTGCCTTGCGGACTTGGAACGTACAACAAATCGTCTGTGAAGAACCAAAAAGACCCAGTTCCATTTCTAGACAAAGGCAATATCCACTATCCACAAATATTATGAAATATATTTTGAAATACATGCATATAAAATATTTTGCAACTTTTCAAAAACATGTGAATAGAGAAATTTACAATTTTCACAATCTTGTAAACAGAACATTTTACAATTTTCAAAAACATGGAATTAATACATTTTGCACCTTTTCAAAAACAAGGAATTAGAACATTTTACACCTTTTAAAAACATGGAATTAAAACATTTTGCACCTTTTCAAAAACAAGGAATTAGAACATTTTGCAGCTTTTCAAAAACACGGAATTAGAACATTTTACACTTTTCAAAAACATGTAACTAGAACATTTTACACTTTTCAAAAACTTGTAAATAAAAAGATTTGCACTTTTCAAAAACGTGAAGATAGAACATTTATCGCTTTTTAAAATCTCCTAAATTAACATTTCATGCATCGTCCTCATTTTGTGTTTTTTCTGAAATAGCTCATTTTGATTGTATCTTAAATTGGATATGGGTCATTTTGACTCTTCACAGAAGAAATGCGTGTAGTATATTATATTCTTTTAAGCTCCCTGTATTCTGTAATGTGTGGTGTTTAGTGTTTGTGTGTGGCGAATGGAAATGTTTGTTTTTTGGGTTTAACTTTAGACGCTCTCAACTCCTTTTATTGCTTGTTTTTTTATTTTGGGGATGATTTTGTGGTCTCTAATTTCACGTTCTACGACTTCGGCTACGACTATGACAACGACAATGATTGCTACGACGCGATGTCAAGAGCGTGATTGTCATTATGTGTCATCACAGCATCCAATCCCATAGTCTATTATGTAATTAGTACATTTAGGAACATAATTTCCGGTTCCGTTTTACCAACCTGACACAAAGATATTTGCACTTTCCACAGCAGAGTTCATGCAAATACTGTGCAGAATTTGAACTGTTTGCATTTGAAATGCAAAAGGGAGTATCTTTAATTTAAATCCTGAGCAATTACCTCTTGGGTGTAAACTGTAAATAGGGCGCTTAATTCCGCTGCTTGGATTCTCAAAAAGCATTTCAATGGTACATTTTGAAATTTTCAAAAATATGTAATTAGAAAGTTTCCTCTTTTCAAAAACATGTAAATGAAACATTTTGCGCTTCTCAAAAAATCATACAAATGCAACGTTATGCACTTTTCAAAAACATTTAAATAGAACATTTTGCATTTTTCAAAAAACATGTGAATATAAAACACTTCGACGTTTCAAAAATATGCAAATAGAATATTTTACACTTTTCAAAAACATTTAAATAGAACATTTTGCATTTTTCAAAAAACATTTGAATAGAATATGTATTTTGAAATTTCCTCAAACATGTAAATAGAACATTTTGACTTTTAAAAAGTATACAAATAGAATATTTTGTACTTTCAAAAAACATGTAAAAAGAAAATTTAGCACTTTTCTGAATCATATGTAATTAGAAAATTTTAGCCTACCAAAGAAAACGTCCACTAAAGTCAAAATAGTGGTTTTGTATGGAAACAAATTGTTGCCTAAAAACGCAATTCCTCCGTCCGGCCCCGGCTCCGGCTCCGGCCCCGGCCCTGGCCTGGGCATGAAGGCAAGTACCGTAGATCCTTTAATAATGCGCCCGTCTCAAATACTACGCGGTAGTGTCTGTTTTAATTTATTATTAGAGAGAGAGAGAGACAGAAGGTGAAAGTGAGTTAGATGAAATATTGCGTAAGTCTCAAGTATTGGGACTGCGGATCCGTTTCGAAAGTGTGAAGGGAATTGGAGAAATTTGGTTGGACTCTCACATCAATTTGTTTCTGCGGATTATTTACGAGAGTTGAGTCAATTCTCTCGTGTCTTTCAAAAACCTTCTCTCTCCGCATTCATTTCCTATTTCTTTCCATTTCTCGCTTTCTCCGCACTTTCACTCCCACTCCACAATAATTCCCCCCAATTCTTCTGGTTCCATGGTATTACATGTGTTTTTGTATTTCCATAGCTGTATTTATTTTTCGTAGAACATATAGTGGGTCTCTGTCGGCTCGGGATTTCCTGAAATAAACTGCTGATAATGCAGTTGTTGTTGTGAGATGCGGGGGCTGCACGCGGGTGCCACTGAGACATAAGAAAGAGGGAGAAAGTTTTATTTTACTCATTGTCAGTATCTAATCCGTTTAGTCCTCCTACTTACTGCTACAGCTACCGTTACGGTAACGGTTACGGCCGTGTTCAGTCAGGGCCAGATAATGCAGAGAGAGCATTGGCTGCCCTCGCTTCTTGAATTTTCAAAAAAACATGTCAATGAAACATTTTGCAAATTTTAAAAATATGTGAAATGAATATTTTGACTTTTCAAAAACATGCAAATTTAAAATTTGTGTACATTTCAAAAACATGGAAATAAAACATTTTACACTTTTTCTAAACCTTGGAAATAGAACATTTTGAATTTTTCCAAAACCTAGAAACAAAACATTTTGCCCTTTTCAAAAACATGGAAATAATACATTTTCCACTTTTCTCAAAACATGTAAATAGGCCATTTTGCACTTTTCTGAATCAAGTAAAAAGAACATTTTGCATTTTTATAAAACGTGTAAATACAAAATTTTGCTTCACCAAATAAAACCATCAATAAAAAAATCAAAGTGGTGGTTTTTGTATGGAAACAAAATTGCTGCCTAAAAGCAATTCCTTTGTCCGGCCCTGCGTATTCTTGTACAAGAGGAGATAGATGAGCCAAAAAGAATGATAAAGGAATCTCCAAGGATACCTGGGCACACTGCGTATTTGTCTGACGAGGATTTCAAGACGCAGTAGTACTGTCACCGTTACCGAGACCAACACCGAAACCGGCAACGAACACCGTTACTGTTTCTTTATGCTGCTGTGTAGATAGTAGATTGTAGTTGGCTCTTCTTATCTTTGTTGCTGTCATTGTACTTGTCGTTATTGTCTCGAACAGAAGGCGCCAATGGGAGAGAGAAAGAGAGACTTTTTGTGTTCTGTAGAGTTTTTTGACATAGGCGACATTCGACACGTATTGAACCTCAGGCGCGAATCCAGGGGCAGTAGCCAGCCCTTTTTATTTGTTTTTTAACATTGGCTAACATAAGGACGTTTAATCCAAGATGGCCGACCTATATGTATCGCCCACCTTAACGCCAAAAGGTTTGTCCACATAAAATGCTCCGCCCCTGTAAAAATGATACATCAAGGATGTAAAGACTTGCTATTCAAGGTTGTTGTAACGCATATGTGTGCATGGCTAGGAGTTAAGGATCGTTTATAAATGATGTCGTTATTAGATGGGTGAGAGAGTCTAGTAGGGTATTGATGACATATGGCTTGCTAAAGATAGCCGCTTAGGTAATGCCCAACTGATGATGTGGGAGTGGGTAGGTGGTAAAAGAGTAATCATTTCCATGACGTCATTTATGAACGCTCCCGGATTATGAAATACGTTATTTAGACGTCTTTGATCACTTTAAACAAATTATTTTTATGCGTTTTGGAAAGATGCCAAAAATATGTTGTTTACGCATTTTCAAAAAGGGAAAAAAATGACGTTTAGGCAATTCTAAAAAGGGGAAAAAAATGACGTTTAAGCAATTTTAAAAAGGTGTAGAAAATGAAGTTTACGCAATTTTAGAAACGAGCAAAAAATGAAGTTTACACAATCTGTAAAAGGTGCAAAAAATAAAGTTTACGCAGTTTTGAAAAGATGCAAAAATTGACTTTTTATCAAATTTTAAAAGGTGAAAAAATAGACGTTTTGCAATTTCAAAAAGGTGCAAAAAATGACGTTTACGCAAATTTAATAAATGTGCAAAAAATGACGTATACGCAAATTCAAAAAGGTGCAAAAAACAACGTTTACGTAATTTTAAAAATAGGAAAATAATGACGTTTACGCAAATTTAAAAAGGTGCAAAAAATGACGTTTACGCAATTTAAAAAATGTGCAAAAAATGACGTTAACGAAATTTTAAAAAGGTGCAAAATAAAGTCATGAAAATAAAAATACTTCAATTTCTGAAAGCCTAACCTAAAATAAGCAATTTCTTTCTGGTAATATATTATGCTTCCATTTGAAAACTATATTGACATTCAATTTGCCTCTGAGAGACTTGGGTCGGCTGCTTTCCACTTACGTATTCTATCTCCGAGTCTGACGTTGAAATTCCTGTGGAAGTGAAATACTCTCAAATGTCCACAAATAAAAAGATTGTGTGGTTTTTCATTCATTCTCTTTAAAACAGGAAATAAAATTACTTTCCCAAAGTGTAAGTAACCAGGTAGACACTCTGCCGTTGCCGTTGCCGTATATGTCACTCTCGTACAATTCCTTTCCAATTCGTCCGCAAATGGAAGTGAGTCTCATATATCGTTCAGCTGCGGATCTAGACATATTTTCAGGGGTAGGCAATACTTATTGTAAGTAAAAAATCAAAATCGCCCTTTTCTAATTGCTAGAATTAAAATGAACTATGTCAAGTAAAAACTACATAAGAAAGATATTCAAAACGTTATCTACGAGTTTTATAAAACTTGGGTCTCTGATATAAATATAACGCGGCGGTCTGCCATGCTTTAAAATTACGTGTATCTAGTTCAGCGTGGGGGGGGGGAGGGGTAAACCTGCCAGTTTTAATACAACTCGCGTCGTTGTATTAGAAGATATGCGGTATTTCAATGTTTTTAAAAGTGTAAAATGTTTTATTTCCATGTTTTTAAAAGTGCAAAATGTTTTATTTCCATGTTTTTAGAACAGTGCTAAATGTACTATTTCCATGTTTTTGTTTTTTAAAAAATTCAAAATATTCTATTTTAGTCATTTTTAAAAGTGCAGTTTTCTATTTTTATGATTTTAAAAAGCGCAAAATGTTTTATTTCCATGTTTTTAAAAGTGCAAAATGTTCCATTTCCATGTTTAAAAAAATGCCAAATGTACTATTTGCAGGTTTTGAAAAAAGTACAAAACGCAGTATTCGCATTTTTTTTAAAAGTGCAAATTGTTCTATTTCTGTTTTAAATAAAAAAGTGCAAAATTTTATTTTATATTTTTATGTTTTAGAAATATTCAAAAATTTCTTTTTGTAAAATATTTGAAAAGTTTCAAAATTTTCTATTTCCATGTTTTATAAAAGTGCAAAATATTCTATTTTTATGCTTTTAGAATCATGGTATTTTAAGTTAATTTTGAAAATTGTAAATTTCGTTCGGAGATAGCTCATTTTGATTCTTTACTCACGACATAAGATCGCCATCTTGATTTAAAAGCCCCTATATTAGCTTGTTACCCGCAGTCTCTAGATCCGTCCCTGCCCTGATATCGTCATATAGCGAAGTTGAAGTGACAGCTATATACTGTATAACATGTTTCATGCGGATCTCGTGTACACGTTTTAAAATCCCGGCTACGGCCCGCACCTTAAAGTCAGCACGAAGAAGCATAGGACTTCCAATTGGAGTAAAGAAATGAAAGTGGGACCCAGCAGATCCATAAAATTTGTTTGATTCTGATCACGGTCCACTATGTCTTACTACTACTACTGGTTGGATTCGTTCCGGTTTTGGTATTAGTATTGGTTTTGGTAGTGCTACTGATACTGGTTCTGGGCACGGGATGCGGATGGCTTTCACATTCCCATTATGCCTCCTCCCGTACAAATGGGAATGGAATGAAGCACTTAATATCCAACGAGACTCTCGCTCCTAAAAACAGAAACAGCAAGAAACAGAATCTTCAATTGGATCTTGACACAGGAAAAAGCAGAGAGATGCGATGCCAAGAAGAAAAGCCACCACAAAACACTAAAGACAGTACAAAAATTAACCTTACAGAGTTGTAAAGTGTATAAATATATACCTTTATACTGTATATTGGCATACAGCACCGTAGTAGTAGCTAAAGGGACTGATTTTGAAGAAGCAGTACTACACGAAAAAATTACAAAAGGTTTAAAAAGGTTCTAATTCCATGTTTTTAAAAGAGTTAAAGATTTACATTTTTGGTCGTGCAAAAGTTTCACATTTTTAAAATATTTTTAAAAATCTACAAACGTTTTTAATTGCATTTGTTTAAGAATTTAAAAATGTTCTGATTGCATATTTTTAAAGGTTTCAAAATGTTCTAATTGAATATTTTTAAAGGTTTAAAATGTTCTAATTGCATATTCTTAAAATGTTTAAAAATGTTCTAACTGTATATTTTTAAAGGTTTCAAAATGTTCTAATTGTATATTTTTAAAACGTATAAAAATGTTCCAATTGCATTTATTTAAAGGTTTCAAAATGTTCTAATTGCATATTTTTAAAGGTTTAAAATGTTCTAATTGCATATTCTTAAAATGTTTAAAAATGTTCTAATTGCATATTCTTAAAATGTTTAAAAATGTTCTAATTGCATATTCTTAAAATGTTTCAAAATGTTCTAATTGAATATTCTTAAAATGTTTAAAAATGTTCTATTTGAATATTTTTAAAGGTTTAAAAATGTTCTAATTGCATATTTTAAACAGTTTCAAATAATGCTACTGGTATTCGTGTTCAGGTTTAAAATGTTTCAATTGGCATATATTTTTAAAGATGTCGAAATATTCTATGTAATTGCATACTTTTAAAATGGTCCATAAGGTGTCCTAATTACACATTTTTTGATAGTGCAAAATGGTTTAACTGAACATTTTTAAATTTTAAATTTATCTAATTTTATACATTTAACAAATTCGAAATTTTTCTATTGCATGTTTTAAAAGGTTTTACAAATGTTCAATGAAGTACATATTTTAAAGGCGATCAAAGTGTGTTCTAACGTATTGATAGCCCTATGGTTCTGTATGAATAATGTAGATAGTATAAAATGAATTGATTGCAGCTATTGTAATTAAGCTTGGCTCGTATTGCGTCTTCAGAGCCGCCGTCTTACGACCAGATTCACTTACCTATAGATCTATATATTTTGTTCACCATGTATTTATGTAGGGCTTCGGCTTTGACTTTAGACTTTGGGTTTTTCATTGAGCGTCTCTCTCGCGTTTCCTCTTTTACTTATGTTGATGGAAAAATTAAATAATTCAGTAGCAACTGGTGGTGCGGTGGAAGCTGAGTAGACGCAGCGGCCGCGGCTTCCCTTCTTCTGTGGTTAGTGAGGTTGTAGTTTGTAGTGCCTGTACATATTACAGTCCTACGCTCGAACGTCCTTTGTTGGCTCCGTTACTATTGACGTGGCTATGAAACTGGGAGTGAAAGTACATCAAGTGAAAGTTACCTTTCTTCTTGGTCCACGTCCAAATATCTCCTTCCTACACAGTACCTACACAGAGGTTGTTTTAGTTATAGATTCAATTAGTGTATGTATCCACTCAACCAAATACAAACTACATATAGTCTCAATACGGCGCTATACTGATATATAGCGAGTCAATGCTTACAATTATATGTACTGGGTGTCAAGGCACTTCCCCTCCCCCCTCCTACTACTTCACAGGGCCAAACGAAGGATATACTTTTAAGCAGCAATTTGTTTCCATACGAAAACTATTATTTTGATCTTATTGATGGTTTTCTTTGGTAAAACAAAATGTCCTATTTTCATGTTTTAGAAAAGTGCAAAATGTTCAATTTACTTGATTCGGAAAAGTGCTTAATGTTCTATTTACAAGTTTTTTGAAAAGTGCAAAACGTTCTATTTTGCATGTTTGGAAAAAAGTGTTAAATTGTTTTATTTCCATATTTTTAAAAAGTGTAAAATGTGCTATTTACATGTTTTGAAAAAAGTGCAAAATGTTTTACTTCGCATGTTTTTGAAATGTACAAAAAACTTTTAAGTCTGACTTGGTCTTACATGGGAACCTACCTTGCTTGAACACATGGATTCAAATGAATTCTATCATAACGTCTTCTACTGTGACTAGTAACTACTGCTAGTAGAGTCGTTCGGTTGCAAAATCGCTTATCTCCATTTTATCCGAATTTGAATTTTCAAAATTTTCTTGAAATAAAAAGTCAAGAAAATTCAGTCGGAATAACAGTGGATAAATTTAGTGAGGACAGGGTCCCCCCTTCCATACTTTCGAAAAAACGAAAAAAAATATAACTTTCAGTAAATGTAGTGTTTAATTTATGGTTGCTAATAATTATCATCTTTTTTAAACGGAACATAAAAAACCGGCAACAGCGCATTTACGGAAAGGCTCAAAACAGTAAGCAATAGGTTAATTAGCGTCAAAAGAATATTTTTCCTCAACTTTATGAAATCGCATTGTCTACTTAGCACGCTGATTGAAGACATAGTGATCTCTGTTTTGAAGAAATCAGTTCAAATTTGTGTGCATCATTTATATTCTTCTGTGCCTACTGATTAATTTTTGAAATTTACTATGATGATAACATTAACAAGTAATATTTGTATCTAACAAAGCTATGCTACGTATACTGAGTCCTTTGGGCTATCGTCGTTGGGCGCCAGTGTCAAGTTTATTTTAATAAAATTGTCTTTCTCTCTGTGAAATTCAAATATTGTGGGTCACCCTTTGCACCATACCAATATCCTATGTACTAACATGCACATAGCTAAAAAAGTGCCTAAAAAGAAGGAAATTCCTATAATGTAATGAAAATCACAATAAAGCCGATGGCTTTTTAGCTTTCACTCTATAAATTAAAGTACGCGGCCAGACTCAAAGTCCAAACCCAAATCCAAATTATAAATGTCCGTCCAAAGTCGGATCTCATGTCCTGTGACTGTGGCCACTGAATCTGGTCAAAAGTAAAACTAAAAGTAGTCTAGTGTAAAAATACCACACACACACAAATGGAAAGTGTCCATCTCGTATCACACTGAATGAGACAGACAAAGCCTATGGCTGCGCAGGAAAAGTAAACGTAATGTTTTTCATGTTTAAATCAAAACAGCACATAGTGTAGGAGACGCAGATCCCAGATCAGACGAGATGGAGGGCGATGCGTGATAAGGGAGGCTGACAGACAGATACAAGACATTTTTCTTTACCTTTTAAATATTTAACATAAAATAAAAGCATGGCCCGTATGACTAATGGCCGCCGTGGCTATGACTCCCACTCACTACTACTACTCTCAGTTGTACAAACACATACCGAGCAGCATATAAGACATAGCAATCACTGTTTGCACTTGTAATTATTATTATTCCGCCTTTTCTATCTATTCCCTTTGATTTCGACTGAATTCCTACGCTGAAACTGCGTGTAGCGGTGAACTGAAACGGCTACATTTTTAAAATGGACAGAAATAGATGGCAAAAAAAGATGGAAACAACAGCGGCAAAGGCAACGGCCGAATTTTAAATACATGAAAAAAATATGCAAAAATCTTGAATTTCGAATCTAGACGACTACTACTATACTTAAGCATGTGCTACAAATTATTTTTAAATATTTACACCTTAAAACATTTTTAATATTTCAGTATTTTTTTTTACAAAAAATGTAAATCACATAATTTTTCAACGTCAAACATATTTGGTTTTGCAAAGTAGGACGTTGGACGCTGTCGTACTTTTCTATTTTTCAAAATTTAAATACTACTAAGCTTTGGCATGCAAATTAAGTGTAAATTTTGGATTTGACACATTCCTAAGACCTTTAGTACGGTGGTACGGTAGTCGGTACCATATTTTATGTGTTTTGAAAAAGAATTTAAAATTTCCATGTAGGTACCTATCAAAATTGTAAATCGTGTATAAAGAATCAAAATAACTCATTTCCAATTTATGCTAGAATTAAAATGAGCTATGTCAAAAAATACAGTAAATTAGACAAATGCTTACAATGCTAATCACAAGTTTCTTTAACGAACAAATAGTTCTATTAACATGTTTTTAAAAATGTCAGAATGTTCTATTTACATGTTTTTAAAATTTCAGAATGTTGTATTTACATGTTTTTACAATGTCAGAATGTTGTATTTACATGTTTTTAAAAATGTTAAAATGTTCTATTTAAATATTTTTTGAAAGTGTAAAATGTCCTATTTACGCATTTTTGAAAATGTCAAAATGTTCAATTTAGGTGTTTTTTGAAAGTTTAAAATACTCTATATTTACTTGCTTTTTGAAAAGTGCAAAATAATCTATTTACTTGGTTTTTTGAAAAATGCACAAGGTTCTATTTACATGCTGTCATAAACCTGTTTTTTTAATTTTTTCTGTAGATAGTGCGTTTGGTTTGAATGATATAAGTCATTTTGGTTCTTTACAGACAATATATATAACGTAATTATACACACTCCCTGTATTACGAAATTGCATATTTAACGTAATTTATTCACACTCCCTATTTTACCAAATTGTGTATGTAACGTAATTTATGCACAATCCTTATCTTACTAAATTGTATATATAACGTAATTTATGCACGATCCCTATTCGAGAAGTGCGGACTTAAATCCAAAACCCTAAAAAAACCTAAATTCTTAATAAAGCCACGACTCTCGATTCAAGACTGACAGGCAGATATCCTTCATGCCCTAGCCTTTGGAATTAATTTAACCCAGGGGCCGTCCATAATTAACGTCATACCAAAATTAAAATGAGGGTGTTCCGAAAAAAAAACAAAAAACTGTCAATGTAGAGCAGCATTGTTTGTATACTATCTATAAGCTGGCTGTAATTTCAACGCTGTCAAGATGTCGAAGTCAACGTCATGTATGGACGACCCTATGCTTAATTTTAGAATATTAAAATGACGAGTCGATATACTTAATCTTAAATAGGTCCCTGGCCTGTCAATAGGGAATAAAGCTGATGGCCATATATAAGTAGTTTGGCTGTTTTAAATTCTTTTTTTGATGAAATATGAACATGTCATGTCGTGTCTGCTGTGTCACATATGTGAGTATCTTCTGCGTCCATGGCCATAGCGTGTGTTTTGAATGGAGGTTGGTTTTGGTTTTGGGGCGCTTTGACATGGAGATGAGGTGTGTGACAGAGCAGCTGTGAGGCTTATGAAGTCGAGATAACAACTTAACTGGGAAATGGAACTTTTATATGGAGCTTCTTCACAATTCCCCAGTCCCCCAGCCTTTCCGCACCACCAGCCTGTCAGTCTAAATTAAGGAAGGGAAAGTCTATTTTCAGTCTGTATATCTCCCTCGCTAACTCCCTACTACATAACGTAGGTTGAGGCTCTCTACTACATAGCGACCTACGAAAACGAAAACGACCGACAGCACTTCACTTTTTAACACTGTCTGACGGATTTTGGGATTTATGTGTGTAAACTCAAAAGGCTGCCCTTCCCCTTCCTTTCCTTTTTTTTTAAAAAAGCTATGCGTTATACACGTTGTCGTTTTATTTTTAGGCTTTGCTTTCACTCTTTTCTCCTGTCTGCAGGGTATGCCTCTTGTGTTACTTTCAGGGGAGGTTCTACAAGCATTTGCTGGGGTGGGCAGTACCTATTGTAAGGGAAGAATCAAAATAGCCCATTTTCGAACCTTAAAATTAAAATAAAACAAATTTAAGTGAGATAGGTGTTCACGTTGTTTATTATGAGATTTGTTAAATTGCAAAATGTTCCATTTTAGTGTTTTTAAAAAGTGCAAAGTTTTTCATTTTCATGGTTTTAAAAAGTGCAAAATGTTCTATTTAGATGTTTTTAAAAAATGCAAAATTTTCTAATTACATGTTTTAAAAATGTGCAAAATGTTCCATTTTAGTGTTTTTTAAAAGTGAAAAATATTCAATTTCAGTGCTTTTTAAAATTTCAAAATGTTCCATTTAGTGTTTTTAAAAAGTGCAAAATGTACAATTTCAGTGCTTTTTAAAATTGCAAAATGCTGCATTTCAATCTTTCTAAAAAGTGGAAAATTTTTAATTTTCATGGTTTCAAAAATTGCAAAATGTTCTAATTACATGTTTTTATCAGGCGCAAAATGTTCTATTTATGAGTTTTTGGAAATTGCAAATATTCTAATTACGTTTTTTTTAATTTTTTTCTCCCCTGAACCCTGTGGCTCCGCGCCTGCTTACTTTTTGTACTCGTAATAATTCAAAAATTCATTACTATTTTTTCTTTCCCTCACAAGAAATTCAAATTTATGAATCAACTTTTGGAAACGTGCTAAATTCCAAGTGAAAGGGAAAGCATATAGAGTAGAAAATATGTGTGAAAGTAAATAATGATCCGACATCCGACCCAACGACCCACATTCATCTGTATGTAGATTTAAATTTTAATGAAATAGAAACTTTGAAAGGGTGAAATACGGTTGCGAAATGTCTCGAATTTTGTGTAGCAGATTGTTTCTAGGGCGTCAACTGTAAACTATGGAGTGTAAGTAGGTACTTTCAAAAGGTTTCAAGCAAACAAACGGAGGATTAAGGTCGTTGCCGTGTCCTATAATTATACTGGCCCCTGGTCTATAGTACGAATATGGGAATTAGGGGCGTGCATAAATTACGTAGTACTAACTGGAGAGAGGTGGGGGGGGGGGTAAAAGTTCAATCTGCTTACCCTTTTACATGGACATATACATAACAAAAAAAGGGGGGTAGGGGTTCCAAAATTTTCGATTTTTATACCAAGTAATTTATGGATGCTCCCTAAAGCATAAGACGTATTTACATAGAGTGGTTTGACATGGACGTAGACGTAGATGTAGTACTTTGGTTTTAGTTTTAATTCGCGTCCTTGTAGTAGTATGATAATGCGGGTATTAATGAACACTTGCAAGACTTTCTCTTTCCTATTTATTTACTGCCCCAACTTAATTGTTCCCAACTTTCATTTCCCGTATATGCTCTATAGGAAACTATAGTCTTATATGGGGGTATGCAGGGAAATGCTGTTAGTACCTTGTTAGCAGATATAAATGGAATAATAGATCTAGTCACCCGTACCGGGACCGGGACCGGGACCGTTACCGGTCATAATAGGTTTTCTCTCACAGAATCTAACAGTAGTCTGGGTTCATTATTTAAAATCCCCTTTGTTTCGTGTTAGTCTTGTGTTTCTATCTCTGTCCATAGATCTCCATGGTGACATGGTCCCAGGGCCGGATAATGCGGCCAGCGCCGGCAGCCCCCACTGCCTGAATTTTCAAAAACATGTAAATGGAACATTTTGCAGTTTTTGAAACCATGTAACAATAATATTCTGACTTTTCAAAAACATGCAAAATTAATTTTTTTGTACATTTCAAAAACATGGACAAAACATTTTCAACTTTTCTCAAAACATGTAAATCGAACATTTTGCACTTTTCTAAAACATGTAAATGCAACATTTTGGTTTTTTACTGAATCGAGTAAAAAAGAAAATTTTGCACTTTTTTAAAACATGGAAATAGAACATTTTGCACTTTTCTCAAAAACATGTAAATAGAACATTTTGTGTTTTTTCTGAATCATGTAAAAAAGAACATTTTGCACTTTTTTAAAACTTGTAAATAAAACATTTTGCCCTTTTCTAAAACATGTAAATACAACATTTTGCTATACAAAAGAAAACCATCAATAAAATCAAAATGGTGGTTTTTGCATGGAAACAAATTCCTGCCTAAAAGCAGTTCCTTCGTCCGGCCCTGCATGGTCCTGACGACGGCGCCTTCAATTTGATTTCGAATTTTGATTGGCTTCGCTCTACTCCTGCTCCCACTTGTTGACACGTCAAATCCCATAGGTACTCATTGAAATAGGGCAAAATACGATTTAGTTAAAATTAATTGAGCTGTAGAGTATTTTAAAATGCAAATTGCTTTTAGTGTAAATAAGTTTGTGAGGTAAAAACCATATAAAATTTATAAGGAAAAGGAATTAAATTAAAACGGGAAGGTAGAATGTTCTGATTAATCAAGATGTATCTATATATTGTGTCGTGGTTGATTTGATTGCGTACATTCTTGTACAGGCAAGTAAGGCAAGGTTTAAAAAATTGCGAAATAAGAATTTTATTACTATTAAAAAAAATGCCATGTATACGATAATGACTATTTTTGAACCTTTTGAACCTTCAGATAATTAAATTTTTTTAAATTGTAAAATCAGTAGTACCTATGTTGGTAATACACGTTATTTTCGTTATTTTTGAGATGGCAAAAAACGCTATTAAGATTTTTTTTCAAATGTTTAAAAACAATAATTGTGCTATTTTTGAAATAAAAAAACCTCAGTATTTACGTTATTTTTTAAATGTCAAAATTGTTTATTAACTTTTTTTAAACAGCTTAAAACAATAATTACGCTTGTTTGTAAATTTTAGAAACCAATATTTACGCTTTCTAAAACTTTAAAAACAGTTTAAGGTCTTTTTTAAATTGTTAAAACAAATAAGTTTGCTGTTTTTGAAACTAAAAAAAATTCTTTCAAGCTTTTTTAAATGGTTAAACCGTTAGACGCAATAATTTCACTGTATTTTAAATTTCAGAAAAAAAAAATAGCGTTTTTTAAACTTTAAATATTGCTATTAAGCCTTTATTTAAATGGTTTAAAATATTTATTTTGGTTTTTTTAAATTTGAAAAAATGTTTTTAAGACTTTTTGAATGGTTAAAAACAATAATTACGCTAAATTTTAAATTGCAAAAATCATTAATTACGCTATTTTTGAAATTTAAAAATATGCAATATTTAAGATTTTTCAAATACGAAAAAAAATGTGCTATTTACACCTTTTATTGGAATCCACCATTGTTATTTTAAAACCCATTCAAACCTTTCACTGCCTTAAATCTATATAATTAATTATAAATTGCAAAAACTTTATTCTTGATTCAAATGTTAAACGTTAGAAAATCCATTTAATCTCTTTATTTCTGTAGCCTTTGTAACCACAACACAAAGAGCATAATATACATTAGCTTGAGATTTCTTTGAATTTTTATTTATTTTCAAAAGTAACTCTGGGAGATTTTTCTGTGTGTGTCGCTATGTTTACTGATGACCGCATTTGAATAAATGAAGAGTTGAGGGGATTTCTTGTTTTCTATAATGTACGTGCATAATATTATTATTAGCTTAACTTTCTTTTTTCTTTCCTCGCATTTTTTTGTATTCCCATTGAGAAAATTTTTCCTTTCAATATAAAAAGATTTTGGGGAGAGCAGCTTGGATTTGATTGTGCGACTCTGATTTGATTATAAATGAACTCATTTCATCCCACAAGAGTTTGTCGAGTGGAAAGTGGGAATGGGGAAAGCTTAATGTGGATTTAAGTGGCTCATAATGAAACTTTTAAATATTCACCCAATTCAAAATGTGTACCTGTCTAATGTTCCTGGGTCTATGTATGTAATGTGTATATTATACTGGTTGTCGTTGTGCATAGTAATGTAGGGGTATCCGTGTTATGGAATGACTATATAGCTATATAGCGCTGGAAAAAACCTCAAAATGTGGGAAGTACTTATCTGGGCTTAAATACAGGGTGCCAAGTTCCAGGAGATTCTTGCCCCCTTGCACCATATTCTACGACTTTACTGTACACCCGAAACAAATTCCATCACAGATTTTTACAGCAAATATTTGAATTTTAAGTGGAATTTAAATGCAAGGTTTAATATAGATGTCACATATTCAAAATCTATGTCAAAAAATAAAATTAACTATAGTTGTTAGATTTAATTTTTGTAAAAATCATTTTAGTACAATTTGTAAATATTCGATTTTTAAAATATTGTGACAAATACTATTAAAAATGTGCCAAATTTATTTTCAAAAAATAACCAAATTTGGTTATGTATTGGGTCAATTTGAAATTTTTAAAGAACGTTTCTATAAAATAATAAAGCGCTATACTTGATATTGTTTGAACTTTTGAAAATAGTGTAATTTTTATTTTGTAATATTTAAAAAACGCCTGAAAGCATTTTTTTGCATTTAAAAATACAGCAAAATTGTTGTTTTTAAACCATTTAAAAAAAGATTAAAACAGATTTTTTTGAACTCTTAGTAAAGCGTAAATATTGTGTTTTTGGAATGTTTAAAAAGGCGTAAATATTGTTTTTTGAAGTTTTAAAAAAGCGTATAAAATATTATTTTTTGAATTTTTAAAAACCGTGAATAGTGTTTTTTTAATGTTAAAAAAAGCGTAAATATTGTTTTTTCCTATTTAAAAAAAACGTAAATATTGTTGTTTTGAATTTTTAAAAAGGCGTAAACATTGTAATGTTTTATTTAAAAAAAACCGTAAAAATATTGTTTTTTTACTGTTTTAAAAATAGCGTATTGTTGGTGTTAAGCATATAAAAAAAATTTTAATCTGTTTATGGTAAGAAAAATAATTTTTGGTCAATTTTGTGGTAATAATCAATTTTGGGCTTTTTGTGTGTTTGATATCAATTTTTAAAACGAACGATTGCTATAGTTTTGCAACTAAAATTTCTGTAGTAATTAGCAATTTCAATGTTTTTAAGGCTGTGGAATGTCCAACTCATTTAATTATGCTTTAAATCAGAGGGATGAATGTTATGTTGCACCCCATACATTATATTGAGTGTGATATATACATGTATATGTAGATGTATGAAGTAAATGGAAAACTACTCTACTAATGTAAGGCACTTGATTCAATGCTAAAATTAAAAGGTAGTTCTCTCTCTCTGTCCTTGGACTTTTTGGATTGTAGATTAGGCATGTTTTTGTGTGGGGTCTATACTATGTGACTGTGGTTTGATTTGGCGCTGTGACGCGCATGAATTAGAATTGGAATTCCTTCCAATTCCAATAAAAATATTTTACATATATGCATGGATCTAAAGGAGAAAAGTCTAATAGCTATTTAATGATGTATGTAATTATAGGTTTCACCATTCCTTTCTGTACTACACACACGTATTTGAGACATACGTGTAATTGATGGAAGTCAATGGGAGTGAACTGTCACTGTGAAGGTGCGGCGGGGTCTGGCAAATGTCATTTCCTTCATTTCACTCATGGTGACCGACGACCGTCGTAAATTCGTTGTCGATTTTAATTTCGAAAATGTACAAGGCACTAATCACTAATTACAAGAGTCACACATTCAGTCACGTTCACGCGCCTCTCAACTCTGACGCGTAGACGGGGCAAAGAGTCTTTTTTGCATTTCGTGTGTAGTTTTTTCTATAATTATGGATACTTTCGTATTTTGCATAATTTTGATTAGATTTTTATACAAGGAGAACGTCCGTTCAACGTTTTGTTGTAAAATGTGCAAATTATGTTTTGTTTAAATTTTTAGTTTCCAGCTTCAAAATGTTAGCGAACACGTTCTTGACAAAATCTTCTATTTGCAATTAAACTAAGAACAAAAATAACCCCTTTACATTTAAGCCACAAATCAATATTGCCCATTTGGAATGTAACCAATACTGACTTACTGACCATTTTAAATATAACCAAAATAGCCTATATTTACAATGTAACCAAAATTAGTCATTTACTATGTAACCAAAATCTCCAATTTAAAATATAACCAAAATTTCCCATTTACAATGTAACCAAAATTGGTCATTTACTATGTAACCAAAATCTCCAATTTAAAATATAACCAAAATTTCCCATTTACAATGTAACCAAAATTGGTCATTTACTATGTAACCAAAATCTCCAATTTAAAATATAACCAAAATTTCCCATTTACAATGTAACCAAAATTGGTCATTTACTATGTAACCAAAATCTCCAATTTAAAATATAACCAAAATTTCCCATTTACAATGTAACAAAAATTGCCCCTTCACAATGTACCCAAAATTTCCCATTTACAATGTAACTAAAATTGCCCATTTAAAATGTAACCAATATAGTTCATTTACAATGTAACCGAATTTGCCCATTTACAACGTAGCTAATGTTGGCCATTTAAATTGCAACCAAAATCTTCAATTTAAATTCTAACCAATATTACCCATTTAAAATGTAACCAATAGTAGCCATTTACACTGTAACCAAATTTTCCTATTTAACATGTAGCCAAAATTGCCCATTAAAATCGTAACCAATATTGTCCATTAATGTAACCAAGAATCAATATTGCCCATTTAAAATTTGACCAACAATCAAAATTGCCGTTTTAATATTTAACCAAAAATCAACATTGCGTACAAACAATTTTTTTATAAATCAAAATAGCCAACTTACAATTTAACCTAAAAGATTTAAAATGACCCATTTTCAAAAGCTAAATTGCATTACTTATAGAATGACAAAATAAATATTAAGTATGATTTTCTAAAATTAATTATCCTAATTTTTGTTTAAATTTTGGAACAGCCATTTCTATTTTAGGTTAAATTTTATACATGTCATTTTGATTTTTTTAGCTAAAATTTAAATAGGGAATTTTTAATATTTACGCAAATTGTACATAGTCCATCTTAAATGCTTTTTAGCTAAATTTCAAGTGGGCCATTTCAAATCTTGGCAAAATTCTACATGGCTAATTCTAATTTTCACTCCCACTACATGCGATAATTTACCGTATAATTCACATATCTATATATTTTTAGATTGGTTCTGAATTTTGAGTCATTTTTGGTTTAGTAGCCCAAAGTAAAATCACTGTCAAAGTGGTCTACCTACTTTATTTTTATGCTGTTCGCAGTATATATTACTCTATACACATAACATATTGATTTTAATTCTAATGTTAAACGGCCGAACGGTAGCGGTAGCCTTAACGGGAACGGTGACGGTGACGGTGAAAGTACCTCTATATATTTATAGGTCCTCTCTTAATGCTAATTCAGTCACGAGGCTGCTGCTGCTGCTGTTGCTATTGTCCCTCTCCTGCTCCTGTGACTCTGACTCTGACTCCCATAGCATTTTAGCGGACATGCGTTTGGAGTGAAAGTAAAAGTGAAAGTAAAATTGAGTGGAAAAGTAGAGTGAGTTGAGTTGGTGAAATGCAATTAAGCTTGAGATTTATGAGTTTGGGAAGAATTGGAAATTACATCAAAAATCCTGCCCATACATTTTCCCTACTTTCCATTTCGCCTCCCGCTCCAAATTTTATTTGATTTTCTCTCTTTTCCTTTTTCGCCATTTCCACATTTCCACATTTCCATTCTCGCTTAGTCTCCTTTTTTTTAGTTTTGTCAAAGTAGCAGAAAAAAAACCTCGAAACCGAAATCTGTGTTAGTAGTGGTGTATGTAGTTGAACGGCTAAAATCTGTGCAGTTTCGACTCGCATCAAGTTTACGTTTGTTTAGTTTGTCGAGCGAAAAAAAAAGTTGAGACTTTAAGAGTTTAAGTTGCTCAATGGGAATTTTGCCTATTCGGCTCGCAGGCTTTAATGTATGCATGCACAGTACTAACTTTAAGCCATATGTTCCTATAGGAACTTATAGGAATCTATAGGAACCTATAGGAAATCAGAAAGTAAATTAAACAAGTCACATAACTGGGTCATAGGAGCTACCATCATCATTACCAAGAAAACTGCGAAGGTGAGAATGTGGCGAATTAGTTTTAATTTGCAAATATGCACGAGTATGTAAAGTATGTAGCGCGAAATATGAAATTTAAAATTTTGAATTAGTTTACTTTATTCGGTTTAGGTTTTCGGTTAATTCGTGTGTAGTAATTTGTGGGCCCCTGTCGGTGGTCTTGGTAGATTAAGATTAAAGTGCTATGTGCATTTGTTAAGAAATGCAGGCTAAAAAAACATATCGTCCGTGAGGAACCAAAATGACCCATATTCATTTGTAGCTAAAAACAATATACACTGTCTACAAAAATATTTAAATATGTCTTGAGAGCGTTTAAATACAACATTTGCACCTTTTCAAAAACATGGAATTATAACGTTTTGCACCTTTTGAAAAACATGGAATTAAAAAATTTTTCACTTTTCAAAAATATGTATATAAAACAGTTTGAAGTTTTCCAAAACGTGTAAAAAGAACATTTTACACTTTTGAAAAACATAGAATTAGAACATTTTGCACCTTTTCCAAAAAATGGAATTAGAAAATTTTCCACCTTTGCAAAAACATGCAAATGGAGCATTTTACACTATTTAAAAACTCCTAATTAACCTTTGACGCATGTTTCTTATTTTGTATTTATGACATAGCTCATTTTGATTGTTGCTTAAATTGGATATGAGTCATGTTGGTTTTTCACAGACGATAATATGGTCTTCCTTTAGTAAAAATCAGGATAATTCACAAATGACGTCGTCAAAAACCCCTCCATTTTTAAGACCACCTCTCATCAACCTAAAAATAGTTTTAAAAAAATTTAAAAATGTCCGATGTCCGACTTAAGGTGTTGCTTGTGTCCCCAAATAAAACTGATCTAACCAGTTTCAGAAATTATTGTAGAAATTGCAAAAAATAAAAAACCTTAGGTATTCTGTAAGGGTCCTGGGTTCGACTTCTGCTTCATCTAGGCGCAGCAGTGTGTTGTAGCTTGGGGAGGTGGAACGTGACTCTGTGCTGCCTTTGGATTTGGATTTTTTTTTGGATTTGATTGAGAAAAGAGAAAAAGGAAAGTAGCTCGTGGTTTGATTCTTGATGTGAATCTCCCCATTTTTTTAAGGAAGGGGGGGGGGTTTCTATTTTCTTCCCGTGTCGAATTCGAATCTGAATTCAACTTCGACGTTCCCTTTGGCCCACATACATAAAACATACAGACAGGAGACAGAGGGGCATTCTATTATGTAGGCAGGGAAGTATTTTAAAATGCAACTATGAGACGGTGTGTGTGTGTGTCTGTGTGTACTGTGTTGGATTTGGATTTGGATTTGGAATTTTGGATGATGTGAGGGACTGAATTCGAATGGAATTTCAGAACGAATTTGATGAGTAGTGGGAATATAAGTCCATGGGAAAGATATGGAAGGGGAGGGGGGAAGGGGGGCATTGTCTTTGTCTACCCCACTTCAGAGGCCCTCGTCCTCATGCTTTCATTTTCCATCTCGATCTCACCGGTGCCGGAGCTGGTGCCGGCGCCAGTGCCAGTTTCAGTCCTTGAGGCAATAAACACCTTTCCCATATTTTAATATTTTCCTCTGCCTACTTCTACTTTCTAATCATTTTTTTTTTAATATTTGAAATGCGCTCAATTCATATTACATATCGTCTGTGAAGAACCAAAATGACCCATATCCATTTTTAGCTAGAAACAATATCAGCTATCTACGAAAATATTGAAACATGTCTTAAAAGTATTTAAATAGAACACTTTACACATTTCAAATACATGTAAACAGAACATTCTACGCTCTTCAAAAACACGTAAATAGAATATTTTACTTTTTAAAAAACATGTAAATAAACCATTTCACACTTTTCAAAAACATGAAATTAGAAAATTTTGCATGTTTTTAAAACATGTAAATGGAACATTTTGGACTTTTCAAAAACATGAAAATAGAAAATTTTAAACTGTTTAAAAACTCCTAATTAACATTTTACGCATATTTCTCATTTATTTTTGATGACAGCTCATTTTAATTCCAGCATGAATTCGAAATGGGTCATTTTGGTTCTTCACAGCCGATATACAGTGGCGGATCCAGCAAAAATGCTTGCGGGGTGGGTTATTCCATGTTTGGCTGGAATTTCGAATACATAGAAAGCCTTGGTATAAAAATTGTATTAGGATTCTACTGTTAATTGTCATTAGAATGCTTTCCTTATTGTAACGTTTACAATCTTAAAGGGAAAAGCAAAAGCATAGTGTTAAATTGAGCTTTTAGATTTGGCTAGAAATTCAAAAATTTCAATTTAAAAAAAAACCCGGCAAAAATTTAAATCTTACTTATCTTACTTCCCATTTTTATTTATTACGGCTGCCATCACACGGCAACCTAAATATGTATTTCTAGTTCCAGATTTTATACTTTCTTACCGTCGACGTTCTTTTAGTTTTATTGAGTTAGTTTTCTTTACATGTGGTTCTTTTATTCATTTTTTTCTGAATTTCAATTTTAAATCTTTACCTTTCTACAAAAGGTGAAAGTAAACGTGATATTATTCGCATTGGCATTATATCGGTATTCAGTCTAGTGCAATTTCTCTCATACTGTAGATTTGCACGCACTTAAATACATGCTTGTAACCTATACCTTAAGTAATTTTAAACCTGTTTATTAGAATATTTATATATCTGTTTGCTACATACATCTGTCGTATATTCTCGTTTGAAGAACCAAAATGACCCATATCCAATTTACGCCAAAGTCGAAATGAGCTATGTCATAAAAAACAAAATCAGAAACATGTGTAAAATGTTAATTACAAGTTTTTGAAAAAGCTTAAAATGTTCCATTTACGTGTTTTTGAAAAGGTGCTAAAATGTATAATTCCATGTGTTTGAAAAGGTGCAAATTGTTCTAATTCAATGTTTTTGAAAAGGTGCAAATTGTTATAATTCCATGTTTTTGAAAAGGTGCAAATTGTCCTAATTTCATGTTTTTGAAAAGGTGCAAATTTTTATAATTCTATGTTTTTGAAAAAATGCAAATTTTTCTAATTTAATGTTTTTAAAAGGTGTAAAATGTTCAATTTAAATGATTTCAAGGCACATTTCAATGATTTTGTAGATAGTGGATATTGTTTTTAGCTGCAAATGGATATTTGTACCTACATAACATAAAATAATTCTAGGTAGGTCAAATTTTACTCTAAATAATTACAATACTATTCAAAATATTAATAGTTACAATTTTCCCTTGTCCCTATGGCAATTTAACGGTTGGCATTACAGCAAAAAAAAAGTTACCGCCGTTATTTAAGAGCTGCTTCTGTAACTACTGAAACTACTGAAAATTGCCTATTTACAATAATTTATTGGCTCAAATTTTTAAATGTGAGATACCTGACAACTCAATTCCTTTTCGTAATTCGTAATTCCAGTGTATTTTTGAGCGTTTGTCATACGGTCAACAGTAACAGTATTAGGTACCTGTGAAAATTACACTGCATGAATGGCACCTAAGAAAAAAATAGTTTAGGCAGTTTTAAAGTCACGGTCAGAATTTCAGAAAATATCGCCTTTAATAAAGCCTGTAGGTTCAAATTTTCAAATATGGACCAGTTCCAGTCTTTGTGTCGCCCCACTTACTCATATTTGTCAATTTAAAGACGAACCATTTTCACCTAGGGAAAGCAAAGGGAAAGTAGACAGTAAAGAGAAAGCGGATAGAAAGTACCTATCAGTATATCGCTGTATTGATCATTTTGTGAGTCATTCTGGAAGCAGAAAGTCTAAATTGAAATATACTGAAAGCTATACTCTAGCATGAAGAGTTGTTTTGCAAAGCGGGATAAGTCCACCAAAAGAATGTATTTTTGATGTCAATTAATGGATTAGTGTACGATTTTGCACTTTTCAAAAATTTTTAAATAGAATATTTTGCACTTTTTGAAATATGTTAATATAATATTTTTCACTTTTTGAAAATGTGTAAATAGAATATTTTGCACTTTTTGAAAATGTGTAAATAGAATATTTCGTACTTTTAAAAAACATGTAAATACAATATTTTACATCTTTTCATAAACGTGTAAATAGAAAATTTTGCACCTTTTGAAAACATGTAAATGTAATTTTTTACAATATTCAAAAACATGTTCTGGCAATATTTGACCCTTTTCAAAAACGTGCACGTAAAACATTTTGCAATTTAATTGCAATTCCGTTTGCTAGCCTTTTCATATCTTGTAGAAGACAATTGCCATGCGTAAATATTTTGAAGCAAGAAAAAGTTTAAAAGTTCAAAAAAATTTGGTTTTACTTAAAACGATTAAAATTTCATCCCACGGAAATTTTCCTCCACGTTAAGTTATTGATTTTTAGGCAAAACGGAAAACGTCCACACATTAAAATTTTGCAAAATTTTCTAAAAGTGAGTCTAGATTTATAAAACTGCTTGAAATAACGCTTTGTCAGTTGCAGTACCCGTTGAAAAAATTGCGTTCAAAAAATAATCCTGTCACCTTCTATTCATTAGTCGAGGTTCCTGGTAAATTTGCTTTGATGGACTCGTCCCGTTTTGCCAAAAAACTCTTCATTTACATAGATAAAGCTTAAATACCTTTGATATGATACTCCACCCGTAGCAAATAGCTCTATCTACGAATCAACCTACTTATAGGCGTATCTAAAGCCAAAGGAAACCACTACGCTTCTTGAGGGTACTTTAAAACCCATGTGGTCATGGGGGATGAATTTTGAGAGAGTGAAATGGTTTCCTTGGAACCACTTTATTAGATTTGACTCACTTTTCGTTTTTTTTCTACGAAGCTTCCAGGTCTCTACAACTTGGGTATGGTGTAGGTACATGGTAAAATTGGGGCAGAAGCTTTATACTAAATTGGCCATAGCAAAGGAGACAAGCGCTGCACATTTTCATTTTCCATAGAGAGATTTCCATTACAAAATTGATAAGTACCGGGTTTCGGTATCGGCATCGGTGTCGGTAACGGTATCGGTAACGGGACCGGGAACGGTCTGGGTCCAGATGTAATAAAAATTAGATGTGTGGAGGTATATCTATATCGTTCTATAATTATGTGTGTAGGATAGGTAGCTTCCTTTGTGTGCTATATGGAGACTGGGTTGGTATGGGATGTGTGTGTGTGGCGATGGTCATTCATTTCTTTTAATTTCCCCCAAGTGATTTCCCATGTTAAAACCAGGGCTCACTTAACTATGGAGGATGCTACCTAATAAATGCGGGGGTGGGGAGAAGGGGGAAGGAAATTGGGAGGGGGAGAGCTACTTAAAGTTAAACTTGCGATTAGCTTATAGATAGATGGGTATTTGTAGACCAAGTGGTGATCCTTGTTCAGTTTTTGTTGCTATAGTGAAGGAGGGAAACAAGCCATTTCATTTTTTTAGTAAATTTATGTGCGTTAAATGTGTGCTGCGTGTATTTACTAAAGATTAGGGCCGGATAATAATGCCAGCGCAGGCAACCTCCGCTGCCTGAATTTTCGAAAAGCATGCAAATTGAATTTTTTGCACTTTTCAAAAACATGCAAATAAAATATTTTGCACTTTTCAAAAACATGCAAATAAAATATTTGGCACTTTTCTAAAACATGCAAATCAAATATTTAGCACTTTTCTAAAACATGCAAATAAAATATTTAGCACTTTTCTAAAACATGCAAATAAAATATTTTGCACTTTTCTAAAACATGCAAATAAAATATTTTGCACTTTTCTAAAACATGCAAATAAAATATTTTGCACTTTTCTAAAACATGCAAATAAAATATTTTACACTTTTCAAAAACATGAAAATAAAACATTTTGCACTTTTCTGAAACCTGCAAATAAAATATTTTGCACTTTTCAAAAACATGCAAATAAAATATTTTGCACTTTTCAAAAACATGCAAATAAAATATTTTGCAATTTTCAAAATCATGCAAATATAAAATATTTGGCACTTTTCTAAAACATGTAAATAAAACATTTTGCACTTGTATCAAAACATGTAAATAAAACATTTTGCATTTTTATCAAAACATGTAAATAAAACATTTTGCACTTTTTCGAGTCAGGGAAATCGAAAATTTTGCACTTTTGAAAAGCATGTAAGTACAACATTTTGCTTTACCAAAAAAAACCATCAATAAAATTAAAATGGTAAAAACTGCCTAAAACCAATTACTTCTTCCGGCCCTGTTAAAGTTACAAGTTAGTTTTAGACACAAAACACATCCTAAAAACAATACTTTCACTTAACATAACAATAAAAACGCGGAATTTCAGCGGAGTAGTTGGTATTAACTCTTCAATGACCCTAATATAATTACATCTTTTGTAATGTACATAGCAAATCCAGAATCCAGAGCATCCAGTGCCCAGCTGCACTAATACTTTTTCTATTAAAATCTCCCACAGCCTATACTTACCTATAAGTGCAACTGGCACTGACAACTTTCTCCTTGAGAGTAGAGAAGTATAATAGGAGATAGAAATAACATTAAAACTAATTCCTATCTGAAAGTCCTATACCTACATGTATAAATAAATACCTTTTAGTGCTCAGTGTCTCAGGAAAATCTTTAGAAAAATGATTTTGTTTCTATATTTTTATTTTTATCCCTTCTTAGTCCTCAGTAGTGCCAATTACGCGTAGAATATCAGTTCAGTGGGATGGGCTTGACCTGGACCTCCCAGCTTCGTTATTGGCAATTTTGGTCCTCATTTTGGGTGATATTGCACAAATAATAAAAATGTCATAGGTACAAACGAACTACGAGGTTCGAGACAGTCAACAGGGAAAATAGATTTGATCGCATTATTACGGTTACGTTTACGGTGAACGGATTGTGCAGACTGCACAGAACAGTTATGGATAAGCTAAAAGGTTGCCTGGGGTCTCATTATTATTTAACTTTATTTTTATTTTTTGCAATAAAGCCTTTTCTATTTTTTGCCCCTCTGTGCTACGTACATATCTGCATTATTATCAGTAATTTTCCAGTTTGGAGCTTGTAAGGGTTCGTCCACAAATGACGTGGTTATAAAATCCCCATTTCTTTAAGGCCCCTGTCACCTGCTTAAGCATTGCGTAAATGACTATCTTTAGCATCAGTAGCCAAGTTGCTGAGGCACCCTATACGGGGGACGTCCTTTGTGGACGATCCCTGAGCATAGATTTGTGTCAGTAATGTGACCCTCTAAGCGCCCTGTATTAAAAGAAAGCATTACAAAATGAGAGCGAAAAGGCCACAAAACCACAGAACGTGTCCAATTCAATTCTCACATTATTGTTCTGATTATTTGCACATATTTTGCTACAGTTTGCAAAATATATCATACATTCTGCAGATGCTATAACCATTGTTAAAGGGCTGCTTATGACCATACCGATGACGTCATTTGTGGACGATCTCCAACCCTAACCCTAGCATGGCCACATAGGGAAAATCCCCATGAATACCGGCAAAATTATATGCTGGGGCTAGTTATTTAAAACGTACCAAAATTCTTCATAAGTTTTGTAAAAACTAGATACATATCGATGAACTTCAGTTCAAAATTTGGGAGAAATTGATATGACCGTTTGCGTGCAAAAAAATTATATATGAAAATTTTTATCATGGCTTTAATGGCGAAACATGGTTTTTTCATGCTGATTGCAAATTGGCCGTTTTCAATATACAGGTGTATTGTGAGATTTATTCTACGCAGAATTACATGCGCTTTCACCCTGAAATGCGAACGAAGGTAAATTATTGTAAATTTTTCACCCGCGGAATTTCAAAAAACTGTATTTTTAAAAAATTGATTTTTTAAACTTCTTAAATCTTTGCCACGCTGTAGCTCGTACAAATCCCATCCGATTTTCAAAAACATTGCAGTTTTGCAATCCCTAGAAAAATATCTAAAAAGTCATTTCTAGGTTTTTGGAAATTCAAAAAAAACTTTTGTTCAAAATAAATGGTATTTTTTAAAATTTATAAAATTGGAATTCTTGAAAATTTTTATTTAGACGACATTTTTTTTCGAATTTCCAAAAACCCAGAAATCACTTCATAGATATTTATCTAGGGATTGCAAAACTTTAATGTTTTTGAAAATCGGATGGGATTTGTACGAGCTACAGCGTGGCAAAGATTTAAGAAAAAATTTAAAAAATCAATTTTTTTAAAAATGAAGTTTTTTGAAATTCCGCGGGTGAAAAATTTACGATAATTTACCTTCGTTCGCATTTCAGGGTGAAAGCGCATTTAATTTTGAGTAGATTTAATCTTACAATACACCTGTATATTGAAAACGGCCAATTTGCAATCAGCATGAAAAAACCATGTTTCGCCATTAAAGCCATGATAAAAATTTTCATATATAATTTTTTTGCACGCAAACGGTCATATCAATTTCTCCCAAATTTTGAACTGAAGTTCATCGATATGTATCTAGTTTTTACAAAAATTATGAAGAATTTTGGTAAGTTTTAAATAACTAGCCCCAACATATAATTTTGCCGGTATTCATGGGGATTTTCCCTATGTGCATGGCTAAACGACGAAGAAATTTGCTCCCATATACAGAAACCTTTATTTTGATTTTATTGATGGTTTTCTTTGGTACAGCAAAATTTTGTTTTTACATGTTTTTGAAAATTGCAAAATTTTTGTTTTACGTGGTTCAGAAAAGTGCAAAATGGTATATTTACATGTTTTTGAAAAGGTGTAAAATGTTCTATTTACATGTTTTTGAAAGGGTGTAAAATGTTCTATTTACATGTTTTAAAAAAAGTGTAAAATGCTTTATTACCATGGTTTTGAAATGTACAAAAACTTATATTTTGCATGTTTTTAAAAGTGCAAAATATTATTTTTACATATTTTAAAAAACTGAAAAATGTTTTATTTACATATTTTTTGGGAAATTCAGTCAGCAGGGGTTGCCTGCATTTGCATTGGCCGGATTGTCATTATCCGGTCCTGACTATAAGCTTCGTTTATATGTATGTGGTCAACTACATTTGTTTTAACTGGGAGACACACGTTTTTTAAAGTAAAAAATAGAAAATAGAAAATTGAATGTAAAACACAGTTTGTATTGTATCGTCGCATTTACCACCAGTAAGTGCCATAGTATCAGATCAGTTAGTCTTTGTATGGCTGCCCAGAAGTGTATAGGATTTTTATAGCAGACACAAAAAAGAAGGGAAGATCACTTGCTTCTTTTTTTGTCCCTTTTTACTTGGAGATAAACTCATTTTTATTTTATTTCATTTCATTTTCATTACATTGAGGCTTTTTTTTCTTACTGTGGATTTCCCATGTGAATCGCCGTTCGTTCTCGTTCTTAGAAGTGGTCTGTCTGAGCGTAGTGTCCAGCACCAGCACCAGCACCAGCAGATCTCCTGTGGAACTCCACAAAGGATAAAAAAAATACGGTAGCATACAGGAGAGGGAGAGGGAAGGAAGGAATGTGCGGATGAAAGTGAAAGTTGATGGGATTTTATTGAGGCTGTTGTGTGGTTGCGGTGGCTGGTGGCTGTGTGTGAGGGAAGCTTAAGGGAATCGATAGTTGATTTGCTCAGCACATTTTTCATCCCAATGAATCATGATCATGACTACGGAACTACGGGCGGGAAGAACCATAGGGAACCTGTACGACTTTCACCCACTCGCCATGTACTCTCCACTTACCCACAGCCCCAAGCCTGATCCTGGTCCTACTTAGAATCTGTATCTCTCTCTATACCCGGGCTATATAGTATTTTGGTAAGGTGGTTGGCCATATATAGGGAGCTATAGGGAAAGTAGATTAGATGTGTAGTTACAGTTACAGGGAGAGAAGGGCTATTTTTTACAAATACGAACTCAAGTTACGCTGATTTATAATAGAAAACAAATTTTAAAAGCAGACACTTACATGTTAGTATAGAAGCTTAAATGACAAATATGAAACATTGAGCTTTTAGATAGCTGGTTTTTTACCTTCAAATAGTTCTGAATATATATAGCTTAATAATATGCACCTTCAATAAAAATTTCTATGTAGCAATTTTTGTATTTGAAAAAAGTTGCACATATCATAATTTGCACCTCTAAAAAATGGAAAATACCGGAATTCGCGCTTTCAAAAAGTTGTAAATATAGCATATTTGCATTCCCACAAAGTTGCAAATACTGAATATTTGCACCTTTAAAGAGTATAAATTGTGAATTTTAGACCTTCAAAAAGTTGTAAATAAAAAATATTTGCATTCACACAAAGTTGTAAATAGTGAATTTTGAACCTTCGAAAAGTTGTAAAATGCGTATTTTGCATCGTCATAAAGTTGCAAATAGTTATAGTTTGGCACCTTTAAAAAGTTGTTAATAGTGAATTTTGCATCTTCGAACATCAAAAAAGTTGTAAATAGCATTTTTTTTGCAAGCTCATAAAAACTTGTAAATTGTTCGTTTTGCATCCTCTTAAAGTTGCATAGTTAGTTAATTTTGCACCTTTAAAACTTTTAGTTGCCTTATTTTGCACCTTAAAAGTTGTAAGTAGCATAGTTTGCCCCTTCGTAAAGTTGCGAATACTTAATTTTGCAGCTTAAAAACTCTGCAAATATCATATTATGCGCCTTTTAAAAGTTACATATAGGATACTGTTTGCACATTTAAAAGGTCAAAGGTCGTAAATATTAAATAATTTACTGGGCTACCTTATCTTTATTAAATAAGTCAACATTCTAGGAACTCCACAAAATAACTACAAAGGCCGCACAAACAAAGGAAACCCCGCTATTTACTGTTTGATGTTACGTTTTTATTTGTGTGTTCTTCTTTGTATATTCAATTTAATTCTATATTACAACAAGCATCTCTATACCACAAAATAACAAAAAAAAACAAAACAAAAAATAACATATTTCCATTCCATTTCTTGCATTGGCAATATTTATACTCATGTATCTTTTCTCCAAATTTGTATGGATTCCGTATGCACCTCTAATCGCGAAGCTCCAACTGCCATAACATGTTACAAATCTAGATAACGTATAGGAATGACGCAGTCTTGAATATACAAAGTGAATAGGAGTTATTGTTATTAATAAGAAAAGAAAGAAGAAGAAAGTAACTGAAGAGAAAGGGAAAAAGAAAGTCTGTTGGTATTACTTTGAAAATATCTGTAATAATATTAGATGCTTTTAGACTTTGATCCCTCATCAATTTGCTCCGTTTTCTCTATACAGCTTTCTCCATATCCTGAGTGAAGAACCAAAATCACCCATTTCCAATGAAAGCTAGAGTCAAAATGAGCTATGTTATAAAAAAATAAAAACACTAAATAGGTAAGATGCGTTCATGAAAGGATTTTGAAAAGTGTAAAATGTTTTATTTACATGTTTTTGAAAAGTGTAAAATGTTCTATTTACATGTTTTTGAAAAGTGCAAAATGTTCTATTTACATGTTTTTGAAAATTGCAAAATGTTCTATTTAAATGTTTTTAAAAAGTGCAAACTGAGCTATTTACACGTTTTTGAAAAGTGCAGAATGAACTTTTACCATGTTTTCAAAAACGCAAGATGAACTATTTTTACGTTTTTAAAAAGCGTAAAATGTTTTATTTCAATGCTTTTAAAAGGTGCAAGATGATCTGTTTCCATGTTTTTGTAAGGTGCAAAATGAGCTATTTACGTTATGAAAAAGTGCACAATAAACGATTTGCATATTTTTGTAAAGTCCAAAATCAACTACTGTGCACGCTTTTGAAAAGTGCAAAATGAGCTATTTACACGTTTTTGAAAAGTACAAAATGTTCTATTTAAAAACCTTGAGGATCATGATAATTCAATGTTTTTTAGATAGTGGATTTTTATTTAGCTAAACATGGAAATGGGTCATTTTGGTACTTCACCGATGATAGATCGATTACCCTACATATATAGACGGCTATATGTATAGCTCACGCACTTAAACGCGTTTTCCTTCTCGTTTTCATTTTCATATTTTTTAAGCGGTTCACTTTCTTCTTCTTCTCATCCATCGTCAGAACTCAAAGCTCAAAGAACAGGCCTTTCTCCCTAGAGAGTCCGTGTCTTTACTTCTTAGGTTTCTATTGGGGTCGTCCATAAATGATGTCACCGATAAATGACGTAAGTGGCTCTAGTCGAGACAAAATACCATTTTAAATATAGCTGTTTACGTAATGTTAGAGCGATAGCATAATGTGGGTGAGTTTTAAAAGTATAATAATCTACATGAAATCAATTATGAGCCGCCCCAATAGTCCATAGTCTATAGTGAAAGCATGAATAGTGATACAGCGTGTAGAAATAATCCTTGCGTAGCGTTAGTTTAACCGCATATAACACATATATCTATAATAATTGTCGTTTCCTTAAGGGTCGTTCACCAGTGATGTTCCGAATTTAGGGGGGTAATCTTCGTATAACGCTACAATTTGGAAGTACTTAATTGTAGGAGACAGGAGAAGGAGGGCGTAAAACATTTTGAATTTTTCCAAAACGTCATTAGTGGACGACCCCTTATTACCGTTCACACGCACGCACAAAAATACGTATTGCAAAGTTGTTTGGTGAACAGTGGTGTCATTCTTTTCTTAAGAAGAGAAAGTGCAGCCGGTATAACACAACACGGTGACGGTATCGGTATCGGCATTGGTACCGGTACCGGTAAATAGTTCAGGACTCTTTGAGTGTATTTTGGAGAAAATAAATTGCAAATATTTTAAGAAGCTTATGTAGGTAGGAGCTGTGTATAGGGATTGAAGCTTATTTTGTTGCGGATTGTAAATCAATTTACAAAATACTGAAAGACTGAAATGAAAAGAATGCACTAGAAATACAGCTCAGTGTCTCTTTCAATACTCAACAAGCAAAGTAACTTATCTACTACTGATTACTGGTATTTATTATTGCTATTGCGGTTTGGCCATTTTGCTTCTAAATAACATCCGTGGTGATCTTTGCGTAGGGTTTTAGTTTAAAAAATGTTTTTATTTGCATGCCGCTTGAAATTGAAAAAATTCTGTAATTATGTCATTTATTTAAGGTTGAAAATTATTCAGCTAGAACTTAGAACTTTTTGAAGGTGCAAATTGCACTATTTAGAAATTTTTTAATGATAAAAATGTGCTATTGGCAAGTTTTTGAAGGTGCAATTTATGCTATTTACAAATTTTTGAAATTGCATATTATGCTACTTATCACTTTTTAAAAGTGCAGTTTATGCTATTTAAAACTTCCGAAATTACAGTTTATATGCTACCTACAACTCTTGGAAAGTGCAAATTGCGCTATTTACATCTTTTTGAAAAAGCAGTTTATGCTATTTACAACTTTCTGAAGGTGCAAATTTCGCTATTTACAACTTTTTGAAGGGTGCAGAATACACTATTTACAACTTTTGAAAAGCACAAAATATACTATTTAGAACTTTTTGAAGCTCCAAAACTCAAGATGAACATTTTATTTTTTTATAGTGCAAGTTGTGTAATGTATAGCTTTTTGTAGGTGCAAAATATGCTATTTTAAGCACTTTAAAGGTGTACAATACGCTTATATACAGTGAAAATAGTACTGCATTAATTTTATCTTTTTTTAAAAATTGAACGAAATTCAAAATTTCATCTAAAAGCAGCTAGTTAAGTGTAAAAATGCCTCCAATTTGAATGGTCCCAAATATATTTAAGACTTTTGTAAATGGCGCTATACATATTATTATGTTGTCTTCAGTCGTACACCTTTTTCGTTCGCTTTTAAAAATTACCAAACAATTTGCAAAAATACATTTTTAATAGTAACTTAAAATATGAGAAAGTAAAGCACCTACCTACCTACCTAATATTTGCGTTACTATTAAATTCTAGACTTTCACCACCCATATGTATACAAGGTGCGTATACATATAGGCGTATTTAGTACATATACATTCTTAATTGCTACATATGCATATATATGTATTCCACACTGGGCATCCATTCATAATGATTCGGATTTGATTTTTTTTCTACTTTCCCTCGTTTTTCTTTGCTCTCCTTTCGTTTCTTTAATGGAACTCAGAAAAGTGAAAGTTGAAGTTTTTTAGGAGAGGAAATGGAAGGTAGGGAAGTATAGCTATATGTATGGCACACGGATGTAGGCTGTGGATCAATACATAGAGCGGACAAAAAACTATAAGCGGGACGCTGAGAGCTGAGCTTGAGACGTTGAAACGAAAGCGAAAAAGGTATTAGCACATGTTGATGGATGAATCTCGGAATTTTCTACGACACATTTCCTCCAGACTTTCATCTTCTCACAAGACTCGGGCGGCAGTACGAATTAGCCCAGGTATATACATATATAACATTACCGTTACCGTTACCGTTTGTAGCTTTCACCGGGTCCGTATCCGTAGCGTTGCCGTAACAGTAATCAGTCTGTCCGTCGTTTTAGTTTTCGTACTCGTTCTCGCTCTCGTTTGGTCCCGAATTTTTTTTAAAAATAATTTATTTCAATTTTGAATTCTGACACACGAGGGCAGTAGAACTCAAAGCAAAATCAGTATCAGTACCGGTACCGGTACCGGTACCGAAACCGAACTCAAAACCGAAAAAGAACATTAGCGGGTACCAGAAAAAAATAGCACTTATATATTATATACATAATGACTCATAGATGGTTGGGTGTAAAAGCATATCTGTATATTTTCAAAATTTTCGGACATCATTTATGGACGATCCCTAAAGAATTTACGAGTTCAAGAGTTTTGTATAATTTTTTTAAAAGACAAATATTTGTTTGAAAATTGCTATTTTAGTATAGCATTTTTTTGTAGGCATTGACCTGTATTTTAGAGGTTACTGACCTGCCATTTATCATTATATATGTATAAGTATTTGCAACTCTTTTTTTGTTGTTGTAAAATCGGACAGTTTACAAAATCAGTGCAGACAATTCGTATATCTACAATGTGCAAAAAAAAGATCAAAAGTAACAACGTCACAACGTCAACGTCAACAGTCAGCGGTGGCGTTAATGTTGCAAAAGAAAAATCCAGTAGAACCGTTTCACCTTTCACACGTTCACACGCTATATTGAGACCTTTGCAGACTTAACTTTTTGCGCTTGCTTAACGATTAGCTTTCACTACCAATTCGCTTCTCGTCTCGCATGGTTCTGTTCTGTATACAAAGAAAAAATCTTTCTTTTTTTTTCGGGGGGGGGGGATTTCATGATGAATTGTTTTTATGACGGCCACACAAGGCAGCTGCTAAAGTCCCTTGATCTACACAATTCCCCGCCAAAAGACAACAATGAAAAAGTTATACATTTTTATTCAATTGAACACTATTCCAAATTGGAAATGGTACCGGTACCGGTAACAGTACCAGGACCGCGAAGCTAAACCGGAATATTAATTCCTAATGATTTACATTATTAATTCCCCAGATTTAATTTTACCACGACAACAAAAATAGATTCCCACTTTCCAGACTTTCCATTACTGAAACTGAAACTACTAGTCACACTTGTAACTTATTAACAGGGCCGGATAATGCGGGCAGCGGATAGTTAGCCCCCGCTGCTTGAATTTTCAAAAAACGTGTAAATGGAACATTTTGCACTTTTTAAAAATGAGTTTAAAGAATATTTTGACTTTTCAAAAAAAATGCAAATTAAAATTTTTTGTACATTTAAAAAACATTGAAATAAAACATTTTCCACTTTTTTCAAAACATGTAAATAGAACATTGAGCACTTTTCCGAATCAAGTAAAAAGAACATTTTGCACTTTTAAAAAACATGCAAATACAACATTTTGCTTTACTAAGGAAAACCATCAATAAAATCAAAATGGGATTTTTTGTATGAAAATAAATTGCTGCCAAAAAGCAATTCCTTCGCCCGGCCCTGCTTATTAAAGCTTCTACAGAAACTTTACCCACCATTGTAAAAGCACTAACAAGGGAATGGTTTCACATGTAGCTCGTCGATTTCAAAAACTTATATCTACAAAAATCAGGCTACTTTTGAATAGTGGGGATCCAAAGTAACTCGAGTGCATTTTGCGTTGTTCGGTCACAATAGCCCGCCAAAGTTTAAAAAAATTCAAATCTTAATATTTTGCCGCCCTGTAGCTTCTACAGTTCTCATCCGATTTTGATGAATTTTCGGTTTTTGTGATCCTTAGGGTTTATAATAAAAAGTTATTTCAGGATTTTGAAAAATTCAAAAATTTTCATTTTTTTGAAAAAACGGTGTTAAAAAATTGGGCCTCAAATATACTCATTTCTTGGATTTTTTTCAAAAAAATGAAAGTTTTCGAATTTTTCAAAATCCTGAAATTGCTTTTCAGTAAAAAGCGTAAGGATCCCAAAAAACGAAATTTCATCAAAATCGGACAAGAACTGTAAAAGTACTAGGGTCGCAAAATATCAAAATTTAAATTTTTTTAAACTTTGGCGGGCTATTGTGACCGAACAACGCAAAATGCACTCGAGTTACTTTGGATCCCCACTATTTAGAAGTAGCCTGATTTTTGTAGATATAACTTTTTGAAATCGACGAGCTACATGTGAAACCATTCCCTTGTAAGTCAAGAGGAGAGATAGTCTATTTTGCATGCATTTAGGGGACTGACAATATTGGGACGACTTACGATTAGAGAGAATGAGAGTTTCATAATTTCAGAGCCAAATTTGCCGCAAAGTTTGAATAAAATAAATTGGTCTCATTCTGGGAACTGATTGTGAGTGTCTGACTTTGAAGCCAAAATTAATGGCGGGAATTCTCGGAAATCAAATTAATTTCTTTTCTATTTAAAAAAGGCAACACACACACACAGTCACACAATTCAGTTCAGTTCACACAGTTCACTGTACAGTATATCCTATGCTTCCAACGATATGAATCTTTTGTATGTTTCAGTATTGATTTTGACTAGGAAGGGGGGGGGGGGGTCAAAAAGAAACTAACGACGTATTGTATTAAGTCATTGAGCTTCCTATTGTTTCTCCTTATTCCTTATGTGAGGTGGAGACAGCTTTATGGGTATATAACGAAAACGAAAATTATCTGCCTTTTTGTATGCATAAGGGGTCGTCCATAAATGATGTCATGTGTAGAGTCAGTGGGTCTAGTCTGGTATTATTGACACCTTTTGTGCAATGCTAAAGTGAAGACAAGGGGGTAAGGGAAGGGTCCTAAAAAGTGTGATAGAATGGGCGACATCATTTATGGATCATCCCTTATATTTAACTCATAATACAAAGTTAAAATAATATTTAATTGGCGAGATATAACGCCAAATTTTACTATAAATTTCCTTGCGGTTTCCTTTATACGTGTAAAAGAGTCGTCCACAAATGATGTCATCGAAAAAAGTCCATTTCTTTGACCCCTCTGTCATCCGTACCAGCATCAGAACGAGCATAAAATAGCTTTAACACTCAAGTAGTCTCATCCACTCAACCCGTGACGTCATTTATGGACGAACCCTTACATGGTTTGACTGTAGCTTTGTCGCCAATATGTGTCGCGTTTTGGTTTCCGTCTTTCGTAATCGTTGTCATGACAATCATTTTGGCCACATTTTAAAAATTTGAATTCTGAGAAATTTCTTGCCATTATTATATATCCTTTAATCATTAGTACAGCTCAGTAATTATAGAAACATAAATCTCTGACCGAGCAGTTTCTTCACCGACAAATGCAAAGGGGACTATGTACCACCCCTTACAAGGGGCACATAGCTCTTTTTGACATGTGACTGGAAACTACACATAAAGGACGGAGCGAGAAGAATGGGAGGCGGGAGAACATTCAAGATTGAGAAGATGCCAATCGCCAGAACCAGAACCAGCGTCAATGTTCCGCGCTCAATAAATTAGTCGTCTATGTATCTATAGGTACATGTGTATAACAGTATAGGCAACCAGCTCAGTATATTGGGAGCGTGCATAAATTACGTTGTACATTTTTTTTTGGTGGATACGGGTTCAAGTTGCCTATACTTCTACATGAGCCTAAATACCGAAAGAGAGGGGACGGATAGGGGTTCAAAATTTCCGATTTTTGTACCACGTAATTTATGCACGTTCCCTAAGAAGGTATAATTATACTACGGCGAGGATCGGCGATGCAAAAGAAGCTATAAAAAAAGCTCAAAGTGAATCCTGAAATTGGGGAACAATTTCCACTTCCCTTCCCTTCTCCACTTCTCTGTTATATGGCGCCTTAAATTTCCCTTTGAAAGTTTCAATTAGCAGGGGCACGAGAGCTTTGGGTGCTGAACTGAAACTGAAACCGAAACCAAAGCATCCTGCTCCACGTACCGGTCCCACTATAGCCCATTCTAAACTTCCCATATAGGCAAAGAATATAGCGTGAGTAAAGAATCAAAATGGTCCATGTCTTATTTTGGCTAGATTTAAAATCTGCTATGTGTGTCAAACGACATACCTATTTAATAAGATGCTTAGAAGATATTGAGAAAAATGCTAATTACGAGCTTTTGAAGCGCGCAAACCATATTTTTTGTACGTTTTTGAAAGTGCAAAATGTTCTGATTACATGTTTTTGAAATGAGTAGAATGTTCTCTTTACACGTTTTTTAAATGTTCAAAATGTTCTATTCACATTTTTTTGAAACGTACAAAAGGTTCTATTTACATGTTTTTGAAATGTGCAAAATGCTATATTTACATGTTTTTGAAATGTGCAAAATATTTTATTTACATTTTTATGAAAATTGCAAAATATTCTAATTACAGTCTTTTAAAATGTGTAAAAACATTACATTTCATATTTTTAAAATTTTCAAAAATATTTTATCTTGCATTTGCATGTTTTTGATATATTCATAATGTTTCATTTACATACTTCTAGGACCATGACATTGTATTTTTTTTTGTAGATAGTGCATTTTATTTCTATCTAAAATTCGTGTTACTATTACACTTGACTTTTACAATAAAATCAGCAGTGGATCAGCGGTGTCTAAAAGAGTTCCTTATCCATGTAGGTGCATAATGGCGCATCTTACATTTTACACAGGAAATGTATTGGATATGTACTGCAATAGGTATTATCTAAGCATTAAATTTCTACATTCTTCTGTTTCCATCATGTAGCACGGCCACGTTTATACTTTTACAGCACGAAACTCGTTATGACCTATGTGCAACTTTAACGTGGCCCGGCTGCTATAGCACCAAGGTTAAAACCGCACCACCAACCACCACTCTATGTATGTGTACCACCGCTTTCCAATTATTCCTGCCTCTAAAAGTGTGAAGAAACGATCCTCCCAATCAAAAAACTTGGCAAAAATTCCGTTCTTTTTTTCTTATGCAAAATTCCAACCGTTTTAATTCGTAAAGATGTTCCTTTAGCAGTTTCCAGTCGAATTCGAATGACATCATTTATGGACGAGCCCTAAGTAATTGATTGTAAAATAAAGATAGAAGCTTTTGATACAAGTTGCGGCTGTCTCTGTTTGTATATTTCGACGACATCATTTGTGGACGATCCTACAGTTGAACCACTGCACTGACGATAAGACTGATATAATCTATAGAGTCTGTTTTCCCAGTAGAATTTCCAACGAAAACGAAATACGCACACTGCTGATGCTGAAGATGAAAGGATGAGTTTGGGTTCTGGTTCTTTCTGCTTTTGCCCTGAAACTTTGATTCAAAGTCTGCGAATCCGAATCCGAATTCATCATCAAAAGTCCAAGTTGCCGAGTAATTATTGAAGCCCATGTAGTGAATGGTAGTGGCGGAAAATCTAGGTCCTTGACGTTGTACGGTGCTAAGCATATTATGTGTGTGTATGTACCTACATGTTGATGTTATGGAGATGGAGATCACATATCGTCAATCTTGAGCGAAGACGCAAAATGATCCGTAGTAATTTTCAGCTAGATAATTAAAATGTGCATTCTTCAATAAATTAATACTTAATCTCTAAATAGGTCAAAAAAGAAATTTTCTGTACTTTTTAAAAACACGCAAAATGAATATTTTGCACTTTTTCAAAAAATGCAAAATAAAAATTTAGCACTTTTTAAAAACACGCAAATCATTTTGCGCTTTTCAATAGAATTTAAAGGGAGCATTTTGCACTTTTCAAAAACATGGAAATAAAACATTTTGTACTTTTTAAAAACATAGAAATAGGACATTTTGCACTTTCCAAAAATATGCAAATAGAACATTTTGCAATTTTCAAAAATTTGTGAATAGGACATTTTGCATTTGTCAAAAACATGCAAATAAAATATTTTGGACTTTTGAAAAACATGAAAATAAAATATTTTGGACTTTTCAAAAACATGCAAGTAAAACATTTTCCAATTTTCTCAAAACATGGAAATAAAACATTTTGCACTTTTTAAAATCAAGCAAATCGAATATTTTGCACTTTAAAAATAACTACTAATTAAACTGTGTAGGTAAGTGCATAATATTCTATTCATTTAGTGCGTTTTTAAAAACTCACATAGTCATTTTAACCCTAGCTTAAATTGAAGATGGCCGATTTTGATTTTTCCCTCAGTATGTATGTGAAATTTGTTGCTGTAGTGCTGCTCCGTTGAGAATGAGATTGGTGATAGAGAGACAATGTAGACAGAGACCTTACAATTTTAATTCACAATCACTGCGCTATTCAATACAGATTCAAATCGAGCCTAATTCATGACTTTCGGTCTCGGTCTCGGCTTCGGTATCTGGGATTCGGAATCAAAGGCCATTTGGCTTTCATTTCGTCGTCTCCTGTCTCCTCTGCATACAATTATGAGGTCTTCTGTAATACGCATACTTGTGTGTAATTATAAGGCTGGACGAACTTTTGACGGTTGGACGGGGATTTTGGAAATACACTGCGAATAATTCAAAAGAAACTAAATTTAATATTTCTATTGCTGGAACTATAGACTGCTGTGCCGGTCTCGGTCCCGGTGCCGGTGCCCGGGTTTTGTGAGGCCCGTATACAATTACCCTTATCTCTCCTTGTTTCCTCAGTTTCCCTTGGCCCTCTGATCAAAATCAACTTTGCTTCATATTAATAATGTCCTCACAGTCCAAAGTCCAAGTATGTAGATTGGGAAGGGGTCGTCTATAAATTATTTCATCGAAATATTACTTTTTTCAGGACCTGCGTAACCAGGACCGGACGATGAAATTGTTTTTAGGGAACAATTTGTTTCCATACAAAAATCATCATTTTGATTTTATTGATGGTTTTCTTTAGTAAAGCAAAATGTTGTATTTACATGTTTTAAAAAAGTGTAAAATGTTCTTTTTACTTGATTCAGAAAACTGCAAAATGCTCTATTTACATGTTTTGAGAAAAGTGAAAAATTTTTTATTTCCATGTTTTTAAAAAGCACAAAATGTTTTATTTTGCATGTTTTTGAAAAGTCAAAATATTCTATTTACAACTTTTTGAAAACTACAAAATGTTCCATTTAGATGTTTTGAGAAAATTCAAACTGCAGGGGCATAACTACTGCACAAATGGCTGTATTTACTATGAAATGTCATCGTCAGTATCCAAGTAGATCCATTGACGTCATTTATGGACGATCCCTAGTCAGATTTCAGAATCTGGAGTTGTCATAGTTACATGATGTGGGTCTTATGGGATTCCTCTGCTTTGGTTTCGGTTTCGGCTTTGGTTTTGGAACCGGTTTTCGGTTTCGGTCTTGGACTTTTGCAATTATTATTACTATTATTACCCGGGTGAGTCTTTGACGGGTAGTCTTGCAGTGCGTGGTGTTTGAATTAGGATTTGTATGCTCAACTTTAAACAAACTTTTGGATTGAGAATTGCAGGTTTATTTAATTTTGTATGTAGGTTTATATTTGTATGGATTAGGGGTGGTCCATAATTGATGTCATTCAAATTGTTACTATTAAAATGACCCACCCATCCTCCCTCATGTCATCACTTTAACATTGTTTCGACCGCTATCGTAAAAAAATAGGGCATACCTGACTGGATCCACCCATGACATAATTTATGGATGAACCCTCATAGATTATATGTGGGCTTGACTAGCCCACATTGTTTGAGTTTTGGTTTCTTGTTAATACGGGATTATTGTTTGGGTGAAGTGGTGCGGGAAATTTGTGTATAGACAAAATTTGAAAATACGACAAGGAGGCTTAACCATGTTGTTAGTTATAAATAGAAGCGTAATTAGAGGGCAGATAGGGGTATAGGGCTGCAAGTACTAACAATAAGTACAACGGTCCAATCAAAAATACTGTCTTTTTTGAAAAGTGATTAAAGTGAATAAGTAATACTCCGAATTATAGTACCACATACAAACATACAAATTAATTTGGAATTATTTCAAATTATTAGAGACCTATTTATGGCGTAGATTCAAAGGTTTTGAAAACCTATTTATCAAGTGTTGAGCAGTCCGAGCATTTTTGGATTTTGAAAAAAAAAAGTGTTTTCAGATTGTGATTTGCACTTTTCAAAACATGTGGTTAAATTATTTTTAAGCTTTTAAAAATGTGATTTTAAAAGATATTTTGAACCTTTTAGAAAATGATTTTAATAGATATTTTGCACTTTCTAAATGCGATTTTAGAAGACTTTTTGCACTTTTTTAAAATTGTTTCTAGAAGATTATTTGCACCTTTTAAAAAATGATTTTGTTACATTTTTGGCACATTTCAAAAACTGATTTTAGAAGATTTTGCACCTTTAAAAATGTTGTTTAAGTGTATACTTTGAACTTTTGATAATGTGATTTCAGAGTAATTTTAGTACCTTTTTAAAAATAGATTTGAGATTCTTTGGTGCACATTTTAAAATGTGAGTTTAGATTATATATTGCACTTTAAAAAAAGTGATTTTGAATTGTTTTATGCACGTTTTAAAAAGTGATTTTAAACTAGTTTTGTACTTTAAAGAAAAAGTGTGGTTAGACTATAAAAAGTTCCTTTACTGTAATTATATTTTGCACCTTTTAAAAAAGTGTTTTTAAATTATTTCGGTGCCTATAAAAAAGATAAAATAAATATTTTACAAATATTTACTATAAACTCACTATATAATAATTACAGTCTTATAATTTTCAAAAATCTTAAGTTTTATTAGAATAATTTATTACACTAGAAAATCAGAGATAACATTGCAAGTCTTACAAGCTTAAGCGTACAAAATACATCTGCAAAAATATCATAAACACACCATCTTTACATTGTATGTACCTATATAACTACTCATACAAAATTAAAAAATTGAAAATGGCAACTTTTGCAAAATCCAGTCTTCCTTTCAGCAGATTTAATTATTCTCAAAATTAATGATGTTTTCCCTTAACCCACTAACACACACACACAAAAGGAACCAAAACCAAACAAAGCAAACACATCATGTAATATTCTGTAAGTCTCATAAAAGAGTCAACGCACCATTCAGATTCCAGGTTAAGTAATTAATTTAATATTCATCCACAAATTGCAATTTCTAAAAGCGTGTTAACGTGAAGCGTAGAGCGTAGCTGTTTAAACTTTAACAATGTAGTTGCTCACACATGGCCACTTCACACGTTATATATTTAGCACCCATAGTCCCAACTTCCACATCTAGACACGAGGTATTAGGTATTCAATCTTTGCAATTGAATAGGGAACGTGCATAAATTACGTGGTACAAATATTGGAAATTTTGAAACTGCTCTTTCTTTTTTTTGGAATGTACGTCCATGTAAAAGGATAGGCAGCTTGAACCTTTACCCCGCACCTTTTGTTTTGGTATGTACTTTCATGCAAAAGGGTAGGCAGCTTGAATCTTTAACCCCACCCCCTCTCAAAAAAATGTACCACGTCATTTATGCACGCGTCAATAGCGCACAGTTACCGTCCTACAGCCTAAATTTTAAATCAAAAACGAACGTTAATACAACCGGCGAAAATAAAGGGAACCCACGTAATATTATTACGTAATAATTAAAAAAAATCTAAAACAAAGGTAAAGAAAAAGCCGTGACTTTAATTTTAAAAACTATACAGCCTCTATATAATTACCTCATTGGGAACGTGTATACATTACGTGTTGCAAAAATCCACAAAAATTTGAAACCCTACCCCACACCTATTTTTTTGGGTAGGTATGTATATTCCATGTACATGAATAGGGAGCTTGAACCACACTGTACACCCATTAAAAATGTGCCATGTAATTTGTGCATGCTTCCTGACGGACGCCAGTACCGCATATAGAAAAGAGGTGTTTTTGTACATTATTTTAATTACAAATTACCATGATCCATCCTTTTCGTTTTTGGAGGAAATTAAACGGGGGAAAGAAACAATGGTGCGTTTTTTTGTGGGCTGATTTTCCTGTCTTTTTCTCACTTGTTTTGAAGTTTTGAGTTTGACTTTTTGTTGAGTTGGTTTTAGTTTTGGTTTTACATTAAATTTTACTTTGTAATATTTGTGCTCCTCGCCTGCCTCCCTGTCAGAGCGTCCATTTTTTAATGTGATGAGTTGAGCGAGTGTTGAAGCTGAGGCGATGGGAATAATGAAATGCGGAACCTTTTGTTGTGACGTCTCAAAAGAATTTAATGGATCACACATTTTGTATTGTGCTCTGCCGCTGCCGCTGTACTGTGCCTATGTCCATGGCCATAGCTGGCGTCCGTGGCCGTGGTCCGTCGCCGTCCTTACGTGATGTGTCCGTTGCCCTAGCAACGAACCTTTTATATTCCCTGTTCCATTGTCCTATGTATTTATATTGTACAGTATAATCTTGTATAGGTGCCTGTCTCATTTTAAGCCATGGCCGTTGGGAGATGAAGACGCTTTTGCCGTCTTCGTCTTCTTCATCTTGTTGCCTTATTTGAAGAGTTGAAAGAAGCAGAATTTATTTTAGCACTATTAAAATCAGAACAGTACATACAGTACAGTGGCGAACGTTTGATTTTTTCATTAAATTAAAACTATCAAAGCAAGTTTTCTATTTTAGAAAGTTACAAGTTGGTTATAAAAAATAGTAGATAGCATGGTATAGAGTTTCAAAAACATAATTATAGATGTCGGTATACAACGAATTTTGCAATTTAAAAAATTTGATTTTATAGCGTATCGCAATCTCATAGCATTTTCAAAAAAATGTAAAGTTGTTGTGTTTTCTATTTTTAAAAGCATGTAACTAGAACATTTACCACTTTTCCAAAACATGTAAATGGAACATTTTGTACTTTTTGAAAACATGTTAATAGAGCATTTTGCAATTTTTCAAAACATGTAAATAGAGCATTTTGCACTTTTCGAAAACATGTAAATGGAACGTTTTTCACTTTTAAAAAGCATGTAACAGGAACATTTTGCACTTCTCGAAAATATGTAAATAGAACATCTTGCATTTTTGAAAACCATGTAACTGGAACATTTTGCACTTCTCGAAAATATGTAAATAGAACATCTTGCATTTTTGAAAACCATGTAACTGGAACATTTTGCACTTCTCGAAAATATGTAAATAGAACATCTTGCATTTTTGAAAACCATGTAACTGGAACATTTTGCACTTCTCGAAAATATGTAAATAGAACATCTTGCATTTTTGAAAACCATGTAACTGGAACATTTTGCACTTCTCGAAAATATGTAAATAGAACATCTTGCATTTTTGAAAACCATGTAACTGGAACATTTTGCACTTCTCGAAAATATGTAAATAGAACATCTTGCATTTTTGAAAACCATGTAACTGGAACATTTTGCACTTCTCGAAAATATGTAAATAGAACATCTTGCATTTTTGAAAACCATGTAACTGGAACATTTTGCACTTTTCAAAAGCATGTAAGTAAAAAATTTTGCACTTTTTAAAAGCATGTAAGTAAAAATTTTTGCACTTTTTAAAAGCATGTAAGTAAAAAATTTTGCACTTTTTAAAAGCATGTAAATGGAACGTTTTACACCCTTTTAAAAACATGCAAATATTAATTGCGTTTCAATTAAAACTTTTTACATAATTAGGTAGATATAAAACTGCGTCCATACATTTTGGTATTATTTTTCAGTTTCTAAAATGTACACAAAATTTCCTACTTAAAGTTGGATACATTTTGTACCAGGAATTTGTACATGGTATCCGAGCACTATTGTGGTCTCGTGTACTATTATACACCCGCATGCAGTACTGCAGCCCGGTGTACTACATTGTAGGCTCTTGTATCGGCGTATAATACTGTGTTAAATACACCTGTGTGCTGTTTTAATGCCTATCCTTCTCAGGCCCGTGTGCTATTGTACCAAAAATACGGTCTTATATATTTAAGCATAAATCTTGAAAACAAAAGAATGGGAAAGAATAGAAAATCGGAATACAATGCATCTCCCCCAGTCTTTGTATGTATCTTCCATGTAAAAAGCTATTTTAGACACTCATATGACATAACATATGATACTGGCATAAACATTGACTACGCTATTTACTCCAGACGACGACGGCAGAAACTACAGGAAAGAAATTAGCTAAAGTCTCGTATCTTTTATCTATTATCCCGTCTTCCCGTCCTCGTTTGTTATTTCCCTTTCTTCGCACCGACTTTCGTGGAAAATTGGAAACACAAAAAAGAAATGGCAAAAACAAAACAAAAATGGGAAACAAAAGGACGGGAAAATAATTATTAGGAAAAAGGAAAAACATAAAGCGGTTCGCGGGCCACGGCCACACGGTAACGGTAATGAGGATGACAATATAGCTACATATCATATATTGTCTGTAAAGAACCAAAATTACCCATATCCATTTGTAGCTAAATGCAAAATGCACTATCTACAAAAACAAATTAAGCTGGTTCGGCTCTAAAATATGTGAAAAGAATATTTTGTAATTTTGAAATGAGTAAATAGTACATTTTGAACTTTTCGAAAACTGGTGAATAGAACATTTTTCATCTTTTTAAAACCATGGATTTAGAACATTTTGAAACTTTTCGAAAACATCAAATTAAATCTTTTTGCACCTTTTCAAAACATGGAATTCGAACATTTTGCACCTTTTCAAAAACATTAAATTAAATCATTTTGCACCTTTTCCAAAACATGTAATTAACAAATTTTGCACCTTTTCAAAAACATGGAATTAGAACATTTTGCACCTTTTCAAAAACATGGAATTAGAACATTTTGCACCTTTTCAAAAACATGGAATTAGAACATTTTGCACCTTTCCAAAAACACGGAATTAAAATGTTACGCATGTTTCTCATTCTGCTTTTATGACATAGCTCATTTTGATTGTAGCTTAAATTGGATATGGGTAATTTTGGTTCTTTACACACGATATGTGAGGTAATAGTAATCAATAGTGACTTTACATGCTATACGTCTTTGTCGCCCCTTCTTTGTCATCTCTCACGCATCCCTTTGTTTCTTTCTGTCTACAGTCAATGTAAAACGCATAGCGTCTAATTAATAAGGAAGGCAGACAGAAACAACAGAGACAAACAAACAGGTGATTTTTCTTTGGAAAACTTTGCAAAGAATAGCAGCGACTTTGTACTTTTCTGTTGCCTCTAAGCTGAGGCATTAATTTTAATATTATGTGTAAGAATTACTCGCCAGAATTAAAATTAATGAATCTTTCAATCTTTTCCTTTGTACGAAAGTTTCCGTCTTTTCCGTCTTTTCCGTCGGTTTCGGTTCCGGTTTCGGTTGCGTTTTGTTTTAGCAAAACGGCAGAAGTTCACCTAAAACCTGTATTTCTGATTCAAGTTAATGCATTAATGTATAATTTTTCACTTTTCAAATGCATGCAAATCGAATATTTTGCAATTTTTAAAAAAACATGCAAACCGAATAATTTGCACTTTTTGCAAATATTTAAATAGAACATTTTACACTTTTCAAATACATGAAATTAAAACATATTTGCTCCTTTCTAAAAACATGAAATTATTAATTTTGCACCTTTTTAAAAAACATGGAAATAGAACATTTTGACCGTTTTCAAAAACATGTATTGCAATATTTGGCCCTTTTCCAAACCATGCACATAACACATTTCGCAATTAAATTGAAAATTGTTTTCCAGTGTTTTCGTCGTTTGTAGAAAACAATTCCCGTGCGTAATTTTTTTTATGCAAGAAAAAGTTTAAAAGTACAAAAAAGTTTGGTTTAACTCTCAACGATTAAAATTTCATCCCACGGACTTTCTCCTCCACGTTAAGTTACTGATTTTGAGGCAAAACGGAAAAAGTCCACGAATTAAAATTTTGCAAACTTTTCTAAAAAATTCCAGAGTCATTCCAGATTTATGAAACCGCTTTGAATAAAGCTTCGTCAGTTGCAGTTACAGTATAGCACAATAGGAAAATGGAGAAAGTGCTTTTGGCGAATTAAATAGGGAAACAAGGAATAATGAGAGTGAAAGTGAGTGAAAGTGACTTAGGAAATGACGGGCGGGGTGAAGAAGGAGTGGTGAAATAATGAAATAAATGCACATGAGAGGAAGACAATTTGAATTAAATTGCCGGATTTAAAGGGGCATAAAGGATAATGAGAAATGGGCAAGTTCAGCGTTCTACACGTTCCACGTTTTACTTCAGAAAATTTCAAAGAGAAACGCATACAGTCTGTCCACTGGACTGAAACTCATTATGTCAAAGGCAAAGGTCTCGAATACTCGAATATGTACAGAGCCAAAAATAGATACACAACGCACGAAACTCTCAAATTAGAGACCTACCTACTCAAATTTTTAGTGGAAGGGATCGTCCGTAAATGACGTCTTTTACAAAAAAGGTGGCAGTTTTTTTAACAGCGATGGATTTAAAAAAAAAGTTTATATATTTTTACTTAACTGCTCTACGCAATATGAATTTCCTATGAACAATTTGTATTGTCTGTGAAGAACCAAATTGGCCCATATTCATTTTTAGCTAAAAAGAATATCTACTATCTACAAAGATATTGAAACAAGTCTTGAAAGCATTTCAGTAGAACATTTTGCTCTTTTCAAAAACATGTAAATACAACATTTTGAACATTTGAAAAACATGAAATTAGAAATTGTGCAGTTTTAAAAAACAATTCAATAGAACATTTTGCAATTTTTAAAAACACGTAAATAAAACTTTTTGCACTTTTCAAAAACCATGTAAATACAACATTTTGCACTTTTCAAAAAACATGTAAATAAAACATTTTATACTTTTAAAAAGCATGTAGAAAGAACATTTTGAACATTTCAAAAACATGAAAATAGTACATTTTGCACTTTTCAAAAACTCCTAATTAAGATTTTACGCATGTTTCTCATGTTGTTTTTATGACATAGCTTATTTTGATTCCAGCCTAAATTGGAAATGGGTCATTTTGGTTCTACGCAGACAAAATCTATAATTATTTGAATTATATAAGCTATACAGTAATTTAAAGGAATTTTTAGAAGTATCTAGGTAGATAGGTAGGTATAAGTAAGTAAAATAGCTGACTTTTTGACGACGTCATTTATGCATAACCCTATGTATGTGTATGCCATTACAGTAGTAGTAGAGTGCAGAGTGCGTTCGATCAAGTCTTCAAAAAGATTGTCTGTAAAGTGAGACGCACTTTGTACTTTGCGGGGAGGAGGAGGGGGACGCTGAGGAAGGAAATGCAAAAGTGAAAACGAAAAAGCAGATGACTTCACCAAAAGAAAAGCCTCCGGACATCCTCCAGTTTTAATGCAGTTTTTACCTTTTATACTTCTAGCGTGTACTTCCAACGCCACTTCCACTTCCTCTCACTTTGAATTCGTACTTTTACCATTGCTATGTAGGGAACATTCACAAATGACGTTTTCAAAGTCCTGCTTAAAGGCTCAAAATCCTTACACCCCTCTTGTGTCTTCTTAAATAAAATAGGTACCTAGTAATTATTGAGTATATAATTATAATGTGTATTTTTAAACTGCAGTCTGACGTAGCTATAATATCTTGTGTTGCCAACGTAATTTATGGACGGCCCCCACCATCATCCTTCTACACTTCAGTATTTTGTTTACGTATTTTCTTAATATTTAAGCTTTTTAACTCTGTAGTTTGTAGTAAGCAGTATTGGCGACAGACAGAGACGCCGACTACGAATTTAAAAACGTTATCTACTACTACTGCTGTCAATAGATGATTTTGCAATTACAAAAAAACGTTTAAAAAGAGCATTTTGCGTGTTTCATAAATATGTGAATAGAACATTTTGAAATTATTGAAAAACATGCAAATAGAATATTTTGCACTTTTCAGAAACATACAAATAGAACATTTTGAAATTTTCCAGAGCGTGTAAATAGATAATTTTGAACTTATTAAAAACATGCAAGTAGAGCATTTTGTACTTTTCAAAAACATGTAAATAGAACATTTTGCTCTTTTCAAAAACATGTAAATAGAACATTTTGCTCTTTTCAAAAACGTGTAAACAGAACATTTTGCTCTTTTCAAAAACGTGTGAATAGAACATTTTGCTCTTTTCAAAAACATGTGAATAGAACATTTTGCAATTTTCAAAAACATGTAAATAGATCGTTTTGCACTTTTCAAAAACATGCAAATCGAACAATTTGAACTTTTAAAAAACGTGTAAATAGAACATTTTTCACTTTCTTAGAACATTCCTAATTTTTGAAACGTGTGCCAAAAACGCCAAATATTTTTACAAATTTAAAATTTATTTTTGTGAAAAAATTTCATTTAAAACTTTTATGAACACGCTGACAGAAGGCGTATTTTTTATTTTCGTTAAAAATATACAAATTATTTTACAAGTAACTGATTTTGTGCGTGTAAAAACTGCTGTAATTTAGGCGCACCTATACTACAAGTTAGGCTGGTGCTGTTATAGTTGGTAATGATGACTGTATTGCCTCTTCAGTTCAGAATGGTACGTACAAGTAGTGGCATTATTTACTCACATGAATTAAGCCCCAGACAGACGTAGAGCGGAAGACGGAAGCATAAGTGCATTTGAGTTTCTAAGCCTCGAGATTAATATAAAAACTTTGGGAGGGAGAAAGAGAGAGAGAGAGACACTTTCTGAGATTTCCAAATCTCAAATTCGGATTTACTTTGGGGTTCGGTTCTGGTTTTCGGTTTTCGGTAGGATGAACTTTGTGTGTAGGGCTGTGTAAAAAGCGCCCGGGGAAATATTATACAGAGATTTTCTTTGAAATCAAGCGCGAATCCGAAGTGGGAAAGAGGGGCTAACAATTGCTTTATCTCTTCCCCTACCACTTCATAAAAAAGGGTATTTTAACATTGGAGAACATAGAAGCAATCAATTCAAAATTATTTCCATTTTATTTAAATAACAATAATTTTTGGTTATAAAAATTATTGAGTATGTAAATTATGCAACAAAGCAATATGTATTACGTGAAAGTATTTTGCAAGTTAAAAAAATGTTTATAAGTGGCATAATTCTGCCTTTTGAAAAATGTATAAAAAGCGTATTTTGCAATTTGAAAAAAGTATCAATAGCATATTTTGCTTTTTAAAAAATCATAAATAGCATGTTTTGTATTTTAAAAAAATGTTCATAAGTGGTATAATCTGCCTTTTAAAAAATTTATAAATAGCGTATTTTGCTTTTTTTGAAAATCATAAATAGTATATTTTGCAAGTTAAAAAAATGTTTATAAGTGGCATAATTCTGCCTTTTAAAAAATGTATAAATAGCGTATTTTGAAATTTAAAAAAAATATATCATATTTTGCTTTTTTATAAAATCATAAATAGCATATTTTGCATTTAAAAAAAAGTTTATAAGTAGCATAATCTGCCTTTTAAAAAATGTATAAATAGCGTATTTTGCATTTAAAAAAAAATTTTAATAGCATACTTGACTTTTATAAAAGAGTTTATTTTTGCATACATATTAAATAGTTTAAAATTGTAAATAGTACCTTTTTGTACCTTTATAGCTAGTCTCAATATCATTAATTGTAATACCTACAACAATAATAATGAAAAATGAACCTTGGGTTACAGTTTTCTTACAAAATATGACGAACAGATACATTTAAAAAGCAGATATTTACAATTTTTCTACAATACATCCTTTGACTTCTTAAGTCTATGATTTTACAATGTTACTAATTTGTACTTTCCTTTCGCTTAGATTTTCCTACTTTTCTATTATGTGTTCGCTTTGTCTGACAATTACGAAAGAGTGTAAGTTGCATCCCATGCCCTATGATGATGATAATTAAAATGGATGCACTTTCTTATTTTTTTACACTTGATTACACTGCACTGCACTGCAACAAAATCACCTTGAAATTTGAAATTAAAATCATTGTATTCTACCATCATATTCATAATCGACATAATCGTAATAACTTCATAATCGTTTCATTCGCTCCACTAAGTAAGCGCGTCGTAATACAAGCGAGACACACAAAACATGCAGCTTTTTCCATTGGATTAAATTCTCAGTATTCCGAAACAATTTGAAAATATTTCGATTTTTTAGATTTATGCAAATTAGTCCCTGTGTCTGTAGTCTGTACGAAGTCAAAATTAAAGATGCACAATAGTTCTAGATGGAAAAGTCCAACAGCCTAAAACATAATCGGATGGAAATTTTAATCCGATCACAATATTCATCCGATTGTCAGAATGCCACATTTGATTGCATATTTCCTAAACGTCATTGACTTTATAGGAATAAAAGTGCATTCTATACATTCTAAATTTCTAAATAAATATTCAAAACTGTATTAAAGTTATGAGGGATCGTTCACAAATGACGTCACGTATAGAGTCAACTATAAATATCCCATGGTGACATTATTCCATGCTAAAGATAGCCATTTTCGCAATGGTTACGCTGACACTGGAGACAACGGGATCCTAATAATTAGGATGTTTCCATAACGTCATTTGTGGGCGATCCCTTACGCTTTTTTAGAACATAATATATAGAATCAACTGCTCGTCACCGTTATAATGATACCAAACTTGGTATGCATACTCAGTGAGTGCGACCGTGACAGGTAAATATTTTAAATTTTAGATCGCGCGCGAAATTCAAAAATCGCTCGGAAAATCTTATTTTTTAATTTGCTTACAAAAATTGACTACAAACATTGTATAGTATCTACACAGCTTTTTTAATCCAATTATTTTTTCACACTGTTGCACTTGTGTCAAAGAATGGATGGTAGTAAAATTTTATTATGGGTCGTCCATAAATGCTGTCATCTAAAATTCCCCAATTTCTAAAGCCCTGTGACCCCTTTATCATTCCTGGTTGCCGCGCTGTAGTTGTTGTATTTGTTGTTTTAGTTTCGGGGCTGACAGCGACATTATTAGAATGAGACAGAATTAAAGAGAGAGTGAAAGTGAAAGAAAGTAATTATGTGGACGCTCCTCCTCATTATAATTCTGCCTTGATTTGCATTTGTATCTCTGGAGAGAGAATGAAATAAATGAGATGAGATGATAAGATGAGATTTGTAATTTGTAAGTCAACTGTCTCTCTCTCTCTCACAACAACTGCGCCTCTGTGCGTCTGTATTTATAATTTCTGCGTATGTCTCTGTACTTTCACCCGTTCGCCATTTGCCTTTCTTCATTCTGTCGGTCTCGGTTTTGTCCGTGTCTCTACTTTGACATGGCGAATTTAAATTTGAGAGCTTGACGTTCGTTGAGAATGTCCCTTTTGTTTTGCGTGTCTCTTCGCGTTACAAATTAGACTGGAATCACGTGGGAAATTAGAATGTAGGACGCGCTATGGCGTTGACGATAATGGTAACGGCTACGGGAATGAGCGACTCTTGTCAAACTAACAAAGGGCACAATAATAAAATAACTTTCCATAAATATATAGTGTGTATTTTGTTTTGCAAAATATGAATGGACGAGAATAGAAAGCAAATTTTGCGCATGGTAGCACAATTAGAAAAAAGTAAAAATTTATATTTTATGAATTAAGATTCATAAAAACATACGTTTTTCAAATTTTGAGTAGCAAAATAGCAGCTACTTGTTTTCCACACGCTATTTAGTATTTACTGGTTTTCCACGTGCAAAAATGCGCTAATTTTGATTTTGTAAAAAACACTGTAAAAAAAGGAAGAATTCACGTCTATTTATGAAAGTGCAAAGCATACGTTTGAAACTTTTTAAAAGTGCAAAACTAACAATTATCAATTTTTGAGAGGGAAAAATAGTCAATTAGTCAATTAACATTTTTTCAGAAAGCGCAAAACAGACAATTAGCACTTTTTGAAACTTCAAGAAAAAGGCAATTCGCTACTTTTTGAAAGTGCAAAAATAGAAATGTGACATCTTTTGAAAAGTGCAAAGACAGAAATTTGAAATATTTTAAAAAGTGCAAAAACAGAAATTTGAAATTTTTTTGAAAGTGCAAAAACAGACATAAGTGCAAAAACAGACATTTGAAATATTTTAACAAGTGCAAAAATGGAAATTTGACATTTTTTAAAAAGTGCAAAAACTGAAATTTTAGATTGTTTTAAAAATGCAAAAACAGACATTTGAAATATTTTAAAAAGTGCATAACATGCTATTGACTCATGTTTGTAGATTCAAAGTCAAAGGTGATTAATCTAAAATTGCAAATTTCCTTGCAGTGCATAAAGTGTAACCGTAACGTATAACGACGGGAGTAGTAACAGTAACGCAATATGACATATGAATGTCATTTTTTCGGTTTATTTTGGTTACATATCAAAACTTATTCGAAATAATAATATTCGCGCGAAAATTAAAATTTTAGTTTGTTTTTTTTTGCTTACATTCAAAAATTGCAAGTTTAATTTGTAAGAATAAACTAATTAATTATATAGCTCAAAGCTTGCAGTCAGTGTATTTGTTTTGTGGCACAAAAAGGAAAACCGCAGTACTTGTAAGTACGAAACTTACACATAGTCCCTTTATAGCATGTATATAGGCTAGTAAGGGATCGTCCATAAATTATGTCAGGATGTCACGGGTAGAGGTATTGGGTCTACTTGGAAACTGATGACATCCGATGCTAAAGCTGATGACAGAGCGCATCATACACACTCCTACCTAGAAATGTAAATTTTTTGCTTACATTATTTATGGACGACCCCTAGGACATAACTTTTAAGTATCATTTGTAAAAGCTGTGTGCAGCAGGCTTCGGTGTCTGTTGTTAAATAAATTATACAATGCTTAAAGTTTATTATTCTGCACTACAAAATGTCTCGAAAATCACCCAAAATGTAACTCAAACCGAAACCGAGTACAAACATGCTACACGAAAAGTAGGGACATGTTTTAAAAATCTACCAGACTCCAACTGCTGCGATATCTGGAGACAAGATTAATTACTTTCGTTTAGTCACGTGTCAAGAATTTTATGGTCTGTCTGTATACATATTAAATGGGACCCGCACACAAACTCAGTCCAACTTTACGCTATCTGTGTATACTTCATCGTCATCCCCACTTTTAATTCCTGACACGTCATTTTTTCCACGTTTCATTATTATTGTCCTTTGGTTTACTAGAGAATATTTTAAAAACTGTATGGTACGCATTCCGGCGTGTTTAGAACCTAAAAAAGTTTAAAAATAAATGATAAAATAGTGTAGCTTAATTATAGTTTACAAACGTGTTGTAAATTAGGACATTTTGCACATTTCCAAAAAATGTATTACATAAAATATTTTGCATTTTTAAAAACATTTAAATAGAAAATTGTTTACACTTTTCAAAAACTTTTAAATTCAGTTGTTTGCACTATTCCAAAACGTGCAAATAAAACATTTCACACTTTTCTAAAACATATACAAATAAAATAATGTGAACTTTTAAAAAACATGCAAATAGAACATTTTGCTCTTTTCCAAAACATGCAAAAACAATATTTGGCGCTTTTAAAAAACATGAAAATAAAATATTTTGAGCTTTTTAAAAACATGAAAATAAAATATTTTGAGCTTTATTAAAAATATGTAATTAGAATATTTTGCAATTTTCTAAAACATGTATATAGAACACTTTGCACTTTTTAAAAACATGTAAATAGAATATTTTGCTCTTTTTTAAAACACTGAGAATTTTGCAAAACATGCAAATAGAATATTTTGTCAATTTCAAAAACATGCAAATTCACCAACTTCCACTTTTAAAACTAATATAATTTTCACGTTACAAAAGCTTGTAATTATCTCTTTAATAATATTGCACTCTATCTTATTTACTGATTTTGGACATAGCTCATTTTAATCCTAGCTCAATTTTGAAATGGACCATTTTGACTCTTCAATGAAAATGTACTGCTCATTGTTAGTTAGTAATTTTGAGAGGGATTAATGCCTCTGGTTATTTTTGTTGTGTGTTGGTTTAACATTAGGAATTTTTAATTGTGACGACATTATTTCTGGGTACTGTATACCTTCGTTTATTATTTCTCAATGTCTCGAATACACGAATTTTAAATACAGAATTGACGGTGGAGTTGTGAGAAACGACATGGCGAATGCATTAATTTTCAAATTCGAGTTTTCATTTTCGGTTGTGTTAAAAAGTTCCATATGTTTATTTTATTTCTATTTTTTATTTGTTTTACTCAAATAGAAAATTTTTGTAGCTCACCATAGGCCTCCAGGGCTACATTTCTTTCTATTTTTATCTTTTTGTACCACACATTTTGCCAGAAGCAAAATATGCTTTCTACTTTCTACACAGAAAGGCAATATTTGCGTAACCTCATTTTCACGTTCTTGGTTTTTCACTGTTTTCAAGCACACATTTAGTTTCTTAGAATTTGGTCAATTTCTGAGCACGTTACACGATTTCCATTTTATGAAGAGTTTTTTGGCAAAACGGGTCAAGTCACCTATCAATTTGAATTTAAGGGCACTCACATACGCATTATATCGCAACAAAGCCTGTAACAGATAGCTACGCTACATGATTATCTCGTCCCCCAGGGACGAAAAAGCAAACCACAGATAAGAGACATTAAGGGACATTTTATGGGGACGAATTATTCGTTTGGCGCAGTTATCTGTTACAGTCCCCTTTGCAGCCTTTGTATTCAACCACTGCACTGCAATTCACTGCACTGACGTCAATTATATTCAGGGGTCATCCATATACGATGTCATCAACTAGGTTGGTGGGACCTAAAAAAGCATATCCATTCAAGGCAATGTTAAAAAAGTTGTTTATATTGTTAGCGCGGGTGGGTGTGCTTTTCAGAAAAACGCTATATGTCACTCCTGACATCAATTATGGACGATCCCTATAAAGATTGCATTGGCGGGAGATTAAATATTTTATGAAAGGTTTTTTTTCCTCCTGCACCAACATCCTCCTTCTTAATCTTCATACATGATGGATTATTTTGTGTGTGAAAGTTTTAGAGCCTGCCTCATTCATCATTTGTGAGAATTTGAGACATTTCACGTCCCCAAAGGAGCATGCATAAATGACGTGGTACAAAAATCGTGAATTTGAAACTCTTACTTCGGCCCTTCTCGGCCTTTTTTGACGTGTACGTCCATGTAAAAAGATAGACCGATTGAACCCCTACCCCGCACCTAAATTTACTACGTAATTTATGAACGCTCCCCTGATCACCGATCACCCATCACCACTACACACTACATCAACATCTAAATCCAAACCTCAGCTTTTAATCTGTGATCAACAAAAATAAAACGTCTCTCTCACATGCTTATTCTTTTCTCCATACTTTTTTTAATACTTTTACACGGACGATGGGATAATTTTGTCTGGTCGTATTTCGTTGTGAAGTGTCAAAATAAGACACAAAATACTAATTGTACTAGTCTACTAATTTAAAAAAAATAAAAATTCTGTATTTAACGCAGGGATGTGAACAGAGATTTTTCTTTGTATTTCTAAATGTGTAAATAGTCTAATTTGCAGTTTACAAAATAATGCCTCAAAAACAATTCCGTATAATTGCCTTTTAAAATACATGCAAATAGATTATTGTGCACTTTTTTGAAAATATAGTGTAATTATACCGCTTGTTCAAAATTTCCATTTACCTAACTTTTTTTAGCTTTAAAAAATCTGCAAATGCCCATTTAGTTGTATTTTTCATAGTTGTAAAAAATCTTTTTTTCAATTTGTAAAGTGTGCAGAAAAAAACTTTTTGCAACAATTTAAAAAATGACAAAAGTCTGTATGGAGTCTTTTTAGAAACATGCATTACGCACTTTTTGAAAGAGTAATTTTTGCTACGTTTTGCAAATTTTCAAAATGTAAAAAGGCAGTTTTTTGCAATTACAAAAAAATTAAATAGTAATTATGCAAATTTATAAATTTTAAAATTATTTAAAATCTGTGACATCTGCTATTTAATAAATATTTTTAAAAAAAATCTTTCCAGTACTGAAAATATATTTTGCAAATTCTATAATTTATAAATGCGATATTTTGAATTCAAACTTAAAACATTTTTGCATTATAATTTAAATTGCAGGTATTATATTTTAATTCTATCAAAACACAAATGACGGTTGGCTTATTTTTATTCTTCAATGAGTGTCCTAACAATGTATAACGTATCTACAAATTCACCAGTCACGTCAATGCACATTAGTATGTATTTAATTATGGGAGTCTCCTGATTCAGTGGATTCTAGATAATAATGCATTAAGGGTCATCCATAAACGACGTCAGCAACCCCATTGGAACTGTAAGAAACGTGACTCACTAAATTTAATTGACTCAAGTAAAAACTCTGGGCTAGTCATTCTTTAGTAACGCGGCATTTCTACAAAATATTTTATATTGACGTTATGTATGGACGACCCCTAACGACATTCTTTGTGCCTACAGTCCACACATAGGTAATTACGATCACAAAATTACAATAGGAGTGGCTACATATAAAGGCAGCTGCTATATCATCTCCTTCCATAATGTTTTTCTCGTTCTCCTCTGTACTTACATCTAATTTATTATTGATTTTGATTTAATATATTTTCCTTGATTTTTCTTTGACGTAGTTAGAACTTTTGGGAAATCGATCAAAATGCAATAAAATCGTATTATCTGTATTGACGTTACCGTATTAAAATATTCGACATTTAAAAAAACATTTCTTTGAAATTTTTAATTTTATTCAAGATTAATAATTTTTACTAAATAATATTTTTTTAATTTTAATAGCAAGTATAACATTTTTTAGCAACATTATTGATACGGGGTCGTCCATAAATGATGCCATCGTTGGAGTCAGTGGATCTATTTTGGTATTGGTGACATCCCATGTTAAAGATTCCCGTTTAGGTAACGTTAAAGGGATGGCATATATAGGTGGGTGGGTTCCTAAAAAAGTTACAATTTGGGTGACATCATTTATGGAACAACCCTTTACATTCTTTATCTAGTAAATCTCAAAAGTAATGCTAATTAAATTAGGATTAAAAAATCTTAATTATTTTCTAATCATAAGTGTAAGATTAACATTTTTCTACAATAATTAAACTAATAATAATAATAATAATAATAATAATTTATTCATTGGGTCGATTTAACCGAAGTTCATACAACCAGACTCAACCAGTCACTGTGGGTGAGGAAATAGGAGGCTACCGCGTTAGATCGTCTCGGTCTTTGTACCCTTTCACCTATCCCCGTCCCCTCCTCCACAGTAAAGGAGTCTCATTCCCTAGGCCCTTACAGTAAGTAGTGGTCACTAAGGAGCACCGAAGGAGATTGGGTTTCAATCAACCATCCAGTGACGTTTACCGTACAACACCGAGCCGTAAACGATTAGCAGTGGCCGAGGATTGAAGCCGGGTCTGAGGCTGTAAATTTCGTTACAGTCTGCAGTCCTAACCGCTCACCCAAGCACGCCTGCTTAATTAAACTAATAACTTTTTTCATAAATAAAATTCAAATAAAAAATTACGCGCCAATTTAATAAATTTTATTTTGACACTAATAGTACTACTACACGTTAAATACTATAAAGCTTCGTTGGTAGTTGTTGTTATTATCGCCGTATTTTCTGATCCTGGGACAATCTGTGAAAAGAAGTGGCCGGTACCGGTACCGTCACAATGATCTTCCTTTGGATTCGAAATCGGCGGATTTATCCCGCCAACATTTAAACTGGGCACAAACTCCTCTATAAAGTCGACAACGCACTCTTTCAATTCTTCTGTCGGGTACAATTTGTGTTCGGTTTCGGTTTCAGTTTTAATTCCACTCCCGTGAGTGCCCTTTTCTGCAACTTCAAGCAACTCGTTCAAATTGTGTAAAGTAGGAAAATTTCCCGCGACCGGTGTCGGTGTCGGTGCCCGTGACGGTACCCGTGATGGTGGTGTATAATCTTGGCCAGTTCCCAGGTCAATTGTCCATCCAATAATTTTGGAATGATTGGTCTGACTTGACGCTTCTGATTCTGCGCAGAACGATTTATCAAAAAGACTTGAGTTTGAGTTGGCAGTGGACGAATCCCAATTCAAATTTGAATTTCCCGCCAAAGGAAAAGCAGTACTAAAGGTCGTTGTGGTAGTACTGACTGTTGAAGGGTAAGGACAGATTTTCGTTGTATAGACATCCTTGGTTTTTAAATTCGCCTCAAGTTCAAAATCACCCTGTTTTCCCGCCTTTTCCCTATTTTGTTGTTGTAGTGGGGCAATTGTAGGTTTCAGCGGGGACACCATTCGAATTCCTGTTGTTAAAAGGCTGGTTCTGGTTTCGGTTTCGCTATTTTGAACACTACTAATAATTTTGGATTTTCCCGCTGTTTCTTTTTTAAACTTGAACAAAGTACCGCCGCCAGGGTCAGAGTTAGTACCGCTTGCAAAGGCGGTGCTTGAGGAAGTGCCGTCATAAGTCGCCTCACTCCGTCGTTTTGAATTTTTTTTCCCTCCACTCAGATTCTGCGCAGTAAGAGCGGCAAATGCGCGGTTGTTGCCATGGACACTGCTACTGATAGATACAAATTTTGATTGGCTGACGGAATTGCTTAGAGATGATGCTTGACTTCGGCCATCACGATAACGATGACGGTGACAAGAGCGATAGTAGGCGCGACCAAATTTGGCAAGAATGTAAGTTCCTATTATGGCGGCAAAACAGAGCGCAATGTAGCATCCAAGTCTGAGAGGGTCCATTTTTAACTTGGTAGATTTTAATTTTGATTTTGTTATTTTTGGATACAAACGGAAGCAGTTATTATTTATTACAAGTAATGAATTGTGTGGTAAATAAGAACTGACAGACTGAGACTGAAAGGTGGTGGCATAATTTTCCTATTTTACTGTTGTATTAAACGATCGACGAACGAAATCGCCAATATTATTACAAGTATGACAATGTGTACGTTTGTAAGTTTTTTGTGTAGATAGAATGTAAATTCATTTTATTGCATGAGCTCAAGCTATAACTATAGAGCAACAATTAAATATACAAAAAGCAACACTTGTATATTATCTATTAGTAGAACGAATTCTTCGCAGTGAAGAATCAAAATGGCTCATATCCAATTTAAACTAGAATCAGAATGAGTTATGTAAACAAACTCTAGATTAGATTGAAATAGACCTGATATTTATGTTGTGCGTAAAATTTTAATTACAAGTTTTTAAAAGTTGCAAAATGTTATGTTTACGTGTTTTTTGAAACATGCAAAATGTTCTATTTACGTTTTTCTTTAAACAAGTAAAATGTTTCATTTATGCGTTTTTTGAAACATGCAAAATGTTTTATTTTAAAATATGCAAAATGTTCAATTTATTTGATTCTGAAAAGGTGAAAAATATTCCATTTACATGTGTTTGAAAAGTGAAAAATATTTATTTACATATTTTTGAAATTCAAAATTGTTCTATTTAAACTCTTTAAGGATCACGATATTATTGTTATTATTTTTGTAGATACATAGTGAATATCATTTTTAGGCGAGATTGTGAATGGGTGATTTTGAGACTTCACTCGCGATATTATATTTAGTATTTACCTCTATGCACATACAATTGCGTTTTCGTTAGAACTTTGGGTTTTGTATTGTTATTCCTTTAGTTAAGCCAAATAAGTCAACATTAGATGTTACTTTGCATTATTTGAACTAACTTTGACTCATTGCTGTTTCCTTATTTTTAGCACGTAATTTGCCACTCGTTGACTAATCGTATTTATTTGTTTATTTTTTGTCTTTGACGTTATGTAAAATGATTTTAAAAAGTTTAATATATGATATTAGTAATATTCATATGAATCATGGTAGGGATCATCCACAGATGACGTCATAAATAATCTTTATATTTAAGACCCTAAGCTAGCTTAACCACTGCATAAACAGCTGTCATTAACATGGGATGTCATCAGTGGCTAATTAGACCCATTAACCGTACTCATAACGTCACTCGTGGACGAGCCCTTACCAGCTGATAACACATTTCTTATCTGTCAGTTTTTTCAATAACCCCTTTTGCATACGTAATTTGTCTGCAATAAATGTTCAAAGTAATTATTTGCATTGCACTGACAAAACATTACGTCACATGTGGGATCATCCATAAGTGTCGTCACGGATAGGGTCAATTTCCTGATTAAGTACTGTTTACATCTTTTGTTAGAGATGACCATTTAGGCCATGGCTAAGCTCATAACTAGGGAGACCATATGGTTCAAGAAATAAAAATATTTCCATGACATCATTTATGAACGGCCCCTACAGTTAAGACAGGTCGCCAACACTAAACTAAACCAAACGTTATAAATATTTGCAATTTTTTTATGACACTAGAAACGCCCTGGATACAAGAAGGAGAGTATGATACGCACTGTAGTACCGTAATGGGGGAGTTAAATTACCAAATTAAAGACGTTATGAAAATGCGGGCGAAATAAAAAAGAAAAAAGCGGGGATTACATTTAATGAACACATTCATATTTGTTTTTGTTGAGGGAGCTTTTAGGATCTTTGTCAAAATTAATAAAGCAGAAAGGATTTTATCCATATGGAGGCTGAAATAGAGGACAAAATGGGCAGGAAATGGTCCATAAATGACGTCAACAAATTTATTTATTTTTTTTTATCCACCCACCTCTTTGCCATTTATTGAACAGTACATAAGCAGCTACTTTTAGCACTTTTCCTCAGTGTTCAAAACTAGACCCTACCCTCCCTTATGGTGACATCATTTACGGACGATCCCTAGTGGATTTTATAGTGTAATTCAAATTTACACAGATAATGAGATTACGCTTTTCCAATTACGGCTACGTACGGCTCCGATTACGATACGACTGGGTCTGGAACACTTAAAATTAACTGTTTAGCATATGCCATTAATTACAATTACCTAAAAATTTCCGTTGTTGGCTATTAACGCTAACAGAAGAGATTTTTTTCTGGCGCCATATTCAAATTTATTTGCAGTTTGTTTTTCTTCGAATTTCAAACTTCAAACAGACAAATAGACAAACATGTTCATTTTTTTAGAATTTCAAACAAACGTTGTTTTAACCTATTTTGAAATTTCCCGCTTAGTATAGTTTCGTTGTATTTTTTTTGTACGACAAGCATAACGACAGATTGTCCCAGTGCCCAGTACTATATAATGCTATGATATAGCTTAGGAGAATTGCACACGACAAAAAATAAATGAAGCAAATAAAATTATGGCCTTTAACGTTACCGTTACTGTTACCGGTACCAGTACCGGGACCGTTACCGCTGCTACTCACTCACTGTGGGCTGTATCACATTACCGACGTAAGCACATACTTAATTGGTTCCCAAATAATTCACACAATTGTACCGTCTACAGTAGACGTAGTAGTAGAAAATACCCGCCAAAAAAAATAGGAAAACCGAGAGAGCTATATGGGCAGTAGGGGAAATGGTAGAAAGTGGACGGGCATAAAAAGTCATGAAGATAAATGAAAGAAAGAAAAGAACGGGAGTAAAATAAAAAAAATAGAATGCGGATAAAACGGAGAAACGGAGGAAATGGTTCAGTCCAGTTTTCCTCTCCTTATTTCATGCTTAATGTAGTGTTAACTAAGCTTAAGCGGCTCACAGTCTGACGTGCCAGGAGGTGACAACTCACAAGGGGCACTTGCCACCCTAACGACAGCGCTACGCTTTGAATTTCCCGCTAGATATTTTTGAAATTTTTGTTGACTAAAAAAATTGGTAATTTTCGTATGAGATTTTGCATGCTTTTTAAAAAGCAGGATATGGACCCCTCTTTGTTTCTTTACACTCTAAAGTCAGGTTTTTGCCTATGTAAAACTTGTAAAATCAAAATTTTAGGCATAAGGGGGGACCACGTCCTTATTTTAAAATACCATGCTAAATCCCATAAGAAAACTTGCAAATTTTGGACTCACTATATAAAATATACTTTTTGGTGGGGAACGTGCATAAATTATGTGGTACAAAAATTGGAAATTTTGAGCCTTTTCTTCCCTTTTTTGGTATGTACTCCCTTGTAAAAGGATAGGCAGCTTGAAACCCTATCCACCAAAAAAATTTACAACGTAATTTATGCACGCTTCATAGGATAGCAAACTGTGCTGTGTCCCTCGTGAGTGAGGTTGACACGGAATGAACTCATCTGCTGATCTGTACATACCTAAGTACATACGGGAAATACAAATAGAAACTTTCTTTTTGCCTCCTTCTTGTAATTTCTAATCGCCCTCTGTCAACTTCTCTCATTTGCATAATTCTACTTAATACAAAAAAATTAACTAGTTCAACTTTTGCATTTAAAAGTCAAGCTACGGGTATTTGTATGTATTCCTATGCCCAAATTAGATACATACATATAAACTGCTCTAATTCTTTCGCTGTAATAATTTGCAATTTTCGCACAGGGCTTATTGCTTCTTTTTTGCTACCAATCTAAAAATTCGCCAAGCACAGCAGTAATTTCATTTATATAGTCAAGGGGTCGTGCAGAAATTACGTTTAACAATTTTCTGCACCCCCCCCCCTCCCTACATTATGCCTCTCCAAAAATTGTAATAATTCACTCAATAAGGGATATCCACGCCATTCTCCCCCTGCGATTTGAACCAACAAAAAAATGTAGACATAATTTATGCGTGGACCCTAAAAAAATTGAAATAATTCACCAATCTACAGGACCATTGCAGAGTTGATAAATAATAATATTATACACCCGACGTAGGACGACGGCGAGGTACTTATTACGCTTTCCTTTTACTGCCTAATCGCCAGCACTTGTGTATGGTATGTGTGCACAATACATTTTCATATTTCATTCCTAAATTCCCGGTCATTATTTTTTGGAGGATCGGAAACTTTTATGACTCTTGCTAATTTTCTACACAGGCTTTTCTCAGAGGAGTTACTCGTACAGTTTCTACTCGAGTGTGTTGACGATTATTAGTCTTCTCTTCTCTCCACATATATATATTTATGTATTTATTTATGTGGGAAAAAAAGCAGGAAAGGAAAGGGACTGGCCATTTGAATTTGCCGAGAACCGTTGCCAAGAGAAACTGTAATGTACATATCGTCTGTGAAGAACCAAAATGACCCATATCTATTTGTAGCTAAAAACAATATTCACTGTCTACAAAATATTCAAATATGGCTTGAGAACATTTTGCACCTTTTTAAAAACATGGAATTAGAACATTTTGCTCTTTCCAAACACATGAAATTAGAACATTTTGCACCTTTTCAAAAACATGGAATTAGAACATTTTGCACCTTTTCAAAAACATGGAATTAGAACATTTTGCACCTTTTCAAAAACATGGAATTAGAACATTTTGCACCTTTTCAAAAACATGGAATCAGAACATTTTGCACCTTTTCAAAAACATGGAATTAGAACATTTTGCACCTTTTCAAAAACATGGAATTAGAACATTTTGCACCTTTTCAAAAACATGTAAATACGACATTTTACATTTTTCAAAATATGCGTACCTAGAAAATTTTAGACTTGTAGAACATTTTACATTTTCCAAAAACATGCAAATAGAACATTTCACGCATTTCAAAATATGCGCAAATAGAACTTTTACTTTTTTCAAAAACTCCTAATTTCACATTTGACGCATGTTTCTCATTTTGTTTTTATAACATAGTTCATTTTGATTGTAGCTTAAATTGGATATGGGTCATTTTGGTTCTTCACAGACGATATATAATGCTATTATGTCGGTCGGGTACCGGTACAGAGAGCGGCAAGGAGAAAGTATTACGGGGCTAAAGGCTCCCCCAAAAGTAGTTGACTTTCTCCACTTCCGCTGCTCTCGAATAATTTGCGAGGCGGAGACACAAAGCGAGGCATTGAGCAGAATAAATCACGAAAGAGCTACTAGGGGTGATGCATATATGACGTCATCACTTCACTTATTATTGTTAGAGGGAAAGAAGAGGGGTGAGAGCAATGTTAACCAACCAATTAGGACCACTATTAACAGAAGTTTCGGGGTAGGTTCGAAAATTTATATTAAAAAAATATGACGTCTTATATGCATGGCCCCCTTCAATTTACTTTAATTATTACTGTGACGATGAGAGCGTCGCGGATCTTGACTTTACGGGTAACATTACGCTAGACCTACAGACGACGCATTGTGGCGTATATACTGATGGCAACCAGTGCCAGTACCATAGCATGTTACCAGTTAAGGATCCCCCACAAATGACGTCATCAAAACTCTACAGTTTTAAGGTCATTTGACTTCCCTGCGCCTGTGATTATAACTTAACAATTTGATGCCATTAGTAGCCAAGCAAAACAGTGTGAGTGATAGAACAATTTGCAACCTAAAGTTCTGCGAGGGCCGGCTCCGGTTTCGGTTTCGGTTTCGGTTTCGGTACCGGCACCGGTTCCGGTTCCGGTGCCATGGGGTACTTACACAATTATAATGAAGAAGTAATATCTGTTGTCTGTACTGTATGTAGAGATTTACCCACTGTACTCAAATAAAACTGAAATGTGTCCGTTTATTTTGAAATCGGTTTCGGTTTCGGTTCCGGTTTCAGTTGATTGCGCTTTACAATATGCAAATTTGCGGAGTAGTTGAAATAATAAAATAAAACTGAGCGGAAACGAAGCCTTTGTTTGTTTGTCCATAAAATGTGTGCGGGCCACTGTGGGCGATATAAGGCTCTCGTGTGTGTTTATTCTCTCGTAATCGTTATCGGGATCGAAATCATAATCGTAATTTCGTAATACTTCGTTCTCCGTATTTGTTTTTTCTCGCGGTCAGATTCAGATTCAGAAAAGTGTATGTAATGTACTGTTTTGAAAGGAATCTTATATAAAATATATCAACTTACATATTTACGGGATCTCTGTGTATAAATTTCTCCACATCCCGCCTTCTGGAAATAAAATAGCGTGATATATTTTGGATGCGTATCTCGATCGCCCCTTCTCATTTCCAGGCGTTGTCGTTGTCGCAGGAACCACTGATTCAAAATCAGAGCCACATTTTCATATGAAGAGTTTTTTGGTAAAACTGGTCAAGTCCATCAAATCTCATTATACGAAGGACATACGAATAATGAATAAAAGGCGACAGGATTATTTTTTCCAACTCAATGTTTTCTACAGGTACTGCAACTGACGAAGCGTTATTTCAAGCAGTTTCATAAATCTGGACTCACTCCCAAATTTTTAGAAAATTTTGCTAAATTTTAATTTGTGGACTTTTTCCGTTTTGCCTCAAAATCAGTAACTTAACGTGGAGGAAAAAGTCCGTTGGGTGAAATTTTAATCGTTAAGAGTGAAACCAAACGTTTTTCTAATTTTTAACTTTTTCTTGTATTAAAAAATTTACGCATGGGAATTGGCTTCTACAAACTACGAAAACACTAAAAAACCAAATTGCAAAATGTTTTATGTGCATGAATTTTGAAAATGGTCAAATATCGCAATTACAAGTTTTCAAAAAGTGCAAAAAATCATATTTGCATGTTTTCAAAAAGTTTAAACTATTGCAATTGCATGTTTTTAAAAAGTGCAAAAAATTATGTTTACATGTTTTTAAAAAGTGCCAAAAATTATGTTTACATGTTTTTAAAAAGTGCCAAAAATTATGTTTACATGTTTTTAAAAAGTGCAAAAAATTATGTTTACATGTTTTTAAAAAGTGCCAAAAATTATGTTTACATGTTTTTAAAAAGTGCCAAAAATTATACTTACGTTGTTTTTAAAAAGTGCGAAAAATTATGTTTACATGTTTTTAAAAAGTGCGAAAAATTATGTTTACATGTTTTTAAAAAGTGCAAAAAATTATGTTTACATGTTTTCAAAAAGTGCAAAAAATTATATTTACATGTTTTAAAAAAGTGCAAAAAATTATATTTACATGTTTTCAAAAAGTGCAAAAAATTATATTTACATGTTTTCAAAAAGTGCAAAATATTATATTTACATGTTTTCAAAAAGTGCAAAAAATTATATTTACATGTTTTCAAAAAGTGCAAAAAATTATACTTACGTTGTTTTTAAAAAGTGCGAAAAATTATGTTTACATGTTTTTAGAAAGTGCCAAAAATTATAATGACGTTGTTTTTAAAAAGTGCGAAAAATTATGTTTACATGTTTTTAAAAAGTGCCAAAAATTATACTTACGTTGTTTTTAAAAAGTGCGAAAAATTATGTTTACATGTTTTTAAAAAGTACAAAAAATTATGTTTACATGTTTTTAAAAAGTGCCAAAAATTATGTTTACATGTTTTCAAAAAGTGCAAAAAATTATATTTACATGTTTTTAAAAAGTGCGAAAAATTATGTTTACATGTTTTTAAAAAGTGCCAAAAATTATGTTTACATGTTTTCAAAAAGTGCAAAAAATTATATTTACATGTTTTTAAAAAGTGCGAAAAATTATGTTTACATGTTTTTAAAAAGTGCCAAAAATTAAACTTACGTTGTTTTCAAAAAGTGCGAAAAATTACGTTTACATGTTTTTAAAAAGTGCCAAAAATTATACTGACGTTGTTTTTAAAAAGTGCGAAAAATTATGTTTACATTTTTTTAAAAAGTGCCAAAAATTATACTTACGTTGTTTTTAAAAAGTGCGAAAAATTATGTTTACATGTTTTTAAAAAGTGCCAAAAATTATAATGACGTTGTTTTTAAAAAGTGCGAAAAATTATGTTTACATGTTTTTAAAAAGTGCCAAAAATTATACTTACGTTGTTTTTAAAAAGTGCGAAAAATTATGTTTACATGTTTTTAAAAAGTGCGAAAAATTATGTTTACATGTTTTTAAAAAGTGCAAAAAATTATTACATGTTTTCAAAAAGTGCAAAAAATTATATTTACATGTTTTTAAAAAGTGCGAAAAATTATGTTCACATGTTTTTAAAAAGTGCCAAAAATTAAACTTACGTTGTTTTTAAAAAGTGCGAAAAATTACGTTTACATGTTTTTAAAAAGTGCCAAAAATTATACTGACGTTGTTTTTAAAAAGTGCGAAAAATTATGTTTACATTTTTTTAAAAAGTGCCAAAAATTATACTTACGTTGTTTTTAAAAAGTGCGAAAAATTATGTTTACATGTTTTTAAAAAGTGCCAAAAATTATACTGACGTTGTTTTTAAAAAGTGCGAAAAATTATGTTTACATGTTTTTAAAAAGTGCGAAAAATTATGTTTACATGTTTTTAAAAAGTGCAAAAAATTATGTTTACATGTTTTCAAAAAGTGCAAAAAATTATATTTACATGTTTTAAAAAAGTGCAAAAAATTATATTTACATGTTTTCAAAAAGTGCAAAAAATTATATTTACATGTTTTCAAAAAGTGCAAAATATTATATTTACATGTTTTCAAAAAGTGCAAAAAATTATATTTACATGTTTTCAAAAAGTGCAAAAAATTATACTTACGTTGTTTTTAAAAAGTGCGAAAAATTATGTTTACATGTTTTTAGAAAGTGCCAAAAATTATAATGACGTTGTTTTTAAAAAGTGCGAAAAATTATGTTTACATGTTTTTAAAAAGTGCCAAAAATTATACTTACGTTGTTTTTAAAAAGTGCGAAAAATTATGTTTACATGTTTTTAAAAAGTACAAAAAATTATGTTTACATGTTTTTAAAAAGTGCCAAAAATTATGTTTACATGTTTTCAAAAAGTGCAAAAAATTATATTTACATGTTTTTAAAAAGTGCGAAAAATTATGTTTACATGTTTTTAAAAAGTGCCAAAAATTATGTTTACATGTTTTCAAAAAGTGCAAAAAATTATATTTACATGTTTTTAAAAAGTGCGAAAAATTATGTTTACATGTTTTTAAAAAGTGCCAAAAATTAAACTTACGTTGTTTTCAAAAAGTGCGAAAAATTACGTTTACATGTTTTTAAAAAGTGCCAAAAATTATACTGACGTTGTTTTTAAAAAGTGCGAAAAATTATGTTTACATTTTTTTAAAAAGTGCCAAAAATTATACTTACGTTGTTTTTAAAAAGTGCGAAAAATTATGTTTACATGTTTTTAAAAAGTGCCAAAAATTATAATGACGTTGTTTTTAAAAAGTGCGAAAAATTATGTTTACATGTTTTTAAAAAGTGCCAAAAATTATACTTACGTTGTTTTTAAAAAGTGCGAAAAATTATGTTTACATGTTTTTAAAAAGTGCGAAAAATTATGTTTACATGTTTTTAAAAAGTGCAAAAAATTATTACATGTTTTCAAAAAGTGCAAAAAATTATATTTACATGTTTTTAAAAAGTGCGAAAAATTATGTTCACATGTTTTTAAAAAGTGCCAAAAATTAAACTTACGTTGTTTTTAAAAAGTGCGAAAAATTACGTTTACATGTTTTTAAAAAGTGCCAAAAATTATACTGACGTTGTTTTTAAAAAGTGCGAAAAATTATGTTTACATTTTTTTAAAAAGTGCCAAAAATTATACTTACGTTGTTTTTAAAAAGTGCGAAAAATTATGTTTACATGTTTTTAAAAAGTGCCAAAAATTATACTGACGTTGTTTTTAAAAAGTGCGAAAAATTATGTTTACATGTTTTTAAAAAGTGCCAAAAATTATACTTACGTTGTTTTTAAAAAGTGCGAAAAATTATGTTTACATGTTTTTAAAAAGTGCCAAAAATTATACTTACGTTGTTTTTAAAAAGTGCGAAAAATTATGTTTACATGTTTTTAAAAAGTGCCAAAAATTATACTGACGTTGTTTTTAAAAAGTGCGAAAAATTATGTTTACATGTTTTTAAAAAGTGCGAAAAATTATGTTTACATGTTTTTAAAAAGTGCGAAAAATTATGTTTACATGTTTTTAAAAAGTGCAAAAAATTATGTTTACATGTTTTCAAAAAGTGCAAAAAATTATATTTACATGTTTTAAAAAAGTGCAAAAAATTATATTTACATGTTTTAAAAAAGTGCAAAAAATTATATTTACATGTTTTCAAAAAGTGCAAAATATTATATTTACATGTTTTTAAAAAGTGCAAAAAATTATATTTACATGTTTTCAAAAAGTGCAAAAAATTATATTTACATGTTTTCAAAAAGTGCAAAATATTATATTTACATGTTTTCAAAAAGTGCAAAAAATTATATTTACATGTTTTCAAAAAGTGCAAAATATTGCAATTACATGTTTTCAAAAATGCAAAATATTCTAGTTAAATGTTTTCGAAAACCGTACATAATGCATTAAATTTAAATCAGAAATGCAGGTTTTAGGTGAACTTATCCCATTTTGCCAAAAAAATCTTCATATGCACGCCACACGCACAACGGTATGGTACTAATCATATAAAATGCAATAAATTGGGATTCTTTCAGTAGTAATAATATTCCTCTACTGTAAGTTGTACGGCAACGGCAACGGCAACGACTGACGCTATAAAGTTATACGTCGTTCGTACGTGTAGAAAACATTCTGGAAAACCAGTAGAAAACTGGAAAATAAAATCTTTACAATGGAAAAAGATGCAGATCTGAAATTGACTTTTCTACTGTTTTTGATCGTGAGTCTGATTCTGCTGTTGACTGCGATACAATCACAATGCCAAATAAACAAAAGGAATTATAAAGAAATAATTGCTTCGAATTCTACGTGAATAAATTATTTACAACCGACCACACAATGCATTGATATGCAACCGTATATCACCACATTTTATGAAACTGCACAGAAGACAAGCAAAGAAAACAAAAGCAGACGATGTTATATATATTTATATTATATAACATATAATATAGCATTGAGCATAGGCATTTTTAAACCTAGGAAACGCGCCATTTGCATATTTTGGAAACATTAAAATTTTCTTTGGCATTTTTTGTTGATAATAAACGGTGCTATTTGCATATTTTTAAAACATTTAAATTTTCCTCGTCATTTTAACTGGTGATAAACTGTTATATTTGCATATTTTAAAACGTTCAAATTGTCCCCAGCATTTCAACTAGTGATAAACTGTGCTATTTGCGTATTTTCAAAACATTTAAATTGCCCCTGGCATTTTTACTGGTGATAAACTTTCCTATTTGCATATTTTTAAAACGTTCAAATTGCCCCCGGCGTTTTGATTGCCAGCAAATTGTGCTATTCGCATATTTTAAAAACATTTAAATTGCCCCGGGCCCCGACATTCAAACTGATGATAAACTGTGCTATTTGCATATTTTAAAAACATTAAAATCGTCCCCCGCTGTTTGTTTGCTAGCCAATTGTGCTGCTTGCATATTTTACAAACATTTAAATTGTCGCTGGCGTTTTTATTGTTAGAAAATTGTGTTATTTGCATATTTGAAAAGAATTTAAATTGGTGCTAGCATTTTGATACATAACAAATTGTGCTTTTTGCATATTTTTAAAAGCATACAAATTAATAAGCCAAAAACGGTTTTCAAATTGTAGGACATTGATATATATATGGTAGAAACGCTAAAAGAACTAAAGGGATTGTCCATAAATGACGTTACGGGTAGTGGAATTTAAAATTTAAAAACCAATGTCTCTTTTGTTTCTTTAAAGGAGTGACGGGGGTAGAGATAAAGAAGTTGGACGTGCCACCATTGGTAGAGAACGGAACGCTGGAATACCAGATCCTGGACTGTGAATTCAACCTGAACGACAGTGATCGCCCGGGTCTGACGGTGAAATGGTTCGTGAACAAGACGCTACCCGTGTATCAGTGGATTCCACCGGAGGGGAAGCCACAAGGACTCGGCGTCCTCAAAGACAGACTCGACTTGAGTTACAAGAGCTCCGAGGATCCGTACAAAATGTACCGGGCTCTCCGCATCCTCCGACCCTCCGTGGAAATGAGTGGAGAGTACTTGTGTCAGATCTCCACCTTTGGCGGCGAGGCTTTCAAATCCGCTCCTATGCTCGTCTATGGTGAGCCACAGAATTTAATTCTTCTCTTTTTTTTGTCTTGTCACGGACGCTTATTGTTTTAAAATTTTTGCTGAAAGAAAATGAGAGGGGTGGAACAGGGGGGGGGGTGTATCGGTTATAGGCCACCTTTTAGTCACATAGTGGCATTCTCCAGGGCCGGACGAAGGAATGGCTTCTAGGCAGCAGAGTTGCGGTTTCCATACAAATACAACAATTTTTATTTTATTATAGGTTTTTTGTTTTAGTAAATCAAAATGTTGTAACTGCAAGTTTTTAAACAGTGAAAAATATAAAATATTCTATTTGCATGTTTTTAAAAGGTGTAAAATTTTCTATTTGTATGTTTTTAAAAAGATTTAAACTGTTCTATTTACGTGTTTTTTTTAAATGCAAAATATTCTATTTAAATGCTTTTAAAGAGTGTATAAAGTTCCATTTACATGTTTTTAAAAAGTGCAAAATATTTTATTTGCATGTTTTAGGAAAGTGCAAAATTTTGTATTTACATATTTTTGAAAAAAGCAAAATATTGTATTTGCATGTTTTTGAAAAGTGCAAAATGTTGTATTTACATATTTTGGAAAAGTGGAAAATGCTGCATTTTTACATCTTTCCGTTTAAAAATTCAGGCTGCCTGCGCTGGCGGCATTATCCGGCCCTGGCATTCTCGCTGTATCCGTTGCCGGGTATCAAAAAAGTTTAAAACAAACGGGTGAAGTGGACGGAGTAAAAAGAGAAGCACTTGTGCTGTTTTGCGTCTGCTTTTGTGTGTGTCCTCTGATTTCTCCGTTGCCGACTTTATTCCCGGCTTTGTCACATTTTTAAGTGGCTTCATTTAGATTCCTCTGTCGTCCCGATTTCTAAAGACACAGCCTCCGCTCACTGAGACAGAAAAAGAGCGAAAAAGATGAAAAGGGAAAGCGACGACGACTCAGGACATCCGCAGCCAGCGTCGAGTGTATTTCCTCCAATTTCGATTTCCCATCCTCGCATAAAAATATTCCGCCAGCAAAAGCAAACGCAGCAAACGTAAAATCTTAAACCCACCAAAGCACAGTTTCCCGTATAAAAAGAAGAGCTTTACAATATTAAATAAAAAAAACCCGGGCGTTCTACGTCTCTCAGTCTGTGTACTTCTATAGCTTCAAGGATTCATAAATCAGACTCGGACTTTTGAGAGTGCATTCTGCAGTGTCAGGAATTTGTGGGCTTGTGGCTGGTTCTGGTTCTGGTTCTGGTTGAAGAGTCGGTACAAGACATTTTGTCTGTAAAGAACAAAAATGACCCATCACCCATATACAATTTAAGCTAGAATCAAAATGAGCTATGTCGTAAAAACGAAACGAGAAACATGCGTAAAATTTTCATGAGGCGTTTTTGAAAAGTGTAAAATGTTCTATTTACATAGTTTAAAAAAAGTGTAGAATGTTCTAATTTAGTGTTTTTGAAAAGGTGCAAATTGTTGTAATTCGATGTTTTTAAAATAGTGCAAATTGTTGTAATTCAGTCTTTTTAAAAAGGTTCAAAATGTTCTAAATCAATGTATTTCAAAAAGTGGAAAATGTTCTAATTCCATGCTTTCAAATAGGTGCAAAATGTTCTAATTCAGTTTTTCCAAAGGTTTCAAAATGTTCTAATTCAGTTTTTCCAAAGGTTTCAAAATGTTCTAATTCAGTGTTTTTAAAAAGGTGCAAAATTCTCTAATTTCATGCTTTCAAATAGGTGCAAAATGTTCTAATTCAGTTTTTCCAAAGGTTTAAAAATGTTATAATTCAGTGTTTTTAAAAAGGTGCAAAATGCTCTAATTTCATGCTTTCAAATAGGTGCAAAATGTTCTAATTCAGTTTTTCCAAAGGTTTAAAAATGTTATAATTCAGTGTTTTTAAAAAGGTGCAAAATGCTCTAATTTCATGCTTTCAAATAGGTGCAAAATGTTCTAATTCAGTTTTTCCAAAGGTTTAAAAATGTTATAATTCAGTGTTTTTAAAAAGGTGCAAAATGCTCTAATTTCATGCTTTCAAATAGGTGTAAAATGTTTTAATTATGTTTTTCAAAAGGTGCAAAATGTTGTATTTAAATGCTCCTAAGACATATTTGAATATTTTTGTAGGTATAGTTGATATTGGTTTTAGCTAAAACTGGATTTGTGTCATTTTGGTTCTTAACAAACGATCTCCGAAAATTGCTTTGGAAGGAGTCATGCATTAAAAACAGTTTTTAAAATATTCTAAATCCACTTGAATACTTGAAGGACACCTAGTAAGTAATTTGTGGACGACCCCACAGATTTGTCAGCATAGAAATGAAATGAAGGAGCGGACGAAATGGTTGTTATTAGGTCTTCAGTGACGATATATCACGGAGGAGACAGTGTTGGAGACGGAGACGGTTGATGAAGTGGAAGCCTTGGAGTGCATTGAATTGAGGAAGGAAATACTTTGTCTGACATTTCCTTCACGAGCCTAAATCATTCTTTCCGCATTTTTACACTTTTTTTTTCTCGTCTTACCTTTCGCCCGTTTAAATGTCACCGCGTCTTTCTTCCTTTCTTCAGCTTCAATTTCATAACATTTCAATGCCATTTCTCTTTACCCTTTACTTTTTCTTTTCACCCACAAACAACGTGACTCTCAATGTGATTTTTTATTTCATCTTTATTTATTTTGGATTTTATTTTTGACACGTAAACCTGAAGACCACGAAAACATTATTTTTATTTTGTCCCTCGCACTACTACAATTCCACACTGCTGCATGGCTCCCATATATTTGTCAAGCAGGATGCAAAAAGGCATATGTTTTCTTTCTTCAGCTTTGGCCTTGGCTACGAGATTTATATGAACATGGGTGCTCTGTTCGTTAGTGTATAATGTGCCATTTTAGATAAGGGATCGTCCATCAATGATGTCGAGGGCATGGGGTCAATGCTTTAAATTAGATACGGATGACATCCCGTGTTAAACCTAGCCATTTAGGGAGTGTTTAAGCTGATGAATAGGGTCCTAGAAATGTGAATGTTTGGGTGACGTTATCTATGAACGACCCCTAATTTTATGTAAAGGTTGATTTCCAAAAATGCGTAATCAGTTCACAGTTTAAGAAATGTGTAAATAGTATATTTTGCAGTTGAAAAAAACGTGTAAATAGTTTATTTTGCAGTTGAGAAAATCCCACTTAATAGTATACTTTGCAAATGAAAAAAACCTGTGAATAGTGTATTTTGCATTTGAGAAAATCCCAGTTAATAGTATACTTTGCAGTTGAAATAAAACTTGTAAATAGTATATTTTGCAAATGAAAAAAACCTGTAAATATATAATTTTGCAGTAGGAAATGAAACCTGTAAATAGTATATTTTGCATTTGAAAAAAGACTCTAAATAGTATGTTTTGCAGTTTTAAAAAAATGTGTGAATAGTACATTTTCATATTTTGCAATTTTGAAATTTACATAATGTTATATAGTTCATCTTTAAAAATTTGCAAACGGCCTATGGTGCAGTTTAAAAACAATTATTGCTACTAACATATTTATTATATACTAATAAGTTATTTCCAAAAATAGGGCACATAACATAATTTTGAACTTATTGGAAGTACAGATGTATTCTAGCTTTTAATACAGTTGATATGATATTCAATGTTTCTCGATTTTTGTATTTATTCAAAACTGTAGGAAATCGTCCATAAATGATGTCATCTATAGAACTAGTTGGACTAGTGGGGTGTTGATGACATTCCATTTTAAAGATAGCCGTTTCCATTCGCGTAATGTTAAATTAATGACCTGGGGGGAGTGTCCTACAAGAAAGATAATTTTTGTGACATCATTTATGGACCATCCTTTACACTACAGTTAGTTCGGAATATCATTATATTATCGCCGCCTATATCTCTAAAATTCATTGGAGCTGAAAGATCTCTGTATCTTCACATATCTACAAGCACCAATTTGATTCAAATTACAGACATTTATGCAAATAAATTGGAATTTTAAAATTTACCTTAAAAAATTAACTAAAATACTGAAATATGTGTGGAACGTGGAACTTTTGTTCAATATTTGAATTTCCCACAAAAACTGTATATAATTATAGCAATTAAAGGTGTATAAAATAATAATGGGTTGTCCGTAAATGATGTCATCTACATATTCCCAATTTCTTGGACACCATGATTTACCATGTCATCAACTCAACCATTGCGTGTATAGATAGCTATGTATCTTTAGCATGCAATTTAGAATGTGGGCCCATTTACCCTACACGTGACGTCAACTATGGACGATCCCAAAAGGAAATTTCTTGGAAATTATAAATTGAAATATATTATAAAATAACAAACAGTCCGCTGAAAAAAAAGTAAAAAGTTGTTTTGACTTTGACTTGGCAGATTCTTTGAAATCCAACTGCGTAGGTCAAAAGAAAATAGAAAAATGGAAAACTTTAACGCATATTTTCATTCATTTATATACGGTAGCTATTTTTGATAGTGTGGCGCGTTTGTTCTTTTATGCGTGTGTATATGTGTAGGCGTAACTAACATAATACAAATAAAAGTTGAGTGATATTTCTAGATCAAATACACAGAGATCAAAGGCAGCGTGTGGCCATTTAGATAAAAAATATAACTTCAAAAGCAAACATACAACAAAACAACAACAGCAGAAACAAAACTAAAAAGGCAAATAAAATATGGAAAATTTGTAAAAAAAAACCTTTGGAATTTAGTTCAGTAGTGGAATTATTTTAGAAGCCTTGGCCCTGAATAGCAAAAATCTGAAACGACTACAGCCCCAGTCACACTACCGATGACGTTATTTATGGACGATCCCAGTATACATTTAGAACCAACAACACCGTAGACCGTAGCCATATAGCGCTTGGAATAGAATTCAAAAATCTGGAACCCGAAACCGAATCCGAAACCGTACGTCACCGTCATCGTCGCACGGTAAAAAAACCCGCATCAGGGTTGAGTTTTGGATTTTTCCTGCAGGGCAGATGAACAAATGGTGGGAGGCAATAAATCCGTAAATCATACAAGTAAAAGATATGAGTGGCTCATGACAGTTGTTCAGTTTTGCTCGAGTTGAGATGTTCAAAGACCCGGGTAACTTGTGTCTTTCTTCCCCGATGTTTTTTTCTTCCATAGTCATTCAGTCATTTGATTCTTCTGATTCTGATAGAAACTTCTTCTGTGTTCAAGAAGAATATAAAAAAATACTTGAAGTAAAATGATCTCATGTGTCCACTTCATATTCATCGGTATCGGCATCCGGGCATCGTAATACCCGGGCATTAAAGTTCCCGGGTATCGTAATATTCGGACATCATAGTACCCGGGCATTGCAATGATCGGGCATTGTTGTACCCGGGCATCATAGTACCCGGGCAACGTACTACCCGGGCATTCAAAAAGCTAGTTACGGACTACTTACACTTTTTTAGTCACGAATTTCTTCCTTTTTTGTTTTTTGTGTCCTTTCGATAAGACTGCAGTTTTGGATGAAATGATTTACTGTCTATTTTCTTTAGCGAAAATCAGCCTTGAAATTGAAGTGCACTAAACACTATAAAGTCTTGTCTCGTTAGCCCTGGTTTTTTTCCCCTGTTTTTACGGCATAACTCTGCTCGTGTCAGAATTCATTCAGAGATTCTTGGAAACTTTTGCCCTTGAAAGTGAAAGTAAACTTTTTGGACTTCTGTTTCAGTGCTGCACGTGTCTCCTTTTCTGATTGTCTTATCTGTCCTTCATGTTTTATTAGAAGATGTTAATCGTGGCAAATGTTAGATTCCATATTCGTATAGCTATAGCAATTGCATGGAGGCTGAGCTTTGGCCAGTGATATAATTACTACTACTGAAGTATTTGTAGACTCAAAACCATATGGCACAGAAATCATTTTAGCTATGGTTTTAGGTGCAAAAAGTGCTATGTATGTATATCTAATTAATTAATTATATTTCTTAGTACCATTTTGAAAAAAAACACGGCGTTTTTTTCTCTTACATACTGCATGTTCAAATAATGCTATTTACACTTTTTTAAATGCGCAAATAACGTTGTGTACATTTTTGTAGGTGTGCCAATAACGTTAATTACACATTTTCAAATGCTTAAACAATGTTATTTACATTTTTTAAGCACACAATAATGCTATCTGCACTTTTTTTAAACCCGCGAATAATGCTACTTACCACCTTTTAAAGGCGCAAATAATGCTATCTACACGTTTTTTAACGTGCAAATAATGTTAATTAACGTTTTTAAAACGCGCTTAAAATACTATTTACACGTTTTTAAACTTTCAAATAATGCTGTGTCCCCAGTTTTAAATGTGCAAATAATGCTATTTACACATTTCCTGATGTGCAAATAACACTATTTACACTTTTTCAAATGTATAAAACACGATATTTAATTAAATTCTGTAAAAACTGTAAAAGACTAATAATATCTTGAAATTGCAATAAAAGTAATTACCATGGTTTTTGGGCGATCCCAATAAAAAGGTTTTGACAATTTATAAAAGTTTCAAAACCTTGCGATTTTAATCATTGTACATGTGCCTATTTTGTTTACAAATAATGCTAAAGTTTTAATTCTATTTGTTAAAAAGTTTGAATTTCAAGCGTTATATTTTAAATACCCACATCGTCTGTGTATAAGCAAATTGCGTATCTTACAAGAAATAAAAATGTCCACACACAAAACTGTGTATCTATTCTTATTAATTTCAATAGGAAACTAAGATTTATCTCTTCTCTTCACTGACTATATCTAAAGTACTGGCAGTGTATTGCTCGTTTAAGCAAACATTTTACAAAATGGCTTGTTTTTATCCCTCTCTCCGAATCGCAGATCGCCGAAACCCAAGAAATAAAATGACATGGACAGAAGACATGGTCGAGATAATGTTCTTGAAAGAGCGAAAGACCAGAATATGAGTAAAAGTTTAGCGGATTGATACGAAATGACAGGATAAGAAAAAGAAAATGGATCCGAAAAGTAGACAAAAAAATATCGGAAATGGTCAAGTAGTCAGTAGTTACCCGGAATTCGGACCAATTCTCCGAATTCGAGGAAAACGAAATTTCCTTTTGTTTTTATTTCCTTTGTTTTATTTTGGTTGTGGGAAAGAGATGTATTTGAGGTAAAGGAATGCAGCGATGCAATCCGAAAAAGTAAAACCGAAACCAAACCTGAATCCGAATCGCTTCCCGATTTCTGATCTCAATCCGGATCCGGATTCCAATGACTGACTCATTCCTCGATTTTCTTTTCATCATTCTTCTTGTCTGAATTACACGGACTCAATTCCCATTTTCGGGTATGTTGGACCCTGTTTTCCGGGAAGTGGTACCGGTCCCGGTACCGGTACCGGTCCCGGTCCGTCAATCAAACTCAACTTACACGCTCCTTCAGTCCCATTTACGTCAGTCATTTGCCGGACTCGAACCAGTACAGAGCGGCGATCGGGGTCGTTCAATAAATACAAAATACAATACTATAGAATTGGTTGTTCTCTGAATTAGGGTTCGTCCACAAATGACGTCATCATCAGAAGAAAAAAGACAGAAATGTGTTGCTCTTTTATTTAATGAAAACTAATTCCGCAGGCTGGTAGACAGACAGTAGAAAAGGGGAAATAAAACATTACGTAATACGTAATATCGTCGATGAAGGACCAAAATGACCCATATTCATTCGTAGCTAAAAACAATATCCACTATCTACAAACATTTGAAACATGTCTTAAAAGAATTAAAATAGAAAATTTTACACCTTTTTAAAAACTTGGAATCAGAACATTTTGCAATTTTAAAAAACTTGGAATTAGAACATTTTGCACCTTTTCAAAAACATGGAATTAGAATACTTTGCACCTTTTCAAAACGTGGAACAAGAACATTTTGCATCGTTTAAAAATCATGTAAATAGGACATTTTACACTTTTCAAAAACATGTAAATAGAACGTTTTACACTTTTCAAAACATGTAAATAGAACGTTTTACACTTTTCAAAACATGTAAATAGAACGTTTTACACTTTTCAAAACATGTAAATAGAACGTTTTACACTTTTCAAAAACATGGAATTAGAACAGTTTGCATCTTTTAAAAGACCTGAAATTAGAAATTTTTGCACATTTTCAAAAACATGTAAATAGAACATTTTAAACTTTTTAAAACCTTATAATTAACATTTTACGCATGTTTCTAATTTTGTGTTTATGACATAGCGCATTTTGATTCTAGCTCAAATTCCAGCTCAAATTGGATATGGGTCATTTTGGCTCTTCACAGACGGTATGTTCGTAATACCTTTGTGTAGGAATGTCTCCTTTTGATTTCTGTGTAATCGTAATTGTATTTTTTTGTGATTGCATTTGCTTGGAAGAGGCTCTTAAAGGAACTGTCTGTGTGTAAAACTGCGGATGACTGACGATGAGTGAGTCGTTGAGTGGTTTCCTTTCGGTTTTGGTTTTGCTTCTCTGACTTCTGACTGACGATGAGTGCGCGAGTCGTGGGAATGAATAAAAGTAAAAGTTAATAAAAAAGTAACGTTTTCATTATTTTTTTTTCTCTTGATTTCCGTCCATTTTGGCATTTCCTATATAGTTTCCATTGTACTTCCACTTTTACTTAACGTTCTATCATTCCTTTGTCTTTTCCACTCCGTTTCCGGTACGGCTATCATCGGTACCGGTACCGGTAGCGATCCGAATCCGGATTCTTCCTTTATAATTCTTTGACTTTCTCAAAGAACTTTTTGCAGATTTTTTGATTTCATAGCTTTTCCCTACACGCTCCATTAACTTCTCGAGAATCTCAAGAATGACGGGGAACATAGACGAAATTTCTTTCGTTTTATTGTTCATTAAAAAGTTAATTAATGTTTTCGCTTGTCTAGACTTATTGGAAGATTGTGTGGGAATTTAGGCCGAGTTTAGTGATGGGCTTATTGTTTAATTAGTGTAGTTATTTGCTTTTGCTTCGACCTGCTTTAGGTTTTATTTAATTACGAAGTTCTTTTTATAAGGGGGTCATCCATAAATGATGTCCTCAAAATAAAATATATTTATATTTATATTTTTATAAGTTGAAAAATTGAAATGATGAATATCCAATGTTTTAAATATCGTCTGTGAAGAACCAAAATGACCCATATCCATTTGTAGCTAAAAACAATATCTACTATCTACATCTACACAAATATTAAAACTTGTCTTAAAAGCGTTCAAATAGAATATTTGGCACTTTTTAAACACATGGTATTGAAGCATTATGCATCTTTTCAAAAAACACGGAATTAGAACCTTTTACACTTTTTAAAAATGTGTTTAATAAAGCATTTTGCACTTTTTAAAAATGTGTAAATACAACATTTTGCACTTTTCAAAAACATGCAAATAGAACATTTTGCACTTTTCAAAAACATGCAAAAAGAACATTTCACGCATTTCAAAAACTCCTAATTACCATTTTACTCATGTTTCTCATTTTGTGTTTATGACATAGCTCATTTTAATTCTAGCTTAAATTGGACATAAGTCATTTTGTTTGTTCACTCACTGTATGTTTACTTAATTTTGAAAATTGTGTTTCTTCGTATTTTCTTACAGCACCGGAAAAAGACATGGGCATCAAAGTAGTTCAATCCTCCCGCCAAGGTTCAATCAACGTGTCATGCTGGGCTCTCGGCGTCTTCCCATCCCCCACCCTCACCCTCTACCATGGACAAAATATGGAACAACCGTAAGCCACTTTTTTTTCAAAATTTTTTCTCAATATTCTGTGTTATTTAAATTTATTTTCCCGCCCTTGACATTTAAATATACCGCCTTAAATACCGCTTTAATCGTGTCATTGGTGTGTTTCGAAAAAAAAATCGAAACTTCAGAATAAAACTACAAAACATTCAAACTACATAAACATAAAGTACAACAAAGTGTGTTTCAGGCTTTGTAATGCCCCCCCACATAAAACAATATGTAAAGTGTACAAATGAAACTGTAGTAGTAATGCTGAGAGTGTCGTAAAAGTAAAAGTGATTGTGTGAACATTGGGAAGTCAAATTGTCTGTAAATTTCACATAAAAGCTCCAGTAAAGTTGACAAGTAAATAATTCTGAATGGTTTGCTCTGTGTCGAGTGCTCTGTCTGTCTTAACTTTCCCATGTTTTATTTTATTGCCCTTTTTGAGTTCCCATTTCCCATCTGCTCTGTCGCTTTATTACTTTCCCTTCTACTTCTGTCTATGTACTTTTGTACAGGGACGGGGAGTTTGACTTTTTATGACGTACTGTACTACGGTTACGGTCCTTCTGTGGTTGTGGTTGGATGTATTAAATATATAGTGTGCCCCCTATTAATACAAAGTACAAAATATTAAATGTACACTTGGCTTGGACGTTGTACGTTGTAAATTGTAAATATAATTTTATCTAGTTCAATTAATCCCCAGTGTTGAATATGTGGTCACAAAAACAAAAACAGGGACATAGTAGAAGAACGGGAAAACAAATTAAAAGAGTTAAAGGATTACACATACGACCTACAACTTAATTCTTAATTATTTTCTCCATTTTTACAACTAGAATATTGCACGCATAGATATCCTTGCAGGAGGCGCAGTTTGGCGGGTGATATAAATCAAATGGGAAAAATAAATCGCTGGGCTTAGTTTATGTTCTATTTTAACAATGCGCAAAGACTTAAAAATCATGAAAAATTACTGCGCTGATATTTTAGATACAATGTACAATAAAAAATTAAGGGATCGTTCATAAATGATGCCATCATCTGGGTGGGTTGGTCCTAAAAATCTAAAGGGGGGGGGGGTGGTATTTTGTAAAAACACCGTGAAAACAACCATGACATCATTTATGGACGATCCCTTAATAGTATAATTACACTAGTAATTAAGCGAGCGATATTTTTCACGTGGCTAGTAATTCCTATTTAATGATAAAGTAATAATGCAACAATTTATTGTTAGTTAAATTTACTTTTTTTACAGCGCGATTTCTAATGTATATTTTGAAAATTTTGAAAATTTAGTTATTTTTTTTTTAAATATTGGGATTTTCCGGTACTTGAGAGAATATGAAATTTGGAAATAAATGTGTATACTTACTTATTTTGTATGGGATTTTCAGAGTGGAGGGAGTGGAAGTAGTTTACCATTATAATAATAGAACGGGCTACGATGTCTGGACGTATAAAATAATGGACGAGGGGAATATAACAGCCGTTTCGAATGTGTTCGGCTGTCAACTTGTTATTCCGGATGCCAACTATGAGCAGCATAGGACTGCCTTGTATGAACCAGGCAAGTGACTACACAACTATTTTTGTTTTGCATAAAAGAAGTTTTGTATGTTTTTATAAATCGTAAAAATTGGATATTTTACATGTTAAAAAGTTCTAATTATATATAAAAAATGATTTTGTTTTTCAAAAACTAATATGCGCGATTTTGCAACTTTAGAAAAGTTTATAAGCCATATATATCTTGCATCTATAAGCAGAGTCATACATTAAATTTGGATTTAAAAAAAAATCTACACGACACGATATTTTGCATTAAGCTAGAATCAAAATGAGCTATTTCAAAATAAAAATCTGAATAAGATAGAATGTATAAATGCTAATAAGGGGTATGACTTTCTGAAAAGTGCAAAAAGCTCGATTTACATGTTTTCAAAATCTGCAAAAAGCTCGATTTACATATTTTGTAAATGTGCAAAATGCTCAATTTGCATGCATTCGCAAATTTTAATCTTTGTTTGTTGGCAGTGCATTTTAATTTCAGCTAAAATAAATACTAATAATATCGACACATATTCACGATACGACATTTTGCATCTTTCAAAAGCTTCATATACGAAATATTGCACCCTAGAATTATGTAATTATGCATCTTAGCTCATTTTGCATTTATAGTATTTCAGTAGCTAAAAATACTTCCCTCCACGCTGCTTAAAAAAATCATACTAAAAAATATCCGCATTGGGATGACTTCCATGATAAGTATTATACAGTGCATGTATTATGTGATATGAGAACTTAAACTTAGGACAACAAATTTTACATAAGGGATCCTCCACAAATGCTGTTATAAAAACATTCTTAATTTTATTACCTTTTATATGACCACCCTGTCATTAGCTTAACCACTGCGTAAATGTTTATCCTGAACATTGGATATAAACAATAGCAGCAAGCCACTGACCCTCATTGACAAAATCATTTGTGGACGATCCCTAGTATGATTTCCCTTGAATGTCGGAAAGAAGGTTATAGTTTTGAACATACTATACACTAAGTGTACCATTTTCGTATACTAAACTAATTGAATTTCTTTTAATATATATGACTTTTATTTCCTCCATAGGCTCAATGGCCCTTCGGGATAGTCGGACCGGAAGTGGAGAAACTCTTCACCGTGACCATTCCCATAACCGAATCTCATTTGCTATGGTTCTAGTATCTATCTCGTATTTTTATTTAAATCTAAATTCAGCCCTACATTAGACCAAAAGACATACTGTATATATTATAAAATTATTCGTAATTAAAATAAGAAACAAACGAAACCAAATTACCAAAATGAAAACCCGAATGTGGACGTAAAGGAATACAGATATGAAGTTGAGAAACGTTTTGAAAATTTACAATTTACTCGTGTTTATCTTATATGATATTTGTAATAATAATTATTACATACATCTTCTTTTTTTAAACTATTAAAAATTTTTATTTAGGCTCAACAACTTTTGAATGTAGCTTTGTAAAGTACCTATTTAAATATATAATTATATATATGTGTAGCTTTAACGACCATAAATTACTTATAAAAATGTGACCACATAAAATTATAGTTAACATAAAATAACATAATATATAGGGTATGAGGTATCGGGTCACCCATAAACAATGTTAGCAACGTTATGAGCGGCTATATAGCAACGGGATCCAAAAACCAAAAATTTAAACAGCTATTATGGTAGGCGATAGGGTACTGCATTTATTTATTTGCCTATAACATTATTCATGGAAGATCCTCATGCCTCACTAGTATTAGTTATATAGTTTATTTTTAATTTGTTTTTATATTGTTTTATTATGCATAAACAGATAAAGCAAGAACAAGAAAATCACCAAAAACCACTTGCATTAAAAATTCAAATTAAAAATTAAAAACAAATACAAAATTGAATTAAGTTTAAAAAAATAAAGAGAGGATTATTTTATACTGATTTTGTTGCAGGCCAAATGACAAACAAATAATTGAAAACTAAAAAAAAAGATGCTCAAATAGACGGAACTCGTCTAATCTCAACACCTAGTCAGAATTTAAGAAGTTTTACAGAATTATAATCAAAAGCAAACATAAATGTAATTCAATAAGTGAATTAAAATTAAAATTTAATTGTTTTTTTTTTAGTTTTTAAATTAAAAATTCTTTTAACTGATTAACATCCTAGCTTTAACTAGGAAATGAGTATAGGCAGTGAGCGTTATAATTAGGTGCTTAGGACTCAATCGTTACATTGTATAGTTTTTAATAATGTCTATTAATTACTGTTATCATAATACTACACAAATGACGTTAAATTATTTAAAATAGTAGCAAAAATTTAAATTCAAGAATTATTTATATAAGTATTAGTTATTAGTAATCACTTTCAACCTAATAGAAACCCAATTTGTTTTCACACGTTGAAGGCCAACTGAGTCAGACATGACTAGTTGTACTTCCCTGACCACCAGGACGCGTCGGGATTGCTTAATGCGTGGCAATGCACTGTGCTAGTATTTATGTCTAGTATACGCAAATACGAGTTAATGTTTGGTTTATGTATATGTATGCATTTACTTCTATATTTTGATACACAAATGACCCTGTATAAAGAGCAGATTATATGCAAAGTTTAGGTAAATTCAATTGTATAGGCATACAATATGCGTATATATGGTACATTTATAAACATTTGTATGCACAAGCGTCAGTTAGGTACTGACAGCAAAGGTAGAGGGCACCGTGCGCGTGGACGATGCTGTGGCGTGTGGATGAATATTTTGCTAACATTAAATCCTCCATTTAGTGACATTTTGCAAATCCAGAATATGGAGAGGATTGCAACATCAATTTTTTACACTTGTTTACGGTTTTAATCAAAAATCTTTATTCGAAAGCACACTGAGATGGTCCTATTAACTTGACAGTGCTAAAAAAATTATGTAATTTGGTTTAACTAGAAATTTTTTTCTGAATACTTAGAAAATAAATAAAAATATCTGGTTATAAACTTCGAATAGGAAGTCCTAATGCTGGGCTTCCTGGCTCTCATGATTGTTTATAAAAATTTTCTTTTATGGCAAGCGACAAATAATAACGCTTAAATAAGTAAAAAATACGTGACCTATTAAATCGCTTACTCTAATATTCAAAACAGTTATATCTGGGAGGACATAAATATGTTTTGTACACGCAACTTATTTTGTGTTTACCTTTTTAAAGCAAACTAATATGGTTAGGCCAGGGATGTTGATGCACGCAAATGTAAGCGTGCTGAGTAGAGGGTTTATCTATTGAATGTCCAGAAATGTAGTACTCCGAAATTTTTGGCAACATGGTTCTTTTTTACACCCTAACAAAACACTATGGCAATAGCCGCAAATACCTGTTTGTTTTATAGACCTTGTTACAGAAAATACCTATATAAAACATTATAGCTGACATTTTTTCTATCTGCCTTACAGAAGTCGACTTTCTAAATAGTTATTTGCAAATGTCAAGTAGTAAGAATAATTTTATCTGTACTTTAGTTTGCCTGTGTATTTCCTGGATAACATAAAGCCCTCCGAGAGCATTCTCCTTGGAGACAAAGTAGGGGTAAAGCCATGCATTTGTTCCCAAATCAGTTTTTACTATACGTTTAGTTCTAATATCAATTCATAGGTCTGATTGCACCAATAAATTTGAATTATGCTGAATTAAGAAACTAAACTTTAGGAATTAAGTAGTTAATTTGTGACATTTTTAATAACAAGTGTGTAGAGAAGATGTCATTATAAAATAGGTTTTTTTGCTAGGTGTGAGGAATCCGTCTATATTACCATTCGCAGCACCGCAGCAAGTTTAATGAGATCATCAATGCTATTTTTACCTGTATTAATACACTTTGTAGGGATGGCTGGCGAATCTTTGATGGTTAGTATAGTTTAAAGTAAATTAAAAACTGTATACACAATACATATTTATTGTTCTATTTGCCAAAGTAAATGAGTTGAATATTAATGATTTAATACAAGCATGTACATGTTGAAGTTAAGTATCGCAATTTTAATAGCGTCTAATTAGTTGCTTGATAATTTTATCAATTACTTGAAAACTACCATGGCAGACTAGAACAAAGTTATCAATTTAAAATTGAAAGATATCTACTGTTTACAGTTGCTAACTTTACGATTTGTTACGCTTAGAAGATAAGTAGTTTTGTGAACAATCACTTTTCTATTACTAAAACATAATTGCGACAACTTTAACGGTCTACATATTGTACCATCAAATTTGTAAATGAATAGTGGCTGCTTATTAAACTGTTTATCCGGGTGTCAGTGGGTGTGCTGTTAATTTGCGTACCTCTTTCATCTTGCAATTCTTTTTTAACTATACCAAAAACTACTTTCCTCACTCTTTAGTAAAAGTTTGTAAAAAGTTAAACATGTAGCGGAAGTACACGCAAAAGGCTTTACCCCTCTGGATTGGTGCCCTAGAGTTTTAAAGGGCATACTAGCCGCCAGGCTTTGTTATTCTTACTGTTCTTCAGAAGACAATATTACTACGATTTATAAAAGATTATAGTTTAAATTGAATTTCCTCATGTATGTTTTATTTTTCAATAGCTGAAAATCTAATTTCTACTTTAAGAGCATGTTTGCATAACGCAATGTTTTTACTTCTAATTGATCTATACTAACGTCAGAACTTGATCCTATTCAATAGCAAAAACCCTGGCTATAAGAACTATGTGCTAACAAAGAAATAGTCACAACCGAGCAGCATAAAACTACCTGTTGCTAAAAAGAGCATGTCAAAAACGTATGGTAGCTCAAATAATATTTTAAAACGAGTCTTTTGATTTCGTACTGGAATTTTTGATGACATCAATTTCCTAATGTTAAATAAATAGACGTCACATCAAAATCTATTTTTAAGCCTCTAATTGTATCTGCAAGCTATATCTCTCAACTGATTTTGACAATTTAAAGTTGTTTAATTGTTGTAATATTTTCTTAAAATAAAAACTAGGGTCTCAATTCTTGTTTAATACTAGACTTTACAACATAATTCAGACTATGGTAAATCCTTTTTTTAACGATAAAAGTTATTCGAGCAGCGATTGGTCGTTTGGAGCGGCCATAAGAGCTGGACAAGAGCCACCATGTGGACGGACAGGACGCAAAAGGACCCAACAGGACACGTCGGGATAGTAGAAGGGAGCGTGGGGGAAGTGGGAGGCACGTAAAGGTATAGTTTATGCGGGTGGCAAATGTATGCACGCATCTACATAGATATATAAGAAAAAATGATGAAAAATGTAAAAACAGTATATTTAAGTGAAGCTTAAATGCTCCTTAGGGTATGTAATGCAACTAGTATATAGCTTATGAATTTAGAGTTAAATTTGTGATCGTCAGGTGGCGGTGGCAAGTGATGCAATGAAAAACGGCTTAGGATATTAAAATATACAGACAAATTGAAAAACTACAAAAAAAACAATAATCATAATAATTATAATACTAGGACAGAATGAGTCTCGTTGGTGGTCACGGGTGGTTAAGCGCGAGCGTGAAGGAGCGTCAGATATGGCTTGCGGCGGTGCCTATAAGTGGATTAGGGCGTGCAGTTGTTTATATGTTTTTGCTCATGCTTGACCCTCCAGCTATATCAAGATGCTTTGAAAATAAAAACAGTACTATAAAAACATTTTCACGAAAAAAAAGAATGTTTTCATTTTTTATAGGCAAACTATTACAAACGTTATCTCACTGCATTAACTCCTAACAGAGTCCAGCTTGTCAGACATATATTAAATGAACTTTTTAAGCTCGGAAATTCGAATTTTAAAATGAATTTTATCTCATTCCGGATACAAATTCGATTTAGATTTGACATGTTTTAAAAATTGAATTCTATAAACTGGGTTCTAAGTAAACCGACTTACACGCGCGTGTATGAAATGCAACTTAAAGCATTACATTCCTGGGTCCCAGAAATGTAGATCTTTATCATGCATAAACGCCGCTTGGCTATAACCTTCGAACACAGGTACTAACAAATTTAAATGGCTTAGGTTTGCATACTGAGCGTGAATTTGTTCCAAAAAGGCTGTAAGCCTAACAGCTTTATTCTGCGTAAATGCCATCCTGCTTGGCTTAGCCTTCTTATTAGCTTTGGAAATATTGAAATAATAACAAGAAAGCACATCAAAATAATTAAATCTACAATTTAAACCACTATAAGTGTAAACAGTAAGAGTAAGAGTAAACCACTTTATAAGTGTCCTGAGTCTAAAAGAACCCAGGGTCAGGTAGTTTAATAATAGCAAGCGCAGCCAACTTTTTGTCGTCATTAGAATTATTGATTTTCTTAGAGTTGGAATCTTGCTATATAGATTTACCGTATGTCTTCTAATAGTGGTCTAATGCTATCAAATGGTAGAGTATGCAATGATAAACGGTACATGCAAATGTCACAAGGTGTAATGGTAACTGTCTCAAGGTCTAATAACAACTGACAGAAGGTTTAATGGTAATTAATGCAAAAGTTAATAGTAAATGAGACAAGGTAATGTCGTAAGGCTTAATTGTAAATGTTTGTAGGTCTATTGGTAAATGTCGTACAGCTTATTAGTAAATGTTAGTAGGTCAATTGGTAACTGTCGTACGGCTAAATGTTAAATAAAGCAAGGATTGATGGGTAAAGTTGCAAGGTACAAATGATAAAAGGTACATGCAAATGTTCAATTTAAATTGAGAACCTAATTTATATATCTACGATAACCAGATTGCTGGCTTTATAAATGTAAGTGGCAAATATAGCATGCAAGTAATAATATGAAGTAATTAATATCTTTAAATGTCCCAATTTTATTTACGTTATGTTAATTTGAAATAAAAGTCGCATTTGTACCTGTATCAGTATTAAGTATAGGTTATTTTCTAATGTCAATCGATAAGCTTGATTGTTCCGAAGAATTTGAATTTGGAATTTGTAGGCCGAACTCTAGAAAGGAAGATGTCAACTCGGGACATTTAAGGTTACTACTGTATGGTGGGGACGTCATCGAAAAGGAAGCGTTTTTGGTTGTTATTGAGAAACCAACCATATAATCATTAGCAGTACTTCCTGGACCTATTAATTTACTTATACTATAAAAACTATTTTTATTAGGGTCGTTTTTTAATGATACATACATGAAATAATTGACCGTACACGTCAAATAGGACGTCCCAAATTAGGTCGTTGCAATTTGTAAAATTCAACATTTTTAAATTAGGAAATGGTATTTTAGTTAATATAACATTTTTATGTTTATCGCACATGTGCTGAAATAATTTATCCAATTGAGTTTGGTCATAAAAATTTTTGAATAGGCATATATATTGACGAAATGGACAAACATATTCATAGATTACTTTATCAAATATTGTACCTTTTACAAGACAATGCCTATTTGGACATGTCGTTTTTATTTTACATAAAAATAGAATGAGCCATTGGCTATCAAGGAATTCAATAGCCCCGCATTGCAGGCAGCAATAATTATTATTCGTTTTACATTTCATACATATGGAATGACCTGTATTACATGAAGCTATACCCTTGTCATAGTTTTTTCGACAATGGAAGCATGTAAACATAAATAAAGTTAGGCTTTACAGAGGGGTAACGCGTTGGATACTTGCTAAAACTAGTTAAATCCTAGTGAGCGCTGACCCTAGTAAGAAACGTCCTTCCCTTGGGGCTGCTCCATCGTCCAAAGTCATAATGTTTTCCAATATTATTGCGCAATCCTCCATTGCTGTAAAAAGAAGTAATAAAATTAATTTATGTAACAACATAAAATTACAAAAAGTTGAAGTGATGTGTTCATAATTACTATTTTTACCTGTACACTTTGTAGGGATTGCTTGCGAATTGTTGGCGGTAAGCCGAGTTAAAAGTGAATGGCAAACTGTATACGCAATACATATTTATACCTCTTTTTTTGTCACAGAGAATGAGATGGATATTAATTATAAAATAAAAACATGTACATGTTATGGTTAATTATTTCAATTTTAAAAAACATTTAATTGTGTACTAAGTAATTGTATTATTTAATTTATTCAAAACTTGCATATGCCAGACCAGAACAGAGTAAACAATCGTGAGATGAAAGATATCCATACTCTCTAACTTTGCGCTTTGTTACGCTTAGCAGACGAGTGATTTTGTAAGCAATCACTTTTTAATTACTGACATATATTGTTGCGAAACCTTCAACGGTTCAAATATTGTAAATGAAGAGTGCTCGCTCATTAAAACCATACATGTGCGTACCACAACATTAATCCACTTGGTTCGTTCATCTCTTCATACTCACCTAAAATCGCTTACCTTACTTTTTAGTTGAAGTTTTAGACTTGTGGAGGGGAACCGCCCGGAGGCCTTTACCCCTCTGGAGGGGGACTTGGGGGCATATAACCCCCCAAACTCGGTTATATCCACTACTCACATAATTTAAACCTGGCTTAGTGGCTTAGGGGAGCTTGTTATGTCCTAAATAATCCTTGGCTGATTCATTTTTTGGATCTGCAGAGGAAACCTGGCTGGGTAGCAATCTTTGCCTTCTTGCTCAGAGTTTGTTTCAGTGGTAATGGTTGGTGTGGGGAAGTAGGATTGAGGCGTGGAGGAGCAGCTAAGGGAGTTGGAGTGTGCGATCGCTGATAAGTGATGTAATATCTGAGACGTAGGCGCTTCGAGCTAATGAAGTGAATCGACTCCGCTCTCCTCCCGTGTTTCGGCATAGTCGCAACTCCGCATCAATACATTCTACTATACCTATCACTGCAACTAGCTACTGTTCATTCTCTGCGTCCCACTAAAGGAAAGATTGTGGGTTGGATAGTTGAACGTATTACATTTAGAGGGGGCCTGGCACGCTCCAGCTACTTCTTTTTATTCCTCTATCTTCGTTTAGACAATAGTAATAGAGTCAAAAAAATGATTTTTGGCATACTGCAGTAGTACAGTCTAAAATTACTGCCGCTAGGTGGTCTGCAGTAACAGTCGCAACTTACCCTTCCTCTTAAATATAATTATTATTAAAGGTTGTAGATTCAATGAGCACTCCCATCATGGGGTGCTCAACAATCATATATACATCCGTACATTAATACACAGTGCTTATATATCCTGAAAAATGGATGAAAGGCTATACTGTACAATGATATGATATGATATGATACTCAAATAATGTTTAAAATTTTTAAATTTTGTAAATTGTAGAATTTTTTTTACAAAAATATTGTAGCAATCAAAATACTTTAAATTATCAAAATCAGTTGAGAGATTTAGCCTGCAGACACAATTGAAGGCTTCAAAATATATTTAAATGTAACGTCCATTTAATTTTTAAAAATTCCGGTAGCAAATCAAAAGGCCTATTCTTAAATATGATTTACGCTACCTTATTTGGTTTCGAATGCTTTTTTTAGAAAAAACATACCTTGAGTGGTTTTGCGTCTCGCCCTGTTGTGCATACTAGTAGTGAGATTAGTCGACTTTGGCTCCTAATACACCCCCAGGCACCCCTCCGGGAGGGTAAAGGCCTCCGGGGGTTCCCACCTCCATAAACCTTTTTTCAGATTCCCACCTCCATAAACTTTTTTTTAAGCAACCTCATGATATATAGCATGAGTTTATGATGATTGTCAGCCACTTGACGGTAATTGTCAATAAAAGATGGCGTTTAAATCAAGTATTAATTGCATATGTATAAGAGTGATGAAGCACAAATATCAGGATCTTTGGAACAAATTTGGGACAAATTTTGAACAAACATTCTGATATTTGTAGCATAGAATGAAAATCATGTATCAATTTTATATGTGTAAGAGTGATTAAGCACAAATATCAGGATCTTTGGAACAAATTTGGAACAAATTTTGAACAAACATTCTAATATTTGTAGCAAAGAGTTAAAATCATGTATCAATTTTATATGTGTAAGAGTGATTAAGCACAAATATCAGGATCTTTGGAACAAATTTGGAACAAATTTTGAACAAACATTCTGATATTTGTAGCATAGAGTGAAAATCATGTATCAATTTTATATGTGTAAGAGTGATTAAGCACAAATATCAGGATCTTTGGAACAAATTTGGAACAAATTTTGAACAAACATTCTGATATTTGTAGCATAGAGTGAAAATCATGTATCAATTTCATATGTGTAAGAGCAAGCTTGCTCAAATATTCAAATCTTTGGATCAAGCTGCTTGCATTACGATCATCTATCTTAACCTCCATGGCAATATCTGTAATGCCGAAGATATGTAGTTTATCATAAGGAATTCTAAATGACAAACTTGACAATCCCATTTGATGACATTTCAATATCCCAGCATATGGAGGTGTTTGGAACATTAAAGTACTGTTTTCAGTGACTGTTTTTATAGATACTTGATAATTTATAGTACTTTGTGAAGGTCCTAATAACTTAACCATACTTTCAAAATCGTATAATTCGGTTTGACCATGATCAACTTTTTGAATACTAAGTAGAAAAATTTGGTTATATATTTCGAAAAGGAAGTCCCAATTCTGGGCTTCCTGACTGTCGTGGTTATTGATGAATATTTTAACCCACGGCTTGCGTCTTATTATGACGCTAGAATAGGAGGAGAAAATATGTTCTACAATATTGTTTAGTGTACCGACCCAATCGCAATCAAACCGAAGGGGACAAGCGTGAGTTTTAAAAGTACAAGTTTTTTCATGATCGGCTTTTTGCGTCAAGCCAATACGAACGGGACAAGGAGAGTAAGAACATGGATGGGTAAGTTGACTCAGCAGTGGATTAATCCACTGGCTGTCAAGAAATGTGGTGCTACCACATTTTTGACAACAAGGCTCCTTTTTGCAGCCTACACAGGTACTATGCCCGTATCCACATATGCCGATATTAGTCTCATATATTTTGTTACAAATAATGCAAGTATACATGGCGATCGCCAAGCTGTAGAGTATGTTACCATCCTCAACGCCGCCTAGAAAGTTTCGAATTTTGCGGTAGCTCCTAGCCTCTGCTGCTGCCGAATTCTTCGGAGTAACAGGAATGTCGTCCACAACCATTCCAGAGATTGACGAGTTGCTTTGCCTATCAGTATTGTCCATGTTTCTGTAAACAAATAACAATTATCTAGTAATTTATTTGATACAAGAATCGAAAAGAGAGAAAAAAATAATTAAAACTTATAAAAACATACCTTAAGTGAAGATTGAGAGAGAAGATTCTTTTAATGCTTTGCAGAGTAGTAAGAGAATGTACAAAATATGTACAGCAATTGAAGTATTTATACATTTTTTATGCTCCAGGAAATTAGCAACGAACATCATTATTAAAATAAAAGACATGTACTTGTTAGGGATATTGATTACAATTTCTTAATTACTTGCTAATTAATTTACAATTACACGATTTTTAATTATTTGTATCATGTTTGTACGGATGAAAGATTACCTTCCATTTACACTTCTTCGCGCTTCGTTACGCTTAGCGGACGAGTAATTATGTAAACAACCACTTTTCCATTACTAACACATATTGTTGTTAAACCTTCAACGGACTACATATTGTAAATGTGTGAATGAAGAGTAGCTACTCATTGAAACCGTTTGTCTCAGTACTAGTACCCAACGCTTATATACGTGTCATTTTCATCTCCACAAAAATTACTCACTCCACTCTTTAATACTTACTATTAATACGTTTATACACGTGAGGGTACAAAATCACTTTTGCATTACTAGCACATATTGTTGTGAAACCTTCAACGGTTCACATATTGTACATGAAGAGTGGTCGCTCATTGAAACCATACATAAGCATACCATAACAATAATCCTCTTGACTCTTTCCATTCTCACCAAAACTTACCTCACTCTTTATTTGAAGTTTAATACTTGTGGGGGGGAACTGCCCGGAGGCCTTTACCCTCCCGGAGGGGTGCCTGGGGGTGTATTAGGGGCCAAAGTCGACTAATCTCACTACTCATACTCCCTCGTAAGAATGTTATTTTAATTTTTCATTTATTTAAAAATTTGTTAATAAATATACAAAAACATTATATGCAAATTTGGGACTTTCATGTTATGATTAAATTGCTTGCTGTACCCATATTATGCTCACACACAGTGTATAGGCATAAACTATTTTATCTGTACACGTATTAGAAATAATTTCAAAATATTACTTTGAATAATTATTGCTAAGCAATTTATTAATTATCTCGTGCACATTAATGTTGAATTAACTACATTGTAAATATGGATAATATATTGTACAATACCGCATAAGTATATAGTAAGTATCTTAAGTCTTACGTCTAGTATGTAATATAAAATTGCAATTTATAAATAAATATATTTAATTAGCTGTAAATGTATTAGGGGTAATTATATTATTATATTGAGATTCTAAAATAACGTAACGAGTCAAGGGTGGGTTTGCAATTTGCAATTTTTTCTTTTCATATTATGAAATGTTGTTAATATGAAATGGTGTGTTATATATGGGAATAAAATCTAAACATTTTAATACAATCTAGTATCATATACATAATGTACCTTAAAGGAATATTACATTTTCCAAATTGCAGCCCTAACAAATATTATCATAGCAAATGCACCTACGGACCATATGCAAAATCATAAATACAAAAAAACACATGATGGCTTCAGCATTATGCATAACACATAGCTAATTTGCTTCTACTGTTTTTTAACGTTTATTTTTGACCATTTTTATGTCATTTTTTACATACTCGTAGATACTCATTTTTGATTTGGTATTCATTCCAGCTTATTTCCGCATCCCCCCTCATCTCATAAAGATAAAGATAAAGAAAAAATGAGATTATTAGTACAGATAGAATGGGCGAAATCTCTGCTGCTGAATTACCCGCACATTCTCACATTTCACAAGATCAAAAAAGAAACTTCTAAAGTGTGATTCAAAACCTTTAGGAAAAACATTTAGTAGAAAAGTGTGTACAAAAATACATGGAAAATATATATTCTTAATTTTTAAATTCAAAGTGGATCGATACTGACATCGGCCTTTAACTCCATAAAGTGTATATATAGCATTCCCCACCCTGTTAACACTCGCACTAAAAATTGCACTTGGGTGAAAGCGACAGTGAAAATTGTTGGGGAAAGTGAAACAAATGTAGAAAATGGAAAATTGTAGAAATTGTAGATGTGCCGTAGAAATATGTGTGGAATGGACAAAGTGAGATCATGAAAGAGGAACATGGAGAGAATTATTATTATAATACGTGGAACTAATGTGCGTGTCGGTCTCGGTTTCGGTTTCGGTTTCGGTCGCAGTGTCGGCGTCGGGTGAGGGGTTGCATTTTAAATACGCCTTTTCATTTAATACAGTGGGGGCCGCCCATAAATAACGTCAATATTAAATCTTTATTTTACCCCCCCCCCCCCCTATTTGTAGTTAATTAGCAATATTTATGCAAGTATCGCAAACCCATAATAAAAAAGCACACCCAATTATATTTGATGAAGTAATTTGTGGAAGACCCCTACTATACCAACCACCACCAACATACATTTCCGGTGCATATAGGATAGGACCCACTGCATAAATATGCCTCTCTATATTTATATGCTATCTAAAAAATCATGAAATGCATTTGAAATTTTCAAATAAAATGCAAATGAAAGCGCAGCGTAACTCGCATCGCTTCTGTGCGTGTCTATCGCAGAACTGAACTCAGAACTTGGAACCAGAACCAGAACCAGAACGAAAAAAAAACCCTCAACTCAAAAGGGTTCTTCATTTTTCCATTTTTTATATACTTTTCTTATCTTGTATGGAGTCTTGTGTGAGATGACGGAGATGAAATAAGTTTTTCATATTTATGCAAATTTTTATTGACATGATGTGGATTTGGAGAGAATCTGAATTGCCACATTTCCCATTTTTTTTCTTCTTCTTCTTTGGTCTGGATTTTCTTTTAGCTATGTGCTTAGCTCAGTATCCACAGAGAGATTCCAATATCTAGTAATAATAATTTTAATATCACAAGTTAAGCTTTAATAGTACACTTGCTATATACAGGGTGGCGCCTAACCTATGTGCTACCGTACTACACACATTATGTTTATATGTAAGCAGGGCCGGACTCCGGATAATGTGGCCGGCGCAGGAAGCCCCTTCTGTATGAATTTTCAAACAACATATAAATGGAACAGTTTGAAATTTTCAAAAATATAAAAATTGAGTATTTTGATTTTTAAAAAACATGCAAATAGATATTTTTGCACATTTAAAAAATATAAAATATAATATTTAACACTTTCGAAAAACATACGAATAAAACAATTTCCACTTTTCTCAAAACATGTAAATACAGATAGAACATTTTGCACTATTCAGAATCAAATGAATAGAACATTTTAAACTTTTCTAAAAAATTTAAGTAGTTTTGAATTTTCAAAAACTTGCAGATAAAACATTTAGCACTATTGTAAAACATAGAATATTTCTCACTTTTCAAAAACATGTAAATGGAACGTTTTACTTTTTTTCAAAAACATGTAAATAGAACATTTTACACTTTTCAAAAACATGCAGATAAAACATTTAGCACTTTTGTAAAACTTGTAGACAGGACATTTTGCACTTTTCTAAAACATGTAAATGGGGCATTTTTGTTTACTAAATAAAACCGTCAATATAATTTAAATAGTGGCTTTTGCATGGAAACAAATTGCTGCCTAAAAGCAATTCCTACGTCCAGCCCTGTATTTAATAATTATGTAAATAATTTAAAACATATCCAAAGTTGCGTTATCCAGTTGAATAGACTATAGGGACACGCGTCTCTATGAAGCAATGAAGCTACAGTTAAACTTAAACGTAAAAACATTTTCGAATTATTATTTTACAAACTATTTTTAATCTCATTTGTCTTCCATAATTCAAAGCTCAAGATTAGCCACCCAATTTTTTAAACAGATTACAAATGGCTGTCAAGAAAGTTTTTTATAAAAATTATCTTTTTTGTTCTTGCATGACTGACATTGACTTTGGAATGGAAATAAAAAATAGTTATAAGAAAATTCGATATTCAGACCAGACCAGCAGGACCAGAACCAGAACCAGATCCTGGACCAGACGAGAGGGAATTCGTTATACAAATTTTGTAATTTATTAAATTTTTGGAAATATATTATTATGTAGAAGAAGGAAAAATCTGCGGTAATAGAGTTGAAAGTTGAGTTCTGACGTCAATTAATCAAGATGGGAAGTCAAGAAGAAAAAAAAATCATAATGTGAGAGCGTACTACAAAGCGGAGGATGGAGAGCGTGTGCCGCATTCTTTTCCCCTGACTCCACTTTTAACTTCCACTGCACTTAAGTGCATCAATCCATCATCTAAAAAAAACATTTTTCTGCTCTTTTTTTTTCTAAAAATTTTTTTTTAATGCCTTAACATTTATTGTACTAAGGAAATTTTTTTATGGATTTTATAATTTTTTTAAAGTTTTTGCTTTGTTTTCAATTAATTTAGTTTTTTTATATCAAATGAATGTGCAATGAAAGATATACTGTTCAACTGTTCAGCATTGAATATTGAATTATATTATCCTTTAGGAGCCCATGTTCTTTTAACACTAGGCAGCTTTCAAAATGCAACTTTTTTTCTGAAAATAATAATAAGGGATCGTCCATAGATGACGTCATAAAAACATCTTATAACTTTTAGGACCGATTTGACGTGCAAACTTAATTCGTCAACTAATAAACTTTTACGCAAACTTGATGAGAATTTTTGTGCGCAATCAATGTAACATGTCCATGTGTATGATGTAGCACGAATTTTAATGTCGTTTTCACTGTTTTTTAGATTTTTAAAAATTTTGGATTTTTGGCGCGAAATAATTGTAGTGGGTTCATGTGTTTAATGACTTTAATGTGGCATGAATTAAGATGACATTTCCACTGTTTTTCAGATTTTTTACAATTTTTATTTTTTTAAGTGCGATTTGAAGTGCGAATCTATTTCGTTAATTAATCGTAAGTTAATCAAACCTAAGTTATAATAATTGCGTGCATTTATTGTGCAAAGTTCATGTGTATTATTTGGCCTGAAATAAGATGTTGTTTTTACTATTTTTTATATTTTTTAAAATTTTGATTTTTTCAAGTGCGATTTGACGTGCGAATATAATTCGTCAATAAATCGAATTTTTAACACGTTAGGTGCATACAATTTTTCACGCAAAATCAATGTGTTAGGTGTACGCGTAAGCTGTGGCATATGCATTTAGATATTAATTTACCTGTTTTAAAGATATTTTAAATTTTTGATTTTTTTAAATGTGATTTGACGTGCAAACCTATTGTGTCAATAAACAAGGGCTTTAACAATAATATAGGGCAGTAATTTGTAGTAATAATTGTTAATTATATCGTATCATTTTACGCCGTTCTACGATAAATGTATAGTAATAACTATGTTTCTGCCTAATTACGTAATTTAGTAAATACTGGACTGATTTGATTTCTACATATTTACATTATTTGGGAATTTTGAAATGCTTCATTGATTTTGACGAGCTATATACCATTTTGAGGCCCTTGGAAAAGAAAAATCCTGAATTTTCTTTATTCACTTCCAGCCCATACACATCTTTTGTGGTGATTTTAGCCCCATTTGTTTCTGAAACACTCAAAAACTGTTATAATATCACGCTGAACTCAACCACAGTTAGATTCTGTTCATTATTGCCGTTCCAATGACGTATCACAAGTATGCGCACTCGGGGTGGTCCTAAATATCGACTTTTAGAAGAGTTTGGAATTGAATGGAAAAAAACCGAAGTGCCCACTAATGTTAACATTGCAACTCTGAAAAAATCTCATATGTCCCTTTTAGCCAACCTTAATTTTGGAAACAGGCCGTTTTTTGATATTTTCCATGGATTCTTTCTAAAAAATGCTTTTCTATAGTACTAAAATCCGGGTTTTCTTTTTTGACACAGGTAGTCAAAAATTTCAGCTTAGAACCTTATTGTTACCTACCAGGATTAAGACATAAAAGTTTTGTAAGAATATGAGAACATTTTGATTTATTCAAGTGCGATTTGACGTGCAAACCTAATTCGTGAATATACAAATTTTACGCAATTCTCATTAATTTTTTGCGCGCAATCATTGTATTAGGTCTATATGTATGATGTGGCATGCATTTAGATGTCGTTTTTACTGTTTTTCAGATGTTTCAAACTGTTTAGTTTTTTCAGTTTTAGATTTTAACGCAACGGGGCTGTACATAAATGACGTCATCGGTGGGGTCCATATGGGTCTGCCCGAATATTGGTCATATCTTATGTTAAATATAGCAATTTAGGTGGCTAATTTATATGGCTAATTTGATGACACCAACAAAAGATTGGGATATTATTGGTTTGACGTCTTTTATTGACGATCCCTAATAATAAAGCCATTGAGTTAGTTGTGCTAGTTTTGCCCCTTCAACCATGCACCACGTTGCTCGATGTGGCGATGCCCAGCTATTCATTGTTATGTGGGTAAGTCCTCTGTAACACTGCTGACAAGATAATGAATGACATGATGGGAACTGACAAGAGCAGGAGGAGAAATAAATTAAATGTAAAGTTATAAAAGAATTCCTACACACAACATACTATTCATATTCACCCTCATGTTTTCTACATTATTACTATACCCTCAACTTTAGCCCCTTGCATATTATGCTTAGCACCAGGGCCGGCCGGATATTGCGGTGAGCGCAGGCAGCCCCCGCTGCTTGAATTTTTAAAAAACCATGTAAATGGAACATTTGGCAGTTTTTCAAAAATATATGTAAAAAGAATATTGAGACTTTTCAAAAACATGTTTTGTGTACATTTAAAAAACATGGAAATAAAACATTTTCCCCTTTTCTCAAAACATGTAAATGGAACATTGAGCACTTTTCTGAATCAAGTAAAAAGGACATTTTGCACTTTTCAAAAACATATGTAAATAAAACATTTTGCCCTTTTCAAAACCATGGAAATTAAATTTTTTGTACATTTCTCAAAACATGTAAATCGAACATTTTTCACTTTTCTAAAACAAGTAAATACAACATTTTGCTTTACCAAAGCAAACCATCAACAAGATCAAAATGGTGGTTTTTGCCTGGAAACAAATTGCTGCCTAAAACCAATTCCTTCGTCCGGCCCTGCTTAGCACTCAAGCCAACACAATATAATGTAATATAGAAATTTGGACACTTCAAATAATTCGGAAAAATTCGGGTAGGAATAAATAAGGAGACGGGCGAATGAAAGCATTACCGGGTATCAGTGCGGCGGATGGCCGAAACCTTAGACGAGGACGAGGGTGGGACTGGTGCTGGTGGATGCGGGCGGTTGAGACTGATCCTCATCGATGTGTCTGCAATATATGAAAAATGACAAGGACAACAACAAGAAGGCATAAAATACACAACAAGAAGAAAAGAAAATAGAAAAGTTTCTTATTAAAATCCGAACCCTCTCTTCTCTTTGCTTGGTTCCGGTTCCATTTCCATCATTTCCATTACATATTACATTACATTACACTCCAATCATGTCACATGGCTTAGAAATACGGAAAGATCCCCGCAAACAGAAGATTCATATCTAAAACCCTGCTGACTGCAACCAAAACCGAAGCCCGCACCCTCAAACCGGTTCCGTACCCCCGCTTTGTTCTCATTGTTATTGCCTTATTGCTTTCTACCCGGACCCGGGCATTACACAGACGGGTAGGACGACCATAGGACGAACTATAGAAAAAGACATTTTTATTCTTATTATGACAAAAAATATCCCCCACGTTCCCTACGTCAGCCTGTCAATCATAGACAAGACACAACAACAGAGTTACACACACAAAAAAGGAAAAGACAAACAACCAACCAACCAACATCACCACCAACCACCACCCCCGCCGTCGAATGGAACAGGGTGGGAAGTGGGAATTTTGATGGAATAACATTTGACGTTGTAGAAATTGTATAAAAAGCGGAATCCCTGTAGCCATTCCACGTCGATGGCTAAAGGACCATCCATAAATGATGCCATTGGTGGGGTTAGTAAATTTTTATGACAACACACTTCTAGTAGAAACTTCAAATGCTCTAGAATAGAACTGTAGTACAGTCAGGGCCGGATAATGTGGCCAGCGCAGGCAGCCATCGCTGACTGAATTTTTCAAAAACATGTAAATGGAACGTTTTGCAATTTTCAAAAACATGTAAATGGAACATTTTGCACTTTCTTAAAACATGGAGATAGAACATTTTGCACTTTTTAAAAACATGTAAATGGAACATTTTGCAATTTTCAAAAACATGTAAATGGAACATTTTGCAATTTTCAAAAACATGTAAATGGAACATTTTGCACTTTCTTAAAACATGGAGATAGAACATTTTGCACTTTTCAAAAACCATGTAAATCGAACATTTTACACTTTTCAAAAACATATGTAAATATAAAATTTTGCATGTTTCATAAAACACGTAATTGGAATATTTTGTACATTTTAAAAACATTGAAATAAAAATTTTTTTAATTTTCTCAAAACATGTAAGTAGAACATTTTGCAGTTTTCTGAATCAAGTAAATCGAACATTTTGCACTTTTCCAAAACTATATAGTAAATACAAAATTTTGCATTACCGAAGAAAACAAAAACCATTAATAAAATTAAAATAGTGATTTTTGTATAAACACATATTTCTCCCTAAAACCAATTCCTTCGTCCGGCCCTGAATACAGTATCTATGCTAACCACTGATTGCTATCCCCGTTTGCTTTTACGCACAAAAGTATAAATTAACTAAAGCTTATACAATTGCAGTACAATTTAATTACACGCCTATAGAGTGCATAGCGTGCAAGCTGATTGCATGATTTGTGCATACGATGCACTGTGTGAAGTTGAAAATGAAATAATAATTAATTACAACACATATTTGGCTTCAAGATTGACACTCGTCTTTGAAGGTGTTAAATTAGTCATTAATTAGCAACTAATTATTTCAAGTTCAACTTTCAAGTCAGACAAATTCGAGTTCGCCTTCAAATGCACATGGAAATTAGAATTCAAAGAAAACCATTAAGAGATCTTGCTTTGTAATTAATTGCTTCAGATTTCATGGCTGGGTAAATTTAACTGACGGCGGCGGGTGCGTCTTTATATCCCTGGGAATTACGTTTTCTGGCCCTATATCCTCTATAATTACTATGTAGTATTGACTTTTAAGATTCTCACAATATAATATGGCTTCTGCAATGAAAATAAGGGTGGTCCATAAATGATGTCATCCAAATTAGCACTCTTACAGGACCCCCTCTCCCTCTCACATGTAATTACTTCAGGGCCGGATAATTTGGCCAGCGCACGCAGTCCCCCTGCCTGAATTTTCAAAAAAAACATGTAAAAAGAATATTGAGACATTTCAAAAACATGGAAATAAAACATTTTGCACTTTTCTCAAAACAAATAAATAGAACATTTTGCACTTTTCTTAAAACATGTAAATAGAACATTTTGCACTTTTCTCAAAACAAGTAAATAGAACATTTTGCACTTTTCTCAAAACAAGTAAATAGAACATTTTGCACTTTTCTCAAAACAAGTAAATAGAACATTTTGCACTTTTCTCAAAACAAATAAATAGAACATTTTGCACTTTTCTTAAAACATGTAAATAGAACATTTTGCACTTTTCTCAAAACAAGTAAATAGAACATTTTGCACTTTTCTCAAAACAAGTAAATAGAACATTTTGCACTTTTCTCAAAACAAGTAAATAGAACATTTTGCACTTTTCTCAAAACAAATAAATAGAACATTTTGCACTTTTCTTAAAACATGTAAATAGAACATTTTGCACTTTTCTCAAAACAAGTAAATAGAACATTTTGCACTTTTCTCAAAACAAGTAAATAGAACATTTTGCACTTTTCTCAAAACAAGTAAATAGAACATTTTGCACTTTTCTCAAAACAAATAAATAGAACATTTTGCACTTTTCTTAAAACATGTAAATAGAACATTTTGCACTTTTCTCAAAACAAGTAAATAGAACATTTTGCACTTTTCTCAAAACAAGTAAATAGAACATTTTGCACTTTTTTCAAAACAAGTAAATAGAACATTTTGCACTTTCCTAAAACATATAAATACAAAATTTTGCTTTACCAAAGAAAACCATGAATAAAATCAAAATGGTGGTTTTTGTATGGAAACAAATTGCTGCCTAAAAGTTAAAAGTAATTCCTTCGTCCGGCCCTGAATTACTTTAGGTTTGCGTAAGCGGCTATCTTTATACCAGGGCATGTAATCAATTCCCAAACTAGACCTACGAATGACACCATTTATGGACGACCCCCAACTCGTTATAAAACAATAGACATTGAAAATGTAAAGAAAGTTGAGTAAGGTGCTGAAACGGCTCAAGTTGAAATTCGTGTTGAAAAGTCATTACGTTCATGATTGAATGCCCCACGTTAAAAACAATAGACACGACGGAGAAGACTTACTACTACAAAGAGGAAAGAAAATAGAAAATGCATTTCAGTTTTTGAAGTTTTTGGAGAAAGCGGCCTTTTACTTTCACTTCCCCTGCCACTTTGAACTTTTTCGTGGTTAATTAGCCTCACTTTTAATTTCCTTCTGGTACGGTTATAACACTCAATGTATATACATATTGTGGGGTTTCCCATTTTGGTTGGCAGGGTTTGCTTTTGAAATTTGAATAAAACCTGTGCTGCTTTTGCCAGGGCCCAAGCCCAGAAACCACGACCATACCATAGCAAATACCAATATTACCACCCTCGTCGCCCTCGCTAAACCGAAACCAAAAAGAAAGCGGACCCGGAACCGGCATCGGCACCGGTACAGACCCAAGAAACTAAAGACTGCAGACAGAAGACAGAAGGTTGCATTTGAATATTTGAAACTTTTCATTCAAAGCCGCGCGTCCTTCTCATTAGCTACGACGAGAACCCCGACCAGAAATATAATTACAAATTATAAACAATGTCTCCGTGAGGGCTTAACAATCAAATGAATTATTTGTATAGTCTTTCAGGGTAGAGCGACATTTCTTACCCGGAATTTTTCTACCCAGACATTTTTTAGTCGGACATTTCCTACCCGGACATTTCCTACCCGAACATTGTTTACCCGGATGCTTCCAACCTGGACTTTTCCTACCCAGACATTTCCTACTAAGGCATTTTCCATCAGAACATTTTTCATCAGTAACTCTTATTTTGTAAAAACAAAATGAGAGTCATGCGTAAAATGTTAATTAAGACTTTTTAAAAGCGTAAAATGTTCTATTTACATGTGTTCGAAAAGGTGCAAAATGTTCTAATTCCATGTTTTTCAAAAGGTGCAAAATGCTCCTAATTCCATGTTTTTCAAAAGGTGAAAATTGCTCTAATTCCATGTTTTTGAAAGGGTGCAAAATGTTCTAATTCCATGTTTTTGAAAGGGTGCAAAATGTTCTAATTTCATGTTTTTGAAAAGGTGCAAAATGTTCTAATTCCATGATTTTAAAAAGGTGCAAAATATTCAAATTCCATGTTTTTGAAAAGGTGCAAAATGTTCTAATTCCATGTTTTTCAAAAGGTGCAAAATGTTCTAATTCCATGTTTTTGAAAAGGTGCAAAATGTTCTAATTCCATGTTTTTGAAAAGGTGCAAAATGTTCTAATTCCATGTGTTTTAAAAGAGTGTAAAATGTTGTATTTACCTATTTTTGAAAAGTGCAAAATATTCTAAATAGGAATAGTAAAAGGCAATGTAATAGTGTAGCGATCTTGGAGGCCGGAATTTGACTATTAGACGGGTCTACTATTACAGGAAATACTGTTGTTACAAGTTTCAACCTTTCTAAAAAAATATGCAAATTGTAGATAGTGTTTTTTCAAACCAGTAAAAAACAGTTCCCGCCTTTGTTCATCGTACAAACCACAAGAACCTTACAACATCTTTTAATGCTTACACAATACTAAAATACATATTGTTTCGTAGACAGTGTATTTTGTCCGCATTTGATTCTAATTTCTAATGCATCACGTACTACTTCTGAAAAACCAGTACTACATATTTACATTGTCAGTCAGCAAGTTACTGATTGGAATTACCGTAAGAAATAATTGCCGTATGTATTACACATGCATATCCATCCAATTCCAAATAATTCTATATACATTCCATGTGGATGTGGCCCACGTAGCTAACATTGTAAATATTTAAATAGCCCATTTTGCACTTTAGACTCCAGAAGTTTGATTGGGCTGCTGAGCTGGCTGGTGGATTGTATTAGATTGGATTGGAAATTGAAGTAGACGGATCTTTACATATTTAATCTTGTTGATTAATTCTAATTCCACATTCTCTCTCAAGAGTTTGCGGTCCGGATAAAATTCATTATTTTCACGCTAATGCAGTGTATCAATGGATTTTAATCCAATTCTCCCCGACGACGACGACGACTTTCCCCAATTATTGACAAAGGAAAACAATGTAAAGCGGCTCAAGGGACCCCAACAACTTAGAAACTAAAGGAATACAAAATGTACGACACGAGGAAGATGCAGTAGGCATATGGAGGCGAGGGGGAAGAAATGAAATATAATGAAGATAAAAGAACTGACTGAGACGAAGACTCACCGATCCGAAACCGAATCCAAACGTTACCCGGGAGCCGGAGCCGGAGCCGGAGCCGGAGCCGGGACCGGGGCCGAGATCGACGAGCTGAAGAACGTGAAGGGTGACACGATGTATGTAAAAATAAAAGAGACAATGCCCCAAACAAAAGGAGTCGTAAAATGTATTTGTGTTTTTTCTGTTCTTACAGTTCTTACGTACTATAATTTAGGTAGGTAGGTACATACGTCGACTGTGAAGAATCAAAATGAGCCATATATATTTTACGGTAAAATCAAAATGCACTACCTGCAAAATTAATTATGTAAAATATTTGGGTCCCGAATGCATGTAAATGGAACAATTTGCACTGTTCAAAAATGAGTAAATAGAACATTTTGAATTTTTATAAATGTGTAAATAATGCTTTTCCAACTTTTCAAAAATAAGCAAATTGAACAATTTGCACGTTTCAAAAATATGTAAATGGAACATTTTGTAACTTTCAAACATATGTAAATAAAACATTTTGCAACTTTCAAAAATGCGTAAATTCCACAATTTGCACTTTTCAAAAATATGTAAATAAAACATTTTGTAATTTTCAAAAATGTCTCAATAGAACATTTTGCACTTTTCAAAAAAAGGAGGATAAAATATTTTGTAACTTTCAAAAATATGTAAGTAGAACGTTTTGCAATTTTCAAAAATGTGTAAATTCAACAATTTGCACTTTTCAAAAATATGTAAATAAAACATTTTGTAACTTTCAAAAGCATGCAAACAGCAAATTTACGACTTTCAAAACCTTGTAAATAGAATAAATTGCAATTTTTGAGTGTGTTTCGGACATTATAGCCCATTTCAATTCTCTATCTTAAATCGATTATAGGTGATTTTGCATCTTCACTCACGATACATCAACGCTTTTCACCTCGACTTAAGTTGGTTTGTTTTGGGTTGAGACCTTCGTAAGAAAATCTCTGGATCTGGATTTGCTTTGTTATTCAGCAAAGTTTGGTTTTGGTAGAATCCTGTCGGTGCCGGTAGCGGTTCCGGTAAGCGTACCGGTACCGGTTCTGGCCCTGGCCTGTTTAACGTTTGCATCGGTGTCGGTCGTCGGTTCGGTCGAGTTCAGTCTTGAGACTTGAGAGTAGCAAGTGGTTTAGCTCCAGCGTGATTTTCGGGATCTCGGGGATTTCCCTGTGTATTCCTACGGATTCTACGGCTACGGAGCTTCACTTTCACAGATTTCCAGTTGATCTTCGTAGAATGTTGAATGTTGAGACGTTGAGGGAGTTTGACTTGATTTACGAGAAAGAATTATTTACACTATCATCGATCTTCAGCCTATTCCACTGCGTAGCCTCTGCACACTACATCAATCTCCATAAACTACCCCGAAAATTGATTTCAACGACCAAAGACGAACAACAAAGGGCGAAAGGCGAGAATACAAACAAACACACACTGATCCTCAACACTTAGGGATCGTCCATAAATGACGTCACTGATTTGGTCAATGTGTCTACTTTGGCTACCATAGCCATTTAAGAAATGTCTAAGGTGATGATGACAGCGGCTAATTTATAGGGTTTTTAAAATTGAGGAGATTTTTCGATGACGTCAATTATGGACGAATTCATAGTAAGAAATAGCTATACATAATAAATAAGTTGGTATTGCCGGTCCCGGTACCGGTTGTGGTAGGATCGTCTACAGACACGAAAGGCCACAGGGCGCCAGAGGCGAGATATGAGTAGAGGCACTTCTCATATTTCGATATTTCGGATTCCCCGATTTTCGGAAGCCAAAGTTGTTTAGATTTCGGGGAATAAATTCCACACGGCAGCAAATTCCGGATTATTTCTTCTACATTTCCGGAAAGACTTTTGTCCCAAATATTTCTATTATCAACATCACTATTTCTCATACACTTATTTCTCGTACTTTTCTATACTTTTACTTTTACAGGAACACTGTATTACAAGCCTACTTTCCGTCAGGATCGCCTGTATCTTGCTTCTGCATGATTTTTGAGCCTATTTTAACGCCATATGCAAATAAATTCTTGTAAATACGTTGTTTTGCAAAAGGGGTCAAGTCCATCAAATGATTTTTGCAAAATGGGATAAGTCCATCTGAAACATGCATTTCTGATTTAAATAATGGATTAATGTAAGATTTTGCACTTTTTGAATACATGTAAATAGAATATTTTGCACTTTTTAAAAACACGTAAATAGAATATTTTGTCCTTTTTGAAAACACGTAAATAGAATATTTTGCACTTTTTGAAAACACGTAAATAGAATATTTTGTACTTTTTGAAAACACGTAAATAGAATATTTTGCACTTTTTGAAAACACGTAAATAGAATATTTTGCACTTTTTGAAAACACGTAAATAGAATATTTTGTACTTTTTGAAAACACGTAAATAGAATATTTTGCACTTTTTAAAAACACGTAAATAGAATATTTTGTACTTTTTGAAAACACGTAAATAGAATATTTTGCACTTTTTGAAAACACGTAAATAGAATATTTTGCACTTTTTGAAAACATGTAAATAGAATATTTTGCACTTTTTGAAATCACGTAAATAGAATATTTTGCACTTTTTGAAAACACGTAAATAGAATATTTTGCACTTTTCTGAAAACATGTGAATAAAACAATTTGCACTTTTAAAAAACGATATTTCAATATTTGGCCCTTTTCGAAAAACATACACATAAAACATTTAACAATTTAATTGCTTTTTGGTTTTCGAGTGTTTTCGTTTTCGTCGTTTGTCGAACAAAATTTCGTTGCGTAAATATTTTAATCCAAGAAAAAATTTAAAAGTACAAAACAGTTTTGTTTCACTGTCAACGATTTAAATTTCCCACGGACTTTTTCCTCCACGTTAAGTTATTGATTTTGAGGAAAAACGGAAAAAGTCGACAAATTAAAATTTTGCAAAATTTTCTAAAAATCCCAGAGTCAGTCCAGATTTGCGAAACTGCTTAAAATAACGCTTCGTCAGTTGCAGTACCTGTAGACAAAATTGAGTTGGAAAAAAAAATCCTGCCACCTTTTAAGCTTACAAGTCGCACTTTACAAAAGATGCTTAAAAAAGGCCCCCTTGAGAATGTGTAACAATAAATACATTTGGAATGAAATGTGAATTCAAATACCAAAAATTGTATACCGTTTTATTTCTTCAATTTGCAATTCCATCCAACTTCGATCCGCGATTCCGCTCCTTCTGATTTAATTTCGGTTTCTTATATGAAAGTTGAGACGAGAGGCGAGAAGGAGAAAGACATTTGAAGATTTTGAACAGAGCTGAAGATTACATAGAGGAATAGGAGAGGCTCCATCATTAAAATATTTATGCGTAGCCGTAATTGTAGAAAATATAGAACGTCTACGCAAATGAGATGAGTGACGGGATGGAAGTATGAAGCATCTCCTCCTCGAGAATAGAAATTACAAATTACAAAATAAATTACAGATTGCATTAGGGAAGTTTGTACAAATTAATTAATTTCTAGTTCATGACAACAACAATGACAATCACACTTCGTCAATCTCCAATCTCAAAACCGTGATGCCTGCACCCAGTACGTCGGTATATAGGTACTTTAGTAAAGGCATACATATTAAATCTTAGAGCAACTACTTCGCAAATTATTCGACTTCAAAATCTCATCTGTACATACAACCTACACCAAAATTCGGTATTTAATCCGCATATCGTGGGAAAAGAATCAAAAGGAGCCATTTTCAACTTTAGCTTGAACAAAAATGAGCTATGGGAAAAATCACTAAAAATGCGGTCATTTACTTAAACTTTTTGAAATGTTGCAGATTCTCTTCTATTTACATGTTTTTGAAAAGTGTAAAATTTATCATTTACCAATGCCTATAAAGTGCAAATTGTTCTATTTTTCACATTTTGAAAAGTGTAAAATTTTTCATTTACCAATGCCTATAAAGTGCAAATTGTTCTATTTTTCACATTTTGAAAAGTGCACAAAGTTCTAGTTACATCTTTTTAAAAGTGCAAAATATTCTATATTTCCATGTTTTTGAAAAGTGCAAAATGTTCCATTGACACACGCTTTTGAAAAGTGCAAAATGTTCCATTGACACACGCTTTTGAAAAGTGCAAAATGTTCTATGTACATTTTCTTGAACAAGGCAAAATTTTCCATTGACACACGATTTTTAAAAATGCAAAATGTTCTATTTACATGTTCTTGAAAGGTGCAAAAATTTCCATTTACAATTTTTATAAAAGTGCAAAATGTTCTATTTACATGTTCTTGAAAATTGCAAAAATTTCCATTTACACGTTGTTTAGAAGTGCAAAATGTCCTATTTACATGTTGTTTAAAGGTGCAAATTGTTTCTTTACGAGTTTTAGAAAAGTGCAAACAATTTGTATATCTTTATGAAAAGTTCCAAATACTCTTTTTGCATGTTTATAAGGTGAATATAATATTTGAGTTTTATTGGCTAGTTGGTGAATTTTGTTTCTAGCTGCAAATACAAATGCACTATATTGATTCTTCACTGACACGATATCACGCACTTTATTCTAATAGTACAAAAGTGTGAAGACACGTTACATCCCCTCATGCTTCGTCCCTCATTCATATTTGAGATTCATATTCAATTTCATGGAATTAGAGCTGACAATGAAGGAGGGGAAGGGAATAATGAATGTAACGTATGAGGGAGGAGGGTGCGAGGAAATTACAATTAATGATCCTGTCAAATTCACATCTAATCAACATCAACAAATTCTTACAACAAAAAGGAACTACCACCGCACCCAAGGCATCCATCCCTCAATAATTCTAAAAGAACCGAAACCAAAAGTATTAACATTCAACAACATGTAGGCTTACACACTATCTTATCCTGCAATAAAACTAATATGTAACAATGTAACATAATTTTACCTATATATATGTTATGCAAATTCAAAATCTCACATCTCGATATTTATTTAAAAATTCCATCCTCGACTCACTAGTCAGCTATGAGCCAAAATGATACTACCTAAGTACATCGATGTTGAGCAAAAACGAAGGTTGGGATCGTTCACAAATAACGTCAGTGTTAGCGGTCAATGAGTCCACTTGGCTACTGGTGACATCCCAAGTTAAATATAGCCGTTTACGCAATGATTAAGCCGATGACAGGAGGGTCATACACAGGGTCCTGAAAATAAGGATGTTTTGATGACGTCATTTATGGACGATCCCTAAAAGCTTGAATTCAAGTAGATGTTGTGGTGTTAGTGTTTTAGTTGCTGATCCCGGTTTTGTTTGGTGTTGGTGTGGTGTTGACTGACAGATAAGGAGAGGAATGTTTGTGAAACAGTGGCTTCAGCTGCGGTTCCGTCCTCACGCCTGTACAAAGACTTGAACTAACAAGTTAAACTAGCAAGACTAATCAGCTATTAGTAAAGATAAGCACGAGCAGCCTCCCCCATAGTGATTCACAGCTGACTAAAAATGAATACAAAACAATGACACAACAAAGTATTTGAAGGATTAAATACGCAGATGTAGAACACATAAAAGTTTACGCCATTAACAAATATCAAATATGAACGAATTCAACGAGCACAGAACTGTTGGTAAACGTAAAGAGTGAATTATTAATTAGGTATAGGTCAGAGATAAAATCATTAAAAACAATTAAATTAAATTCAGCAGTGAATTGATAATCTTCCACCGTCGTATCAGACTAATAAGGAATCGTCCATAAATTATGTCAGCATTCCTAGTCAGGTAATGGTGATAAGCCATGTTAAAGACAGCCGTTTACGTAGTGTTATTAATGTGATTGTGATGGAAGGGAGTGGGTTCTGAAATGGTGACAATTTTGAATTTACATCATCTATGGACCACCTCTACCCTCCTCAACTAAATGCGAATTTTTCAAATAAAGTCAAACGGGAATATTTTTGGAAACGTATGACCCTGTGATACAAAATTATTTATTAGAAACTAACATTGGCAATTTTAATTTGGAATAATTTAATTTTAAAGAATCCCCTATTATTAAGTATATAGTCATTACTGCTTAATTAATGCTGATTTTAAAAGCTTAAAAGTTGTGTATTAGTTTAATTATAAATTGGCAATAACATTTTTAGAAAATGACTTTTATTTAATTTGAATCTATTATTTGATCAAGAGTTGTCCATAAATGACGTCATAGGTTGGGGGTCTACTTAGCTACTGGTAACATCCCATGTTAAAGATAGCCATTTACTCAATGTTTTGACTTATAAGTTCATAATACAAATGGAAATTTCTTGATGACGTCATTTGTGGACGCTCCCTTATCTGTTAACCGAAGTTGAAAAGCTACCTGCATTAGTAAATTACAAAAATGATGGCGTCATTATTTTTTGTATTTTTAAACAATTTTAACGCAGGTGACTGGACTGCAAAGAATTCAAAGAAGCTATAGAATAAAAACTTGTTTTCATTAACTCGCTTGTTCTACATTCTGGATTTTCATACCGATCACGATCACGACCTTGATTGTGCTCGTAATCTGAATCATGATTATTGCATCTTCTTTCGTTGTTAGCACGACACTCGGTTTCAGTTTGAGCTTCGATGTCTTCACTAGAATTTGTTTTGATTTCGAAAGAACGGGTCACAGGTGCCGGAGGCTTGTTGAATCTCAGTAAATCATAATAAGGGTCACTAGAAACAGGATTTTTATTAGTTCCAAATTCTTCTTGGACGATGTATGATGCTTGATCTTGTCTGAATTTTGGGACCGATGCCGATACCGATGCGGGTGTTGATTTCGAAGTTGTTCTAGCAAGAGTGCACAAATCAGGCTGACCTTGATTTCCGGAAAACTGCTCAGTTTCGTCCTCTTCGTTATCAATGTCAACGTAGCGGTGTCGAGATATAGATTGTTGATTAGTGTTAATAATATTTGAATTTCCATTGTCGCTAAGATTAGAACCGAAATTCGTCGGATTTAATTCATTTTGAAGCCGCAAAAGTTGAAAATTATTTAAGTCCTCTGTTGTTGCCACTGGAACTGCCACTGGTCCTGGAAAATGTACCGCTGAAACATTCGCAGGTTTCCTACTTGAAAAATGTGCGTCAGCCTCATAGGGTCTGGTGGGCTGAAATTGGCGCGTATTTTGAAGTCGTCTAACTTCATTTTCTTCAGAGTGCACAGAAGCAGATATTTTTGACAGTTTCGTCGGTGTCGGTTCCGGATTTGCCTTCTCATTTTCTCTAAAAACTGGTGACCAGGTTGACGTTACGGATTTTCTCGAAGTCCTCGTCCTGTCAACGGATGGTATCGATGTTTCATAACCAGAAGAAGACGTGTACGAAAGTATTTGAGCCCTTCCTGCTTTGTCATCATTATTAGTGCTGCTACTGGAAATAGAATCTGAATTTCGAAACACCTGAAGTTCGATGTCTCCTGACCTTGTTTGACCTTTGGTATCTAATGTAACATTTTTACATTGCTGGAGGAATTTCTTGTCAATGTCTGGAGAATCTGGAGCTCTAACGTAAGTATTTTCATATCGTTGTTGTTGTTGTGTTGTGAGTAATTTTCTTTCATTTGACTCTTGGAATTGACCTTGAGATTGAATAATATTTTTAATAGATTTTCTAGATTCCAAACAAGAATTTATAATCCAAATGAGGAGGTAGAGTAGATAAAGTCCAGAAAGGCCAAGACCGACGAAGAGGCAAATTGTAAGAGAATTCATTTTAGGGAATTGATCACAACTCTGCTCATGGCTGAAATTTATCTTTTCAACTGGATTTAAAGATCCCGTTAGTTTTTAGAATGATTAGTTCATTGTTTTGTTTTCACAGTAATATGATCGTTTTGGTTAGTAAAGAAATTTGCGGTTGTAAAGCTGTTGTAATAATATCAAGGTTAATTTTCTTAATTATTGCTGAACTTAATTTTCCTATTTCAGACTACATATTGCAGTTGCAGTAAAGTACTTTGTACTGAAAGTCGTTCTCAAAACTTGTAGAATCACTAAAAATTCCAGCTGATGTTTCTACTTGTTGTAAATGGTGACGGTCTGAACTCTGCAAGCTGACTTATAATAATGTATAGCAGTAAGTAAAATTACTAAATACATATTGTTCTGTGCTAGTGAATTTGCGTCACATTTTAGTTTGAAAACGACAGTCAACAGTAATTTACGTTTTTAACTGAATGAAATAGTCAGACTTAGGAATCGTCCACAAAAAATGTCACCAAAATTATTATACTCTTTTAAAACTTGATTACTTCTATATGTCATTATTTTAACATTGCGTTAGCGGCTGTCGTTAAAATTGCATGTCACTATTACCCAACTATTGATCCACCCACGATACCAATGACATCATTTATGGACGATCCCTTACCTGTTGATTTGTGTTTATGTTTACACGTGGTAAAGTATATATATTTAATCAATGGTTTCATAGTTTTATATTGTGGGCGTAATCTGATTTATTCTTAAATTAAAATTTAGCATGACCTATTAAATTAGTTGTGATTAATTGCTAATTTCGTATTTACTTAATACACGAATTCCTTGTACGTAGCTACCTACTTACGTTTGATGAGGTGCAATTATCGTTCTTTGAAGAATAAAAATAACCCATATATCCATTTTTAACTAAAACCAAAATGCACTGCCTACAAAAAAATTAAACTATCATGATTTCTAAAAACGTTTTTTGACCTTTTCAAAATTTAATAATATACACTTTTCAAAAACAAGCAGATAGAACAGTTTGCACTTTTCAAAAACTTGTAAATAGCACATTATACACTTTTCAAAACTCTTATTTAACCATTTTTTAATTTTTACGCATGTATTGAATATGCAGGGTTAATTCGAAATATCTAATTTTTATTCTAGCTTAAGTTGGAGCTGGAGATTGACCATTTTGATTCTTCACTCACCATATAAAACTTCCAGGAACGTGCGACTATATCGGTATCGGTATATTAGGAATCGTCCACAAATAGCGTCATTTATTGGTACGGTCAAAGAGTCTTCTTGGCTACTGATGAAATCCCGTGTTGGAGATTAACCATTATGGTTAAGCTGATTTTAGGGGCCAGGGGGGGGGGGGCAAAAGGTCATACAAATTGAGATTGTTTAGTGACGCCATTTGTGGACAATCCATTAAGTTTAATTTTTGGGTGTATATATAACAAATAAATACAAATTAAAAACATCGCATATTTCAAAAGTACTGATGTCTCATCAAAAGTCAACACAGAAAGCCACCCAGTATAAAAAAGGAAAAGGAAAATTGTTAAAATTCTATTAAAGCCAAAGTCTATCAGTCATCAGTTTTTCTTGTTTGAATTTGAGCGAATGAGCACAGTCAATTAATGTCGTGTCATGAGCTCATCTGTTTATTCATTAACAATTTTATACGACTCGAATATTTGAATTTAAACATTTTAAAATATACTTTCAACTTTCCTTGTTGACTTTAGTGCATGTCATTAATTATGTAGCCCATTCCCACTCCCTTATGAAGTAGATAAGGAGATAGACAACGCAACGTGTGCCATATGCCATATGTACTGGATCATCTACCATAGCAGAAGGCTAGAGAACCGGATTCGGATTTGGCTTCGGTCCCGGTACCGGTCCCGGTCCCGGACGTAGTGCGTAAATTACCTCTGCGTACATACCCGTAGCCCTTCCTCCGTATTTCGAGGGAATTAAAATTTAAATAGGTTGACGCTGAATGACAACGAAGAACCGACTCACAACTCCGAAACCGAATCCGAATCCGAATCTGCAGGAAAAGAAGAAAACTTTTTAACTTTTTCCGTCTCCCCCTCCTTCGTCGTCTCTCATGTATTATTGTTAATTGCTTGTCATAATATTTACATTTTTTTCAGGTCTGTTCGTGATTAGTCATCCTCATCTGATCCTGTTAAGCCCCTCTTAATGTTTACCTAAAGGATTCATCGCTCCTATAAAAGTCATAAGCTATGCATAATGTATTATGCACACGTTTTATGTACGCCAGATTTAAATTCCAAATCCAATTTGGGATTGCAGTCGTAGTGTGTGTAGAGTCGTAGAGTTGACAGTTAATGAAAACATTGTCGGGCATGATGATGATCGTAGTATCATAGTATAGTGGAGGCCTGGATGGGGAGATTCGAAATAACGTATACAAACAAATAAAAAAAGGGATTTAATAATAAGAATATAACCATGTTATTGCATCTGATGCGCTATAACTGAATTAAAGGGCAGGCAGAGGGGCAAGCATAAATTACCGTATTTGCTCTAATAGTACGCGGGTCTCTAATAGTGCGCGGGTCTCTAATAGTACGCGGGGGGTCGGAGCTCCAGATTGAATAGTACGCGGGTCTCTAATAGTACGCGGGTCTTTAATAGTACGCGGGGTATGACGTAATACACTCGAAGAACATCGACGGCATCGAGAGATCATTGAAAGCCTTCATGCGCGCTAAAATTCAAATCTAACATCAAGCTGCATCTCAAGACTTAATGACCGGCAATAAATTATTAATTTAACCGTACGAGGTTTAAAGTCTAATCTGCATTCTAGCTTAGGTAGGTAGGTACCTTACTTGCTTTCTGCCTAAGTAATTTAAGTAAAGAGTGATGAAGACGAAGAGAAGAGTGATAAAGACGAAGAGAAGAGTGATAAAGACGAAGAAGAGAGTGATGCAGAAAGTTTGAATTACAAGAGCGTGTTCACTGATAGTGAGGCTGATTCTGATTCCGCCCCCTTGTCACAAAATATTTTTTAGTTTAGTTTATCTCTTATCATATGCAGTAATTCATGTACGATGTACCTTTACACTTGTAATTCCTGGGAACCGGCAATAAATCTGATTTTTCATTAAAATTATGGAACTAAATTTAGGCTCGATTTTTTGAAAATTGAATAGTACGCGGGTCTCTATTAATGCGCGGGTCTCTATTAGTACGCGGGGGGTCGGAGCTCGAGTTTTAATAGTACGCGGGGCGTACTATTAGAGAAAATACGGTACCTGCGTTTTTGAATGCAAAGAATTTTTTGTACGGTGGGGGTCTGTTTTCTATGTAGGTAGTTCTGGTTCTCACATTCAGAGGCGGACGAACGAAATACTTTTAGACAGTAATTCCGTTCCATACAAAAACTACCAATTTGATTTTATTGATGTTTTCTTTGCTAAAGCAAAATGTTGTATTTGCATGTTTTAGAAAAGTACAAAATGTTCTTTTTACTTGATTCACAAAAGTGCAAAATCTTCTATTTACATGTTTTGAGAAAAGTGAAAAATGTTTTATTTTGCATGTTTTTAAAATGTACAAAATAAATTTATTTGCATGTTTTGAAAAAGTCAAAATTCTCTTTTTACATATTTTTGAAAAGTGCAAAATATTCGATTTACTTGATTCAGAAAAGTACTAAATGTTCTTTTTCCATGTTTTGAAAAAAGTGTTAAATGCATTATTTCCATGTTTTTGAAATGCACAAAATCTTTAATTTGCATATTTTTGAAAAGTCAAAATTTTCTTTATACATATTTTTTAAAACTGCAAAATGTTCAATTTACACGTTTTTTCAAAATTCAAGCAGCGGGAGCTCCCTGCGCTGGTCGCAATATCCGGCCCTGCTGGCTCTATAAAATATGAACACGTAATTTATGGACTGTCCCCTGCTTTCAGTTTCATTTGGGGTGGACAGAGTCTAAAAGTAAAGCAATGCGCTGTATGCGATGACTTGAAAGATGAAAGAAGTGGAAAGGCAAAGGAGACTGAGGAAAAAGGGATAAAAGTGTGTGTGGGGTGAAATCGAGGGATAAAAATGCTGGTTCTCGCTCTGTGTACTTCCTGCAATTGTTCCTGTTTGAGACGAGAGAAAATCTCGGCTCTGGGATCTTTTATTACACATCTTCTTCTTCCCCCTCTCATCGTTTTAGTTTTCGTTTTCCGTCTCGGCCTTCGTTTTGGTCCTGGGTTTTCATCTCTCTTTCATTTTCATTTTCGTCAGTCTTGTTCTTCATCTCATCGTCAGCAACTGCATCTTCTTTTCTTCGTGTGTGTGAAGAAGGAAAAGTTTTGAGTTGTTAATTTGCTGTGGGGTGTAAATAGCACACGGTTTAATGTTCCTTATGACTTCCTCCTTCATTTCAGTCCAGAGCATTATAATATATAGCATATCATTACGGAATTATGGATGGAGCGTAGCTGATTTGATGGGGGAGGCCCAGTCGTATGTTAATATATGCATGTACATACGTATCAATTCAGAGACATTTAAATTCAAAAGGGGATATCTTCCTCCACGCTCCTGCAGTTCTGCATATTTATTGTCTCAATAACATTAAGTTTGTTTTTTAAGTTGTTGGATACAGTTCAAGGTTCCAGCTGCATTTTTGGTCACTTGCATTTTCAGAAACGAATACAAATTTTCCCGCTTATTTATATAAAAGATCTTTAAAATGAACTATAATATAGCGGCAACGACAACGACCCATACTGCGCGTCAGGGCCGGACGAAGGAATTGGTTTTAGGCAGCAATTTGTTTCTAGACAAAAACCACCATTTTGATTTTATTCATGGGTTTCTTTGGTAAAGCAAAATGTTGTATTTGCATGTTTTAGAAAAGTGTAAAATGTTCGATTTACTTGATTTAGGAAAATGCAAAATGTTCTATTTACATGTTTTGAGAAAAGTGGAAAATGTTTTATTTCCATGTTTTTGAAATGTACAAAAAAAATTTATTTTCCATGTTTTTGGAAAAGTGAAAATAATGTTTTAACATATTTTTGAATAGTGCAAAATGTTCCATTTACATATTTTTGAAAAACAAATTCCTACCTAAAACCAATTCCTTCGTCCAACCCTGCTACCGATGACATCATTTATGGACGATCCCTTAGCAAGCAAAGATGCCATGAATTGTATAAAAAAGTACCTACTACACTACGTACAAGTACAATAGGTGTGATGGAAATTCTGGAAACAAAATAGAAACAGAAATCTGAGAAATCAGAATGAGAAATGTAATCCTTTGTAGGTACTTTTGTACTGAATTCTATATAAATCAGATTAAGTGAAGATGAACTATGATCTGTGTAGGTTTTGATTCTGGATTCTGGGTTCTGGATGGTATCTGTACTGTACTGTAGTTACTTGCTTTTACATCTACTGCTATTCCTCTACGCGTCCCCCCACACCCAAACCCTATATGCCTATTATATCATGTGTTAAAAAATTGCGAGCGTTCCTTTGTAAGCAATTGAATGACATATTATATCATCGTGGGACCTAGATTTAAAGCAGAAAACCGACGACTGAAATACAGTAGAAAAACACAGACTGTTTCGTTTCACATCTTCTCTTGCGTTGCTTGAATTCAACATTCAGCTATGTAAGAACTATGGATTTCATAACAGGGAATTCGTAATCGTAATGAGTACAACGCAATGTAGGTACAAGTTTTTGTAGGTACCTACTCACACACATGCCGTCAGTGAAGAATCAAAATTACCCATTTACGTCTTTTGTGAAGGCAAAAAGCACTACTATCTGCAGAAAGTGCAGAAACAATTTAAATGTATTAGTCCCAAAATCATGTAATTAGAACATTTTGAACTTTTCAAAAACTCTTCAGCACAATAATTTGCACTTTAAATACAAAAACGCTCAAATAGAACAATTTGCACTTTTTAAAAACATGAAAATAGAAAATTTTGAATTTTTTAAAAACACGTAAAACAGAAAAATTTACACATTTTAAAAACATTCAAATGGAACAATTTGCACTTTTCAAAAACATGTAATTAGAAAATTTTGTACTTTCAAAAACATGAAAATAAAACATTTTGCACTTTTTTAAAACATAAAAGAACAATTTGCATTTTTTGAAAACACAAACAGAAAATGTTGAACATTTCAAAACAATGTAAATGAAGCATGTTACACTTTGTAAAGCCACACAATCAATTTTTTTTTTACATTTTTCAAAAACTCGTAATTAGCATTTTACGCACCTACCTGATTTCTTGTTTTTTGACGTACCTCGGTACCTCATTTTAATTGTAGCTTAAATTAGAAATGGGCCATTTTGAGCCTTCGCTCAGGATATTATGTTTTCTAAAATGCGCCTGTTGAAAGGCTGAGAGTTGAGCGGGCGGACGGAGACGGAGACAGACAGCGAGTGGAATGGGACTGAAGTGCGGGACGCGTTTGCATGGGAAATGGGAGGGGAGGGTCATAGACTTGTAGTGATAATAAATAAAACAGTTGGCTTTACACAACTTTTGATGGCTGATTTAGTCAGGCCATAACATTAGAATAGTTTCCCCATTCCCACTCACACAAAACTACTCCGCCGTATTAACATGGGAATTTCCGACGAAATGCTCTCGCTCCTATTTCCGCTATCACTCCCACAGCCACTTTCCAGCTCCAGTTCAGAGCCATAGGCACAACCAGTACCGGTACCGGTACCGGTACCGGGCATCGGCAGCGGGTACCGGGTACTAGTCCCACCACTGCACTGCACTGTTCACTCAAGGGGTAACCATCTCCAGGGCCAACAACCAGGGAAAACATCCGTGTAATATGTACATACATGAAATACTATATATTTTAAATCCACTCCAGTCCCATGTACAGGGTGCCATGCCACAGGGCCTCTCCCTTCTAAAACTGTAAAAGTAAAACATTTTGAACTGTGCGTGTTACTAAACGCATTGTTAGGGATCGTACATAAATGATTTTCCATTGACAGGGTGTGTGGTTCTAGTTCTTTAACTGGATATTGGTGACTTTCAATGTTAAAGATAATATCCATTTTTACCTAATTTTAAATTGATGACCAACAGATAGGTGTGGGCAAATCCAAGAATATTGACAACTTGGGTGACATCATTTATAGACGATCCTTAAAAATGCACCTAATAACATGCGAAATTTACAATTTTATGCAGTTTTACAGCCTTTGCTCTTGTTTTTTCGTGAAAAATAGAGATGTAAATGGAACATTTTGCACTTTTAAAAACACTTAAATAGAACATTTTGAAATTTTTAAAATCATGTGTATAGAACATTTTTGCAGTTTGAAAAACATGTTAATAAGTCATTTTGCACTTTTCAAAATACGCAAGTAAAACATTAGAACTTTTATAAACCATGTAAATACAACTTTTTGCACTATTTAAAACATGTAAATAGAAAATTTTGCACCTTTCAAAAACATGTAAATCCAACATTTTGCACCTTTCAAAAACATGTAAATCCAACATTTTGCACCTTTCAAAAACATATGTAAATCCAACATTTTGCACCATTCAAAAACATTTAAATGCAACATTTTTTACTGTTTAAAAACGTGTAAATGCAACATTTTGCACTTTTTAAAAACACGTAAATGGAGCATTGGGCACTTTTAAAAACATGTAAATACAACATTTTGAACCTTTTAATAACCTATATACATAAACTTTTGCAATAACTATAATTCATTTGAAAAGTTTAGAGATCAAATTTTATTCATTTAGGGGACATTCAAAGGGCTCCTAGTTACTCATTTATCCCAAATTTTAAAAACAACATAGGTTTTATAAATTTACAACTAAATACTAAATTATCTCTAAAACCAAAAATATTGCAGTCTTAAAAATAAACATAGTTGGAGTGGGGTGGGGGGGGGGTGCAAATGTCACACAGTGGGCACCCTGTACTTGAGACTCTGTACATCGTTTGGTAATCGTAATTTCCGCGTAGTAAGTTTGTTTGGGTGTTGGTCTGTGTTGTGTTGTAGCTGTCGTCATACTGCTCCCGTTGCATTGTTACTGTGTTGAGTTGAGTTGTTGAGAGTTTATTTAGAGTGTAAAACTTTTGGGAGTTTTGTATACACACACATCGCACTCTCTCATTTTGAACATAGTCAAAAGTGTTGATTTTAAATTGAAATGAGGCAATAATTTTGAAATGTTTTATTTGCATACACACAAACACACAGAGCGCGAGTTGACTTCACTACTTTCACTTCCCCGACTTTATTACCCCGCCCCAGCCCATAAGAGCAACACCCCAAAGCAGCGACCGTTCCCCACAGTTACACAGTCTACAGTTTATGTGTCGATTTTTCATATTTAAATTTAATTCATTGCACTTTGCTTAAAAGCAACAAGGCTCATTCCTCTTCGTCCCGACGCCCGAATTTCCACTTTCACTTTGAGAATTTTACTTTTCTGGACATTCATTTAATTTTGCATTATTTTTGGGGGCTGGATGCTGGACGCTGTGGAGTTTGTAGACGCGAAAGCGGAAGTACGAAGCTGTGGCCGTGGCCGTTAGCCTTACTACGTACATAGTGTAATAATTGATAGAAATGGAATGAAAATTGAACGTGGTGTTACCACACACACACATTTTGTACAGTTCCGCACGCACAGTAGATGCATAATGCTGAACGTTTGTTCCGTAATCAGCTGGCTTTAGGGCAAAGGATCGTCCATAAATGACGCTATCAAAAAAAACCAATTTGTATGACCCTATTTTATGACATAATTATGACCGCCCTGGCATGAGCGTATATAGCCATTGCCTACATGGATATCTTTAACATGGAACGTCATCAGTGGCCAGGTACAGGGCCGGACGAAGGAATAACTTTTCACCAGCGTTTTTTGCCATATACACAAACCACTATTTTGATTTTATTTTTGGCTTTCTTTAATAAAGCAAAATGTTGTATTTACATCTTTTTGAAAAGTACAAAACGTTTTATGTACATGTTTTTGAAATGTGCAAAATATTCTATTTTCATATTTTGAAAAGATGCAAAATGTTCTAATTCCATGTTTTTGAAAAGTGTAAAATGTTCTAATTCTATGTTTTTTAAAAGTGCAAAATATTCTATTTTCATATTTTGAAAAGGTACAAAATGTTCTTTTTACATGTTTTAGAAAAGTAAAAATTTTCTTTCACTTGATTCAGAAAATTGCAAAATATTCTATTAACATGTTTGTAAAATTACAAAATGTTCCATTTACATGTTCTAGAAATGTACAAAATTTTCTATTTACATATTTTTGAAAAGTGCAAAATTTTCCATTTACACGTTTTTTGAAAATTCAAGCATAATATAATATGGCCCTGGCCAAGTAGACTCATTGACCCTACCGATGACAACATTTGTGGACGATCCCTAAAAGTTTAGATACGCATTTGCCTATACGTTAGAAGGTTATTTGCGTTGTCTTTTATTGTGAAAGAGCTTTATTTACATTTTTAATTTTAATTTGTTTGTATAGAGAATAGAGAGTGGAAAGTCCGGCAGCCGGAACTCCCGATTTCGGTCTCGGTCTCTGTATTTTAGTGAGTCAATTAGCAAGTGTCCAAAATTGTGCCTATTGCCCTTGTGTATTCTGGTCCATGTTGCGTAGTGGATCTCGGTACCGGTACCGGCACCAGCACCAGCTAACAACTACCGTTGAAATTTGAAAAAAAATTTGTAAAATGAAATTTTCTCCAGTTTTTTTATATGAAACTTTTCAGAAAATTAAAGCAACAATATTGTTGTAGAAAATACCCGGGACTAGAGCGTTAAATACAGTGTAAGAAGTAACCGTTAGTTGTGAATGGTATAGCATTACCGGTGCCGTTACCGGTATACAAAGCAAACCGTTGTCATGACCGAACCGGATCCGGCTCCGGCTCCGGTACCATATAGGACACTGACATTGAAACTGTGTCTCCTACTTTTGTCTTTGTCCTCTGCCTGATCTTCACATCCGCACCCCAATTGTAAAGAAAGCCATTGACATTTCCCCCGCCATTTGAGTGTTTCAATTGGAATTCTGTATGCGGCTAGAAAAAGAAGAGAAGATCTACCTGCCAAGTAAAATGTAAATGTGGGAAAGAAAGGAAAGAAAAGTGGTCATCGTAAAATGTGAGTGTTTCCTTCTTGTTTCTGTTTTATGGCCGTCGTCTGTCTCACGATCGTCATGTCTCTGGATCTTTGACAATAGGAAGGGAAACAACTGTGAAGACATGAAGCCGGAGTCTAATCTGTGTTTTGATGCTTTATTCTTCTCACATTTTCGGTCTTGTGTCTTCAGGGTCGGACTAAGAAATTGGTTTTAGGCAGAAATTTGTTTCAATACAAAACCAACTATTTCGATTTTATTAGTGGTTTTCTTTGGTAAAGCAAAATGTTGTATTTACATGTTTTTGAAAATTGCAAAACGTTCTATTTATTTAATTCACAAAAGTGTGAAATGTTCTATTTACAAGTTTTGAGAAAAGTGGAAAATGTTCTTTTTACTTGATTCAGAAAAGTACAAAATGTTCTATTTACATGGTTTGAGAAAAGTGGGAAATTTTGAATTTCTATGTTTTTGGAAAGTCAAAATTTTTTAATTCCATGTTTTTGAAAAGGTGCAAAATGTTCTAATTTTATGTTTTTGAAAAGGTGCAAATTTTTCTAATTCCATGTTTTTGAAAAGGTGCAAAATGTTCTAATTTTGTTTTTAAAAATGTGCAAAATGTTTTAATTCCATGTTTTAAAAAAAGTATAAAATGTTGTATTTACATAATTTTGAAAAGTGCAAAATGTTCCATTTACATAGTTTTCGAAAATTCAGTCAGCGGGGCTGCCTACGCTGGCCGCATTATCCGCCCCTGTGTGTCTTTGTTATTGTTGCCCTGGCGTCTGCCCCAACAACAACTCCAACTACAACTACAAGTACAGCAAAAACCACCATAGGAACTCAAAACCATCATCACACATTTTAGGGATCGTCCATGAATGATGTCATGGACCGTGCACGGTGGGTGGGTCTAGACAGGCATTGGTGACAATTAGGGAGATTGCTAAATGTTTGACATGGGGGTCGGATGGGTGGGTCATAAAATAAAGAATTTTGGAAAACGTTGTGTGTGACATCATTTATGGACCACCCCTTAACACATGGAAAGACGCTCTAAAGGGGAAAAATAAGGACAAGGAAAATGTCGTAAAATATAAAGAGTTTCAATGATGCTTTTATTTCTTTGAGTTTCTGAGTATTATGTAGACATTTATTTTATTACTATTGCTATTATCAACATGAACATCATATATAATTGTGAGTATTGTCATGGCGACACGCTCCGTCTCACCAACGTCACCGCCATCAGGCGCCAGGGGGTCGTCCATCAATGACTTTAAAGAGAAAGGATCTTTTTTTATCCGATCCCTACCCTATAGTATAGTTAGCTCTTTTAAAATGCAATGATATAAGACCTTATCCCCCCCTTCCCTAAACCTAAACGTCATTGATGGACGCCCCCTAACCATCTCTGTCTACTGCCCGTTCAACCTTGGAGGACTTGGATGAAGACGTTATTATTGAAATCAATTAAATGACGAAACTTCCTTGAAGAAACATTCACATATTATCTAACTGCATTTTTTCTTTTAACACTTTCAACTATCTGAAACTGATGCTTTTGATTTTAAAACGATTTTTTTAAAAGATGGACAAACTTAAAATGGTGGGTCATTCGAACCTAATACATAACCTAATACTGCTCAAACTGATCTGGTCTAATTCCTATCTGGTATCTCATGTAACGTAAAATATTAGAATGCGGGTGAATTCAAGATGCTATAGCGTTATGCATATGATGGTTACATACATTACATTGTAAGCAACACATTAAGAAGTTGAAAATAAACTCTTGGTCGATGAGTAGACTATCAGACCTACACACACACTTTTTGAAAACACTTAAATAGATTATTTTGCACCTTTCAAAAACATGTATGTAATTGGAACCATTTACACATTTCAAAAACATGCAAATTAATTATTTTGCATACTTAAAAAATAGCAAATAAATTATTTTTCACATTTCAAAACCATGCAAATAAATTTTTTGCACATTTCAAAAACAAGCAAATAAATTTTTTGCACATTTCAAAACCATGCAAATAAATTTTTTGCACATTTCAAAACCATGCAAATAAATTATTTTGCACATTCCAAAAACATTGAACTACAAAATTTTCCACTTTTCTCAAAACATGTAAATAGAACATTTTGCACCTATCTGAATCAAGTAAAAAAAATTTTTTAATTTTCAAAAACATGTAAATACAACATTTTGCTTTACCAAAAAAACTCATCAATAAAATCAAAATGAAGTTTTTTGTATGGAAACAAATTACTGTCTAAAATCAGTTCCTTCGTCCGGCCCTGCACACACAGCCAGCGAGTAGGGATTACCATCTCTGGACGATGATGTAGCGTTGCATACATCATTTATGTACCACCTCTAACAAAAACTACATTATGTTTAAAATAAATTGTATGTAGTTACGTGTAGGAATATTGAAAATTGAAATGCAATGCCTAGTTTTACAAAATGGATTCAATTGCATTGTATAAAGTCTTGTGCAACTATAGAATCAATAAATGCCTGTATGCATGTGACAGGAGAAGTCAAATTGTACGAAGGCCAGCTTACTTTCATAAGGTGTTTTGTAAGTTGTTTTGGAAAAATATTAGAGGTTAACCATATTTAAGGTTAACTTTGTTCATATGTATATAAGTGCCGGCTTTTTGTACATTGCATAAAAATTATTTGTGTTTTTAAAAAAAATTTAAAGTTGCATAAATGATTCATCTGCTCTCATTGTCAGTTTTTTTTTAAAATGGAAAAAATTAAAATTCTGAGCCAATGGTTTTATAATGAAATCGAATTAAATGTTAGCAAGTGTTTCGTAACCATGCAATCAATATATGCGATTCTATATGTGCATAACGTAAGAAAACTTGTGCATAAAAAGGGGCTATTTTAAACAACACAAGGACTATCGCCTACTGTTTTATTTTTTATACATACATTACACAATCAATAGGGTTTAATACCCTAAATTCAGCGTTGGTGTTGGTATGCATATAGGCTTGTTTTGTGCATAATATTTGACCGCAGGGCCGGACGAAGGAATTACTTTTATACAGCGATTTGTTTCCATACAAAAACCACTATTTCAATATTATTGAAGGTTTTCTTTGTTAAACTAAAATTTTGTATTTACATGTTTTAAAAAAGTGCAAAATTTGCTATTTATATGATTCAAAAAATTGCATAATGTTCTATTTAAATATTTGAAAAAAAGTGAAATATGTTTTTGAACAGTCAAAATGTTTTTTTACATGTTTTTGAAATTTGCACAAAAAATATTTGCATGTTTTTGGTGTGTGCACAAATTATTTTTTGAATTTATTTGGAATTTGCAAAGGTTTTTTGAATGTTTTTGAACAGTCAAAATAATTTAGTTACATGTTTTTGAAATATGCAAAAAAAAAAAATATTCGCATGTTTTTGAAATGTGCAAAACAAATATAAGCATGTATTTGAAATTTGCAAAAAAACTTATTTGCATGTTTTTGAACAGTCAAAATGATTTAGTTACATGTTTTGGAAATGTGCAAAATAAATTATTTGCATGTTTCTGAAATGTGCAAAAAAAAATTGTTTGCATGTTTTTGAACATTCAAAATGTTATTTTTACATGTTTTTTGTCAATTCAGGCAGCAAGGGCTGCCTTTGCTGGCCTTACTACTCGGCCCTGTATTTGACTCAACATATGTATTTGTTTTTTGTTCCCTGGCCTTGACAACTATTTAAAGTGGCTTAGATAATTACGTAATCATCTTTTAAAATATTGACTAAACTTGGTTTTCTCTCTGGTCAAGTATTCGCTCTCAGTTCGTTTCTAAAAGCCACCAGTTTAATATTCTTCCTAAAATTTCTGCTTTAAAATTTTTTTTCGATAGCTACCGGAACCGGGCAAAGCCATTAACATTAAGTTTTCTGCTCTATTTTCTTTTTTAGATTTTCTGTAAAAAAAATTACTTCAACTAAAACGATGGTAGGACCAATTGCAAAACTGTTCATTCCAAAAGGTTTCATTTGGGGAAGCTACCTTTTCTGCATTCCATACACATGGAATGGGAAACTCTAACTCTCCAGACCAGAATTGACAAAGTCAAAATCAAAATGGAGACTTTTCGCCTGGAATTTTCATCTTGTGGTTGCCTTCCTCAACATGCTTCAGATGACATAACTAAGCGCACACTCAAAGCCAACTTTGACGATAGCAAAGACACTCAAAATTTGTATCCATCTTTCACAAAAGAAATTCTTATGCTGTACACGTTGGGTTATATTATGAGTTTAGCGTGGCTGCTCCTGTCTTTTTGACCCAAGTTGAATTTCCAATTTTTGTTGAGGCTTTTGTCAAGTATTTCAAAACAGAGAACAAGCTTTAAAAAGTTGCAACTACAAAATTTAAAAAAATCAAAAAAAAAATTAATAAATTTAAAATTTAAAAATATTGTAGTTTCCGCGTTAGATGATTTTCACAGCTTATTTATAGGGACATTGTACTATTTTTCATTTGGAATTCATGCTTTTAGTATCTGTATGAGTTAATTTAGTCAACAACTTCCAATTTTTGTGTTTGTTTTGGATCTAAATTTTAGTATTTTTCGAGATGACCTAAATTTTGAAATATGTTTCAAAATCGCGTTCAACATAATTTCGTTTAACTACATTATAACATTTATGTTCCCCAGCTTTTACCTTTGGGCTTTTGTCGGCGTACCTTATGTGTTTGATTTGATCAAGTGTCTTCAAGATTTAAAGTGAGTTATTATTTTTCTTTTTTAGTCAAAGTTTTTTGACATTTTATTCTTTTAAAAACGATTGTATGACAGATAAGTACATCGCCTGTGAAGAACCAAAATGACTTATATCCATGTTTAGTCTTTAGTCAAAAACAAAATGCACTTTCCTCAGAAAAATTTAAAATAACGTGATCATTGAAGCATGTAAATAGAACCTTGTGCATTTTTCAAAAAACAAGTAAATAGAAGATTTTGACCATTCCAAAAATATGTAAATAGGACATTTTGCAATTTTAAAAAACACTTAAATAGAAAAATTTAACCTTTCAAAAAATATGTAAATAGAACAATTTAACTTTTCTAAAAATATGTACCTAAATAGGATTTTTTTTTTAAAAAACACTTAAATAGAACAATTTAACCTTTCCAAAAATATGTAAATAGGACATTTTGCAATTTTAAAAAACACTTAAATAGAAAAATTTAACCTTTCAAAAAATATGTAAATAGAACAATTTAACTTTTCTAAAAATATGTACCTAAATAGGATTTTTTTTTTAAAAAACACTTAAATAGAACAATTTAACCTTTCCAAAAATATGGTAATAGGACATTTTGCACTTTTAAAAAACACTTAAATAAAACATTTTGATTTTTTCAAAAATATATAAATATGACACTGTAGCTTTTAAAAAACATGTAAGTAGAACAATTTGCTCATCTTAGAAAGACTCATGATTAGCATTTTAAGAATGCATCTCATTTACTTTATTTTTGTTTGACATAGCTCATTTTAACTGTAGCATCAATTGGAAATGGGTCATTTTAGTTCTTCACAGAGGATTTATATTATTTTTTTATTGGCTACAATGTACAAATTACGAGAACATATTGTTTAATGTTTTCAAAAAGCACTCAAGTTGAGAGTGACCTCACCACGAGAACTGATACTGGTGCAGGAAATAACGTTGAAGCCGGAATGGATGCGTTTGTTCAAAAATATCAAGAGCTGCAACTCCTTCACGAACAATGTCAGTTCATTTTCTGTCGAGTAATTCTATTAGTCACAAAATGGGCGTTTATAATCGCAAGAACCTACCTCATCTATAGCTGCATCAAAATAGAAGGAATTGTAGTACTCATATTCTTCAACTGCTTAGTTGACATTTTGCTTTATCAAGTTGTTGCACTCACAATCTACAGACGAGTCTATGAATTCTCGTCGGAGTTGATCTCATCCTGGGAAAAGAAACTTTTAGTAAGACCAAGTACGGAACGAAAATGCTCAAACCCTTAAGACCACTCAAAGTAACCGTCCGCTCCTTCTACTACATTGAAAAACACACGCTGCTCACTGCGTTGCAGACTATTGTTAAAATGACTGTTGATTTGCTAGTTGCAAGTGGGTAAGGGTTGTAATTAATTATCCTGATTAAGAGAAATATTTCATGGAACGCTTTAAGGCACAAAACTAGCACATCTGTAGTAGTACTAAATTATAAAATTATTTAAATTTAAAATTATGTAGACATAATATTTTGTGTCAATTGTGTGTATGTACAATTTTAATTTAACCAAACAACTAAATAAAAATACTGCATAATGTAATCATAATAATTAATTATGAAGTAAGAATAAAAACAATTTTTTTTATAGCATAATGTAAGATTTAATAAGTGCGGTGGTAGCGTGAATAAGGATTTAGTGTCATAGTGTTTGTTTGATATCGTCCGTGAAGAACCAAAATGACCCATATCCAATTTATGCTAGAATCAAAATGTGCTATATCATAATAGCAAAATAAAAAACATGCGTAAAGTGTTAATTAAGAGTTTTTGAAAAGTGTAAAATGTTCTATTTACATGTTTTTGAAAAGTGTAAAATGTTTAATTTACATGCTTTTTAAATAGTGCAAAATATTCTAATTACATGTTTTTGAAAAGTGCAAAATGGTCTATTTAAACGCTTTCAAGACATATTTCAATATTTTTGTAGATAGTACATATTTTTCTTAGCTAAAAATGGAAATGGGTCATTTTGGTTCTTCAGCGACGATATATCGTCGGTAAAGAATCATTCTGTCGTAAGTCCATTCAATTGGTAGCTACTGTAGAGGGCACTTCCGCGATGTCCTATGCATTAGGTGGGCGTGGAATGTTACTGACGGTATTGAACTCATGACGTACCCTTATAGGGGGTACGTCAAAAAAAAACCACAAAAGACCTAATAAAAATTCCATTTCCAGAACATTTTGCAATTTTCAAAAAACAAGTAAATACAATATTTTGCACTATTCAAAAAATCATGTAAATAGAATATTTTGAACTTTTGAGAAACATGGAAATAGAACATTTTACGCTTTTGAGAAACAGGTAAATAGAACATTTTAGACTTTTGGGAAACAGGTCAATAAAATCTTTTGCATCTTTCAAAATCATGCAGATACAACATTTTGAACTCTCAAAAACATGGAAATAGAACACTTTATACACTTTTCAAAAACAAGTAAATACTTATAAAAAAACATACAAATGTGTAAATTGTTCTATTAATACGCTTTAAAAATGAATTAGTGTTTTAAAGGACACAGTCTAAATAATGTATAGAGTATAGAGAGACAAGGAATAGGATGCTTGTTTTAAACTGCAGAATATTCTTACTACTTACCTCCTTTTAAAAATTGGAAATTGCTCCATTTACATACTTTGAGTGACATATGATAATTAGTTTACTTATTTTTTAGATTGTGAATTTCATTTTTAGCTGAACATCAACATGAGTCCGTAATTTATATATAAGTGAAATTTCTTTTTCAATTAAAATATTATGCCAATGCAATACAACGAGTTAATTTGCATTACCAACAATGCAGTGCAATGCAGTAAGCCTAACAAGCTTTGCTAAACAATTTCCATAGTTGTTGCGTTAATGGAAAAAATCAGAATCTGAAATTTCGACCATTTTTGAAATCACAAAATAAAAATTATTATTTTGCTGAAGCAATTTTCCAATGCGCAGCATGTTGTTAAGCCATTTTTAGTTTTTTTTTACGATGCTCTTTTCGAAAAACAATATTACGTAGCAAAAAACTGTATTATTTATTGGTGGGGGGGTATTCAATAAACAATCCATATTATGTACATATTCCAGTTTGCAGTTTACACACACACGCTGACCATTCAAAGTTTTTTATGAATTTCACCCAATATTTAAATAAAAAAAACCAAGTGTTCGCCAGTTAAAATTCAAATACAAATAATGTCTATGTCGTCGCCATGGCATAACATGTATCCTTTAAACTGGGCCTTTAAAAAGTCAAAATTTAATTCGTTTTATCTTATCCCCTATGGTGCGTCCCACTTCCTGACTTTTCCTTTCGTTTCCTTGAGCCGCCCGTCTAATGAATGGCGGGACATGACAAGGCGTGACATTAACTTTCTCCAGGGTTAAACAGGCAGTCACAAAATACCTACTTTCCTTTTACTTATATAGAACTACAAGACTGCGAATACTATACTAAGGCCGCATTGTACAAGTTCTCGTTTCCATTGCATTGAGTCTGATGTCTGATGACTGCTGACTACTTTGTGTGTGTCTCCGTGTGGAAAGTTTATAATTCATTTTGATGAACTACAAGAAGCCCAAGTCAAATCCGAGTCCAAAGGGACGAGGCCAAAGCCGTGGCAGCGCAGTGGCAGGAGTCGTAAAGATCAACGACGAAGGACATAGGGCCAAGTGGCAATTGAAACGGGAGCCACAGGAAACGCGCCATCTCAAAGTAAAGCAGCAGCCCATCTGCTTTCCCATGTAAATTTATGAGTCATAATCTTAAGCGTGTGAGTAAGATTAATTAGGATCAAGAAATAACAAATAAGAGCTGAAAACTATATACCGCATAATATGTACAAATATATTGTAAGTGAAGAATCAAAATGACTTATATGTTCCTACATGTTTGGGCTAGAATTAAAGTATGCTATGTGACAAATACAATCTAAAAGAGGTAGTAGAATTGTGTAGAGCCTGAAATGATAATAATTACGTGTTTTTTGAAAAGTGCAAAATGCTTTATTTACATGTTTTTAAAAGGTGTAAAATGTTTTATTTGCATGTTTTTGAAAGGTGTAAAATGTTTTATTTACATGTTTTTGAAAGGTGTAAAATGTTTTATTTACATGTTTTTGAAAGGTGTAAAATGTTTTATTTGCATGTTTTTGAAAGGTGTAAAATGTTTTATTTGCATGTTTTTGAAAGGTGTAAAATGTTTTATTTACATGTTTTTGAAAGGTGTAAAATGTTTTATTTACATGTTTTTGAAAGGTGTAAAATGTTTTATTTGCATGTTTTTTAAAATTGTAAAATATCGAATTTACAAAGCAATAGTGTAAACTGGATTTTCCCAATATCTCCCCTTTTCCCACGTACCACGACCGGGACAGGTGGTTGGAACAAGAACGCGACCGGGTCGGACTCGGTTGGAGGTGTTCTTCCTTTCCCTCGACCGCGATTGGAGATCGTCGCGGTCCTCGGTGGGCGAGATCGTCCTCGGCTCGCTCGCTTATTTACAGAAAGAGCGACCGGGCCTAGCAGACCGCGCTTACGAAGTTCCTGCTCACGAAGTCTCGCTACGTTGGACTGACTGCGAAGAACCCGGTGACTCGGTAAGGGCTCCGTGGTTATGGATGGGATGCACAACTACAATGACCCGGTGTGTAGGTGTCGGTATGTCCGTCGACACTCACACCCGGAGTATGAATAAGGTGACCGTTATACTCCGGTACCCGGTGAACGATGAGTATCACTATAGTACTACTGTGCTGGCTCCAGTATGCCAATAAATGCCTAAGCAATGTCCAATGTCTTTACAGCACAAGAATCTAGTTAAGGGAGTGTTCTTTTTATTTGAACTCTGGAACTGTTCGTTAACCTCACACAATGTACAATATTCACTCCGCGAACGACAAATAATGATCTCTTAATTAATCACAATATTATTCCCTTACGGGTAATTAAAATAAGATCTCCAAAAGAGAAGAATAAGAAGGAGAATAAAACAAATATATATAAATTAAATATTAACAAGATGGCTGACGGGCTATCTATTTTCCTCACTTACTAGCTTTCCACCTAGTTGTGTTTCCTTGTCAAGTAAAATAGGAAGTGAAGTCCTGGCTCCGTTCGCCTGCTGAAGAGGACGGCGATCGTACGATCGAGAGAGTGCCTACGTCATACTCCTCAGCTCCAACCGTCTCTTCCACTCGCCCTACTTTACCTGCTATACTCCTAGCCCCGCTCCTCTCCTATACCTACATTCTTCTCCTGCTATACGCAGTGGAAATTTACTGCTTGCACCGACGACGTCGGTTGGTTCTCCATCCCCAACCTTCCTTGTCTATTTCCCGCTACTGCTATAAATACCCCTACAGTACAATTTCCATATTTACCTTCACAATAGAAAGTACAAAACATGCCATTTACATGTATTTAAAAATTGCAAAATCTTCTGTTTGCATATGTTTCCAAAAGTGCAAAATGTTTCATTTACATGTTTTAGAAAAATGCAAAATATGCCATTTACACGGTTTTAAAAAATGGTAAAGTATTCTATTTACTTGTTTTTAAAATACGCAAACGTATTTTATTTACATGTTTTAAGAAAATGCAAAATATTTCATTTACTTGTTTAAAAAAATGCAAAATGCTTTTAGGTACAAGATATTTTAATTTTTTTTCAAAATAGTTTCTTTTGTATTTAACTGATAATGACTAAGTGCTAAATTTCGTTTCTATCCTTATACGACATATTATTATTTTTACATAGCATCTGTTTTACTACAATTATGCAGTAACAAAATATCGTAACTCAACTGTAATAATTCCTATTTCAAGACATATTAAACAGCTGAATATTATTTGCACATAAATAATATAATTCCGTCGTTTTAATTCATACAGCATATTATAGCATCTTAAATTTCAAGTCTTGAAAGGCTATAAATATTGCGTAGATAGAGTAGTTCGCACCTTCATGCTCGGGTTACAGTTCCAGTTCCAGTTCCTGGAGTCTGGAAGAATAATTACTATAATGAAAAGCGAGCGCAGCGTATAATTTATGCACTGCTCAGTCGGAACTTACTGCGTACGGTGCGGAATGAGTAAGTGGACGTGAAAGTGGTGAAAGTCAGAGTCGGATGGCTACAAAGTGAAAGCGAAGAAAGGCCGGCGTCGGTGTCGGTGTTGGTGTCGCTCCCGTTTTGCCGCGTATGTAAATGAACAAAGATGCAAACGGAAACTTGAACTTTCCAGTAGCAGAAGTAGAATCACTGTACCACTGCATGGCGTACGCTACAGAAATACCGTCTGCGAATAACAAAAATGACCGATATCCAATTTAAGCTACAATCAAATCGAGCTATGTCATAAATACAAAATAAGAAACATAAGTAAAATTTCAATTAAGAGTTTATGGAAAGTGTAAAATATATATATATATTTACATGTTTTTTAAAAGTGCAAAATGTTCTATTTTTATGTTTTTGAAAAGTGTAAAATGTTCTATTTTTATGTTTTGGGAAAGTGCAAAATGTTCTATTTTTATGTTTTGGGAAAGTGCAAAATGTTCTATTTTTATGTTTTTTAAAAGTGCAAAATGTTCTATTTTTATGTTTTTGAAAAGTGTAAAATGTTCTATTTTTATGTTTTTGAAAAGTGCAACATGTTCTATTTACATGTTTTTTAAAAGTGCAAAATTCTCTATTTACATGTTTTTGAAAATTGCAAAATGTCCCATTTACATAATTTTTAATAGTGCGAAATGTTCCATTTGAATGTTTTTAAAATGTACAAAATGTTCCATTTAAATATATTTTTAAAGTGCAAAATATTCTATTTAAATACATTTAAGACATTTAAATATTTTTGTATATAGTGGATATTGTTTTTAGCTACAAATGGGAATGGCTTATTATAGTTCTTCACAGACGATATGCATCTTTCTCCTGCCAGTTTTCTAGTGCCCCTCCAGAGCCTCCTTCTCAACGCTTAATTTATTCATCTCCACACCAAAAACTTGAGGTAATGTAACAAACCCTAAATAACTTTCAGCGTCGCTCTCCTTTTCACTATTTATAGACTCTGTCGTTCCTGCCACTGCATTACTCGCGTCTGTAATCATGTACTAATATACATACAGTTAGGAGTTAAGATGCTGAGAAACCTTGGACTTGGACTGGGGAAAGCGGGGCAGGGGCGAAAAGGACACACCGCAAGAACACATTTCTTCCCTTGCATTTAATATGTTCGTCGTCTTAAGTCTTATAACTTATTTTAGACGTAGAGAGAGAAAAGGGTTGGTCGGCAGTGCAGTGCAGTAGGGGAACTGAAAATCTAAAGAATGAATTTAAATTAATGTGACGGAAATGGGATTTAATGTGGATGGAAATAAATTGGCTCGAGTCAAAGGAAAACATCTACTTATAATTAACACTCGTCTATTAATATTGCAATGGCTGTACAGTGTACAGTACGACTTTGGGGATCGTCCACAAATGATGTCAGCTGTATATAGGGTCAACAACAGGTCTACTTTTGACATCCTATATGTGAAAGATAGGCTTTTGCTTTTATACATTGGTTTTAAGCAAAGTTAATTAGCTCACGACATTGGAGAGTCATTGGGTTATTTAGATTTGAATGACGTCATTTATGAACGATCCCTTACAGCCAGCTTTGCGATTCGATATGTCTATAGCAGATGTCAGGTACGTAGATCTCCTTGAAGAGACAAGTAACTTATTTAAAGCGGGAACAATCAATTTTTAATTTCTGGAGAAATGGGAAATAATTCAAACATAACATGGCGCCTTTATGAAAATTAAACGTTTTTTAAAAACTTTGTATATTTTTATTGAATTTACTAGATGACGAAAAACTAGAAATTTTCTGATGTGTTTTAGCATTGGATTTTGACAGAAGGACGTGGTCCCCCCTTTGTACTTTTTTTTTGTATGCAAAATTTTAGTAATTGCGGAAATCAAATTTGTTGACTAAATAACTTTGATCCGGTAAATCAAATTCAGATGTTGTTGAGGTGTAGATAATTTTGAGTTGAGGGAGACGTTTCAAGTTTGCCAATAAACCGTTGTCAGTAGCGTCTTCTTTTCGGAAACGGATCACAATTTCGGAGAGGTGAGCGAGATGTCTTCGAATAACATCCGCCGAGAGCTCCCTATGCTGTTGTATGACAAGAGGAAACAATTTTATTAGGAATTTTCAGGATACAAAGAGTAATTTTATTTTGCATGAGAAAGTTTTAAATATTTTGCTTTTGGGAAAAAAAATCTATGAACAAAGTTTTGTTAGAGAATTTTGTAAATAGAAGGACTAAAATAATTTAATTCAGATGATAAGATGAAACTGAATTATACCCAGTCAAAATGGAAGATTTCCAAATTCCTAATTCCCGCCACTCCATGCTCAATTGCATTGTTTGTTAAATAATCCAATATACAACCAAATTCGTGGAATCCTGAGATCACTAGTTTCCTAAGTTCTGAAACAAGAAAAAGCACAGACAGTGTCAACTTTTAAAAAACTGGTTTTTCTAGAAAGTAAAATTTTTAAAATGTGCCGTTTGTTAGGAAATACACGTTTTAAAATGCTCTCTTTGTTAGAAATTGTAATTTTTAAAAACCTTGGTTTGGTATAAAGTTTATCATTTGAAAATTGTGTTTTTATTTTAAATAAAACGTTTTAAGAAGCGCGTTTTGTTTAAGAAAGTACACGTTTGCAAATAGCGTGTGTATTGCAACAAGAAATTGAACTTCTTAAAAATCCCGTTTGCTTTGAAAGTATAAACTTAAAAAAAAAAGAGTTAAGCATGAAAGTGAACTTTTCTGAAAAGCGCTGTTTCATTTGACACAGATCCTTTTAAAACTCGCGCTTGATTTGACATTAAAGTTTTGAAAAAGCGCGTTTAACTTGGAAATGGACTTTTTAAAGAGCTCATTTAACTTAAAAGTGAACTTTTTAAAAAGTGTTTTTAATTTGAAATTTAAATTTGTAAAAAAATCGCTTAGTTTGAAAAACAAGTTTTAAGAAAACGCGTTTGACTTAAAAAAGAACTTTTAAAAAAGCGCGTCAGGTTTAAAAGTGAACGTTTTAAAAGACTCGTTTGATTTAATAGTGAGCATTTTACGATTACAAAGGCGCTATTAGCTTGAAAGTAAACTTTTTAAAAAGCGCGTTTAGTTTGAAATTTTTAAAACACGCATTTAATTTGACAGTGAGTGTTTTTATAAACGCATTTGACTGAAAGGAAAAGTAAAACATTAAAAACCGCTTTTTATTTGAAGTTGAATTATTTAAAAAGCGCATGTAGCTTGAAAGTGAACGTTTAAAAAATCGCGTTTGATTTGACAGTGAGTGTTTCTATAAGCGCATTTGACTTAAAGGAAAACGTTTAAAAAAGCGCTTTTGCTTTTAATTTAAATTTTTTGAAAAGCGCATACAGCTTGAAAGTGAACGTTTAAAAAATCGCGTTTGATTTGACAGTGAGTGTTTCTATAAGCGCATTTGACTTAAAGGAAAACGTTTAAAAAAGCGCTTTTGCTTTTAATTTAAATTTTTTGAAAAGCGCATACAGCTTGAAAGTGAACGTTTAAAAAATCGCGTTTTATCTATCAGTGAGCATTTTAAAAAGGCGCTTTTAGCTTGAAAATGAACTTTTCAAAAAGCGCGTTAGGTTTAAAAAAATTTTAAAAGGGAAACCTTTTTTTTAAGAAAAAAAGGGCTGCGTACTTTTCATGTTCGTGAGGCAAAGAGAAAACTTGACATTTTCTAAATTAGTGCGTTCCCCTCCCCCACCCTCCATCACCAAGTTCATCACTCGCCTATCCATCCCAGTGAAAATCTCTTCAGGGATGAAATTTCCCGGCCCACATGACTCTAGTGTTAAATTTTCTACATTCGGAAAGAATCGTATGACTGCCAACACGAGGCTTTTGGAAAACGTTGACATGGTCAGGTGGAACGTGGCAACGTTTGGATACTGCTGTGAGAGATACACTAGAAACTGGATGCAAGCTCGTCCATAATTCATGTTTAATTTTAGAAAGTCCTTTCGTTTACTCTGAACCCGGGTCACTTGGCTCATCGATGAATCGTCTCCAGCCCCTGAACTGTTCGTAGTTCCAGCACCAGCGCCATCTTGTATTTTATCTTTTACATTAACAAACCAAAAGGCTAGTATTAAATAAAACCTTTTGAATCGCCGTCGGATAGGTGATTAAGCTATTTTATGTGTTTACAAATTTCAGTGAAAACGTAGTTTGGAAAGTTCATTTTTTTGGAAAATAAACTTTCAATTAAAATGAGAACTCTTGAAAAAGTACGTTTTGTTGAAAAATACACTTTTTATACGCGCACGTTTTTTTCGAAAACAAACTTTTTGAAAAGCGTGTTTTCTTAGAATATTTGAAAATTAAGGTTGTGAAATGCACGTGTTGCCAGAAAGTTACCAATTTTAAAAGCGCGTTTTGTTATAAATGATTTTTTTGAAAAGAGGTAGTTATTAGGCATGAGAAATTTGAAAAGCACGTTTTGCTAGAAAATCATAATTTTGAAATCCGCGCCTTGTTCGATTATGAACGTTTTAAAAAACTTGTTTAGTTAAAAATAGAGCGCGTTTGGCCAGAAAACAATTTTGAAAAGCGCGTTTTTTGCAAGACATTATTTTTAAAAACCACGCTTTTGTTAGAAAATGAACGTTGTGAAAGTAAAATGCGGGTTTTGCCAAAAAATTGCCGTTTTGAAAACGGCGTATTGTTAGACATATTCCTAAAAATTTCGATAAGAACGATTTGCCAGAAAATCATCATTTTGGAACACGGTTTGTTCGATATAACAAAAATTTTGAAAAGCTGTTTTAGTTAAAAATGGAACGCTTTAAAAAGCACTTTTTGCCAGGAAATGACCATTTTGAAAATCGCGTTTTTTTTTAAAAACAGAACTTTAAAAAAAAACCGCTAACCATTTTACCTGTTTGTCTATGCGTCTCCGTCTCAGTTTCAATTTCGGACCCTAAATGAACTTTAAATCGAATTTCTTCCACACCTTGATGACCCTCTGTGTCCATCTGGTCAAATCGTGGTGGTATAAATTCTCCATTATGACAATTTTCCCCATTTTCGTCATTTATTTCTGAGCGGGAATTACTATTTAATTCAAAATTTGAAATGTACACTTTTTTCAAACACGGCATTAATTCTTCATTCAAAATCCCAAGATTCCCTGAAGCATCACTCAGAAGGATTTTCTCTAATTTGGGGCAACGTGGAAACATAAAAACATCTTTTTTACTTTGAATATTTGTAGACACCCTTGACACTGCAAGCTCCTCTAGAGTTCCCGCCACATTTCGAATCAATTCCCCAAATTCAGACAGTTTCATTCGTTTCTCGAATTTCCACAGAATCACGCCTAACGACTTTAATTTCGGAAAGCTGGCTTCCCACAAACTATCTACACTTTGTGAAGTGGAATCGGGACCTTTATGTATTTAGGCCATCTATGAATAGCAGTGGAGGGAAATAGGATAAAGGAGTTGGGGACGACGACCAGACGACAGCGTCGGTCGTGGTGGAAACTTTCCGCAGCCTATAGCAGGGAGAAGGATGTAGGTATAGGCGGAGGAGTGGACTAGTAGGTATAGCAGAAGTAGGGCGACGGTTGGCCGTTGCATGAGAGCAGGCTGAGCTGTGGAAGAGAAGGGCTCAGCACACCACTTCCAATCTAGAGCTGCTCCGTTCAACAAGGTGGTACTTGTGCTGAGAACTAGTATTGAGTAAAGTCCTGCCGCCATATTCTTTGTGTGTTATATTATACGGAGATTTTCTCCTTTATTTATTTCTAATTTCTTATTACTAAGGTTGTGAGTTTGTGAGTAATTAATGGTCAATTAATAGACCGGAGGACAGTGTTGTATTGTACATTATTTGAGGTTGATTAATGTGTGAATTAAAGACTCGGAGATCAGTTTATTATCCCTCATTATATTGTGAACATTAACTTTGATTTCGTGGACATTGAGGCGTGATAGAAGCCGGCATAAATAGCAGTGTGTTGAGATCATTACGGGGACCAGAACCATAACGGTCATTAGTTGGTTTTGGGTGTTAGTGGCGAAGCATAATACCGGCACCAGCATACCGAACATATTGCTAGTGCATCCCATCCAGTCATCACGGAGCCAGAACCCAACCGCCGGTTGTTACGTAGCCAGACCGGGGTTGCACGGTTGAGAGAAGCAGAGCTGCTGAAGAAATATAGCAGAGAGGAGTTGGAGCGGGGAGCGAAGTCTCGGGCCCAAGCCGGACGAGGAAGAACAACTCGCAAGAGGGCCAGTGGCGCCGGCCGGGGCATCCGAGGTAGAGGTAGAGGATCAGTCAGTTCAGACTCTGAGACCGCCGGTCCGTTGTTCCATCCACCAGAATTACTGCTTATCCGCGGTGAAAAGGGAGAAGTTGGGAAATTCTATTCGACACTGGCGACCGTGCCGGACACCAAACATTCGTCTGGTACAAGAACCGAAAACATCGAAATCAGGTGAGAACCACCAGTTCCTATTCGCTGTTTTTCTTACGCTTCTTAGTTCTAGCGCATATAGGCTAGAAAATACAGTACGGACAGGAGACGTCCGTGGGAGGTTTCGATCAGAGTGCTTCTTCTGAGAGGCGGCGGTAAGCGCGAGCAGGAACATACAAAGTTAGTTTTCGAACGCATTTTTCATAACATAGCATCCGCATACGGTGTACGTATCAGCCTTGTGGTGGTGGATAAGCACACCGGAGCTTCGCGGCTGGACTGTCCAGTTTGTCTAGAGGCGGCGGTAGAGCACTTGTCGAGAAGCGGCGGTGAAGCCGTGGGGTCACAGCACCACCAGGTATCCAAAGTAGGTTTAGAGGCGAGGCTTAAAAAGTTCCGTATCGGTCTGTCCCAGCGTAAAGAGGCAGGGGGATCGAGTACATCACCAGGGCAAGCGGAGAAGATCAGAGATGAGCAAGATGAAGCCAATACTGAAAGCGGACGCTGAGGGCACCACATGGGCCGGAAGAGAAGTGGAGCTCCTAGCTAAGGATTTGCTGCGCACTGATGCGTCGATACCGGAAGGATATGACTTGTTGACAGTCCAGAAGCGGTGGTTCATATACCAGTGGCAGGTATACAAGAAAGAAACACCGGAGCCGATGGGACCAAGCGAGGTAGCAGGAAGGTTCGCCGCAGCGCATGAACTAATGTTGCAAGCTGAAAAAGACGGATTGGTAGCCTTCTTCGGCATGTTAGACCTATGCGACGGGGAAAGCAGAAAATTGCAGGAAGCAAGCAAAATGATAGGAGCAACAAAGTCCGAACCCACTGGGCAGAAGCAGAAGTCGACACTTGATTATGTGATGCAGATGTCAAAAGACATGCAGGCGATGCAGTTGCAAGTGCAGACGGTCCAAAACAACTACTCTGCTATTACGAAGCAGTTAGCGGCGCTTGCAGGACAGAGCGGATCAGTAATACCACCTCCACCACAAGGAAACCTGTTACAGATGGTTACAGGCGGCGGTGGAGGACCGCTGCGATTTGGACAGAAGACGGCACCGGCAACTCAAACACCGGGTCCGCAGTTACAACTTGGAGGCGGAAACACATCGGCAAGCGTGGGACCGGCGCCTACCTCGGCAGATTTGGCGAACCAGTTGTTGGATTTGCTTGATCAACAGACGCAGAACACCGCGGAAGCCCAAGAGTTACAAAGGGCGAACAACCAGCTTATAGCAGGCATGATGGCGCCGACCGGGTTGGACATCATACCACCAAAGTTTAACCCGAAGTCAGACATAGCCACGACATACATCGAAGCCTTCGAGTCGCATTTGGAGATCCGGGGCACACAACGTCGAGCTTACATTCAAATTTTCCAGCAATGTCTTACCACACCAGCGGAGGCGGCGTGGTTGAAAGCCACGTTGTTAGACGTGGCACACACTTGGGACGCCGTCAAAACGGAATTCTTACACGCGTACGAAAGATCAAGTGCACAGGCATTGCTGAACAGAATTGTGAATTGGAAGCAACAAGCAGACGAACCAATACGGCAGTGGGCCTCAGAATTTTACACGCTCATCAAAAGTATTAGGGAACCACATCCGTGGGCGCAGATGGAGATAATGAATCGGCTCAGGAAGAATATGCATTGCTCGCTGTACGGCGCCTTCCCACCCGGAACTAAAGTACCGTTGAAACTCAACGATTTCATCAAACAAGTTGAAGAGTTTCACAGGGGTCAAGCGGAAGTGGAACGAGAGAAAGATCGGCACCGATCCTGGGGACAGAATGACCGAGGCAGAAACCGTGATAGATATCCAGCACGAGGCGGAAACCGATCTCAGTGGGGATCGAGAGACCGACGGCAGAGTGGAAGCGCCGGTCGAGAAGCTAACACCAGAGACCGCAGCGGAAGCGGAAATCGGGATCAACAGCGTCGATCAACGTCACCTAGAAGAGAAGAACCTCGGGGAAGCAGATCGAGCAGTCCACGAAGAGGCGCCGACACACAACTGAAGGAAAGGCAAGGAGACCGTAAGACCGGAAAGTGGTGTCAGCTATGCAGTAGGGCAACGCACAATACCGAGGACTGTCGATCGCAGAAAGCAAGGATCATGGCAATGCGCATATTAGCGAATGTGTGTGCAGAGAAACCAGCGGAAGACGAAGTCGAGGACCCGCCGGGTACAAGAGAACCAGAAGTCATGCAAGGGCTGTTGGATGCTCCGATGCAGCGCGAAGAGCCGGATGAAAGACAACTGTTCAACATGTTGCGGACGGCGAAGAACAGAGAAGAAGGGAGCTCGAAGCGGACTGGGCAGCAGGAGCCGCAACAAAACGCAGAAGAGGATGAAATTCAGCAGATCGTCAGTGGCCTGGAGGCGAAGTTCATCCCATCAGTACTACCACAAGACACACCGGCCTCTTTAAACTGGGTACAGACACGGACAGCCAAGGGGACCCGTGTCGACTACATTTACTAAACAAAGCCCCTTATGCCTTAGTTAATGTCAAACATAAGCAAAAGCTATTTCCATATTTCGCATTAATAGATTCAGGATGCACGGCGCTCGCTATTTCGAAAAAAGAATGTGTCAGGCTAGGTCTGACTATCAGAGAATCGACGGTGCAGATGTCAGGGTTTGACGGTACAGTAGTTACAGCCGGCGGTGTAGTGACATTAGATTTTAAGATCGCAGGACGGTGGTTCCGAGAGGACTTCCTGGTACAAGAAGGATTAATGTGTCCTATCTTCATCGGGAATAAATTCCGGTGGAAAGTCGGCTTAAGTTTTAACGACGTCGAGGGGGAGATGCGGTGGGAAGATCCCACGGAGGAAGAGAAAAAGCGCAAACAGGGGTATTTTGTCCGGTGCATGTCGATTAAGACCGCAAAGGACGTTTGCGACTTGTCGTTGGCATCAACCCCAGACAGGTATGATCGAGTTTGGGAGAAATTGACACCAATCCAGGCGTTCGTTGAAACTTTAGTTGAAAAATACGATCGAGTCGTACGTAGCGACGGTACATCAGGCATTACGAATGCGGTAATACATGATCTGGGCATACCGGCGGATTGTCCAATCATACAATGTAAACCACCACGCCGGCCACCGGCGGTATCGAAGTGGGTGGACGAGACGTTGCAGGATTTAGTAGAGCAGGGTAAGATACGGCGGTCAACATCACCGTATTCGTCTCCACTTCTTATAGTTCCGAAGCCGAATGGAGACAAACGCCTGGTAGTGAACTATAAGGAGTTGAACAGCCATACACCAAAAATCCAAAACCCAATGCCTATCATTCACCAGATCCTGGAGCATCTTCCACCGAACCGATACATGTCCAAGATTGACTTGAAATCAGGATTCTGGCAGATACCGATTACGGAAAGCTCAAGAAAGTATACTGCATTTAAAACTCAGAACGCATCGTATGAGTGGTGTGTAATGCCGATGGGACTGAAGAATGCGCCAATGATTTTCCAAGAGCTCATGAATACGCTATTTGGTAAATTTGTGGGAGAATTTCTGCATGTGTATTTGGATGATATTTTCATTTTCAGTGAAACTGAACAGTTGCACAAGGATCATTTGGAACACGTATTCAAGACTTTGCACAACTTCAACCTTACGGTGAATTGGGCAAAGTGCGAATTCGATTTACCGGAGGTTGAGTTTTTAGGCCATATTGTTACCCGGTTCGGTATTAAGAAGTGCCCAAAGAAAGTCGAAGCAATTCGTCACTTCCCAACACCGAAAACAAAGAAAGATGTGCAACGGTTCTTGGGGGCAATCGGTTGGTATATGCGCTTTATACCGCACTATGCCACTCGGTTGGAACCAATTTTTCTTAAATTAAAAGCGGAGGCAGATCCGAATTTACCATTTAGTTGGGGTAGGAAACAGCAGTCGGCATTCGATGCGATTAAAGAGGAAATTGCGAAAGAAATCACTCTCAATACCATTAATTACGATCATCCTTTATACGTATATACCGACGCAAGCGACGTGGGGTTGGGAGCGATTTTAGCGCAGGACTACTACTGTGAAATTTTGGGTAGATCCCGTTTCCGAGTCATCGAATGTCGAAGCAAGCTGCTGAATGCGGCCGAACGCAAGTATGATGCGCGGGAGAAAGAGTGCTTGGCGATCAGGTTTGCAAATCGCGTATTCGACCCTTTCACGCGGTACCAGAAAAATGTCATTTTTAGGTGTGACAACCAAGCGTTGACACATTTAAAGCATGCGGCGATGAATGACCACTTGTACAACAGACACATTGTCCGATGGGCAATCGAGCTGGGGGACATCGTGAATGATGTTGAATACGTGAGTGGCGGAGATAATAAGCTCGCAGATTTATTTTCGCGAGGCGCACTACCAGATCCCAAGTATGACGACGACCCAAACCAACTCGACATGTGCTTTGCCACGATTACGAACCCTAGGTCCGACGTGGAGGTCGACATGGACTCGCTGGACAAGGACATGCTTCGAGGTTTGCAGAGAGAGTGCGAGGCACTATCCACCATTACAAAGAGCCTCAGCAGAGTCGGGGATCGATCTCGGTACCGCTATGACTACGTAGTAGTAGACGGAGTGTTGTGCAGGTATGTTCCATGTAAGGAACCGGCGGCGGCCAGATCGATCCTGAAGGTTGGTACACCGGAAGGCGGATTCTATAGTAATCAGGTAGATAAACTCTGGGAGCAAAGGCTGGAGGAGGAAGAGAGAACCGGCGGTTCGGTCGATACGGTAAGGGTGTCACCATCAATGCTCATGAAAAAAGGCAAACACATTAAATGGGCGCACCCTCTAATTCAGTCAAACTTTTTAGATCCGGATTCAGTTTTGACCAGAAAGCGCATAGTGCCAGTAATACCGCAGTCCATAGAGCGAGATGTCATATCACATTTCCACGATCATACCATGGCAGGTCATCAGGGGGTAGAGCGCACATATGACAGGATCCGAAAAAGGTTTTGGTTTTACAACATGCTCAAAACAGTAGAGGCATACGTGAAAACATGTGAGGTATGTCAGTTAGTAAAGGCTTCGAACCAGGCGCAACCAGGTAAAATGGGGTTACACTCATACCGCAATAATGTCTTCGAGTGCGTTCATGTGGATATCGTAGGCGAGTTAACTGCAAGCGCCGGGTTTAAGTTCATAGTAGTATGTGTGGATGAATTCTCGAAGTGGGTGAGCATGGAACCGCTGACATCAGTATCGTCGGTAAAAGTTCTTAGGTTTCTGAATAAGGTGTTTAATACTTTTGGGACACCGAAGCGGATCGTATCAGACAACGCTTCATACTTTTCGGGCGATGTGTGGAACGATCAGCTGCGGCAATGGGGAGCAACGTGCGTCCATGTAGCGCCGTATCACCCAAATCCAAACCAGTCGGAAAGAGCCAATCGGGACATCAAGAGTATTTTAAGGGCTTTTTGTTTAGAGACACAGACTAAATGGGCAAAGCAACTCGGCGACTATATGGTGGCATTAAATACCTCTAAGTCAAAGTCCTCCAGATATTCGCCTTGTCAGCTGAACCTAGGGAGAGAGATTTTGCTACCCGTAGACCGAAAAATGCAGTTAGTAGAAACGTTGGGTATCTCAGAGGAAGAATTCGGTCAGAGGCTCATCAAAGAGGTGACATTTATTAGGGATCAGGCTCGATACAATTTGAAGGAAGCGCAGATCCAACAGAAGAAATACTTTGATCGAAACAAAAGGGACGTCGTGTACGAAGTCGGGGACTTGGTTAAGATTAGGAATAAGAAATTGTCCTCGAAGGAGGAAAAGTACGCGAAGTCACTGGGTCCGCGGTATACAGGGCCATGGAAAATAGTTGAAGTCCATTCGGACTGGTCATATAGTATACAGGACCCAGACAAACCGAATAGTGTCCCATCCCGGTTCCATACTTCTCTAATGTTACCATTTCACACACAAGAGAATGTGGGGCGGGATCCAAGCGACGACAGAGATCCGGTAAGCGCGGAGGCGGCGGTACCGGATACCGAACAAGAGACAGACTCGGCAGTACCCAATGCTACAGCACCACAAGTAGCGGATACCGAGTCCGTACCAGTCTCTGATGTAAATCAGGGAAGACAAACATCCACGGCAGACGCAACTGACCGGAACACAGGTTGGTCAGGAGGCATGGGTCCTTTAGATCTGTCTGATGAGTACGAAGTGGATATCGACGACCCACCACCACCGAGGCGATATCCAACCAGAGACCATAAACAACCGGATCGGTTGGGAATTAACTACGCCATGTCCGAAGAAGACATGGGAGGCGGCGATCATTGATCACATTTCAAAACCTTCTTTATTTTCATTTTCTTCAATCTTCTAATTTTTGAAATGCATGGTGTGCAATCTATACAAAATATAAAGTAGCATGAACAAAAAAGTATAAAAGTTTTTATAAAATCAAAAAAAAAGTGTGTTTAGGTTAGGTGGGAAGGATAGGTTGTCTTGGCAGGCACATACCTGATCCTTCCTCACGTCCGATGGCGCGTATGACGTTAAACTGCACCGCACGCTTGTCCCGATCACCACCGTAGGGACAAGCATAGAAGGTAGGATCTAAGCCTTTGGGTGAAGGTCTTGAACCTTCACGGTAGTGGAAGTCGGGCTCAAAGCTGTGGGAGCGCATAAACCAGCAGGAGTTAAACTCCACACCCCGGAAGACCATCATTGCGATGCCAGTTTAGGGGATACCGATCCAATCGGGCTAGCTCGAAGCTGTGAGCGATGTAAAGATCAGCAAAAACCAGTTCCCGGAGACCGCAGGTAGTTTAGGGACACACCAGTATACCAGGCATCTGGACCCGGAGACCCGTAAAATCTACGCCAGGTCAGGGATAAGGATGTTATGAGGGAGCGCAAGCTCAGGACAATTTCAATTTCCCATGAGGCAGACACCGGAAAACCGTAAAATCTACGTTAGTTTAGGTGTAGGCCATCGTGTAGACGTGGAGCGCAAGCAGAAGCGTGGACTATCAAATTTTTCCCAGGAAGCAGCCACCGTAGGACCGTAAAATCTATGTAAGTTTAGGTACTGACTATCCTGTAGACGTGGAGCGCAAGCCAAGCGTAGTAGACCCGGAGACCACAGTGAGTGCTAGTCTAGGGCAGGAGGCGCAAGCCGAAGTGGAGACAGGGACCCGGAGACCACGTAGAAGTGCTAGTCTAGGGTAGAAGGCGCAAGCCAAAGCGGAGACGGAGACCCGGAGACCACGTAGAAGTGCTAGTCTAGGGTAGAAGGCGCAAGCCAAAGCGGAGACGGAGACCCGGAGACCACGTAGAAGTGCTAGTCTAGGGTAGAGCTTTAAGTTAGAGTAAGGGAAGTTTAGCGGCGTAGCGGAGACTCAGAGCTGTGGGAGTGTAAACAAGCTTAACCCAGACTTCGGTCTGGAGGACATTGTAATTTGCTAGAGTAAGGGTTGGACGTAAAAAGTAGGGGGGATGAAAACGCGGTTGTACTGATCGCGGGTGATGTGGCCACAAACTTCCATGAGACAGTTGGCCGGCATCGGATTTCAAAGAAACAGCCGCCGAGAACTTCGCTTTTCTTGTGATGTTTTTCATATAAGTTAAGTAAAGGCATGTTGAGCTGAAGAATGTCACGATTCTGAGGGCGGCGGACCGCCGGGTAAAGGAACGAAAAGCGAATTGGAGAGCGAGACAGGCGCGTATGGCTAGAATTGGTCACCGGAGATGTTACGGGGGGATGGTGATGGTAGAATTTTAGTCTTATCAGCAAGTTGTGGTACGTAGCAGCATATCTATTAGCCAGTCTTGGGCTCAAACGCCAATCCCAAATCCACAGATATTGAGGGAAGCCCCGTAGGTAGTAGTATTTACATCACGTTAGAACACCGGTAGAGTCCCGCGTGTATAAACACCAAAACTCAGCCTGAGTTGCGGCCGCTCGGAGTGAGGCGTTGCGGAGCCAAGACCTCGACAAGGGAGCAACTCAGTGTCCATAACTATACCGGCGATCAGTGGTGCGGTCGGCTGGTCACAGTTTAAAAGCTTCTGTGGGTAAACGAAAAAGGGAACGCACTTAAACGTTAAGTATTTGCAGAAGGCATCTTAGTAGGCACCGGGTTGGAGGTGAGTTGGCAGAAGGCCATGGAAGGCAAGAGTGGAATCGTCGGATTCCGGACAGAACGTAGCGGGGATATTAGGTAATGGAGCCGGGAAACCGGGGCTATTACCACAAGTAGTTAAGTTGGAGGCGCCGGGTCGGCCGGCGCCGGTGTTGTTTGGTTAAGTTTAGGGCGCCGGGTTGGCCGGCGCCGGTATTTTGATTTTTACGACTTTACTTTAAAGTATGCATGACACGAGTGGGAAACACAGCGAGACGGGAGTGAGGGGAATCTCACTTAGACAATGTCTAATCTGTGGTTTTAAAATTTTTTTTTAGCATGGCCGCCCCACCGCAATGGGAGGTCGACATGGCGCAAGCCTTTAAAGATGTGTCGTGGAGCGCTGTCTCGTGCAGCGAGGGTTTGAACAGTCGAGTGTTCAAGCCGGAGATACGGGCAGAACCCGTTCAGTTTGGATGGCTCTCGAGGCGAAAGAGACATCTTGCTCGGAGCCGGGGAATAGTGCCGGTCCACAAGAGACCACAAGATGATGAGTCTCTGTTTCCAATGGTGGACAGGTATCGTCTTAAGGAAGAAGACGAGGAAGATGAAGAGGGGGCGGAAGAAGATCTGCCAGCCAGGAACATTAAGACGTTCCTAGATCGTGATGGGTTCTGGGAACCGAAGGCGACAGCCACCAGGCCGACCCCAACGGTGAAGCTGTCGGTATGTGCGGATGCCAGCACAGAAGAGGAGGTGATGGCGGCGCTAAGCCGCTTGGACAAGGTATGGCATTTGGGAGTAAAGGTTTGGAGGGCGAACCGGCAAACAACGAAGAGGGGTTATATATCGGTCATAGGTATTACGGACGGTAATACAGTGTTGTTGTTGGGGTTCGCGGCCCTCCCTCACACGGCTCGCGTGTATGTGTTAAAGTGGTTAGAGGAGAACTTGGCCACGAAGTGGTTTTATGATTTAGGACCGCAATTTGAGTTACTTCGGAACTTTGCGGACGTTAGGCCGCGCCATACGGTTGATGTGAAGCATTTGTGGCAACAGTTTTGGAAGACGATGTATGACAGTGAAGTGCCCCGGCGAGTAGAAGAAGCCGTATGTACGATTTTTCCGGGCATAGAGTTATCCGTTATAGATACGGCGGAGGATAACAGACCGCCTAAGAATAAGAAGGACAAAATAGTGTTGAGAAAAACCCAAGTGCAGTATATGTCGGCGGTAACGTTAGGAGTGCTCAACCTCGGTCGATTATACGCGGAGTCGTTTGCGTCAGCTTCGATGGGATATGATCGGTGGCTGAGGGCGAAAGACGTCCGGAAAGACATTATGAGTGCCAGGATGCCAGTGATTAAGCCGCAATTCACGACACCACTGTTTCGGCAGGACATGCGGATGGTATTGAGGGAGATACTGTTGTTGATTGATGACGATAAGTTTGATACGGACTCAGAGTTGGATCAGCGGGGGTTGCTACCCATATTATTAGTGCTGCGAAGAGAGATGGCATATAGTTTAGATTTACAACCCGGCGAGTGGCTATCTTTTAGAGCGATAGCGTACATGATCCAAGTACCATTCTACGTAAAACAAGCTCGGACGGCGGTGGTGAAGGCGACGGAAACACCATCAAAGTGGGCAGGCAAGGCCAGGTGCGGTCAGTTGAGCGAAATATGGGAGTATTTTAAAGAAGCCCATATTAAGTTTGAAGAATTTGTCGATAAGTGGTGTGTGCAGGTGCAGTCCGGAGAGGCAAGGAAGGGGCCGGAGCGAATGATGCAGGGGAAGAAGGTGTTAGACAGATGGGTTGACGTGGATGCCCTGAAACCGGCGATAAAGATAGCCTCGGACTTAAACTTTTTGGACGAGCTGGACGTGGAGGTCCAGTTATATGACCAAGATGGGTGTGAGTCGTCGCATTCGGCATGGCAAGATGAGGACGAGTCGGGCAAGGTGACGATTAGTGACTGGGACCCGACGAGAAGTGTGTTACGGGCGGAGACCCGGCGCTTAGCAGCGGAAAAGGAGCTGGCTGAAGCGGAGAAGCGCCGCAAGAAAGAGTTAGAAGACCAGGCGAAGAAAGAAAAGTTGGCGGCCCAGAAGAGAGAGGATGCACGGGTGAAGGCGGCAAGTAAGGCGTCGGGTTCAAAGGGGGCTAAGTCTAAGTCAGCTCCGGGGAAGAAGAGCGATACGCCGATCAGAACTCGTAGCCGCAGTCGTAGTGAGGTCGAACAGAGTCAGGAAGCGCCGGTACCCGATGAGGATGTGGGGGCTCGAGAAAAGGGGCCAAAGCGTAAAAGGAAGACTACGGGGGAGACGCCGGCGAAGAAGTCGAGGCTCGAGGATGTAACTGCGAGCTCGGCGGTGGAATTGGGTTGCTCGGACGAAGAGGAAGAAGATCGCCTATGGACCACAACGGGATACGAGAAGCTCATAGAATCGCAGTTCATGGGCCGTACGGAGGCGAAAGCGAAGGCAGTTCGGGAGGCAGGAGCTCGCGTTATGCAGCTGTTGAAGGAGACAGATACCCGGGTAGCGGATAGTAGGCATCCGCTACTAGGAAGGGTTTATGTCTTCAACTACGCTTGCGGTTGGCTCCTGTTCCCGGAGAATCACATTCCCATGCAGAGAAGACTGCTGGTGATGACAACTAAGGGACCAGTGTATGCGCCGACGCAACCAGGAATCCACAAGATCTGGACGATATGCCGAGATTGTCGGGCGGTTGGACATATACCAAGTACATGTATGTCGAAGAATCTGGTGCAACCGCAGATAGGCGACGAGTGGGTGGACGTTGAGCATATGAAGGTGAATAAGCCGGGGGAAGATGACGTTATGTTTCGGATGGATATCATCCAGGAGGCTTTTCACAAGGTGGAGATACGGGCTTATGAGGCCGGCGCCTCGGATGAAGATCGGCAGTTGTTATTGACGCAACTGATAGGGTTGGTTCGTGGGCCCGCGTCTGTAAGTTCGTACGATATCATGAGAGCGGCGGAGAATATGCTGGCGTCTAGGCCATGGATGATAATAAGAGTGCCCAATGAGCCGGTGTTTCGGAATTCGGAGGTAGAGCGGGGGTTAAAGGCTCTACAAGTACAATTGATGGAAAGTGTGCGGGCGGTCGGGGATTTGAGGGTGCAGAACTCAAATCAGGAAGCTTGGTCTGTTGAAGACCGCAATAGTTTTGTGGAAGCGGTGGCGGCTCAAGTGCGAGTTGAGCAGGAAGCACGGGCTGCGAGATCAGGGGATCCGGGATCAAGTGTGATGCAAGGGACGAGCTCGTCATTTACGTCAATGGAGAGATCGCTGATAGAGACACCGGCGGTGAGTCAAGCGACAGGGGTACAGCAAGCGGAGAATGGAGTTTCGGCCGGCGATTCGTTTGAGGCTGGCGTATTGGGAGTACCGGGAACTCAGCTGTACAACTTGGACCGGTTCCGAGGGCCGATTGTGTTTGGCGCGGAGGATGAAGGAACCGCGGATGAAGGCGCAAGTCGGGATGAGCAGGATCTGATTATTGCAGAGACGGAGGAAGTCGTCGTGACGGAGGATGATGGATCGACGCCACCGCGGGATTAGGAAGACTTGGGGACGAGGGGGTTCGTGAAAGAACCGAAGAGTGTATATTTTTGTACTATTTTTATACCTTAGGTTAAGTTTTTAGCACTTTGTGCAATTTTTGTTATTTTTACGTTTAGCGGCGGTTAAAATTTTTTTTTCTCTTGACGATAAAAGAGTTTTTTTGTATGTGTTTTAACGGGTCGAGCTGCGGTTCGGCGGTATTGACGAAGTTAGGATAGTTTTAATTTTTTTATTATATATATATATTATGACTTTGTATTTGTTTTAGTTGTAATGTCGTGCTGCGGTTCGGCGGTATTATTATGTGATGCAATGATGTATAAGGTTGCAGGATGAGGGGGCCGAGAGGAGTCGGCGGCGGCATGGCATTATGGAATTGTAAATGTGATTGTGTAATACCGGGGTGCAGACCGGCGGTGTGAATATTTAAGGTTATGAGTGTATTGTTTGATATGTATGTGAGTGATGACAGATATGTGTGTATGCGGTGATAGGTAACGGCGGTCGGGACTGCGCGCAGGTAGTAGGGCCAGGATACCAGAATGTGGTACCGGCGGTATTGGAGTTTGGGGCTAGTTAGGGTCAGTGTGAAGTAGAATGTGCATGGATGCGGCGGTAGTCCACTGCGGGCCAGGTTTACTTTTTGTATTTACACTCCGCTTCAACGGTAACGCACACCAGGAGCATGCTTCGATGCTAGAGGAGTACTACCTAGTCGAAGCGGGTGTGGGGGGATAGTGTGAAGTGGAATCGGGACCTTTATGTATTTAGGCCATCTATGAATAGCAGTGGAGGGAAATAGGATAAAGGAGTTGGGGACGACGACCAGACGACAGCGTCGGTCGTGGTGGAAACTTTCCGCAGCCTATAGCAGGGAGAAGGATGTAGGTATAGGCGGAGGAGTGGACTAGTAGGTATAGCAGAAGTAGGGCGACGGTTGGCCGTTGCATGAGAGCAGGCTGAGCTGTGGAAGAGAAGGGCTCAGCACACCACTTCCAATCTAGAGCTGCTCCGTTCAACAAGGTGGTACTTGTGCTGAGAACTAGTATTGAGTAAAGTCCTGCCGCCATATTCTTTGTGTGTTATATTATACGGAGATTTTCTCCTTTATTTATTTCTAATTTCTTATTACTAAGGTTGTGAGTTTGTGAGTAATTAATGGTCAATTAATAGACCGGAGGACAGTGTTGTATTGTACATTATTTGAGGTTGATTAATGTGTGAATTAAAGACTCGGAGATCAGTTTATTATCCCTCATTATATTGTGAACATTAACTTTGATTTCGTGGACATTGAGGCGTGATAGAAGCCGGCATAAATAGCAGTGTGTTGAGATCATTACGGGGACCAGAACCATAACGGTCATTAGTTGGTTTTGGGTGTTAGTGGCGAAGCATAATACCGGCACCAGCATACCGAACATATTGCTAGTGCATCCCATCCAGTCATCACGGAGCCAGAACCCAACCGCCGGTTGTTACGTAGCCAGACCGGGGTTGCACGGTTGAGAGAAGCAGAGCTGCTGAAGAAATATAGCAGAGAGGAGTTGGAGCGGGGAGCGAAGTCTCGGGCCCAAGCCGGACGAGGAAGAACAACTCGCAAGAGGGCCAGTGGCGCCGGCCGGGGCATCCGAGGTAGAGGTAGAGGATCAGTCAGTTCAGACTCTGAGACCGCCGGTCCGTTGTTCCATCCACCAGAATTACTGCTTATCCGCGGTGAAAAGGGAGAAGTTGGGAAATTCTATTCGACAACTTCCCCTAGACACTTTCTTAAGAAAAATATCTTTCAAATTTCGTAACAAATTTTTTTGAAGAAGATAATTCAGTACACGTGGATCGTCAGTATTCGTGGAGAATTTTGAAAGGGAACGAGCGCCTTTTAAAATATTTGATAGAAATTTCATAAAAGTTGGTTCATCAAAAATTGAACCGTAGCTCCAGCTAAAAAAGTGGAATTCGGTCAAGGCTGGTAGATTTAATTTCGGTAATTTCAAGTGATTTAAACTGTCAAATTGGGAACCGAATTGAACCCCGTGCCTTGAATTTCCTTGTAGTATTTGTTGTTGTAGACAGTTCAATGCACTTATGGTTCCGGTCACTGACCTTGACCTACGCCTTGACCTGCTGGACATTGACGATGGGGCCGGCTTCTTCTTGGACAGTAGTGCCTGTGTCTGGGAACCCACATATGAGAAAGTGTACTTAAAAATCTCAAGGCAGTTTGAATTCTGTTGAAGAATTTTGTGCAGGCTGTTGAAGCACTTGGGATTGAACGTAATATTTTCATCGGTTGAATAGTCTAAAATTATTATTTCTTTAGATGGGTCACCAATTATTTTTTCATTGATATCAATGTCCTCTTGAATTCGCTCGATGGAAATGGCGAATTTTTTGAAGGGGCTCGGAGTCGGATTTCGACATAGGTGATTGTGATATTTACTCACATCGAAGATCCTCCAAAATTCTTCGAGATTTTGGCTTTTCTGGCTTTGGTCACAAAGATTCTGTTGAAAACTGGTACTGGTAGCACTAATTTTGCTGCTACTATTTTTCAATTTTCCGATACCAATGAGATTTACGAAAGAGCGTTTCCGAAGGTGAGAGCAGGCGGAGCGGTTCCAGAATTTATTCACGAAGCGACATTGCTTCAAGCAGTCAACGGGAAAGAATTTGAAGAGACATTCCAGGACTTGAGGTGTTTCCCAGATGTGCATCGGTGCAACTTGAGATCCTTCATTTTCATTATTTTTTTCTGTTGTGGTTGTTGTTAGTACAGTGATTTTGGTGAATAGATCTCGAAACACTGGTGGTTTTTGTGTGCATGAAATGCTATACCTTTGGATATCACTGGATTTTGTCCAGCTGGCTCTGCTTCTACTACTTTGGACCTCTTTTTTCTGGAGCATGCGCGCTACTTCCGCGCCTGAAAGTAGTGCAATTGACGATTTGAATTTTAAAGCTAATTTTGTAAAAGGCGCATGCTAATGCCTATATTCACATTAAGTCCGTAAAAGGGTCGTCCATAAATGATGTAATCCAAATATTTACAGTTCTAGAACCAGAACCCCTCTCCCCTGTCATCAGCTTAACCATTGCCTAAATGACTCACTCAAAATTTCATGAGTTTCCTAGGAGTTAGGATGAGACTCTTTGACCCCTACCTGTGACATCATTTATGGACGATCCCAACGTTCAGTCTATAGAAGAATGTATGTATGTACATACCGTAAAATTGTTCTTGAAGCATGCGTGTATAGTTGTCCATTGTAAGTTGTAAGTACTAACTATTTGACTTGAAATTTTGGTGATCAAAGAGCACAGGTCACTGCACAGGAACGAGCCTTTTTCTACTCAAAATTCAAACTTATACAACTTATGTAGCTATAAAACTAACAACTAACTAACTAACGCGAACGCGTGCGTATAATAATTTGCAGTATAAAAAATGTAGTACTAATAATTTCACACGACATCTTTTAAAAAAATAGTACTAGCTGAAATAGTTGTTAATTAATCATAATATAGCTTCTTATAACAGAATAGCTTACTATCGTTAACTTGGTCGGTAAGTTTATAGGTATTTTTTAAATTTAATTATTTAAAATAATTTTCCAATATTTTTCAAGATTTATATTTTTTGGACAATGTTTAAAATTCCAACTTTTTGTTTTAGCCGACACTGTAAGTCACATATGGTGTTATGACAATTAACTCAGGAAGTGGTCCTAAAAATGGAGATGTTTCGATGACATCATTTATGGACGACCTCTAAAACGCCTAGTCTTTCAATAAAAGTGTATTTGTCTGTTACATACAAGAAATATGTCAAAATTACAAAATACATTGGCTTTTGTAAGGAGAAGAAGGAAGCGGAATTGGATGGATGACGAAGCGGATTTTTGATTTGTAGTTTATTTTCGGTTTCGGTCCCTCAATTTGTAATTTACAAAATCCGAAAATCGGATTTAGTCGAAATGAGAGTTTACTTAACCCCTTCTTTGGTTTGAGTTTCAGTCCTTCCTTCATTTGAACCTAGTACATACATAATAGGAAACCGGGAGCGGAATCAGTATATAGCATTTTGCTTTGTGACTTTTTTTGCCTGGCCACAATTTGATTTCCAGTGTATGGACCACCGCAGTAAATATAGTGAATGTAGTGAAACTTAAGACGGTTCGGTACCGGTACCGGTACCGGTATCGGTATCGGTCGGGTGCCGGTACTGGAACCGGTGACCGGAGTTGCATCGTGCAAAAGTCGACATTCGGAAACTTAACCCAGCAAAACTATACAATAGTTGACATAGTGCATGCTCACATTTTTTTATGTGTTATTTGAAATACGAAAACGAAATGCTCCAGGTTTCCCATTCACATGGGTTTATTTCTTTTTTGTGTCTGTGTCTGTAGATTTAAGAAAGACTGGAGCTAAGCTGTGAACTGGATAATTTCAGATTCGGATACGGTCCGTGGGGACACAACCGGTACCGGTACCGGTCTCAGGGTAAAGGAAAGAAAATGAAGATTCAATGCACTTTGACTCCAACTTTTGTATGTGAAGAACTTTGCCACGTGACCAGATGAAAGTGACCAGCATCCCATTACATCGCACCAATTCCCCAATTTCCTCCCGTCATTGTCACCCAAAACTGTCCAGTCCACTTTTTATACCTTTATAGTTAGGGATCGTCCATAAGTAACGTCATGGAAATTTTCACATTTCTATAGGTCTCTAAAGACTCCACACTGCCATAAGCTTAGCCATTGCGTAAATAGTTATCTTTAACATGGGTTGTCATCAATATCCACAGGGCCGGATAATGCGGCCAGCACAGGCAGCCCCCGCTGACTCAATTTTTAGAAAACATGTGAATGGAACATTTTGCAATTTTCAAAAATATGTAAAAGAAATATTTTTGACATTTTAAAAACATGCAAATTGAACATTTTCCACTTATCTCAAAACATGCAAATAAATTTTTTGTAAATTTCAAAAACATGGAAATAAAACATTTTCCACTTTTCTCAAAACATGTAAATAGAAAGTTTAGTACTTTTCTGAATCAAGTAAATGGACCATTTTGCACTTTTCTAAAACATGTAAATACAACATTTTGCTTTGTCAAAGAAAACCATGAATAAAATCAAAATGGTGGTTTTTGTATGGACACAAACTGCTGCCTAAAAGCACTTCCTTCGTCCTGCTCTGAATATCCAACTATACCCGTGACATCATCTGTGGATGATCCCTAACGGATCCCGATACAGAAAGGGCAACAAGGCGACTGATTCTACTAGACCAGAACCATACAGTTTCGAATTCGAAATAAATTCTACGATACACATTTGACAAAGGGTGTTCACTATGTGCATGTCCGTTGCCCTGTTGATTTAGATACAGCGCTCAATCAAACACTAAACAATGCCGAGGTAATAGTGCGTAAGGATCGGGAATCTACACGCACTTTTACTCCCCCTCCAATTTAACAATTTTCACTTTGTTCACCATGCACAATAAAAAAAAAGGAAAAAATATGTACACACAATTTGATTCAAGTGCAAAACGTGCTATCTACGTTTTCCAAAAATAAGGAGATTTCAGTATTGTATTGCGAGCAGGGCCGGATAATGCGGCCAGCGCAGGCAGCCGGGCAGCCACGCTGCTTAAATTTAAAACAAAATGTAAAGGGAACATTTTGCAGTTTTTAAAAATATGTAAAAGCAATATTTTGACTTTTGAAAAACATCGAAATAAAACATTTTTCACATTTCTAATAATATGTAAATAGAACAGTTTGCACTTTTCCGAATCAAGTAAAAAGAACATTTTGCACTGTTCAAAAACATGTAAATAGAACATATTGACTTTTCTAAAACGTGAATAGAACATTTTGCATTTTTAAAATCATGCAAATAAAACGTCTTCCACTTTTCTCAAAACATGTAAATAGAACATTTTGACCTTTTTAAAAAACATGTAAATAGAATATTTTGACATTTTTAAAAAACATGTAAATAGAATATTTTGACATTTTTAAAAAATATGTAAATAGAAGATTTTGACGTTTTTTAAAAACATGTGAAAATACAACATTTTGCTTTACCAAAAAAGCCCATGAATAAAATCAAAATGGTAGTTTTTGTACGGAAACAAATTGCTGCCTAAAACTAACTCCTTCGTCCGGCCCTTGTGAGCGTCTTTGCAAATGCCTATATCACTGTTTTAGCAGTAAACAAATTATACGTTGTTTCTGTGCCCACATGTTGCATTCTGCATCTTTAAGAACGGAAGCAAGCAAGTAGATAGGGCGCTTTGCAGTGGTACAAGTCCACGTAGTTACGTAATAGGTGCGAGTCCATCCGTCCCCTTTTATGACTGCTCTTGTTCTGCTTCTCCATAAATTCCCTGAAGACGGCAACGGACCCAAGTAGAGGCGCGAAGGGGAGAAGGCGTACTGAGACCGACACCGAAAACCGAGAACCGAAAACCGGGTGAGAGAGGGAGAGCCTCCCGAACCGAAGACCGAAATGTGATGATGGGATGGGGAGGGAATAAATATGTATGACTCGCTCATTGTGTACACAGGACGTGTCGCCTCATCTGCCCACACCGTTCCATCTTCCGTGTCCATCCGTCCACTTAGACGGTTTAGGTTTGTCTATAGTCTGTGCCAAAACTGTAGCCGTAACCGTAACCGGTAGCCGTGACCGTGACGGTGTAGAATAAAATTACACAAAACTTTTTAGCCCCGTCTTCTTGGTTTATCTTTTCCCTGGCGGCCGTTCTTCCATTTTTATTAAATTACTGGATCATGACCCTGTCTGGTGTTGGTGTCGGATTCGGATTCGGTCCCGGTTTCTCCTGGGTTCGAAACCGAAACCGAAACTCAGTCACCCACCCGCTTTTCTGTCCTCCGTCCTTCGTAACTGCTTTTCACCTTTCTCCTCATCTCTTTAATTTCTAAACGCGGATTTTGTGTCGAGTATTACGTAAGCTGTGGCCTACGACACTACTGACAATGAGCTACGCTGTGCTAAGGATCGTCCATAAATGACGTCACTGGTAAAGACAATGTGTCTGCTTAGATATACTGATCACATCTCGTCAGCGCCGGACGAAGGAATATTATTACTTTTAGGCAGTAATTTGTGTCCATGCAAAACCACTATTTGGATTTTATTGAATTTTTTCTTTGATAAAGCAAAATATATTGTATTTACATGATTTTGAAAAGTGCGAAATGTTCTTTTTACTTGAGTCAGAAAATTGCAAATTGTTCTATTTACATGTTTTTGAAATGTACAAAAAAAAATTATTTGCAAGTTTTTGAAAAGTCAAAATATTTTATTTATATACTTTTGAAAAGCACAAAATGTTTAATTTACATATTTTTGAAAAGTACAAAATGTTCCATTTACAAGTGCGTTTTGAACATTCAAGCAGCGGGGGCTGCCTGCGCTGACAGCATTTTCCCGCTCTGCATCTCGTGTTAAATGGATAAGCTAAGGACAGGGAGATCAAAGGGTTCTATCTAGAAATAATGATATTTCGTTGACGTCATTTATGGACGATCCTTTTTGCTGACGGCATAGTAGGCAGCGTTAAAATTAAACGAAAAGGAAAAGTTATGAAGCGAAGGGAGAAGAAAGACAGAGTTATTATAGAGCGTCATAAATTGGAGTTGAAATGCAAGTGTTTTAATTTCTGAAGATTGGGAATTATTGTGGTGCGGGGGGAGAATTCTAATTTTCTCTAATGAAGTAACTTACGAATTATGCAATTATTACAAAAGTCGTCGCTATGTAGTTTCTAAAAGCCAGAACAGAACCAGGAACTGCAAGCCTATATAGCATAGCGTCTGCTCTGTATAGGCTATAGGTTTGCACAAAAGTTTATTTCATATTCTTCATATAGCATTTCAGGGTCTGCATCTCCAATCTGCAGTCTGACAAGGGAGCATGCATAAATTACGTGGTACACAAATCGGAAATTTTGATCCCTAGTCCTCATATTTTGTTATGTACAATGTACGACTATGTAAAAAGATTGGAAACTCGTAACCTCGCCCCCCCCCCCCTCCCGTAACGTAGCACGTAACTTATGACCGCTCCCCAAGTCTGACTGAAATTAAAGGTAAGAAGGGCAAAGCATGCCATCTAAAATCTTACAAGTCTCAATTCTGCCCACCCACGTGAATTTGACTTCCCTTTAAAATTCGCTACTTATTTTACAGCATCGCGTGTAGGTAGTAAATTGTAATAATTCTCAAACAATTTGTTTTAAGTGCATAGGAAATTTACATGCTAAACTACTAAACTACTAAATTCCACTTTTTAAACGAAAATGGCAACGGCGTATTAAGAGTTCCACGCACAATTCTAAATAGGCATTTGTGGAAGAATATGAAAAAAAATATTCAGCACATTTCGGCTTCTGTACGCCTACACACACACGGCACCTTCTTACCTAGGTATGTACTTCCTAAAAACAGACAAAGATATTTTTGACATGCTTTTATTCCAGTAGTGCATATTGCTGTGGCTCCTTAAGGGATCGCCTATAAATGATGTAGTAGTAGGTAGTGTCAGTGGGTCTGTTTTAGATATTGACGACATGCTATGTTAAAAAGAGAGCTGTTTATGCGTTTATGCGTTTTATCTGTGTAGTAGTTTGTAGGTGGATCCTAAAAGAGTGAAAATTTGGATGACATCATTTATGGAAAACCCCTAACTTTACACTTAAGAAATATGCGTATAATGTCCAGAATGTATGTATATCTCGGCTGAAGAAGCAAAATTACCAATCCCCGACTCTCACTAAATGCAAAATTGTCATTCTTCATTTTTTAACGTATTTGATTGAGGATCGTCCATAAATGATGTGACTCAAGTTATAAACCTATCAGGACCCACCCATCTTCCATATTTTTAACATTACATTAGCGGCTTTGTGTAACATAGTAACATGGGGTGTCATCAGAGCCTGACGGTAGACCCACTGTTTCTACCGATTATAGACGAACATGTAAATGGAATATTTTGTACCTTTCAAAAACATCGAGTTAGAACATTTTACACTTCCAAAATTAGAAAATTGAACATTTTACACTTTTCAAAAACACGAAAATTGAATATTTTGCACCTTTCAAAAACATCGAGTTAGAACATTTTACACTTCCAAAATTAGAAAATTGAACATTTTACACTTTTTAAAAACACGAAAATTGAATATTTTGCACCTTTCAAAAACATCGAGTTAGAACATTTTACACTTCCAAAATTAGAAAATTGAACATTTTACACTTTTTAAAAACACGAAAATTGAATATTTTGCACCTTTCAAAAACATCGAGTTAGAACATTTTACACTTCCAAAATTAGAAAATTGAACATTTTACACTTTTCAAAAACACGAAAATTGAATATTTTGCACCTTTCAAAAACATCGAGTTAGAACATATTACACTTTCAAAAACACGAAATTACTACAAAATTTTGCACCTTTGAAAAACCTCTAATAGAATATTTTGATTTCATTGTTTCCCGTGCTAGAAGCCCTAATTGTTCACTTTACTTATTTAAGTCGCAAAATGAAAAATTGCAATTTTGCTATTAGCCAAAACTGTAAAATAGTTAACTTGCTTACTATTTTAGAATTGAAAATGGCCGATTTTGTTCCTTCACTTCAGTAGCACTATCTTTACGGAGGCATGTTGACAAATTCAGAAATAAATCGCTAAGAATTATTTCAAAGGTAAGATGAATGAAGTCATCTGCGACGGAAAGGAAAATAAAACCTGCGGGACTTTAGGAGACAATAAAATGTTTGTTCAAGAAGAAAATATGCTGCTTCTGTTTTGTACTTTATGTCTGGATTTTTTCTGGCATATTTTGGCTTTAATTAGACACATAATATGGTCGCGTAGTATATAATGGTATACAAGTTATCTCAAATACACTAGTAAATCCGACTCATCTTACGTAAGGGATGGTCCATAAATGATGTCATCCAAATTATCCCTCTTTTAGGAACCACACACCTCCCCATATATGTCATCACTGCAACATTGCGTAAACGACTATCTTACGCCTGGCATTTCATTAGTACCTGTCCACAGGGCCGAACAATGCGGCGAGCGTAGGCAGCCCCCGTTGCTTGAATTTTCTAAAAACATGTAGATGGAATATTTTGCACTTTTCATAAATATGTAGAAAACAATATTTTGACTTTTCAAAAACATTCAAATGAATTTTTTTGTACATTTAAAAAACAGGGAAATAATATATTTTCCACTTTTTTCAAAACATGTTAATAGAACATTTTGCGGTTTTCAAAAATACATAAAAAAACAAATATTTTAACTTTTCAAAAACATGCAAAAAAATTTGTTCGTTCAAAAACATGCTGAATCGAATAACACTTTTCTTAAAATATGTAAATAGAATATTTTATAGTTTTCTAAAACATGCAAAAACAATAATTTTGTACATTTCAAAAACATGGAAATAAAACATTTTGCACTTTTCTAAACACACATAAACAGAACGTTTTGCATTTCTCAGGATCAAGTAAATCGAAAATTTTGCACTTTTCCAAAACATGCAAATACAACATTTTGCTTTAGCAAAGAAAACCACCAATAAAATCAAAATGGTGGTTTTTGTATGGAAACAAATTGCTCCCTAAAACCAATTCCTTCGTCCGGCCCTGCCTATCCTGGCCCACTGATTCTACTGCGATGACATCATTTGTGGACGATCCCTAAGTACAAGAAGTACCCAGGTAATGTTAAAATATTAAGGGTCGTCGTAGCTTTTAGGCTGAGCCACGTTGCTTAGCTCCAGCAGCAGATCCAGAAATACGCATTTATTTCCCCCATCTCAATTCTGCTGTATGTCTGTCGCTGATATGTGCAGCTGTATTTGCAGTACATTTGGTAAATACCTTTTGTGTGGAACTGTAGAACTGTAGAAGACACAACTTTTACCTGGAAGGAAAAAAAAATAAAGGAAATAAAAAGTACATGTGATGTGATGAGTGTGATGTATGAACAAGAGAATTTAAAGAGAAAAGAAGCTTTTTCCTCGAACCACATTCCCATTTCCCACACAGATACAGGCACTATCAAACGTGAAGGAATAATGCGGACATAACGACAAACTACAAAATAAGCCAAAGTCAAACCAGCAGTACCAATAACAACAACACAACTTCTTGAACAACTGTGGAACCACCACCACCGCCAGTTATTATTTTTGTATGGAATGGATCTGGATTTTTAAAATGGAAACGTAGGGATCCACTCCATGCCTGTAGCTGTAGCTGTAGGTGGGTTGTACATATTATGGCAAGTTTGAAGTAGCAAAAACGACCATTTTCAATTTAAGCTTGAATTAAAATTAGCTATTTCAAAATAACACTGTAAATCAGACGAATTTTCTATTTAAAACTTTTGAAGGGTCCAAGTTTTTTATTGACGTGTTTTTCAATGGTGCAAAATGTTTTATTTACGAGTTTTTTTAAAAGTGCAAAATGTTCTATTAACACGTTTTTGACAACTGCAAAATTTTCTATTAGCACGTTTTTTTAAAAGTGCAAAATGTTCTAATAACACGTTTTTGAAAACTGGAAAATGTTCTATTAACACGTTTTTGAAAACTGCAAAATTTTCTATTAGCACGTTTTTTAAAAGTGCAAAATGTTCTATTAACATGTTTTTGAAAAATGCAAAATTTTCTAATTACATGAATTTTTAAAAAAGCAAAATATTCCATTTACATGTTTTTGAAAAGTTTAAATTGTTCTATTTACGTGCTTTTAAAAAGTGAAAAATGATGTAATTTATATAATTATAAAAAGTGCAAAATGTTCTATTTACTAGTTTTTGAAACACAAATTTGAAAAACGATGTTATAAAAGCGAGTAAATAAAATACCTTGCAGTTTTCAAAATCTTGCAAATTCATAAAACATTTTGAACTTTTTTTTAAATCATGCAATTAGGGAAGTTTGCACTTTTTAAATGCAAAATGCAAATAAAACATTTTGTACTTTTTCCAAATACTTGTAATTAACGTTAACGTAATTAAGCTTATTGATGTAGTATTTTTGACAAAGCTGATTTGAATTCTATAGTTTAGTTTGAAAATGTGTCATTTTTATACTTCATTCTTTATGACTATAAAGTAAACCATGCAAGATTAAAAATATATCGTCTGTTTTAATTCTTCAATGACGAAATAATTATAGGAAGTAAAAGTAAAGCATGGCTATGTGACAAGTATGTACTATATATACAAAAAAAGAGACGCTTACTGATATTTCCTTCCATGAAAGTTAAGTCTCTTTTCCAGTTTCCAGTTCTCCAGCTCCAGCTCCAGCTCCGCAGGTTTCTATTTTTCTACAGCATCTCTCTGTCAAGTTTTGGGTCCCACTCCACTGGCGGTTTCCCTCCCTTGTTTGTTGGCTTTGCGGGAAACGGAAAAGTATACTTTTGTGTATCTATAAAAATTCTGCTCCTAGGCTTGTCTTATTGTTATTGTGGCTCAGAATAGAAATAAAAATAGAAAGACACAAAAGTAAGGCCACAAAATACTGGGATAGAAATAAAGAATGGACGAGTCATACATCTGCATTATCCACCAGTACCAGCTCCACGACTCCAAAGTAACTCCAGTTTCAGTTTCTACTATTTCCTGCAGGGGTGCGTCCACAAATTACGTCAGACAAAAATCAATTATTTAAACCCTCCCCCTCCACTTTGTTTTTGGTGTGTATTTTCATTTAAAAGGAAAGGGAGCTTGAACCCCAGGGCCGGACGAAGGGATTTGTTTTAGGCAGGAATTTGCATTTCTATACAAAAACCCACAATTTTGATTTTATTGACAGTTTTCTTTGGGAATGCAAAATGTTTCATTTGCGTGTTTTAGAAAAGTGCAAAATGTTCGATTTACTTGATTCAGAAAAGTGCAAAATGTTGTATTTACATGTTTTGAGAAAAGTGGAAAATGTTTTATTCCCATGTTTTTGAAGTGTACAAAAATTTTATTTTGTATGTTTTTGAAAAGTCAAAATATATTTTTTACACATATTTTTGAAAATTGCAAAATGTTCTATTTACATGTTTTGAGAAAATTCAAGCAGCGGAGGCTGTATAATTATGTGCTGGCCGCATTATTCATTATATTGAAGGGGGTGGGGGACCCCCTTCCAAAAAACGTACCAAGTAATTTATGCACGCCCCTCACCTTTTTTCTTTTGCGGGTTTGGGTGGGTGGGTTTGCGGCTACACACGCACAGTTTTTGTGACCATTCTTGCATAAACTTATTGGTCTTCGCCTTCGCGGCTTCGTAGCCACCATACCTTTGGGATCGTCCATAAATGACGTCATTGGTAAGTTTACTAAGTCTAGTTACGTAATGCTAAAGGTAGCCGTTTACGGAATGGTAAGCTGATAATATGACTTTTGGGTAGGGGTGGTTCCTAAAATCTTGACAATTTGAGTGACATCATTTATGGACCATCCCTTTATACTATTTGCTTTTCTTTCCTTTCCTTATTCTTTTTTTTTTGTATTTTTTTTCTTCTTTTGAAATGGCATTTCGATGTACTTTGTCCTCTTAAAAAAATACGTAATTCTATTTCCATTACTTTATTTTCTCCGCCATTTTTTCTCACTTTTATTGCGTCCTGTCCACTTTCATTCTGAGTTCGCTTCATAACTTACGGGGCGACAGATAGACGGATATATGATCCTCGTAGAAAAGATTACCCACCTAAGGATAAGTCCTATAGGGAGCTTTCTTGTTTCGACTTTTTCTATATTCGTTATCGTTATTACAGAATTCCAATCCTCGAAATTTAAAGGTCGTAATATATTATGTGGTATTTAGTGGTATTAAAAATTGAAAACTTGAAAACGCACTATAAGTCTGTGTGTATAAATAGCATGGGAGTCAGAAAGTTGGAAGTAAAAGAATGTGGTTTACATACATATTTTTACCTGTAAGAAAATTAAATATATTCTGTTTTTTTTTAGAGTTTCTTTAAGTGGGAATGTGCATGTTGCTATAGTCCTATAGGGAAGATCCCAAATCCAATGTTAATCCATATCATTTCTTAGCTTAAAGCAAATTGCACTATCTACTCAAAATATCCTGGTCTTAAGCACATGCAAATATAGGGTGTATTTTTAAAAAAGTATGCAAATAGAACAATTTGCACATTTATGAAAAACATGTACATAAAGTATTTTGCTTTTTTTAAAAAGATGTAAATGAAACATTTTTCAATCTTCAAAAACATTTAATGGAATATTTATTACTTTTTAAAACCATGCAAATAGAACATTTTCCACTTTTCAAAAACACTTAAATAAAATATTTTGCACCTTTCTAAAAAATCTGTACCTACATGGAATATTTTGCACTTTTCGAAAACATGCAAATGGAACATTTTGCATTTTCAAAAAAAATGTTAATGGAACATTTTGAACTTTTCAAAAACATGTAAATAAAACGTTTGCTTCTAAGTAAATGTAAATTAAATAAATAATAAATCATATTTAAACAAACGTTACAAAGGGTGATCTACAAATGACGTCATCTGCATAGGCCCTTAATGTTTCTGTTTTCCCCCCTTTTTACATCCCATGCTAAAAATAATCCTTTACAAAATGCTAAAGCTTATGAAAAACGGCAGTCTTAGGATCCTAAAAATGGGAATATTTCCATGACATCATTAATGGACGATGCCTACCATGACCTTTTTGTTAGCTATATGTAGATATCCATAGCGATATACACGCATAACTTGGAGTCTTGTACATTAATATCAGCATCGTCAGCTTCCTCAACAAAACTGCAAAAAAAACTACATAGAAAAGAACCGGAAACAAAAACTAATGGTTATGACAAGACGGCAAATTGTGCGTATGTTCTGTTCTATTCTGTTGAATGAAATCCAAGGCCAAAAGTGGTGACACAGGTTACGGTTACGGATACAGAATTTTCTATAGACAGCCGCATAACATAACATAGCATTTTTCCTAGGCTGAATTTGAAATCCGAAACAGCGGAAAATGTAACAAGTAAGTAAAGCTTCCGGTACCGGTCCGGTACCGGTACCGATACCGATACCGGTTTTTTAACTTTTTTATCCTTTTTTTTATGTTCACGAGTACAACAACAAACACTTAAAAAAACTGAGAAAATGTCGAAGAATTCGAAAAGCCAAGACCAAAAAAGAAAGGGAAACCACAATGTCAAAGAAAACGGGGGATCGTCAGCTGAATAAAAACAAAACATTGAGACTGAAAAATAAAACCGAAAATGGAAAAAAGGAAAAGAAATGTTTAGAGAGACAGAAACACAGACCGAGAAAGTAAAGAAGAAAGAAATTGGATTATGAATAAAAGACACAACAGTTATACAGAGGCAGAGTACGCATAGTGCTACACGCTCTCCTTCAAAATTCAAACTGCTTTCACTGTGTGTGTGTGTGTTACCCGGATCCGGAACCGAATCCGGGTATACTATATACTAGACAGTTGAGTAAGTTGAAGACGAAGGAAAAGGATGAAAAACGTCTTCATTTTATCGTCTGGGGGATACACACTATAAACTTAAAACTTACGCTCACACGCGTCTTACTCTCTCACTTAACTCTCCAGCTGAGAAGCAATGCGTCTTTTTCAGGGGCGTCACTAGAGTTAACAGAGACTTTCAGGGGCTTTTGGGGGAAGTGTATTTTTTAAATCACAGAGCTTTTCATCCTAAGCTATTTCTGCGATATTGTAGATAAAGAATACATAAAATTATTACAGTTTTATTTAAAGCGTGTTTTAATAGTTTGATTAGGTCAAAAGTATAACAGAAGAAATGCTCTTTAAAAAAATTGTTACTAAATAACGTTTATATTTGTATGAAACATATTATTCTGAAGAGCTGATTTTTTACCAGCTGCTTTTTAAACATTTATTTTTCTAAATAAGTATTTTTCTCAACAATTATTTTTTTAATCAGTTATTTTTCTAATCAGATATTTTTGTAATGAGTTATTTTTCTAATTAGATATTTTTCTAATCAGTTATTTTTCTAAACAGTAAATTTTCTAAACATTAATTTTTCTAAACAGTGACTTGTCTTAACAGTTATTTTTCTAATTAGGTATATTTCTAAACAGCAATTTTTCTAAATAGTTATTTTTCGAAACAGTTATTCTTCTAATCAGTTACTTTTCTAAACAGTAAATTTTCTAAACAGCAATTTTTCTAAATAGTTATTCTTCTAATCAGTTATTTTTCTAATCAGTTATTTTTCTAATCAGTTATTTTTCTAAACAGGGTTTTTAAAAAGTATTATTTCAAGTTATTTTTTTAAACAGGGTTTTTCTAACATGTCAATTTTCTAAACAGTTATTTTTTTAATCAGTTAATTTTCTAAACAGTAGTTTTTGTAAACAATAATTTTTCTAAACAGTTATTTTTCTAAACAGTAATTTTTTTAATCAGTAATATTTCTAAACAGTTAATTTTTTAATCAGTAATTCTCTAAAAATTTATTTTTCTAATCAGTTATTTTTCTAATCAGTTATTTTTCTATTCAGTTATTTTTCTAAACAGGTTTTTAAAAAAGTAGTTTTTTAAACATTTAATTTTCTAAACAGGCTTTTTCTAAAAAAATTCTAAAAATTTGTTGTATTAGTACTGCCAGTAGGAGATTCAGTGCTTACGCCTTTAGTATTGTTTAGTTTACATTATACGCATAGTTGTGTATTGCCGAAACCGGGACCGAAGCCGAAGCCAAATGAAAGTGATCTTGAGACTCACCGTGAGACACGTGGATTCCGCGTAAAAGTCAAAGGAGGTGTATTATTGTTGCGTACATATTACATTTTCTGCTGTACCTTGGGCGTGTGGACGTGAAGGAGGAAGGAGAGCACCTAGGTCACGAACAATTCGGATCACGAACTGAGCAAACAGCTACTTTCCCTTCCGTTCTATTCTCAATCAAATACGGATTTCACCCAAACTCACGTACCGGCTCTCCTGGTACCGGTACTGGTACCGGTCCCGGTCCCAGTCCCAAATTGACATTGTTCTTCCACAATGAGTTGAAATAAAAAGCTAAACCGAAATAAACACAGAATCGGAGAATCCAAAGTCAAAAGCTTTACTGCTTCAATGTCAATCTAAATGTAAAACCATCACATGCATTTTAAATGACACGTACTCCACATCACACCACAAGAGATCTGACAAGATGCAGCATCAATTTTAAATTCTAATAAATATTTTATGCTCAAAAATAAATCATTAAATGTCAACTTTTCTCCCGGAATTTAACATTTGAGCTTTGAACGTTTGAACACTCCCTGTATGTAATTTTGCAGACAAGGAATTTTTACTTTTGAATTTACCATTTAAGGAGTCGTCCATAAATGATGTCACTGGTAGAGTCAAAGAGTCCACTTGGACATTGATGCCATCCCATGTTAAAGATAGCCATTAACGGATTGGTTAAGCTGGTGACATGATAGATTCCTAGAAATAAATTTTTTTTATGACATCATTTATAGACGACCCCTGTATAAATCGTTAAAAAACCCACGCAAACAAAAGCATTAAAAGCAAACAGACGAAGCATGAGCATTTAGCATGTAGATAATTTCGTTTCATTAGTAATCGTTAATCAATCGTTCAACCAGAACTAAAGCAACGACTAAAATGTGTATGTACTACGGATCGTTCAGAAATACCATGTTAAAGAAAGCCGTTCAGGCAATGTTACATAGCAGGGCCGGATAATGCGGCCAGTGCAGGCAGCCCCCAGCCGCCCAGCCCCCGCTGCTTGGACAGGGTATGAATAAAATGGCGAAAATAATTCATCCTTGAAACCTTGGATTCGTGAAGAGAAAGGCGGAAAATATTATGAATTCTTTTTTTGTTCTTCAATCAAATAACCACACCCGCGTTTCCGATTTAGATTTTAGATTGATAAATTAGGGAAGAGACACATATTACGTAAGCTACTACGGTGGGTGGCAGTTTTTCAAAATGACGATGTGCAATGCTAAAAGTATTTATTATTATTATTAACTAATTATAATAAAGATTATTATTATTATTTACGCAATGGTTAAGGTGGTGACCATGGGGGTGGGTGGGTGGGTGCCAAAATTTCAGAAGAATTGCTTACGTAATATGTGTCTCTTTTCTTAGCATTTCGTTCTTTCCTGCTGACCAGTGAGCTGAATCTTCTGAGAGAGCCAAACAACAGAGACTGACCGCCTGAACGGCTGCATGCTGAAGTTAGCTGAAGTAATAAAATGATAAGGTGCAATTCATGCTGACGATTCTGCTTGAAGTTCATACATTCCACTCGATACTATAATTACTGACCTTGAACTTTTGGTTTAACTGCCGATTGTTTAATTAATTACTTTCAACTATATGCAGTTTTCGTTACTGAGCTAACTCAGTTAAATAGCGACAAAGCAAATTACCTGATAACATGTTGTAGGAGTCTGCTATCGCTGCCCAATACAATCAACATTTCATAAAATTTTACTCTCGGACTCTCGGCAGCCGGCACTCGAGTAAGTTCATTCTTATTATTTTCACAAAAGTTGATGAAGGAACTAAACATATTTTATACGTTGTCTGTATGATTTACTTAAGTAGGAAGTAGTAAATTACTGGCAACTGGCACGCTTGTTATATAACATGTAGTAATTAATGCTTTATTATTTAATAAATTGCCAACCTATTAATTAATGTCACTACGTGCAATATACTAATTTTATAAAGTATGGCTTGTTAACTAACTTTGATTTAACTCCGAAATCAACTGCAATCAGTTAACAAGAATTTTGGCAGTTAGTAATTTACCTATACTGGTGTTATAATAAACTTAGCCAAATCGCAGTTAGATCAGGCAACTAGCAATTATTGATCTTGTTGAGCACTTTTAATAATTGAAAAATATAATAACACAAGTTGTACTCGAACCCCCAACCTCCGTCCACCATAACCATAGGCGACAGCCTCTTAAACCTTCGGATTGAGAGAGCCCATTTAATCTTAAATTACTAACTGACATACATCACTATGACTGATCATACATAAGTGTATGCACAGTCACAGTGGTATAAATGATCTAACTGCGTAGGTGTAAGTTTTACTGATTTTGTTGTTGGTTGTTTGCAATCAACACATAGTGATGTGACGTGTAGCTACCTAATTTTCCAACTCTCCAACATTTAAAAATTTACACATAAACCAGTCCAAGTTAACATCTGAACCTGTTGGCGTGATCTTACTAGATTGTGACTAAGAACTTTTCTAATCGTGTGGGAGTGGGAGGTTGGAAGCTCAGAAGTAATTAATGTATGCAATAACAGGAATTATATTGGCTACTTAATTTCAGTTGAAGTTTGTTTATTTTGTTTCTAGTTGCATAAAGTACTTTCAAGTTGTCAGCTACTATTTACTAATTTATTTCGATCTCTGATAAGGACCTAAGTAAATTCCTTGGCTGTTTTGCGTAAGTCAAGACTGGACAAAACAATGGACAACAAACCGGTATCTGGCGATGAAGCTTACAATGTTCCAGTAGTGTCAGCGAGTAAACTTTGTGAAGATGTAAGCATTAGATTCAAAACTGTAAAATTAGAAAGTATTATGAGTTGCACGAATAATTATTTTGTTTTATCTTAATGTTAGTAAGCGTATCAGTCGATGTTGTGTCAGCATAGTATGCAGCAGCAGCTACAGTGATTATAATATAAGATGATACTTATATTTCAAGTTAATATTTAACAAAAGACACATTTTGTTTTCAGGAACTGTCACTAATTTTCAGCAATCTTTGTATCACCACAAGGGACCTGTTGAATTTTAGGCTCGTGAATAAAAGTTGGCGCGATGCTGCTACAATAATTCTGCTTCGAAGAGATGCCTGCTACGTTGCGTTAGAAAAGAAAGTGTGGGTGCAGCCTAAAAAGAAGCGCAATGATAATCGTGTCAAGCAATTTTTTTGCAGATACGGAGACAAGAATGCCAACTTAAATGAACTCTCCAAACTGACTAAACTAATGTCAAGCTCTTCCAATTTTCCTACATCAAATTTTCATGTTCATTCCTGTTGTTACTCCGTCACAAATTACGCAGAATCCACGGATTTAATGTTATTTTTTAAGCTTCATGGGGAGAAGGTTAAAACATTTCGTCCACATGGCTGTGTATCTCAGGAATTGCTGCTGGATATTTGTTTCACTTTTATGCCGAAATTGGAGCGTCTTGATTTAAGCGAAGCCTTTTTTATGACAGTATCAAACAGCAACAGTAAACGTGAAGATCAAGGCACTGCACCGAAATGGACTTCAAAATTGCTTCCTTTTAAGTTTCTTGTCTTTCCATCCAATTTTGACGAAAAATCTGTAACTGATCGTCAAATTATGCATCTACTCCTGTCCTCCCCTTCCAAGTTGGAATGCATCGAAAATGTGAAGCTCAGCTCGCTACCATTCGTTCTTAAAGAAGGAAAGGGTCATTTTATTCGGAGCTTCAAATATATTACTGATGCGATTGACATGACTACGGGCACCTTCATGACTGTAATGGAGCAGTTTTCTGAATTAAATCCAAAACTATTGTCACTTACCCTGGAAGTTGAAAATTTCGAGCTGTTTCTCTCCGCATTACGTTGGATTAACCCAATTTTGGAGTCTTCAAAGGGAACTATGCACACTTTAAAGATAGGTATGAAACAATACTACCGTCGCTACAGCTATCATCCCGATAAGCTGAAAATACCGTCAATGAAAAGCTTACAATGCCTTACTTTGAATGGACGGTTTTGGCCGTACGTTTCTCGAAGGTCTGGAATCAAAGAAGAAGATATATCTCTTTTTTCTTTAGAAGACAATGCTTCCCCAGCGAAATATTTTCCAAGCCTAATCAAAGTGAGCTTAAACCACCAAGACTTGAGCACTGAGAAAAATTTTATATGTTTTTTTACAAGTTTGATGCCTAGTAGTAGTGATGCTATTGTCGAGTGGAACCCTTGCTTGGCAACAGTTGAGACTTTGGAAATTCAGAATTCTACTTTGTCGGAGTCCTGGGTTTGGGATCCAAGCCCAAATCTGATAACAAAAACTTTTCCAAATATTCGCATTTTGCAAATCAGTTGCAAGAATTTACGAAATTTGAACGATTCATTATGGGTCATGTGTCCACTGGTAGAGTTGATTGAAATAAAAGGCACCACAAGTGATGGATTTCATCTTTCGGAAGACACATCTGCCTTTTTCGATCAGCTATTCACGGGCTTTTCTCAAGAGCTGTGTTCCGAATTACTAACCAGAGAACTTCCACAGCAGCACGTGGAAACACTTGAGTCGTTGAATCGGCTACGAACTAAGCCATCAGTTTGTGACTTAAAGCGTAAGAACTTTCATCATTATCAAATTGTTACATTACTGTAGGTTTGAACAGTTGGACGAGCATGATAATATAATAAGTATACATTGCATTATTTATTTTACAGATTTAAAGGAATTCAAAATGAGATATTCTGGACAATTTGAACTTGTGAGTCGTGTGAGTGAGACTTATGCGTTTTCCCGAATGCCAAATACAAAATTTGATATTTTGTACAACTCAGAAGAGAAGTATTCTGAATGTTCCGGTATTTTTTAATTTTAACAATGAATTATTTGAAATAATGCCCTACTGTCATTCAGTTGCTTGTGCTTTTTTTAATCTATAGAAATAGAGTATGCTTTATACAACTATTTTTATTTAGATCCTACTATACTAGGTCGACTTTAACGAAAGTGATTTATGACTTTGCTTTGTAGCGATGGTACCCACTAGTTAAGAGGGATACAGAGAGAAGTATAACTTTATTGTCTAGTAATGCCGCATTTTTTTTGTATCTTAATTTCAGATCTTTATGAATCTTCGTCTGAATGTGATTCGTATATAGATTATATATTTGATTTGACCAGTGACAGTGAATCTGATGAAGACAATGAAGATGAAAATGAAATTGTTGACGATGATGAATGGGATGATGTTGAAGAAGAAGAGGTTGATGAGGATGATGAAGATGGAGATGATGCAGGAGAGGACATTGATAAAAAAGATAACGACGCAGTTGGTGAAAATGACAAAGATGACTCCATCAATGCTCTTGGCAATTAACTATTTATATTAGGATTGTATTCCTTACATTTTCAAATACATTACAGTTCACGAAACGCGAGTTTAGAATTTATTGTATGTGCCAAAAGCCAAACAAAGCTATTTATCTAATTTATAGCAGATGAGGTCGTGGAATTTTGTGCCTTCAATTTTTAGGAGCAGCTCATTTCTTCTGCAGTTAGTAGTTTGGTACTGTTTGCGTGCAAATATTTAAAATTTTCCCTTAATTCCAAGTTTAATAGTAAAAATAAGAGCAGCAGTCTTTATTATAGTTACATTTTTCACTTTGACTTTTAACACAACTGACTTTATTAACTGTATTTTATGACTGATAAAAAACAATGAATTGCCACAACTTTACTTTCACAGAAAGTAAAAAGTTTTGTAATTTTGTACAAAAATGAAAAAATATATGTACTATGTCGATTAATAAAAAAAGGACATGCTCAAAAAGTTTACTAGGGAGGAGTAGTTGTCTTTTCCCATTTTTGATTTAAATAATGTACAACTAATTATTTTGTAAAAATCTTGGTTCGTAAATGCTTTTACCGTATGATACCGTATAGCTCCTAATGATCGCTATACTTGATAATATTATTAAGTTATAATAATTCGTATTGCCAGTTCAAAAACATTAAAAAATACATTTTAAAATTAGTGTAATTAAATGGCATTTTAAAACATAAGTCAAAAAGAAATTATCGGGGAAGAGATAATATCTTGTCATAATAAAAAACTTCTTGTTATTTTTAAAATCCCCCATCAATTTTAACCATTATTCTTGTTTGGACCAAAGGATAATCTATACTGTGCCTACATCATGAGAAACTTAAGAAACTTGGTTGTCCCAAATAAAAGGGGCCAGACACGAATGACGCCACTCAACTTTAGCAAGTTTTGGGATCCACCCACCCCCTGCTTGACCCTCTTGAGCATCGCTTAAATAGTTATATTACCATGTCGTAGTGTTTTTGCAATGTGACACACCCTCAACATGGATGGCGTTATTTGTGTTCGGTTCCACATAGGATAACATTGATAGGAGACAATTTGAAGCTCCCGCAAAAATCTTGTCGAAACCAAAAATTCGGTTTTTAGACCGGTAAATCACTAAGTATCGGTTCAAATAATCATTACGTCATTCGAAAGGCAATGATTAGCTGAATAAAACTGCGTTCGAGTTCAGCGAGATATTTTAACAAATTCTAAAATTCCACATAAAAGCCAGTTTTTTTTGAAAATTTTTGAAAATTCCTTATAAAACGTGTGGTATGGGCTTAAGTGAAAAATGAGTCTCCCAATGTCTCTATTTTGGAGGAGCTTTAAAATAAGCTATCAGTCGTCCAAATCGAATCGGTATTTCTAAAAGGTTTCAAATTATGTAAATACGTAGCAAAAAATATTTTGACTTTTCAAAAACATGTAATTAAAAATTTTTGTGCATTTCAAAAACATGGAAATAAAACATTTTCCACTTTTCTCAAAACATGTAAATACGTCAATTTGTAGTTTTCTGAATCAAGTAAAAAGAAAATTTTTTACTTTTCTAAAACATTTAAACAAAACTTTTTGCACGTTCAACGTTTCAATTTCTAAATAAAACATTTTGCACTTTTCAATTTGTAAATGGAACATTTTGCCTATTTCAGTTGTGAATACAACATTTTGCTTTATTTAATTTCTGAAAAAAACATTTTGCACTTTTCAATTTGTGAATAGAACATTTTGCACTTTTCAATTTCTAAATAAAACATTTTGCACTTTTCAATTTGTAAATGGAACATTTTGCCTATTTCAGTTGTGAATACAACATTTTGCTTTTTTTAATTTCTGAAAAAAACATTTTGCACTTTTCAATTTGCAAATAGAATATTTTGCACTTTTCAATTTGTAAATAAAACATTTTGCACTTCCCAAAAACATGTAAATACAACACTGATCACTTTTTTAAATCAATTTAATAGAACATTTTTCACTTTTCTAAAATATATGCAAATACAACATTTTGCTTTACCAAAGAAAACCATCAAAAAAATCAAAATGGTGGTTTCTGTATCGAAACAAAGTGCTCCCTAAAACCAATTTCTTCGTTCGGCGTCCGGCCCTGATTGTTAAGGTGATGACACTGGGTTAGGTGGGTTTGAAAAGAGTGACAATTTGTGTGAAATTATTTATGGACAATCCCCTATTATTTATAGTTATGTACTAGAGTACAAAATAATTGTTGTGCACATACATTACAGAATTGAATACAAACATTTTACGTACACAGGTAGTTTATATAGAGCAGTTTTAATTACTGTATTTAATTCAATATCATTAAAATGTTATCATCATTTCGTAACGTCATTAAACCATTACAAATAATTAGGTCCAATTTTCCTCTTCGTCATAATTCCGTAATTAATATTATTCTTATTTTGCTTTGAAAGTAATGACGAGGTTAAAAGTGATGGTGATTAAAAGATGGACAAGGGTGACGATGAGACTGTTGTCCGCGTAGAAAAACGAGCCAATCGTGACACTCAGCGGCTGACATGCTCTCCTGAATTTTGCAAACCACTTGGTATTTGCATTAGTGTGAAATTGACCATCCCACCTCCAGCTACTGAGCATATTCTCCGATGCATCGTGGACAGCCGCCAAATTTTTGTAGATCTGTACAAGAATAGTGACTACTCCCAAAGCAATGCCCAAGCAGTACAAATTTCCAAAAATGAACAAACGAAATAAATTCATTGTTGCAGCAAAGACGAGAAACATTTCATTGGTGAGAGTCCAGAATCCAAAACATGAGTTGAAATGCTGTCGAAGGACCATCAACTGAGTGTAGTACCTTGCTCGGTGAATATTTGTCGCGCTCAGATTTCCTTGGGATCCTGAAAGCCTATATACACACGTTTAATGGGAATTTAGAATTGAAAAAATTTAAATTTCAAACTTATTAAACTTGCAGAAGCGCGCGGCGAAAAGATGTATTCTCATTGAAAAGAACTTAAAATAAATCATAGGAATAATCTTAAATGATGTCACGCAGATTAAAAATTTTACCATCCTCCTATACCCCATATCATTATCATAACTTTAACATTGCACAAACGGCTATCTTTAACATAAAATGTTATCAATACCAGATTTAACTCACATACCGACCCACCTTACTGGTTGCGGTGGCATCATTTATGAGCAATCCCGCATATTTTTTTGCACAGATTATAGAATATTTTGCACTTTTCAAAAACAATGTAAATTAAATATTTTGCACAGTTCAAAAAACAATGGAAATTAAATATTTTGCACAATTCAAAAAACAATGGAAATTAAATATTTTGCACATTCAAAAAACAATAGACATTAATTATATTGCAATTTTCAAAAACATGTAAATAAACATTTTGCAAATTTCAACAAACAATGTAAATGAAACATTTTGCACTTTTCAAAAACATGTAAATAAAACGTATTGCACTTTTCAAAAAACGTTGTAAATAGAATATTTTGCACTTTTTAAAAACATGCAAATGGAACATTTTGCACTTTTTAAAAACATGTAAATAAAACATTTTGCACGTTCTTTAAACTCGTTTCTTAAATGTTACGAGTTACATTTCGAGTTACATCACCAATTTCGTAAATTGTAATCTTTGTAATAATTACACGAATAATAAATTACTTGAGCTTCTGGACAATTGTTGAAACAGTCTTGACGTAGAAGCTACAAACAGCTGGGTACAGTACAACGGGGTACATCCCAAAAGACGTTGTTAGAGTGTGAAATAGACCCACAAAACATTTGACGGCCAAAGGTAATTTTTTCGGACTATCAGCTAACGACGTAAGTAGATCTGGCGATGCGGGTCTTTTTACACATGCGAGGCCATTTCCAAGCGCCACAAATACATAGAAAGTTGTGAGGACCTTGAAGAATAGTCCGCTGGATTTCAGTTTCTTCTCGTTTCTACCCACAGTAACTATTTCTCCCAGTGATTCTGCGCATGGCGTTTGTTCTGATGTAGAAAACAAGTTTTTTTTGGCTTTAAAAAATGTCAATTTTAAATATGCTAAAAAACTAAAAATATTAGACAAGAAAATGGAAAATTACCTTTTTCGAATTCCTCTGTAATCTGAACCATGGAATTGACAAGGTGATGAAGACAGCCGTAGGTAAGGACAGTCACGATTGGATTACAGTCCAGCAAGATGTACACCACAAATTTGTAGACCACATTTATTTTAATACGCAAACTTGCATCTCTACTCCAAAGTGTGGACACTGTGCTCCTGGCAAGAAATGCTTCGAAACAGAAATGCAGGACAAATTGAACGTAGAACAGGGAGCGGTACCACGCAGAGTTTGTAAATGACATTCGCTTGGTTTTCCTATTCCAACGGTAGGGGAAAATCCCAATCCAGTGACCCCACTCTATCATTCGTCCAAGTCGTCTAGTTTCACTTGAGCTTGAAATCGAAATCGACGTCAACTTAGACATTTTTGTGCGAGTTCTCAAATTTAGGATGGAGGAGTTTTCTTACTCCTGTTTAGTCACTGACTAACCTGAAAAAAGTCGACACAAGAATTTAGAATTTCTGAACGAATTTAGCGGAATTAACACTGTTAAACAATTTAGGCTTAAATACGTAATTGAAGGTAAATAAATACTTGTGCAAATTATAACTTATGTAAATATCAACATTTTAAACGATGCACTATTACTATTTGCTATCAGATTGTGGTAGGTTATTAGCAGTCGTAATTAAGTGGCAAACATTAAAAGGGGTCTGCCAGGGCCGGATAATGCGGCTCTCGCTGCTTGAATTTTCAAAAACATGCAAAATAACTTTTTTTGTACATTTCAAAAACATGGAAATAAAACATTTTGTACTTTTCTCAAAACATGGAAATAAAACATTTTCCAACTTTTCTAAAACACGTAATTACAACATTTTGCACTTTTCAAAAATATGTAAAAAAAAATGTTGATTTCTCAAAAACATGCAAAATAACTTTTTTTGTACATTTCAAAAACATGGAAATAAAACATTTTCCACTTTTCTGAAAACATGTAAATAGAAAATTGAGCACTTTTCTGAATCAGGTAAAAATAACATTTTGCACTTAACAAAACATGTAAATAAAACATTTTGCACTTAACAAAACATGTAAATAAAACATTTTACACTTTTCTGAATCAGTTAAAAAGAACATTTTGCACTTTTTTAAAACATGCAAATACAACATTTTTCTTCACCAAAGAAAACCATCAAACAAATCAAAATGGTGGTTTTTGTATGGAAACAAATTGCTCCCTAAAACCAATTCCTTCGTCCGGCTCTGGGGTTTGTCAATTAAAATACTGGATGTTCGAGCACAACCATAATCAACCTAACATAGAGTTTCTCATGAGTTAAATGTTTTCAAAAATATCGTTTCAAAAACTTGGAATTACTTAACAACACGAGGGCGCAAATTGTGTGCTCGTGCTACACAATTACGTGTATTTAAATATTCACTCGACTACACTACCTAAATCTAAAACCTAACACGTCCATTAAATTAAAGTTGTTTCTACAAAATACTTAAACTATTTTGTTTAATGTAAAAAAAATTGATTAAGTTTAATGTATAATTCACAATAGACTGCGGAAGAAGATACGGAGCTTAAAACACTAAATTTCGGAGATTTAGAGGTGAGTTGTGGCTGTTTTAGGAAAGGAACGGATAGGCAGGGCCCATAGTACACAGTTGAGCTAATAAGTCAACGTGGCCAAAATTACTTGGATTAGTTTAGAGTTTAAAATGGAGGGTTAGCTATAGAAGTAGAAAAAAAAAGGAAATGCAAGAAATGATATAATTTAAATAATTTAAATTGAACTATCGATGAGTGTAACCTTCGGCAGGGCCGGATAATGCGGCTGGCGCAGGCAGCCTCAGCTACCTGAATTATCGAATGAAAAAGATGTAAATATATGCAACATTTTGGACATTTTCAAAATATATAAACGAAATATTTTGAATTTTCAAAAACATGCAATTAATTTGTTTTTGCACATTTTGAAACCATTTAAATAGAACATTTTCTACTTTTCTCAAAACATGTAAGTACGACACTGTGCACGTGCACGTTTTAAAAACATAAATATAGAATATTTTGCATTTTTCTCAAAACATGTAAGTACAACATTTTGCACTTTAAAAAAACATACAAATAGAATATTTTGCACTTTTTAAAAACATACAAATAGAACATTTTGCACTTTTAAAAAATATGTAAATACAACATTTGTCACTTTTCAAAAACTGGCAAATACAACATTTTGCACTTTTCAAAAACACGCAAATATAACATTTTGCACTTTTCAAAAATATGTAAATACAACATTTTAAAATTTTCTAAAACATGATATTAAACCATTTTGGTTTACTGAAAACAAAAAAACCTTCAATAAAATAAAAATTGTTTTTTGTGTGGAAACTAAAACCTGCTGCCTAGAAGCAATTTATTTGTCCGGCCCTGACCTTATGGATCCAGTTCCAGATCGAAGAATAGAGTTTAAAATCGGTGAATACGACTGATTATCATTAAGGAAACACGAATTTAGGGAATGAGGAAAGTATCAAGTTAATTGCTTTGCAATGTAAATTAAATAATTACAAATTATGGGACACCTTGGTGGATGTGAACAAGCAATAGCAAAAGGCAGTAGTAATACCCGGAAATATGATAATACCACTATTGGTGAATGCTCTTCCGCTGGCGTTTTAAACTATAAAAAGTGCACATTTTTAATTTCGAAATAACCTTCAAATAGATAGGACAAAAATAGTACGATAATTAAACAAATGTGGTTCAATACTTAAGTGTCCATATAATGGTTTGACAGTTTATGCTACTTAGCTATTTGTGTCTGTTGTTTTATAAAAAAGGAAACTCATTCATAACACAATAGATAATGGGCTGACAAATTAGGCTCGTTTGATCATTAAGATAGTTAAAACGAGTGTAATTAAGTACTGTAGAAGGCATTTGCAATAATTGTATCTTCCTCTTCCTGTACAAAGCGACCCTAAGATACCAGTGCAATTATAGTTGGGGTCAAATTGAGATACTAGAAAACACTGTACACAAATGACGTTACTTTTTCGGGTGGGGTCAAATTTGATGACAACAAAAGACTGTTCACAAATGACGTTAAAATTCGGGTGGGGATAATGCAGAGACATGATAGCACTGTGTACATACAAATGACGTTGTGCTTCAAGGTGACATCAAATCATCAAATAAAGTAATAACATGGGACGGTCTACTTACATAATAAGTTTTAAATACTTTGGGGTTAGGTAAAATTTAGTGACAACAAAGGACTGTCCACAAATGATGTTACTTAACAACTTTATTTTGCTTTAAAAGTAATGACGAGGTTGAAAGTTATAGTGACTAGTATATGGACCAGGGTGAGGATGAGACGGTTGTCCGCGTAAAAAAAGGAGCCAATCGTGACACTCAGTGGCTGACAAGCTCTCCTGAATTTTGCAAACCACTTGGTATTTGCATCAGTGGTGCAAAAATGGCCATCCCACCCCCACCTACTGAGCATGTTCTGCGATGCATCGTGGACGGCGGCCAGATTCTTGTAGATCTGTATAAGAATTGTGACAATCGCCAAAGCAATGACCAAGCAGTACCAATTTCCAAAAATGAATAAACGAAATAAATTCATTGTTGCAGTATAGACGAGAAACATTTCATTGGTGAGAGTCCAAAATCCAAAGCAGGAGTTGAAATGTTGTCGAAGGACCATCAGCTGAGTGTAGTATTTTGCTCGGTGAATATTTTCGGCGCTTAGGTTTCCTTGGGATCCTGAGAGCCTAAATACATCCGCATGGTAATTGATTAAAAATTTAAAAATTAGTTTTCAATTTTATAATTTATGAAGCGCGCTAATAGCTATATGTCGTGTGTGAAGAACCAAAATGAGCCATATCTAATTTACGCTAGAATCAAAATGAGCTATGTCATAAAAAAACATGAAATGAGGAACAAGCGTAAAATGGTAATTAGGAGTTTTTGAAAAACGTAAAATGTTCTATTTTCCTGTTTTCGAAAAGTGTAAAATGTTCTAATTACACGTTTTTAAAAAGATGCAAAAATGTCTAATTCCATGTTTTTAAAAAGTGTAAAATTTTCTAATTTCAAGTTTTTAAAAAGTTGCAAAATGTTAATAAATGTAAATCCTCTTAGGACATATAAGAATATTTTTGTAGATAGTACACATTGTTTTTAGCTAAAAATGGATATGGGTCATTTTGGTTCTTCACAGATGATATACATAATTATATTTGAGCTAACTTGAGCCTCTGGATGATTGCTGAAACAGTCTCGACGTAGAAACTGCACACAGCTGGGTACAGTACAACGGGGTACATCCCAAAAGACGTTGTAACTGTATGAAATAGACCCACCAAACATTTGACGACCAATGGTAACGTTTTTGGACTCTCAGCTAAAGAAGTTAGTAGTTCCGGCGAAGCGGGTCTTTTAAGACAAGCGAGGCCATTTCCGAAGCTAACAAACACATAGAAAGTTGTGAGGACTTTGAAGAATAGTCCGCTGGATTTCAGTTTTTTCTGGTTTCTTCTACCCCCTGTGGTAATTGTAGCTTCCCCTACTGATTCTAAAATTCGCGTTTGTTGAGCTGTAAACAATATTTGGTTTTACATAAAATACAAATCATAATAGCACGTTTGGAACATTTCAAAAACATGTAAATAGAACATTTTGCAATTTTCAAAAACATGTAAATAGAACATTTTGCAATTTTCAAAAACATGTAAATAGAACATTTTGCAATTTTCAAAAACATGTAAATAGAACATTTCACACGTTGCAAAAACATGTAAACTGTATATTTCGCACCTTTTGAAAACATGCAAATAGAACGTTTTGCACTTTTCAAAAAACATGTAAATAGAGCATTTTGCATCTTTCAAAAACATGTAAATAGAACATTTTACACGTTGCAAAAACATGTAAACAATATATTTTGCACCTTTTGAAAACATGCAAATATAATCTTTTGCACTTTTCAAAAAACATCCAAATTTTACAATCCATCCAAACATCCCATTTTCCACCTTTCAAAAACATGTCAATAGATCATTTTGCACTTTTCAAAAACATTCAAATGAAACATTTTCCATCTTTCAGAAATATGTTCCCAAGTAAAAGGAATGGTCCATAAATGGCGTCACCTAAATTGTCATTTTTTTTTGGACCCCACCCACTCCAACTTGATCACTTTGCTTTAACATTATGTAAATTGCTGCATGGTATGTCATCAGACAACAATTATGAACGATCCCTAGGAGAACTTTCACACAAAAAATAGCATGACTTCTAATTTTTAACATTGAACACACTACATTTTTAAATATTTTAAAAACTTAAAATATCAGACAAGAAAATGGAAAATTACTTTTTTCGAATTCCTCTGTGATCTGAACCATGGAATTGACAAGGTAATGCAGGCAGCCGTAGGTGAGGACAGTCACAACTGGATTACAGTCCAGCAAGATGTACACCCCGAATTTGTAGGCCACATTTATTTTAGTACGCAAATTTGCATCTGGGCTCCGAAGAGTGGTCACGGTGCTCCTTGCAAGAAATACTTCGAAACAGAAATGCAGGACAAATTGAACGTAGAACAGGGAGCGGTACCACGCAGACTTTGTAAATGACATTCGCTTAGTTTTTCTATTCCAACGGTAGGGGAAAATCCCAATGCAATGACCCCACTCTATCATTCGTCCAAGTCGCCTAGTTTCACTTGAACTGGAAATCATTTTTGTGGCAGTTCTTTACAACAAAATAGATGCTTTTGTGAACTCGAGCTTCTAGTGCCTGACTAAATTGAGAAAATCTATCCAAGAATAACTAAAGCGCCTTTTGAAATAACGAGTTGGCGAAAACCTGCAAAATGCATCATGCAATTTATACAAGCAAATTAATGGCTAGTATTTTGAATAATGATTTATTTAGATTCGAATTATATTACGTATCGCAGGTGAAGAGTAATTCTGTCGCAAGTCCATTCAGTTGGTAGATACTGTCGAGGTCACTGCCGCGTTGACCTGTGCATTAGGTGGAGGGGGTATGTTACTGACTGTAAAGTAATCATGACGTACACTTAGGGGTCGTCCACAAAAGACGTATTAAAATTCCATTTCCAGAACATTTTGCACTTTTCAAAAACACATTTTGAGAAGTGCAAAATTTTCTATTTGCATGTTTTTCAAAAGTGCAAAACGTTCTATTTACATGTTTTTCAAAAGTGCAAAATGTTCCATTTACATGTTTTTCAAAAGTGCAAAATGTTCTATTTGCATGTTTTTCAAAAGTGCAAAATGTTCTATTTGCTTGTTTTCGAAAAGTGCAAAATGTTCTATTTGCACGTTTTCAAAAAGTGCAAAACGTTCTATTTACATGTTTTTCAAAAGTGCAAAATGTTCTATTTGCTTGTTTTCGAAAAGTGCAAAATGTTCTATTTGCACGTTTTCAAAAAGTGCAAAATGTTCTATTTACATGTTTTTCAAAAGTGCAAAACGTTCTATTTACATGTTTTTTAAAAGTGTAAAATGTTCTATTTTCATGCTTTTCAAAAGTGTAAAATTTACTATTTAAATTTTTTTCAAAAGTGTAAAATGTTCTATTCACGTGTTTTTGAAAAGCGCAAAAGTTCTGGAAATGGAAATTTAATGACGTTTTTTGTGGAAGACCCTTAAATGTACGTCATGAGTACAATACCGTCAGTAACATACCACCCCCACCTAATGCAAAGCTCAACGCGGCAGTGACCTCGACATAGTAGCTACCAATTGAATGGACTTGTGACAGAATGATTTAAGCCGTGCACTGAACTTAGGACAGAATGATTCTTCACCGACTGTATGTTAGTTGGAGTTGTCATTAGATTAATTAGAGACTATCATTTTTGTTGAGGTTATGGAACTTAATTGGAGATGATATGTTTAAGTAGTTTAAGTAGATGATTTAGGTATTTAAACGAGCTTTGTTAATTATAGTGCTTAAATTAATTAATGGTTTCTGCGTTTATAAAATCCCTAAAATGTTTGAGTAGCAATGATATCTAATTATGGAAATAGGCCATTCACAGTACAGTTATGAACAATTTACTTATCGTTAGTTAGACTAGTTAAATAAATGTATACGCCAAATTAAAATAACTGCATAGCTTCCAAATTGTAATTCAAATAACGTTTACTCGTAGGGAATCACTTAAAATAAATTAGATTATTTATTCTGTCTATAAAAAAGTAAAACTTGCATAGTTATAAGAAAATAACACACGAATTTTAGTTATTTTATTTTTATCGCTAATTCCAAAATAAATCCTAATTTAGATTTTAATAGAAAGTGTTGCATATTATCTAATGACAAAAATATCCTATATGCTAACTTGAAACTTGAAATTATTTTTTAAAAAGTGTAAAATGTTCTATTTACATAGTTTTTTAAATTGCAAAATTTTCGAATTAAATGTTTTTAAAAAGTAAACAATGCACTATTTACGTGTTTTTAAAAAGTGCAAAATGTACTATTTACGTGTTTTCAAATAGTGCAAAATGTACTATTTACGTGTTTCTAAAAAGTGCAAAATGTACTATTTACGTTTTTTTAAAATGGTGCAAAATGTACTATTTACGTTTTTTTAAAATGGTGCAAAATGTACTATTTACGTGTTTCTAAAAAGTGCAAAATGTACTATTTACGTGTTTCTGAAAAAAGCTAAATATTCTATTAACATGCTTCTAAAAAATTGCAAAATTTTCTAATTAAATGTTTTTAAAAAGTGCAAAATTTTATTTATACATTTTTTATTAAATTGCACACTGTTCTTAATACATGATTTTTGAAAAGTTAAAAATGTTTCATTTCCACGTTTTTACTAATACAATATTTTAATTTAATTCTGTAGATCAATTAGTAGGCAACTCAGTCTTCTTGACTTGTAAATTCCGTGTCTTTGGCAGAATGAGTAATTTTTCTAACTGAATAAACGGTGACTCCAATGTGATGGTGAGAAGGTAGCCTACCAGTAAAGACATCACCATGTGGGCAAAATTTAAATTCACCTGTAGAAATTCACGAATATTAAAATTACATTATTTTTAAATTGCTGATCAAAAATTGTATGATTAAATAACTATAGCGCGCCTTACTGTTGCATATTAACTGTAGTGGACGGGATGCGTCCGCGTGAGATGATAGAATTCCTGAAGATGGTAAGAGCTAATGTCGACGCAGAAGGTAAGACGTCCGAGGGGCATAAAAACTTTCCACGATAGAAATCCGTTCACCTACCCCCCATAGCCACTCACACAAGCGAATATAATCCACGAGATCACCGCCCCCCATGCAAATCTATGGAGTCCAGCATAAGTCGTAGAAGCAGTGGATGTCCATATCCAGTACTCGTTCGCTGGGTCAATAAAGTTTTGATCCCAAAAAATTATGAGAAGGGCAGACGCTGTTGACAGGAGCCAACCAACTGAAACTGCCCACTTTGGAATGCTACGGAATGTTGCTGGGCTTTTGGCCTTCAGGTACAGAATATAGCCCAGAAATAGTCCAACCAGGTAAGGTCCCATTCTCGTCCACGGGGGTGTGTAGAGGTCGTCCATGTAAGTCTTCTGACTAAATAAAAAATTTAAAAACAACAAAAATGTTTCGCTTTTGTCCGCAGAGAATTACAATTTGGGTTACATCATTTATGGATCGACCCTTGTTATTTATTTGTACACATAATTAATAATTTGTTTTATTTTAGCCTACTTGATAAACGGAACGAGTGTTGGCGGGAGTTTCTTTTCAATTTGAATTAATACTGGCGCAAGAATGGAAGCAATGCTGAGCGCTCCTAGAATCCCAAAGCCAAGTTTTGACCATCGCCACAATGGGTAAATAATTAAGGGCGCCCTAATACAGAATTGCATGTCTTTCATTAAATACCACGACTCTCCGTAGCACTGTTAAAAAATATTTAAAAAATGCACCGCATGTAAAATTAAAAATTACAGAATCAAACAAGTAAATAGAACAATTTGCACTTTTCAAAAACAAGTAGGTAATTAGAATTGTTTGCATATTTTTTGAAACATGTGAATAGAACAATTTGCAATTTTCAATAACAAGTAAGTAGAATATTTGGAACCTTTCAAAAGCACGAAAATAGGATATTTTGCACCTTTCAAAAATTTCGATTTGGAACATTTTGCACTTTTCAAAAAAACATAGTGTTGTCAAGTGGACGATTTTAGTATGTATACTAGTATCAACCGATCCCACATTAAGAATATATTGTTATCATATTACTATATTATATGGTATTATTATATTTAATATTATGTTGACTAAATTTTTTAACTAATGATAAGAGGGATCCGTAAAATAGTGATATTTGGATCACGTCATTTATGGACGATCCCTGGATCTATAATAGATCTGTTAAGGGTATCCGTTTACTTATTGTTGAACCGAATAACAGGGGAATCCTAAAATAATAAAAGTTGGATAACGTCATTTACGGACGATCCCCGTACGTATACTAGTAAAATCTCATTTTAAATATAATTATATGTTTAGTTAATTTGTGAACTAATGACAGAAGGATCCCTAAAATGTTAAAAATTCGATGACGCGTAAAATTTATTGTAAAGGATAAAATATTATGGTTCCCTAATTTCTGAGCTAAAGAACAGCTGGGACCTCTAAAGTGGTAAACTTTGGATGACGTCATTTTTTGACGATCTACTCGACACTACTCGTATATCACACAACAATATGGTTAATATTTGTTTGAAAATTAAAACATTCAAAATACTGACATTTTGAATATCGATTGTATTCCAGGTAAACTGAAAATATGTCATTTCAAACGTGTACGCCAAGACAACCCATGCCATGCTCCAAAATCTCAAGCCGTGCAAACATCCCAAATTTTCCTTTCCCACGTGCGTACTCAGTAATTTTGAAGTATTTAAAGGAACTGAGAAAGACAGAAAAATCTTGGCTCCCAGTGAAGAATAACCTGTACACAAATTAATTCATGAATAATTCCAGTTATTTCTCAGTTAGATTCTGCCACAATTATTTCTACATCATTTGCCTTGAAATGTATACAGAGAGAAGTATGTTTTGCTAGTCATATTTAGGGATGATTCATAAATGATGTCATCAAAATATCCCAAAATTTCTATAGGATCCAATGATTCTCCTGTCATTACCTTGGCTATTGTGTAAATGACCTACTAATCATTAACATGCAATGCTATCAACATCCAAGTAGGCTCATCGACAAAAACTCATGACGTCATTTATGGGTGAACCCTAAAGAATATTTTTATTTGTTGATTTCTTACCTGCTGATCCAGAATCTGCCTGGCGTCGATACAGAACAACATCATAAAGACTTCCAATCAGGCAAAGAAATCCAATTATTCCAAGTAGTGTTCTGCCAAAATGTGCTTTAAAATAATTATTTAATGTTTAAAGGATCGTCCATAAATAGTGTCGTAGTCAGTGGGTATATTCCGCGATACTGATGGACTGATGGCATAACATATAATATGTGTTAAATGTAACCATTCATGCAATGGTTAAGCTGATGACCAGCGGAGTCAATACGGGTCCAATAAGAATTGTGATTATTTCATGGCACCATTTATGGATGACCCCCAAATATATTACTTGCTAAAATAAACTTGCGCAAATTACAATTAAACGTGAAGTGAACTCATCTCTCAAATTAGGATCGAAAATATGTTCGTAGAGGTTTGATTTTGAATTAGGAGACCAGCTGGGAACTTCCCCCACGCATCCACCACTAAAGATTTCCATTTAATACAATTAAACATTTGACTACTTAACCAGTGTGTCTAAAATTTGTAATTCATCCCCGTTTGTGGAGTTCAGCGGTTCTTTTCCTTTTAAGAAGGAAGTTTCCGGCGAGATATTTATTTTTAGATGATAACCGACTATTAACGATGACATGGCTTTGATTGACCCCCACGAGGCACGTAACTCTCTTGTAAATAATTAAAGAGCGAAAATGGGGTGTTTCAAAAACATGTAATTTTATTATTACACTATCTTACTTTTTTTTAAACAAGTAAATAGAACATGTTGAACCTTTCAAAAACAGGTAAATTCAATATTTTGCACTTTTCAAAAAAAATGTAAATAAAAAGTTTTGCACTTTTTCAAAAACATGTAAATTGAAAATACAATTTCTCAAAACATACAAAATACAAATAATTTTGCATTTTTCAAAAAAAAAAACCTGTGTAGTTTTAACCTTTTACGTATTACATTCTAAGTCCTGTATTTGCTGTAATAGCGGCCCCGTGCGTTTGAAGTTTGAATTTCCCTCCTTTAAATTTGGGAGTGTTTCCAGTTTTTGAATGAGCGCAAGTGGCGATGGTGGCGGGCTTTTATGGGAGATTGAAAATTCAAACTGAGTCAAGACAAAACATAGTACGATTGGCAGTAGTTTTTTTTGGTACATTACTGACATTCCAAATTGTTTAGCTCTCAACTTCATAATATTGTAAATAGATTCTTGTATATTTTATTCGAGTCCATTTAATAAAAATAATCGACTATTAAATTAATTCACACCGTAAAAGTCAGATGCAAATTCAAAATTAGACGCTAATTAATTTGTTTTATCTAAAATCTTATGTGGCCGGTTTATTATCTGCTAAACTGCGATTTCAAAGAATTTTAAATTATTTGACCTTGAGGTGGGAAATAACGAGTACAAAGGCTAAGGCTAAAAGCCACAAGTTAAAGCATATTGTGATTGTCCTAACTAGAAATCATAAAGGCAGGTGCAGATTGTAATAATAATAATGATTGCATTTATTCAAGTGTTAGAATGATAACAGTTATTGTTTCTTATTCTTTCGTCACGGCACATTTATATAGAATAAATACAACCAATAGGTAGGTAAGTAAATTATAGTTTTTTAATAATAAAAATTGCAATTTGGGGGGGGGGGGGTGAAAAGTTGCAAAGAATCAATTTTTTTAAATTTTGGCGCGTGATAGTGAACGAACGGCGGAAAAAGTAGTCGAGTTACTTTAGATATGTATAGTAACCACGTATGGCTAAATTCAATGTGGGTATTGTTTTCAGAATCGAGAGAGTACATGCGGCAGCATTCCCTTGTAAGGAGATGTGAAATTCAACTTTCTATTGCTAAGGATAAGCCGCCGAGCGGTACCACTTGAAAACCCAGGCTCTGCCGCCGTTAATTGCGAGCCCATTCCGACATTGGAATTTCCAAATATTATACTCTTGACCCTATCACAATTAGCTTTATTTCAATTATCTGTGCCTGTTAGGTGGTATGTGCAACGTAAATCAGTATTGATAGACACTGTTATGTAATTGCTATAGAAATGTTTAAGGGGTCGTTCCTAAATAATGTCATGGAAAAATCGTGTGACCCCCCTGCGTCATTAGCATAAAAGTTTTGCAAAATTGGCAATTTTTAGCATATTTAATGTCACGTGTACAGGAATAAAATCACTCACCCAACATACCGATGACATCATTTATGGACGAGCCCTTGATTGTTTTATTGAAAGATAAAGTCAGTGCACAATCAATTCATGTAATTGTCCTTGTGACTGACTCTCATTCGGCTGTCAATCATCCGCAGTCCTGATTAAATTTAAATTTCCAATAGGTATACACTTTATTGCAGAAAAGATTACTGAAAATAACTAATTAAGTAGGGTTCGATCATAAATGACGTCAGCGATAGGGTCATTGGGTCTAGTTTGGTGTGAGTTTTAATGACATCCCATACATATATCGTGTGTGAAGACCCAAAATGACCCGTTTTCAATTTAAGGTAGAATCAAAATGAGCTATATGTCATGGAAACAAAATGGAAAACATATGCGTATCAAATGTTAATAAAGAGTTTTTAAAAAGTGTAAAATGTTCTATTTACATGTTTTTAATAGCGTTAAAAGTTGTATTTACACGTTTTTGAAAAGTGTAAAATGTTCTGTTTACATAATTTTGAAAAGTGTATGACGTCGTATTTACACAGTTTTGAAAAATGTAAAATTTTCTTTTTACATGCTTTTGAAAACTGTAAAATGTCCTATTTACATGATTTCAAGACATATTACGTATTTAATTTTCTAGATAGTAGGTATTGGTTTTAGCTACAAATGGATATGGGTCATTTTGGTTTTAACGACATCCCATAATATGTTAAAGATAGCCATTTAGAGAGTGGTGAAAGTGACTACATGGGAGTGATGGGAGTGGGTTAGTCCAAAGAAAAGGAGATACATTTTGAGTGACATCATTTATGGACGATCCCTAAGAACATATTTATTATCGGAATTCAGTTTTAATTATGTTTGGTTATATCATATTGTGGCGAAGATAACATGGCCGTGAAATAACCATACAAACTGAAGAGACCAAATTAATACATTTTTAGTTCAGTGCCACAAATTAGCAAAAGTTCCCGTTTACAAGGAATTAAATACTTTCGCAATTCTATTACATTAATTTTTTTAATTATTGATTTAAGATTTATTTTATTAATTAATTCAAATTTTTAGTAAATCTCACAAAACAACAACAATGCAGATTTCACAAATACCTTCGACGTCGGCGTCGGCGCAGGCGTTGAAAGCCACTTTTAATAAAAACGTATTCTCAGTTTTAATTTTTAGTGTACTATTTTTAGCTCAATTTTCAATCTCCTTATCTCAAGAAAGACCACAACTACCACACAAGATTCGCACCATTTTTAAAAATCTGCAACAAAAGACGGGAGCGGGAGTAGTTAGGAACGACAACAAAAACGACATTAGCACAAACAGTAGAGAATGGGCAGATCATTTAATAAATTCAAAAAACGTTTTTTTACAAAATTTAATCCCGCCTTTTCTGAGAGATGCCTTTAAAGGTGCGGAAGATTTTGAAGCGTTTGCAAGTGAAACTCTGCTTAGCATTGAACTGAGTGAGGATTGTGGAAGCCACCTGCAGGAACTATTTTTGGAGCTGTTAAAATTAATTCCAAATGAACGTCCACCTGCTACATGGGCACTTCAGAGTAAGCAAGATAGTCAACAATTCGCTTAATTAATTCACCAATTTTATTATATTGCATATAATATCGTGAGTGAAGAATCAAATTGACCCATATTGGGATTAAGCTAGAAGTAATTTTGCTTTGTCAGATATACACTATACGAGATGGATGCATACAATGGTAAATGCAAGATTTTGAAACTTGTCAAATTTTTTAAATTTGCATGGTGTTGAAAACCGTAAAATTTTTTAATTTACCTGTTTTTGAAAAGTGCAAATTGTTCTATTAACTTGTTTTTGAAAAGTCCAAATTGTCCTATTTGCATGTTTTTGAAAAGTGCAAAATGTTCTATTAACTTGTTTTTGAAAAGTCCAAATTGTCCTATTTGCATGTTTTTGAAAAGTGCAAAATGTTCTATTAACTTGTTTTTGAAAAGTCCAAATTGTCCTATTTGCATGTTTTTGAAAAGTGCAAAATGTTCTATTAACTTGTTTTTGAAAAGTGCAAAATGTTCTATTAACTTGTTTTTGAAAAGTGCAAAATGTTCTATTAACTTGTTTTTGAAAAGTCCAAATTGTTCTATTTACATGTTTGAGAAAAGTGCAAATTGTTCTATTTTCATGTTTTTAAAAAGTGCAAAATATTCTATTTACATGTTTGAAAAAACTGCAAAATTATCTACTTCCCTCTTTTTAAAAAGTCAAAAATGTTTTAAATTCTATTGAAATGTTTTCAGTATCACGTAATTTTCATTCGTAATGTAGATAGTGCATTTTACTTTTAACTTCAAATATATAAGGGTCACTGTGATTCTTAACGTCTAGACTGATAAGGGGCTGTCCATAAGCGATGTCACGGGTAGAGTCAATAGGTCTATTTGGGCTATGGAAGACATCCTATGGTAAAGATAGTCATTCACGCTTTGGTGAAGCTGATGACAGTATGATGATATGGTTCTATTGAAATGTGAATGTTTTGATGACATTATTTATGGACAACCTCTAAATACAAATATCAGTGACAAAAAAAGTCAAGACTGTTTGAAAGACTGTTTGAAATTTGGAATGGGAACCGTATGTAATCTTGCATTCTATTTTTTCAGTGGTTGATGCTTGGGGAAAGTTTCCAGCGGGCATCTTAAGTGGCCACACGCAAATCCCGGGCGATTTCCACGAATGTCTTCAGATTCGGGGAAACTTGACTACTGATCAGACTTGGAATAAAACGTCATCAAACTTTAAAGGGAAGTATTGCAGCACGTACCTGCTCCCTGCCACTCCTGTCGAACCCCCTGCAGTTGACACCACAACCCGCATGCCTAATAGAGCCAAGGGTGGGAGGGGGCCTCACGAATTTGTGGGTGCTAATCCTCGGGAAGCTGTCTCTCCTGAGGAACTCATTGTAAGTCCTTAAATAAAATGCAATATCAGTCATGCTAAATTATGTGTGACACCTTTCAAACGGCCAAGTATGGTATCGTCAGTGAAGTATCAAAATCACCCATATATCAATTTTTCGCAAACAGTGAGATGGATTATCTAGATGCAAAATAAATTCAAGTATCTTCATCCTAGAAGAATATTGTGAAAATATGTCATTTTGAATTTTTCAAAAATTTTTAAATAGAATATTTTGCACTTTGCAAAAGTTATGTAAATAGAAAATTTTACACATTTTAATAAATTATGCAAATATAAATTTTTGGACTTTTAAAAATCATGGTTAATTGGAACATTTTGCACTTTCAAAAATTATGTAATTGGAACGTTTTGCGCTTTTTCAAAAATATGTAAATCGAACATTTTGCACTTTTAAAAACCATGAAATTGGAACATTTTGCAATTTTTAAAATCATGTAATTGAAACTTTTTGCACTTTTAAAAAGCATGTAAATAGAACATTTTGCACTTTTAAAAATCATCTAATTGCAACGTTTTGCGCTTTAAAAAATTATGCAAATGGAAAATTTTATACTTTTCAAAAACACGTGATTAAGATGTTACACATTTACATCATTAAAAATTGTTTTTAACAAATCTTATGTTTTAATTCTAAATTCAAACGGACATGGATAATTTTGCAAAACCTCCCAGAAACTGTGAAGCTAATTAATTTTACTCTGAGTTTATTCCAGGAAAATATGTTGGGTGCAAATGGCGTGACTGTTGTTTTATTCCCGTTCATCGGAACTTGCTTCCCCTCCTCCTGCTCCGTAGAAGATGCCCAGACGATTTTCACGAATTTCTACAACAGCAGTTTCACAACATCGGGCGCTCTGGATCAGGTCGTTGTGGATTGCTACACTGATGAAAAGCCTCCTTTCGACGCTGGAGATATTGCAGTCATGTAAGTATTTATTAGATTTATATAAGGGATCGTCCATAAATGATGTCATCGGTAGGGTCAGCGGGTGTATACTTGGATTTTGATGACATGTCATGTTAAAGATATCCATTTACACAGTTAAAGGTTAATGCTGATGACAGGGGGGTCATATATGCTTCTGAAATCTAGGGCTTTTCTATGACATTATTTATGGACGACCCCTTACCAGATAGAGATATATACTTATGCATTTTTACATGTAATAAAATTGTTCCAGAATTTTACTTTCGATTATTACGATTCTTTGCATGGCTGGGAGCCTTTTCGATATTCTCTTCTATCGCCGAAGATCAGATACTGCTAAAGGTATCAGAATTATTCATAAAGGATCGCCCATAAATGATGTCATCGGTATGAACAGTAACAGTAGGTCTAACTATAAGTTTATTCGGAAACTGATGACATGCCATGTTAAAGATAGCCATTTAGGGAATAATTAAGGTCATCAGTGTCCTAAATATTTTGGGCTTTTGTAATGACCTCATTTATGGACGACCCCTTATACGGAAAAAATGGCTAAATATTAAAATAAACAATTTAATAAAATTATGTAATAAGCATAACCAAATTTTATTCAAAAATGATTTAACTTATTTCGCAGGTTCTTCCACAACAGACAAAATTTTTCTCGCGTTCTCAGTACCGTTAAATACGGAGAAGTTACTCAGCACAAATGTGGGGAGTGACAATTTAGGCTGCTTGCATGGCTTGAGATTCCTCAGTATGGCCTGGGTCCTTCTTGGCCATACGTGGTTTATGAACTTCTACCAGTTAACATGGAATTTAATGGATTTGCAAAATGTAAGCAAGCTTTTTTATTTTGCATTTAAGGGATCGTCCAAAAGTGACATGAGGTGTAGGGTCAGTATGTGTAATTATACTTGGTTTTTAATAATATTTCGCCGCAGGGGGTCATTCGGAAATTTAAACTTAGGGATTTGTCAGTGACGTCATTTATGGACGATTCCTAATAACAATATATCATGCTGCCCATATCCGTTTTTTGCTTAAAACTAATTGCAATTTTATATAACTACAACAAAGTTGACATGTCCTCAAAGTATGTAGGTGGGGCAATTTGTACATTTAAAAAAAATGTACATGCAACATTTGACATTTTGATCTTTTTGAAAACAACTAAATGGAACATACTGCTCCTTTTAAAAAACCTGTACATAGAATATTTTTCAACTTTCAAAAATTTGTACAAAGAATATTTTGAAAAATTTCAAAAACACGTGAATAGAACATTTTGAGCCTTTTCAAAAACATGCAAATAAAACATTTTTCACTTTCTAAAATATGTCAATAAAAAACATTTTGCTCTTTGCTAAAAACATGTAAATAGAACATTTTGATCTGTTTCAAAAACACGCAAATACAACGTTTTCCACTTTCTAAAATATGTAAATAAAACATTTTGCTCTTTTCTAAAAACTTGTAAATAGAACATTTTGATCTTTTTCAAAAACACGCAAACAGAACATTCTACACTTTAAAAAACATTATCGATTAAAATAAACATTAAAAGCCTTAAATTTAAATTGCATTACTTTCTGTATCTATTTCAACAGATGTACCGTGACGCTAAATTGCTCCCTGTACTAAACGCCACTGTGGCAGTGGACACGTTTTTCACAATCAGTGGAACTCTGATGAGCTACAATCTTCTGCGTGAATTGGACAGGAGCAGAGGGAAGCTGAATTATCCACTCATGGTCCTTCACAGATACCTAAGGTGATTATAGTCAATATAATTCATTACAATTAATTACTTAAGCACAGGTAATTTATTTTTTATATTTTATACATTATGCAAATTTTTGATCATACTGCCTTTTCCCATATACATAGATTGACTCCTACGTACATAATCCTAGTGGCAGTGATTGCCACCCTCTTGCCATATTTTGCGTCTGGGCCTCAATGGTACATTATAGATGAGTCGAGTGCAGTCTGCGCCAGGAATTGGTGGTACAATGCGCTCTACATCAATAACTTTCTCTCGGCGGAAGAAAGGGTATACGCCTCCAATTTTGAAATATAGCGCCAAACGAATAATTCGTCCCCACACTGCCTCGGCTCGCCACAAAAAGTCCCGTAAGGTATTCCATCTGCGGTTTTATTTTTCGCCCCCTGGGTACGACTTATTCGTGTGGCCGTAGCCGTAGCACAACGATATGTAACGGTATTCGTTTCATTGTGACAACTGATGTATATGATTTTGAATTCTTGAATTTGTATAATATTTTTGGCGCCTTTTTTAAATGTTGATAGTGTTACGGAGAATCCTGGTATTTGGCGAATGATATGCAATTCTTTCTTATCGCACCCCTCATTGTGTATCCAATGTGGAAATGGAAAAAAATTGGACTCGGGATTTTAGGGGTTTTGTGTAGCGCCTCCATTTGTTACGCCCGCTCTTATTCAACACTTCAAGAAACTCCCGCCACAACTTATCATATCAATTAAGTAAGTGACACAGGTTTTTATCTCACCTCATGCTGATTAATCCATTTCTATCTTAAAACAAAAAGCACTATCTACGAGAAAAAAATGTCATCTTTTGTTTCTATTTAAAACTTGTGCTATTTACATGTTTTAAAAAACTTGTAAATAGACTATTTTGTACTTTTTGAAATCACGTAAATACAACTTTTTGCATTTTTCAAAATCATGTAAACGGAACATTTTGACATTTGTGAACGAATGTGCACATAGGACATTTTGTACTTTTCAAAAAACTTGTAAATAGTACATTCTGCAGTTTTTAAAAACTTATTAAGAGAACATTTTAAACTTTTAAAAAACTAGTTAATAGAACATTTTGCAATTTCAAAAACTTGTAAATTTAACGTTTTTCACGTTTCAAAAACATGAAAAAATAAAATTTTGATCTTTTTTAAAAGCATGTACGTATACAATTTTTTAATTTTGTAAAAACTTGTAAATAGAACATTTTGCAATTTTAAAAAACGGGTTAGAAACGTTTAAATTGTCTTCAAAAATTCGTAATTTTTTTACCCTCTTTTTACATTACAATCTATGTGAGTTACAAACTGTGTTTTTTGACACACACTTTACTTTAATTTTAATTTTAAATTCTAACTTAACGTATACGAAATTGTAAATGTTCAATTTTGATTTTGTAATACAATTACATAAATTAATTTGCTTTCAAACTTTTTTTAGTCAAAGCTCATTTGCGGAAGACCTCTATATGACTCCATGGTGTAGAATAGGACCCTACTTGGTTGGGATTTTTCTCGGCTACGTCCTGTTCATCAAATCAAATAGCCCAAGAGCATTTCGAAAAATCCCGCTTGTGGGAATTGTCGTGGGATGGTGTCTTTCTACTTCCACTGCGCTCGTCATTGTATTCGGGGTTCACAATTTCTTTGACCCAGCCAACGAACTTTGGACTACGACCTCCGTAGCTGCTGCGTTTTACTCAGGACTCAATCGTTTTGTGTGGGGAGGGGTCATTGCGTGGATTATATTCGCTTGCGTGAGTGGCTATGGGGGGTGGGTGAACGGATTTCTATCCTGGAAAGTTTTTATGCCGCTCGGACGTCTTACCTTCTGCGTTTACATCAGCTCATTCCACATTCAGCAGTTGTACCATCTCACACAGACAGGACCTGTCCATTACAGCGTCTATGCTAATGTAAGTAGTACTCATTTTAGCTTTTTTTGGGATCGTCCACAAATAATGTCATCGATGGTGTCATGTTTTCATGACATTCTGTGTTAATGAAATAGCCATTTACGGATTGTTAAGTAATGGCATGGTGGAGGGTGGTGGGAGGGTCCAAAAAGATGTACACATAGTTAGGGTGACATCATTTAAGGACGATCCCTGACTAAAATTATTATATCGTCTGTGAAGAACCAAAATGACCCGTATAAGTATAACATATAAGCTACAATCAAAATCAAAATGAGCTATGTCTTAAAGCCAAAATTAGAAACATGCGTAAAATGTTAATTACGAGATTTTGAAAAGCTTTAAATGTCCTATTTGCATGTTTTTTAACAATGCAAAATGTCCTATTTACATGTTTTTGAAAAGGTGTAAAATATTTTAATTTCATGTTTTTAAAAATGTGCAAAATATTTTAATTTCATGTTTTTGAAAAGGTGCAAAATGTTGTATTTACATATTTTTGGAAAGTGCAAACTGTTCTATTTAAATGATCTTAAGGCATATTTAAAATATTTTTGTAGATAGTGGATATTGGTTTTAGCTAAAAATGGATATAGGTCATTTTGATTCTTCACAGACTATATGTCCATTATTCGATTAAGTCCGATTTTTGTCCAATTTCAAAATTGTAAAATTAATTCTGTTTTTTAGGTAAATTACTTTTGTGCTCACATGGTCATGACTTGTCTCGCTGGCTACGTGTTGACCATCACGTTGGAAGCCCCTTTTATTCAGTTGGAAAAATTGTTAATCCCGTCATCGAAGAGGCCACAGCCAAAACCAAAGGCGGAGTTGCCGCATACGTTTGTTAACAATAATAATAATAATAATAATGGTGGCAGTAATTAAAAAGTGTTCCATTATATTTTTATTTTTACTCAGATTCTAATAATATATAACTGCTTAGAATTAGGATAATTAGATTTTTCACATACATGCTATGCTATGCTTGTATACCCTGTAAATAATCTTTACATGTACACGAAATGTACGACGACTGAAACAAGATGCTTTGATTTAAAACAAAATGCGAAATAATAAATAAAATAATTGATTTTTTTAAAAATTAAGATAGTATTTTGTGCATTTACTACAATTCAGATTGTCTATTGCGGAAAGGCGTGGCTGTTAATTAAGGGCTGTAATAATGCCAATTAATTATTACACGGTGCAAAAGTTTTACAATACCTCTTTCTAATAAAATTTGTTTTAATGAAATAGCGCACATATTAAACGTAAAATATAACTAAAATACAAAATAAAAATACTCTCTGGACCAATTCTCGTTTCTATAGTTCCTAGTAGGTTGTTGCGTCCTGGAGAATTACTTACGTCACATCATTTATGCCTTGCTCTAAATTTTCTAAACTTAAATATATCTATATAGGCTACAGAAGAAAGCAGAGAATACAATATTTATTGTAAAATGTAATAATAATAATAATAATAGGATCGTACCAATAATAATTCTCAAGGATTCTTATTTATAGGGTGTTTTATCATCTTATTTTCTAATTTGAATGCAGAGATTTCCAATCGTGGTGAAGGGGTCAGCGCAGAATGAGCTATGTACAAAAGTTTATATCATGTTATCTTGATCCTAAAACCTATTTAGAAGTACTATTTCCTCTGTTACAAATGTGTAGATAGAACATTTTACACTTTTTAAAAAGCATGTAAACAGATCATTTTGAACTTTTTTAAAAACATGTAAATAGAACATTTTGCAATTTTCAAAAATGTGTAGGTAGAACATTTTACACTTTTCAAAAAATATGTAAATAGAACATTTTGTAATTTTTAAAAATGTGTAAATAGAACATTTTGCGATTTTCAAAAATGTATAAATAGAAAATGTTGCAATTTTCAAAAACATGCAAATAGAACATTATACACTTTCCAGAAACTCCTACTTAATATTTTGAGCATGTTTCTCATTTTGGTTTTATATTATAGCTCATTTTGATTCTTGCTTAAATTGGATGTGGGTCATTTTGGTTCTTCACACACGATACGTACATATATTATGAGCAAAGAAATGCATTTCAAAAAATGAAAATCAATTTTTTCTGTACTGTTTTAAACATGGTGTTATTACATTACCATTTCGTATTTGAATAACAAACAAAATCCACATGCTAAAGAAAGGCTATTTAAAAAATTGCTTTTAAATTTCGAATTTAAAAAAAAACTGAATAAGGAGCAATGCCATTCTTCACGTCTTGACAGCTAAGGGGATGTCCATAAATGATGTCACGGGTTGGGTCAAGACCTTGAACATGGCATGTTATCGGTATCCATAAAGACTAAATTGACCCCACTGATGCCGTACTGTCCAGAGCAACCACACAGATACTTTTTCAATTAAGACAGGTGAGTTGGCCGCGCATGCGCCCCGTCCACCTTATACCAGTATACAAAACAAACCATTGCAGCATCCTAATATTTCGCTATCTCCTTGTTACAACAGCCGAATTTAAATCTTCGTTTGCGGGAAATTATTTAAGATAGGATTTTTATATAATATAGAAAATGGTTTTATGAGTTGCGGGTTTTAACCAAGGAGATAGCGAAATAATAGAGATGCTGCAATGGTTTGTTTTGTATACTGGTATAAGGTGGACGGGGCGCATGCGCGGCCAACTCACCTGTCTTAATTGAAAAAGTATCTGTGTGGTTGCTCTGGACAGTAAGTTGTGGGCGACTCCTTATATAGCATTTTTGTCAGCATTATATATTATTATATCGTTGCAACCTGGCTAACGAGAATCGTACTAATTACATGGTTTTAAGTTGCAACTAATGTAACTACACAATTTAAAAAAAATACAAAATGTTCTAACTACACAGTTTTAAATTGTAAACTGGTCTAACTACTTGATTTAAAAAAGTGCAAAATGGTCTAACTACATGGTTCTAAGTTACAAACTATTATAAACACATAATTTTAAAAAGTACAAAATGTTCCTATTACTTGATTTTGAATATTACATGTAGTCTGTAGTTAGAGATTTTTGTAGTTCTCGAACGTTACATTTAAAGCATTTCGCATGTATGATATTTTGTAACTAAAACATTTAAAAATTTTCAAAACATGCAATTAACACATTTTTCACTTTTTAAAATCATCTAGTTAGAACAGTTTGCACTTAAACCCATGTAGTTACAACAAATTGCGTTTTTTAATATCATGTAGTTAGAATATTTTGCACTTTTTAAAATTGTGTAGTTACATTAGTTGCAACTTAAAACCATGTAGTTTTGAAATGTAGTTCAAAACATTTTGTATGTACTTTTCAAACTTATGTGTTTATAATAGTTTGAAACTTGGAACCATGTAGTTAGACCATTTTGCACTTTCTATATTAAAGTAGTTAGACCAATTTACAATTTAAAACTATGTAGTTAAAACATTTATTGATTTTTTAAAATTATGTAGTTAGATAAGTTGCAACTTAAAACCATGTAGTTAGAACGAATCGTGTTTGAAATCATGTAGTTAGAACCATTTAAATTTTTAAATCCATGTACCTAGTTACAACGTTTTGAGTTTTATAATATGGAATTAAAGCAATTTGCACTTTCCAATACAATGTTACTATGAGTTGGTCAGCTAAAACGCTTATTAAGGTCAAAAGTGGAAGGAAAGCACACCACCTGGTTATATGACACGGTTTGCATTTAAACGATAATAGTGATAATGGGTCAAATTAAACAGTTTTAAGTGCATAATTATTTAATGACATTTTTTCATGATTTAAAAAGTGTTTGGAGATTGCAAAGGGTTGCAATGGACTTGGACCATTATTCTGCTGTCCAGGTTTATTCTGCAAAAGACGAGGAGGACCACATGGTAGTTGTAATCATATCCCCTAATTCCATTGTTTTAAAATCAAAGATTCAATAAAAATTAATCATGTATAGTGTGTTCATAAATAATTCATTTTCGCTTCATATTTGCGAATGCATTTCATCATTTTCGCTCCATTTGGTTTTCTACTTGTTTACTAATTTACTTTAACTACTATTAATTTTCCTTCACAATTTAACAATTGCTCTTCATTTCAGTGTTAAAATTGCATTTTAGCTCAAGTTATAGTTGAACTTGTATGTGCATATGTACAGTGTGTCTCATAATTTTAAACTCACCCCGGTTATTGAAGTTTACTTCCTTTCAAGAAGGAGTTTTATAAAATGTAATACTATCAGTAATAGGATCGTACGTATAATTATTATTCTCAAGGATTCTTATGTATAAGTTGTTTTATCAATGTTATTTTCTAACGTGAAGGCAGAGATTTCCTTTCGTCGTGAACAGGTCAGCCAAGAATGAACTATCTAAAAAACATAACATGTTATCTGGATCCAAAAACCTATTTACAAGAACTATTTCCTCTGTTACAAATGTGTAATTAGAACATTTTGAAATTTTCAAACACGTGTAAATAGAACATTTTGCAATTTTCAAAAATGTGTAAATAGAACATTTTACACACTTTTCAAAAGCATGTACAAGTAGAACATTTTGCAATTCTCAAAAATGTATAAATAGAACATTTTGCAATTTTCAAAAATTTATAAATAGAACATTTTGAGCTTTTCAAAAAACATGTAAATAGAACATTTTGCAATTTTCAAAAATGTGTAAATAGAACATTTTGCAATTTTCAAAAATGTGTAATGTAAGTTTAACAATTTGTAATTTTCAAAAAATATTTAAATAATGTTTTAAAAATTTTTTTGAAAACAACATGTAAATACAATTTCTTACACTTTTCAAAAATCATATAAATAGAATTATTGGCACTTTAAAAAACGTAATTAAAATTTTTTACATTTTTCAAAAAACACGTAAATAGAACATTTTACACTATTAAAAAGTACTTAAATAGAACATTTTCACCTTTTCAAATACATATTCGACTTTTTAAGACCTTGTCACCTTTTTAAAAATATGTAAATAGGACAATTCGCACATTTTAGAAACTCGTGATTAGCACTGTAAGCATGTATCTTATTTCTTGACTGTATTTTTTGTTCAATATAGATCATTTTAATTGTAGCATAAATTTGGAAATAGGTCATTTTGGTTCTTCATCGACAATATTATGGTATAAGGGATATAACCCACAAATGACGTCCTAGGCCGGTCAGGGTCAAAAGGCCTAGGTACTTTGGCTCTGCTAATGATACCACATGTTAACGATAGTCATTTACGCAATAATAGTTAAGCGTATAATATGGGATCCAAAAAATAGTTTGGATTTTTTATGACGTCATCTGTAGATTATCCCTAAATAAAGCTGCTCGTACTAGATGAATCTCTCAAAAACGACGGGGCAAAATTGTCTGCTAAAAGTTTGGCTTTGAAAATATTCGGATGAATACTTTGAGCTTGGTCGCCACCAATAATGCTTGACTTTTTTAAGTTTGAATTTCCCTCATTTACATTGTGCCCTATTGCAGTGCCTTAAATTTTTGAATGAGCGCGGGCGGCGATGGCGGCGGGCTTTTCTGAGCGATTGAAAATTCAAACTGATTAAAGACAAAAAATAATACGATCCGCAGTTTGTGGAACATTACTGCTAATATTCCAAAGTGCTTATTTCTCAACTTCATAATAATGTAAGTAAATTCTTTTTTATTTAATTTGATTCGGTTTTATTGAAATAAAAGCGATTATTAAATTAATTTATACAGTTAAAGTCCGATGCAAAAATTAAAAATTAGACGTTCATTTATTTTAGCTAATCTTATGTGACAGGTTTGAAAGAAAGCTAAAAGATGAATAGGGTGGACAATTATAATTATTATATGAGAGCATATTAACACCGAGCTATATACATATATAGCCAGCAGCTGGATTTTTTGGAGCGGAAATCAGGACAGGGACATATTATTGATTAGAAATTGAATATCGTCTGTGAAGAACCAAAATGACCCATATCCATTTGTAGCTAAAAACAATATCCAATATCTAAAAAAAATATTGACACACGTCTTGCAAGCATTTAAATACAATATTTTGCACTTTTCAAAAAACACGTAATAAGAACATTTTAAACTTTTAAAAAACATGCAAATAGAACATTTTAAACTTTTAAAAAATATGTAAATAGAACATTTTACAATTTTCAAAAACACGTGAATAAAACATTTTACACTTTTCAAAAACGTGTAAATAAAACATTTTATACTTTTTAAAAACATGGAAATAAAACATTTTATACTTTTTAAAAACATGGAAATAGAACATTTTATACTTTTTAAAAACATGGAAATAGAACATTTTACCCTTTTCAAAAACTCGTAATTAACATTTGACGCATGTTTTTCAATTTGCTTTTACGACATAGCTCATTTTGATTGTAGCTTAAATTGGATATGGGTCATTTTGGCTCTTCACACTTCACAGACGATATTGATTTTAAATCATTAATTCTTTGCTGAGTTGTCATTTCACAGCAGAATTCCAAAGGAAGTGAACGTGACGCAGGATTAATTAGAGTCTTGTGACCAGCAGATGAAAAATAGGTAGGTACAAAGGCTTAGGCCAAAGGTCACGGGTTGAAACAATATGATTGGAATTATGATTATTGGAGATCAGCAGGTTCAGGTCTGCAGGTGCAAGTCATAAAGCTTCATACTATCTTGTTGGGTGAAGAACCAAAATGGTCCGTAGCCAATTCAAACTAAAATCCCAACGAGCTATATGTAAACACACATCTGCTAAATGATTTAGTATGCTAAATATGATGCATGAAATGTTAATTACAAGTTTTTTGAAAACAAAATTTATTTGCGTGTTTTTGAAAAATTCAAAATATTTTATTTGCATGTTTTTTGTAAAGTGTAAAATGTTTTAATTACATGTTTTTGAAAGATGCAAAATGTTCTATTTGCTTGTTTCTATAAAATGGAAAGTTTTCTAATATATTTTTTGAAAAAAAAGTAATTTTTTCTATTTAAATGCTTTTAGGGTGATGGAAATTAATTTAAATATTTTGTAGATAGTACTTTTTTTCAGCTGGAAATGGATAAATAATGGTTTATTTTGATTCTTCACTGACGATATATAATTATCCTATTTATCCCCTTTCGTATCAATTTGTTCATACCTAAGATAATGAATTAAAGCCTACCGTGGAAATTTTACATTGATCTATTGACTATTGATCTATAATATGCATAAATATACTGTATAATTTAATATTGATGATAATGATGTTATGATCTGTTGTATTTTTATTTCCTATCTCCTACGTCATGTACATAATTCTATCGTCGGTAAAGAACCAAAATGACCTATACTTATTTGTAGCTAAAAGCAATATCAGCTATCTACAAAAATATTGAAACATGTCTTGAAAGCGTTTAAATGGAATATTTTACAATTTTCAAAAATATGTAAATAGAACGAAAATGTAAATAGAACATGTTACAATTTTCAAAAGCATGTAATTAGAACATTTTACATTTTTCAAAAACACGTAATTAGAACATTTTGCAGTTTTTCAAAAACATGTAATTAGAACATTTTACATTTTTCAGAAACATGTAATTAGAAAATTTTGCAGTTTTTCAAAAGCGTGTAAATAGAACATTTTGCACTTTTCAAAAACATGTAATTAGAACATTTTACATTTTTCAGAAACATGTAATTAGAAAATTTTGCAGTTTTTCAAAAGCGTGTAAATAGAACATTTTGCACTTTTCAAAAACATGTAATTAGAACATTTTACATTTTTCAAAAACATATGTAATTTGAACATTTTGCAGTTTTTCAAAAGCGTGTAAATAGAACATTTTGCACTTTTCAAAAACACGTAATTAGAACATTTTGCAGTTTTTCAAAAACATGTAATTAGAACATTTTGCAGTTTTTCAAAAGCGTGTAAATAGAACATTTTGCACTTTTCAAAAAAATGTAATTGGAACATTTTGCACTTTTCAAAAACATGTAATTAGAACATTTTACATTTTTCAAAAACATATGTAATTTGAACATTTTGCAGTTTTTCAAAAGCGTGTAAATATAACATTTTGCACTTTTCAAAAACATGTAATTAGAACATTTTACATTTTTCAGAAACATGTAATTAGAAAATTTTGCAGTTTTTCAAAAGCGTGTAAATATAACATTTTGCACTTTTCAAAAACATGTAATTAGAACATTTTGCAGTTTTTTAAAAACATGTAATTAGAACATTTTGCAGTTTTTCAAAAACACGTAATTAGAACATTTTGCAGTTTTTCAAAAGCGTGTAAATAGAACATTTTGCACTTTTCAAAAACATGTAATTAGAACATTTTACATTTTTCAGAAACATGTAATTAGAAAATTTTGCAGTTTTTCAAAAGCGTGTAAATAGAACATTTTGCACTTTTCAAAAACATGTAATTAGAACATTTTACATTTTTCAGAAACATGTAATTAGAAAATTTTGCAGTTTTTCAAAAGCGTGTAAATATAACATTTTGCACTTTTCAAAAACATGTAATTAGAACATTTTGCAGTTTTTCAAAAACATGTAATTAGAACATTTTGCAGTTTTTCAAAAGCGTGTAAATAGAACATTTTACACTTTTCAAAAACATGTAATTAGAACATTTTGCACTTTTCAAAAACATATGTAATTTGAACATTTTGCAGTTTTTCAAAAACATGTAATTAGAACATTTTACATTTTTCAAAAACATGTAACAAGAACATTTTACACCTTTAACTCTTAATTAATATTGTACGCATGTGTCTCATTTTGTTTTTAGCTTGAATTGGATTCGTCTCATTTCTGTTCTTCACAGACGATATGTGAGTGCTTCAAATTAATTAACAGGTGTGCAATATACAATGTGTACGTTTTACAGTCCAGATCCAGCTCCGCACATGACAAATACAATTTACACATTTAGAGCACGAGACACGTACTCACCTTTGACTTCCTCCCCAATTTCACGAACTGGACATGGAAATCAACTATTATTCCTACAGGTGTAATTTATTTTAAAAATTTAAAATATAATCTTTTTATCTGACTGTATATCCAGTCGTAAGCTGTAATAGAGATAACAAATTCATGAAGGAAAGGTCAATTATTATTATTACACATACCTTTTTGTTGACACTCCTGTCGACAGTGTCAGCTGACTACCTCTGTAGTAGTGAAATCAATCAAGAGATTTCCACACAGGTGGTATTAAATATCCGCAGCTATGAAACTGAACTTTCTATTTTCTAACGGTGATAAGCCGAGGCCGATGTCGACAACAAAAGCCGCCAGCCCTCGTGAAAATCCATCTTTTATCACAACAAAGTATATCGTCAGTGAAGAACCAAAATGACCCATATCCAATTTCAGCTAGAATCAAAATGTCATAAAAGCAAATTGATAAACGTGCATAAATTGTTAATTACGAGGTTTTGAAAAGTGCAAAATGTTCTATTTACACATTTTTTAAAAATGTAAAATATTCTATTTACATGTTTTTGAAAAGTGTAAAATATTCTATTTACATGTTTTTGAAAAGTGTAAAATATTCTATTTACATGTTTTTGAAAAGTGTAAAATGTTCTATTTACATGTTTTTGAAAAGTGTAAAATATTCTATTTACATGTTTTTGAAAAGTGTAAAATATTCTATTTACATGTTTTTGAAAAGTGTAAAATATTCTATTTACATGTTTTTGAAAAGTGTAAAATATTCTATTTACATGTTTTTGAAAAGTGTCAAATGTTCTATTAACATGTTTTTGAAAAGTGTAAAATATTCTATTTACATGTTTTTGAAAAGTGTAAAATATTCTATTTACATGTTTTTGAAAAGTGTAAAATATTCTATTTACATGTTTTTGAAAAGTGTAAAATATTCTATTTACATGTTTTTGAAAAGTGTCAAATATTCTGTTTACACATTTTTGAAAAGTGTAAAATGTTCTATTTACATGTTTTTGAAAAGTTTAAAATATTCTAATTACATGTTTTTAAAAAGTGCAAAATATTGAATTTAAATGCTTTCAAGACATGTTGCAATATTTTTGTAGATAGCTCATATTGTTTTTAGTTACAAATGGATACGGGTAATTTTGGTTCTTCACTGACGATATTTAGTGAGTGATAAGAATTTAATTGGATGGGAACTCGTGACGCTATACACACATTTTACTCTACAGTACTACAAAATACATTTTTTTATTTGTAATGTTTAGAACCATGTGACCCTGCTGTAATACTGTATGAGCTTGTACCATACTGGCCCAATTTTGACCATTATTATTTTTTTTTTTAGAATAAATCCACTCACCGTATATACCCACCGATGACATCATTTATGGATGATCCCTAAGTTGTTTTATATATAGAAAGATAAAAGTCTGGAATTAATTCATGTGACAGCGATCTTGTGACTGACTCAGAATGAGTCATAATCAACATCCGCATCCTGAATGATTCGGATTTCAAGTAGGTAGATATAGGTATAGGTATAGGTAGGTACACTGTGTATATATTGCGGAGTAGTTAATTACAAAATAATTCTGTGAGTACTTCATGTCATGTACCATGGATCACATGACCTTAAAATTTCGATATATAAGCTGGATAGACTAAACAGATTTTTAATTCGCAGTCCCGAAACCAAAGTGGTCCAAGTTCCCATTTCCAGTTCCTGTCAGTCAATTTCAGATTCCTTATAAATAATTCAAATTTACAATGGAGACTACACATTATATACCATGGACGACGGCGACGGCGCAGGGGCTGAAAACAACTTTTAATAAAAACTTATCCTTAGTACTTATATTTTGTTTAATATTTTTAGCCCCATTTTCAATCTCTTTATCTCAAGAAAGACCACAATTACCACTCAAAATTCGCCAAATGTTTCAAAATCTGCAACAAAAACAAAAGACAGGAGCGGCAGTTAGGAACGACAACGGCATAAGAGAATGGACAAATAATTTCCTTCAACCAAATCTTATAAATTCAAAAAAAGTTTTTTTACAAAATTTAATCCCGCCTTATTTTCTGAGAGATGCGTTTAAAAGTGCGGAAGAATTTAAAGCGTTTGCAAGTGGAACTCTGCTGAGTGGAGTGGGTGATGATTGTGGAAGCCATGTGCAAGAACTGTTTTCTCAGCTGTTGGATTCACTTCCGAATGGACATCTACCTGCAACATGGGCGATTCAGAGTAAGAAAATTTCAATTTTAATAATTTGTTAAATTAATTCACTAATATTTATTGTCTATAATATTGCGAGTGAAGAATCAAAAAATCAAAATGACTCATTTGCGGTTTCAATTAGAATTAAATTTGCTATATCAGCGATATACTACACGAGATAGATGCATAAAATGTTAAATAGAAGTTTTTGTAAAGTACAGCATGTATTTTTTTTCGGCTTTGTGAAAAATGTTCTTTTAACTTGTTTTTGAAAAGTGCAAAATGTTCTTTTAACTTGTTTTTGAAAAGTGCAAAATGTTCTTTTAACTTGTTTTTAAAAAGTGCAAAATGTTCTTTTAACTTGTTTTTGAAAAGTGCAAAATGTTCTTTTAACTTGTTTTTAAAAAGTGCAAAATGTTCTTTTCACTTGTTTTTTAAAGTGCAAAATGTTCTTTTAACTTGTTTTTGAAAGTGCAAAATGTTCTTTTAACTTGTTTTTGAAAGTGCAAAATGTTCTTTTAACTTGTTTTTTAAAGTGCAAAATGTTATTTTAACTTGTTTTTTAAAGTGCAAAATGTTCTTTTAACTTGTTTTTGAAAAGTGCAAAATATTCTTTTAACTTGTTTTTGAAAAGTGCAAAATGTTCTTTTAACTTGTTTTTGAAAAGTGCAAAATGTTCTAAATTCTATTTACATTTTTTTTAGTATCACGTCATTTTTATTTATTTTGTAGATAGTGCATTTAAACTTGTGGTTCCTTACCTAAAAATGAATAAGGGGCAAACTGTGATTCTTAACGGCTAGAAGGCTAAGGGATTGTCCATAAATTATTTCACGGGTATGGTCAATATTAACAGGTCTACTTGGATATTGATGACATCCTATACTAAAGATAGCCACTTACGCAATGGTTAAGCTGATGACCGGGTGGTCATGTGAATACTTTGATGACTTGACTTGAAATTTGGAATGGGAACCGTATAGTATTTAAGTTTGCATTCTTTACTTTTTCAGTGGTTGATGCTTGGGGAAAGTTTCCAGCGGGGATTTTAAGTGGCCACACGCAAATCCCGGGCGATTTCCACGAGTGTCTTCAGATTCGGGGAAACTTGAGTGACCAGACTTTGACAAAAACAACGTCAAACTTTAAAGGGAAATATTGCAGCACGTACCTGTTCCCTGCCACTCCTTCTGAACCCCCTCCAATTGACATCACAACACAAACGCCTAGTGGAGTCATGGGTGGGAGGGGGCTTAGAGAATTTGAAGGTGCTAATCCTCGACAAGCTGTCTCTCCTGAGGAGCTCATTGTAAGTAACTCGGAATAAAAAGCAATATCAGTCATGTTAAATTATGTGTGACACCTTTCAAACAGCCAAATGTGGTTCATTTAATTAGGAAGCTTAGCTTTATAGTGAAGTATCAAAAACACCAATATCCATTTTCAACTAACAGAAAATTAGACTATCTAGACAAACGCAAATAAAAGTATCTACAACAGATCATTATAGACTTAAAAAAAACATGTAAATAGGGCATTTATTCCAATTCAAAAAGCGTGCGCAAATACAAAATTTTGCAATTTAAAAAGCGTGCAAAAACAATATTTTGCAGTTTAAAAAGCGTGGAAATCTATCATTTTGCAGTTTTAAAATTGTGCAATTACAATATTTTGCAATTTAAAAAGCGTGCAAATACAATATTTTGCAATTTAAAAAGCGTGCAAATACAATATTTTGAAATTTAAAAAGCGTGCAAATACAATATTTTGAAATTTAAAAAGCGTGCGCAAATACAAAATTTTGCAATTTAAAAAGCGTGCAAATACAATATTTTGCAATTTAAAAAGCGTGCAAAAACAATATTTTGCAGTTTAAAAAGCGAGGAAATCTATTATTTTGCAATTTAAAAAGCGTGCAAATACAACATTTTGCAATTTAAAAAGCGTGCGCAAATACAATATTTTGCAATTTAAAAATCGTGCGCAAATACGAAATTTTGCAATTAAAATAGCATGCAAGTACAATATTTTGAAATTCAATCACAATATTTCATTTTGGAGTTTACAAAAACAAGTGATTAAAATGTTACACATTTACATCATGAAATGTTTTAGTTTGGAAATAGCTCATTTTAATTCTACCTTAAATTAAAATGGACATGATGGTTAATTTTGCATCCTCGCAGAAACTATGATGCTAATTAGTGTTTCTGTGTATTTTTTATAGGCAAATATGTTGGGTGCAAATGGCTTGACTGTTGCTTTATTCCCGTTCATCGGAACTTGCTTCCCCTCCTCCTGCTCCGTAGAAGATGCCCAGACGATTTTCACGAATTTCTACAACAGCAGTTTCACAACGTCGGGCGCTCTGGATCAAGTGGTCGTAGATTGCTACACTGATGAAAAGCCGCCTTTCGACGCTGCAGATATTACAGTCATGTAAGTACCCCATGCCTTTATATATTATATAATAGAATTACAATCATAATTAGATGAAGAACGTGCATAATTTACGTGCTATATATGTCTTGGGGAGTAGGGGCTCAATTACCTGATCATTTTACGTAAACGTTTATACCAAAGTTAGGGGATGAAGGTTCAAAATTCCCGACCGTTGTACCACGTAATTTATGCACGTTCCCAAATAGAAAAAAATTACAAGTATGTACATATTATAATATTGGTAATGATTTCTTCCAGAATTCTGCTTTCGGTGATTACAATTCTTTGCTTGGCTGGGAGTCTTTTTGATATTCTCTTGTATCGCAGGAGACCAGCAGATACTAAAGGTAACATAATTATTGATAAAGGATCGTCCATAAATGATTTCATCGGTAGGAACAGTAACGGTAGGACTAACAATAATTCTAGTCGCGGGTACTCATTGATAACTTGCCCTCTTAACGTTACCCATTTTTTTATGGAATAATTAAGGTCATAAATAGTCCTAAAAAATTGAGAATTCTTGATAACTTCTTTTATGGACGGCCCCATGTACAAGAATAATATAAGCTTAATATAGATTAATAAGCAATTTAATAGTATTACTTAAAAAACATGTAATATTTAAATATATTTAAAAATCTTTTAATTTCCAGCAGATTCTTCCCCAGCAACAGTAGAAAAGATTTTCCTCGCGTTCTCAGTACCGTTAAATACGGAGAAGTTACTGAGCACGAATGTGGGGAGTGACAATTTAGGCTGTTTGCATGGCTTGAGATTCCTGAGTATGGCCTGGGTCCTTCTGTGTCATACGTGGTCTATGAACATGTACCAGTTAACATGGAATTTAAACGATTTGCAAAATGTAAGAAATGTTTTTTTTTATTTTACAGACATGTGAAGAGCTACATGTATAGCCTATCACGTCGCGGGTATGCTCAACATGGGTCTACTTGATTATTGATGACATCTCATGTCAGGGCGGTCATAGGGGGATTTAAACTTAGGGATTTTTGAGTGACGTCATTTGTGAATGATCCTGAACAACAATATTAAAGCATACTGCCCACGTATCCATTTTTTTTCTCAAATAGAAATTTAATAATTATTATACACAACAAAATTTACAAATCGTCAAGTCGTCAACGTATGTACATACGTGGAAAAAATTGTACATTTCAAGCGAACGTAAATACAACATTTTGATGTTTTGAAAAAAACACGTAAATACAATATTTTGATCTTTTGAAAAAAACACGTAATTACAACATTTTGATGTTTTAAAAAACACGTAAATACCGTATTTCCTCTAATAGTACGCGGGTCTCTAATATTGCGCGGGTCTCTATAGTACGCGGGGGGTAGACGCCTCAGTTTGGATAGTACGCGGGTCTATTTAACACACTATTAAATGCCAGTGCGCGGGTCTCTATTAATGCGCGGGTCTCTAATTATACGCGGGGGGTCGAGGCTAGAGTTTGGATAGTACGCGGGGCGTACTATCAGAGGAAATACGGTACAATATTTTGATGTTTTGAAAAAAATACGTAAATACAACATTTTGATCTTTTGAAAAAAAACACGTAATTACAATATTTTTATCTTTTAAAAAACACGTAAACACAATATTTTGATGTTTTAAAAAACACGTAAATACAATATTTTGATTTTTTAAAAATGAATGGACATAGAACGTTTTGATTCTTTCAAAATCATGTAAATATAATAATTTGCAAATTTCAAAACCATGCGTTCGTATAACATTTTAAACTTTTCAAAAACAAAAACATGTAAATGGAACATTTTAATCCTTTCAAAATCATGTGTACACAGAATACTTGGCACATTCTAAAAACGTTATGTATCAAGTAAAATTATTTCTAAAGCTTTTATCTTTAATTCAACTTGAATTACTTTTCATGTCCATTACAACAGATTTACCGTGACCAGAAATTGCTCGCTGTACTAAATGGAACTGTGTCAGTGGACACCTTTTTCACAATCAGTGGAACTCTGATGAGTTACAATCTCCTTCGGGAATTGGACAGGAGCAGAGGGAAGCTCAATTATCCACTCATGGTTCTTCACAGATACTTGAGGTAAATTATTCAACAAGCACTTTTGTCTCCTAAGGTCATTTTTATTTTATCTATTATGTAAATTTCGAATCAAATTGTATGACAGCCTTTTTCCTTTCCCACAGACTAACTCCTACCTACATAATTCTAGTGGCAGTCATAGCCACCCTCTTGCCGTATTTTGCGTCTGGGCCTCAATGGTACATCATAGATGAGGGGAGTGCAGCCTGCGCCAGGAACTGGTGGTACAATGCGCTCTACATCAATAATTTTCTCGGGGCGGAAGACATGGTAATTAGTCTAAAAGTAGTGTTATTTTAGTACTAGAAATAATTCGTCCCCATTCGGCTCGCCGCAAAATGTCCCTTAAGATCTTCCACCTGTAGTTATATTTTTCGCCCCCGGGGGACGAGTTATGTTCGTGTGGCCGTGGCCGTAGCGCAGCTATCTAGCTGTTACAGTCTGGGTTGTTTAAATTTTTGTGTTTTTATCAATCTTTTTGACGCCTTTTTTAAATCTAAATAGTGTTACTTGGAATCCTGGTATTTGGCGAATGATATGCAGTTTTTCCTGATCGCACCCCTTATCGTGTATCCAATGTGGAAATGGAGGAAAATTGGACTTGGGATCTTAGGGGTTTTGTGTACCGCCTCCATTGTTACGCCCGCTGTTATTCAACACGTCAAGAAACTCCCGCCACAACTCATCCTATCAATTGAGTAAGTGGCACACGTTTGTTTTTTAACTCGCCTCATGCTTATTATGTTTAATTATTTAAATGTTATTTTTTATCTAAAAATATTTCATGATATAAAATAATATGCAGCAGGTACATCTCAAAATTGAGACTTGAAATGCCTCATTTAATTTTTTTATTTTAGCAAGAAACAAAATGCACAATCTCCTAAACATTAATATATGTCATCTTTTGGTCCCAATTTAAAAACTTTTGAAAATTGCCATATGCACGTTTTACAAAAAATCATGTAAATAGAATATTTTGCAATTTTTGAAATCACGTGAATACAATTTTTGCATTTTTCAAAAATATGAAAATAGGATTTTACATTTAAAAGAATATGTAAATAGAACATTTTAAGCTTTTTTAAAAAACTGGTAAATAGAACATTTTGCACTTTTCAAAAATGTGTAAACAGAATATTTTGCACTTTTCAAAAATGTGTAAACAGAACATTTTGTACTTTTCAAAAATGTGTAAACAGAACATTTTGTACTTTGCAAAAATGTGTAAACAGAACATTTTGCACTTTTCAAAAACGTGTATACAGAACATTTTGTACTTTTCAAAAACGTTGAAATTAAATTTTTTTACTAAATAATTTTTTTTTTAAATTGTTTTTAGTCCAGGCACATTTATGGAAGACCTCTACATGAGCCCATGGTGTAGAATAGGACCTTACTTGGTAGGAATTTTTCTTGGCTACGTACTGTTCATCAAATCAAAAAGCCCAAAAACATTTCCAAAAATCCCGTTAGTGGGAATTATTGTGGGATGGAGTCTCTCTACTGCGACTGCGCTTGTTATTGTATTCGGGGTTCAGAATTTCTTCGACCCAGCCAACGAACTCTGGACTACGACCTCCGTAGCTGCTGCGTTTTACTCCGGACTCAATCGGTTTGTGTGGGGAGTGGTCATTGCGTGGATTATATTCGCTTGTGTGAGTGGCTATGGGGGGTGGGTGAACGGATTTCTATCGTGGAAAGTTTTTATGCCCCTCGGACGTCTCACTTTTTGCGTTTACATCAGCTCACTCCACATTCAGCAGTTGTTCCATCTCACACAGACAGGGCCTGCTCATTATAGCGTCTATGCCACTGTAAGTACTACTTTTGTTTAGCTTCAGGGATCATCCACAAATGATTCTAATTTTTAAAGTGTTAAAATTAATTCTGGTTTGCAGGTAAATTATTTCTGTGCTCACATGGTCATAACTTGTCTCGTTGGCTACATGTTGACCATCACGTTGGAAGCCCCGTTTATTCAGCTTGAAAAATTGATAATCCCGTCATCGAAGAAGTCAGAGGAAAAACCAAAGCCAGAGTTGCCCCATACGTTTGTTCAGAATACCAATAAGTAGTGGGAATGATACAACAATGATAGTGACAGTAATTAAGTGTTTAATTGAATTTTTATTTTTACTATTTTTCCAACATATAACAGAGCTATTAATAATTTGATTTTTATATTTTTAATTACCTTCGTCCTATATGCTTGTATGGCCGGTAAATATTCTTTTTATCTGCGTACACGAGAGGGTACACCAGAAATTAAACAAGATGCATGATTTTTTTTTAAATTGCATTAAAAGTGAATAAAAAATTGATTTAATTTTTGTTAATTAATTAACTTAGAATTTTGTGCATTTATTACAATTCAGATGTTTGTGCACACATGATTTAAATCATGCATCATTCTTTGCTGAATTGCAATTTTACAGCAGAATTTCAAAAGAAATGAAAGTAACAGGATTAATTAGAGAGTCTTGTGACCGCAGGAGATGGAAAATAGGAACAAAGGCTTTTAGGCTGACAAAAGTTGCGAGTTGAAACAATGTGATTGGAATTATAATTATTGGAGATCAGCAGGTGCAGGTCTGCAGGTGCAGGTCATAAAGCTTTATACTATCTTGTTGGGTGAAGAACCAAAATTGTCCGTTGCCAATTCAAACTAAAATCCCAATGAGCTATATGTAAACACACATCTGCTAAATGATTTATTATGCAAAATATGATGCATCAAATGTTAATTACAAGTTTTTTGAAAACAAAATTTATTTGCGTGTTTTTGCAAAATTCAAAATATTTTATTTGCATGTTTTTTTAAAAGTGTAAAATGTTCTAATTACATGTTTTTGAAAGATGCAAAATTTTCTATTTGTAGGTTTTTGAAAAGTGCAAAATGTTCTATTTGCATGTTTCTAAAAAATGGAAAGTTTTCTAATATATTTTTTGAAAAAAAAGTAATTTGTTCTATTTAAATGCTTTTAGGGTAATGGAAATTAATTTAAATATTTTGTAGATAGTACTTTTTTTTCAGCTGGTGCATAGGTCTGGAGGTGCAGGTCATAAAACTTTATACTATTCAATTATCTTGTTGGGTGAAGAACCCAAATTGTCAGTAGCCAATTTTAACTAGAATCATAATGAGCTATATGTCAAAACACACGTAGTAAATGAAATGCGAAACCTATGCGAGATACGATGTGTAAAATATTAATTCAGAGTTTTTGAAAAACAAATGTTTTATTTGCTAAATTCTGAAAAGTGTAAATACATGATAATTCTAATTACATGATTCTTTAAAAGTGCAAAATGTTCTATTTACAGGTTTTTGAAAAGTTCAAATTATTCTATTTGCATGCTTTTGAAAAATGCAAAATATTCTATTTACATTTTTTTTGAAAAGTTCAGAATTTTCTGATTACAAGATTTTTAAACAGTGCGAAATGTTCTATTTACATGTTTTTTTTTGAAAAGTTCAAAAAGTTCTATTTACATGTTTTTGAAAATTGCCAATTTTTCTATTTGTATGCTTTTGAAAAGTGCAAAATATTCTATAAGCATGTTTTTAAAAAAGTGCAAAGTATTGTATTTACAAGTTTTTGAAAAGTGCAAAATGTTCTATTTGCATATTTCTGAAAATAAATCTAAATTTTGTAAAATTCATTTTTGAAAAACGAGTGTAGTTTGTTTTATTTAAATGCTTTTATGAGGGCGGAATTTAATTTAAATATTTTGCAAATATTACTTCTTTTTTTTTTGTTTTTCAGTTGCAAATAGATATATTATGGTTTATTTTGATTATTCACTAACGATATGTAATAATCTTATTTATTGCACTGTGTGTCCAATTATTTATGAATGAAAGTTCAATTAGGTACATACTTTTTGCTTTCTTGTTGACACTTTCGACAGTCAGCTGATAGTTTTTGTAATAGTAAAAATTGATAAAGATACTTCCACAGGTAGTATAGGCAGTAGGTAAGCAGCTGTGGAACTTTTTTATTTCTAACGATAAGCCAACGAGAACCCGGACCACGTGAAAATCCACACTCTGCCACTAATAATTGCGGAACAAAGTTTATTATTTAATGATAAAAATTCAGTTCTATAGGAACTCGTGACGGACAATTAAATTTACTCTAGCCGTGTCTGTGCAAAACAAGCACCAAAAAATGACCTATATCCATTTTTCGCTAAACACAATATCCACTATCTACAAAACTATTCAAATATGTCTTGAAAACATGGAAATAGAGCATTTTGCACCTTTTCAAAAACATGGAATTAGACCATTTTGCACCTTTTCAACCTTTTCAAAAAACATGTAAATAGAACATTTTGCACATTTTTAAAACATGAAAATTAAAAATTTTACACTTTTCAAAAAAAATGTAAATAGAAGATTTTACTTTTCTGAAACATGTAAGTAGAACATTTTACACTTGTCAAAAACATGGAATTAAAGCATTTTGCACCTTTTCAAAAACATGGAATTAGACCATTTTGCACCTTTTCAAAAATATGGAATTAGACCATTTTGCACCTTTTCTCAAAACATGTAAATAGAACATTTTGCACATTTTAAAAACATGGAATTCAAGCATTTTGCACCTTTTCTCAAAACATGTGAATAGAACATTTTTGACACTTTTCAAAAACTCTTAATCAACATTTGACGCATGTGCATCATATTGTTTCTATGACATAGCTCATTTTGATTGTAGTTTAAATTAGATATGGGTCATTTTGGTTCGTCACAGGAAATACTGTTATGTAATATGAGCAAAGAAATGAATTTTAAAAAAATCAAAATATATTTATTTTTTATATGGTATTATTACATTACCATTTCGTATTTGAATGAATAGCAATTGCAAACAAAAACCACATGTTAAAGAAAGGCCATTTAAAAAAAGTATTTTAAATTTCTAAATAAAGAATATAATATCTTTAGAACTGACAACGAGCAGGTGCAACTGACACCGGCTCATATGTGTTGCATGACCAACTATTAGGTCAAGCATGCGGAATTTAACTATACACAATACAATTAATTCCGGGATTGGAATTTCCAAATATATTGTACTCTTGACTTTGACCCTTACGCCTTAATAATAAATTAACGGAAATCAGTATATTGATATAGACTACTATAATATGATTGCTAGAGAACATATTATAGGGATCGTCCGTAAATAATGTCATCACAAAATCATAATTTTTAGAACCATCGGTGACCCAGTGTTCAAAGTCATCATGTTGAATAACTGACTGTTGTTGACAAATATCGTCTCGTCAGTGAAGAACCAAAATGAGCCATATCCAATTTAAGCTTCAAAATGAGTTATACCATAAAAACAAAATGCGACACACGCGTAAAATGTTAATTAGGAGTTTTTGAAAAATGTAAAATGTTCTATTCAAATATTTTCGAAAAGTGCAAAATGCTCCATTTGCATGTTTTTAAAAAGTTCAAAATGTTCTATTTACATGTTTTTGAAAATTTGCAAAATGTTCTATTTACTTGTATTTGAAAAGGTGCAAAATTTTCTAATTTCATGTTTATTAAAAGGTTCAAAATGTTCTATTTCATGTTTTTGAAAAGTGTGAAATGTTCTATTTCATATATTTGAAAAGTGTACAGTGGACATAGGCAATGCCTGAAAGTCATAAGCTGTATAAATACTATAATAATAATAATAATAATAATAATATTTGAAAAGTGCAAAATGTTCTATATAAATACTTTCATGACAATTTTGTATATATTTTTGTAGATAGTTGTAATTGCTTTTAGCTAAAACTGGATATGGGTCATTTTGGTTCTTCACAGACGATATGGCATGTCATTAGTATACCGGAATAAATCCCACTCATCCTACCCACCGATGCCATCATTTATGGACGACGACTCCTAAATTGCTTTATAGAAAATAGAAAGATAAAAGCTTGTAATCAATTCATGTGTGACTGATCTTGTGACCGACTCTCACAATCAGTCAATAAACATCCGCATCCTGAATGATTCCAATTTCCAGTAGGTACACTATGTATTGCGGAACAGATAATTAATTAAAAGCAACTAATTAATACGAACATAATAGAAATTCAGTTTTACTTTTGTGTGTTCATGTCATTTGCCATAAATCACATGGCCTTGGCCGTGGCCGTGAAATTCTACTATATAAACTAGATTGAGACCCAATAGGTTTTCACTTGAGTGCCAAATTCCAAAGAAGCAAGTTCCCTTTTACAGTTGCAATGCTTTTCCATTGCAATACATTTTTTAATCACGATATATTATTGTAATTAATTAATTATTTTCCAAAACAGCAATGCAGACTACACACACAACGTCGACGTCAACGTCGGCGCAGGCGCTGAAAACTACTTTTAATAAAAACTTATCCTCAGTATTAATTTTTAGTTTACTACTTTTAGCTCAGTTTTCAATCTCATCTTCTTAACAAAGACCACAATTACCACACAAGATTCGCCAAATTTTTAAAAATCTGCAACAAAAGCCAGCAGCGGCAGTTTGGAATGACAGCCAAATAAATATTAGAACCAACAGTAGAGAATGGACCAATCATTTATTAAATTCAAAAAAAGATTTTTTACAAAATTTAATCCCGCCTTTTCTGAGAGATGTTTTTAAAAGTTCGGAAAAATTTGAAGCGTTTGCCAGTGAAACTCTGCTGAGTGGAGTGAGTGAGGATTGTGGAAGCCATCTGCAAGAACTGTTTTCTCAGCTGTTGGAGTCACTTCCAAATGGACATGGACATCTGCCCGCAACATGGGCGATTCGGAGTAGCAAAATTTAATTTCAAAAATTTATTTAATTAATTTACCAATTTGTATTCATAATAAGGTCATATTCGTCATATCGTGGGTGAAGAATCAAAATGGGCTGTATTCAATTTAAGCTATAGAATTGAATTTGTTGTGTCCGATACACTACACAAAAAATTGATGCATACTATGTTAAATGGGAGTTTTAAAAAAAGTACACAACGTTTTATTTACTTATTTATTTTGGAAAGTGTATAAAATGGTCTATGTGCAGACTTGACATACGTGCAAAATGTTTTGTTTACATGTTTTTGTTAAGTGCAAAATCTTTCATTTGCATGTTTTTGAAAAGTGCAAAATATTTCATTTACATTGATTTTGAAAATTTCAAAATGTTCTATTTACATGTTTTTGAAAAGTGCAAAATATTTCATTTACATTGATTTTGAAAATTTCAAAATGTTCTATTTACATGTTTTTGAAAAGTGCAAAATATTTCATTTACATTGATTTTGAAAATTTCAAAATGTTCTATTTACATGTTTTTGAAAAGTGCAAAATATTTCATTTACATTGATTTTGAAAATTTCAAAATGTTCTATTTACATGTGTTTTGAAAAGTCAAAAATATTTAAAATTCTATTGAAATAGTTTTAGTATCACGTCCACGTCATTTTCATTCGTTTTGAAGATAGTAAAATTTACTTTTATAGCTTAAAATGAACGAGGGGCACTGTGAAACTGTAATACACAACGTCTAGACGGCGAGGGGGTGTCCATAAATGATGTCACGGATAATAGGTCTACTCAGATATTAATGATATCCAAACTGTTAAGGATGGCCATTTGCTGACGCTAAAGCTGACGACAGGAGGGGTCATAAGATTCTAGAAATGTAAATATTTTGATGAAATCAATTATGAACAACCCCTAATATAAATTTTAGTGATAAAAAAAGTCAAAACTGCAGACTTTTTAAAATGTAATCTTGGATTCTCTTTTTTAAGAGGTTAATGCTTAGGGAAAGTTTCCAGCGGGCATTTTAAGTGGCCACACGCAAATTCCTGGCGATTTCCACGAGTGTCTTCAAATTCGGGGAAACTTTACAACTGATGAGACTTTGAAAGAAACAACGTCAAACTTTAAAGGCAAATATTGCAGTACGTATCTGGTCTCTGCCACTTCTGCCGAACCCCCTGCAGTTGAAAGCACAACACAAATTGCGACTAGTGAAGCCAAGGGTGGGAGGGGGTCTCAAGACTTTGTGGGGTCTAATCCTCGACAAGCTGTCTCTCCTGAGGAACTAATTGTAAGTTCCCCCTAAATAAAATTCAATATCAATTATGCTAAGCTAAAGCTATGTGTGCCACCTTTTAAACGGTCAAATCTTGTTAATTTACCTAGAAAGCCTAGCAATATATTTTTTTAATGAAACTGTCAATATACAGCCATCGTCCGTCAAGAATTAAAATCACATATCCATTTTTGGCTAATAGTAAGACAGACTATGTAGAAAAAAAAATTTAAGTATTTTTATCCCAGAAGCATTTGCAAATAGATCATTTTTGACTTTTTCTTTTTTTGGAAAGGAGATTTATCACTTACGTCATTTATGTTCGATCCATAATAACAATATAATTAATAAACTTACTGTTTACTGTCTATAGCTTATATCCATTTTGTAAGATAACGAAATACATTAATTATCATATGCAACAAAATTTACATATCCTAAGAGTGTGTACATAGTGCAATTTGCAAATTTCAAAAATATTTAAATAGAGCATTTTGCAATTTTAAAGACGTGCAGAATAGAATATTTTCTTAAAATCCTGGAACTAGAAAATTTTGAATTTTAAAAAATTATGTAAACAGAATGTTTTGCACTTTCTAAAATCATGCAAATAGAATATTTTGTATTTTTTAAAATCATGTAAATAGACAATTTTGCACTAAAAAAACATGTGATTTGTATGTTGCACATTTACATTGTTTATTTTTTGACATGGCTCATTTTATTTCTACCTGAAACTGGAAATATGGTTTATTTTGCTTCCTCACAGACAATATGAGGCTAACTCACGTTTCTGTGTTTATTAGGAAAATATGTTTGGTGCAAATGGCTTGACTGTTGTTTTATTTCCGTTCATCGGAACCTGCTTCCCCTCCTCCTGCTCCGTAGAAGATGCCCAGGCGATTTTCACCAATTTCTACAACAGCAGTTTAACAACGTCGGGCGCTCTGGATCAAGTGGTCGTAGATTGCTACACTGATGAGAAGCCCCCCTTTGAAGCTGCAGATATTACAGTCATGTAAGTATGTAAGTGCCCTGTATCTCTAGTTACTACTGCCAGTACTCCAACAAAAATATTGATTTTATAAAATTTATTGCAATATTTGTCTCTACTGCCAATTCACGTTTTCGTAACTAACTGCCAACTAACTGCTTATTGTCTTTTACAAACTGCCCATTGCCTTGGTATGTCTACATTTATTAAATTTTTATAATTTTTCTATTGGTATACGCATATAGTACTGAGAGATACTGTTGCAGTGATTTATATACTAACATCTATTAGGGGTCGTTCATTAATGATTTCATGGAAAAATCACAATTTTAAATTTTTAAATTTTAATATAATTTTTTCTTGGCGGGTATAATAAAAGCGCAAATTTCTAATTTTAGCTAAGAACAACATAAACTATCCACAAAAGATTTTAATATATTATCTTGACCCTATAATACCATTTTAAAAGTATAATTTTCGTTTTTTTTAAAGTGAACAGAATATTTTGCACCTTTTAAAAATGTAGAATTAAAACATTTTGCACTTTACAAAAACATTTAAATCGAACATTTTGCACTTTTAAAAAAATGTGTAAATGGAGCATTTTGCACTTTTTAAAACGTGTAAATGGAACATTTTGCATTTTTTTAAAACATGTAAACAGCACATTCTGCACTCTTCAAAAATATTTCAATTGAAAGCGTTGCAATTTTCAAAAACGTGTAAATAGAAAATGTTTAGGGTTTTCAAAAAGTTGTAATTAGAACATTTTGGACTTTTCAAAGACGTTTAAATTGAACGTCTTTCACTCCTCAAAAACTCGTATTTAACCTGCTATATAAAAATGTAATTTAATTCTGATTTAGTTAGCATTAATTATTAGGAAATGAACCATTTTGATTTTTAACTGATTAATTTTGTAGTCAAAGCACATTTTAAAAAAGACCTCTATATGACCCCATGGAGCCGCAGAGGACCTTAATTGGTAGGGATATTCCTTGGCTACGTCCTGTACATTAAATCAAAAAGCCCAAAAACATTCCCAAAAATCCCGTTGGTGGGAATTATCGTGGGGTGGAGTCTCTCTACTGCCACTGCACTTGTCATTGTATTCGGGGTTCATAATTTCTTCGACCCAGCCAACGAAATTTGGACTACGACCTCCGTAGCTGCTGCTTTTTACTCAGGACTCAATCAGTTTGTGTGGGGAGGGGTCATTGCGTGGATTGTATTCGCTTGTGTGAGTGGCTATTGGGGGTGGGTGAACGGATTTCTATGTTGGAATGTTTTTATGCCGCTCGGACGTCTTACGTTCTGTGTCTATATCAGTTCATTCCACATTCAGCAGTTGTACCATCTCACACAGACAGGGCCTGTCCATTAATTATAGCGTCTATGCCACTGTAAGTACTACTTTTTAAAGCTCCATACTGTCTTTGAAGAAACAAAATTACCCATATCCGTGTTTAGTTTTAAACAAAATGCATTATCTACAGAAAAGTTTTAAAAAACATGTCCATGATAAGCATGTAAATAGAACCTTGGACATTTTTCAAAAAACAAGTTAATAGCTTAGGTTATTTTGCACTTTTAAAAAACATTTAAATAGAACATTTTGACCTTTTAAAAAATATGTAAACAGAACAATTTGCTCATTTTTGGAACAGGTGATTAGCATTGTGAGCATTTATCTTATTTACTGCCTTTTTTTGACATAGCTTGTTAATTGTAGCATAACTTGGAAATGGATCATTTTGGTTCTTTTTACCTACAATCTACATAATTTACGGGAATTTTGAAAATCTTTCAATACTGCACCAATTTCATCGAGCCATATATCATTGGAAAGCTAATCACCAGTAGAATTCAAATAAAGGAATGGGCGTCCATTATAACAAAGCGTTTCTAAGACAACGGACTTTTAATTTTGAAATGCCGCCTAAAATGTGTTGTATGGGCCACAATCAAAAAACAAAAAAAATGGTGTCTGCTTATTTTTAAAGAGCTTTCCAATGATATATCACTCGACACAATCCGTTAACATTTTTTAATTTGCAATTAGGTAATTTCGAAACCATTTAAAACCTAATAACCATCGTGCGTGCACACTAAGTTATTTAGATTTGCCTTATCGTTACCGTTCAAATGGTGTATCATGTTTGTGTAAGTTTACTGACTTACCGGTCGAAATCTTGAGTTAACGCAATATTAAATTTATTAGCGGGAAATTCAAAAATTGGAATTTTGAATTTTTGATTGTATTACAGAAGTTTATTATAAATACGATAGATAAAATAACCAAAAAATTATTGTGCGGCTTAATTGCTTTTTTTAATTCAAACCATGTAAATTGAAGCTAAAATTTGGCGGCAAATTCAAAATGCTTAATTTTGCTGTTAAGGCTGCCATAAAACAAGGGCTTTAGCCCTTGTTTTATTTATAAAATATATTTTAGGGATCGTCCACAAATGATGTCACGTTTTCATGACATAATATGTTAAGGGTATAGCCGCTTACGGAATGTTACAAAGTAATATCATGGATGTAGTTGGGTCCGCAAAGATGTGTGTAGTTTGGGTAACATCATTTATGGGCGATCCCTTAATAAAATTATTACATGTTACTTTCATATTTGGATTTCATGCACCTTAATTATGGTAAGGAAACAATTTTTTTGTAATTTGAAAATTAATTCTGGTTTGCAGGTAAATTACTTTTGTGCTCACATGATCATAACCTGTCTCGTTGGCTACATGTTGACCATCACTTTGGAAGCGCCTTTTATTCAGCTGGAAAAATTGATATTAATCCCGTCATCGAAGAAGTCACAGCCAAAACCAAACGCAGAGTTGCCCCATACGTGTGTTAACAAAAACAGTAATAGTAAAAGTTGCAGTAATTAAAAGTGTTCAAATATACTTTTAGTTTTACTAATTTTCCTACATATAACTTCTGATATAGTTTTGATATTTGTATTTTAAATTACCTACGTGCTATGCTTGTATAGTCTGTATATATTTGTTATCCGTATCCGTGCACCTGAAGGCTTCATTTTCATTAAAATTTCTAAAAGTGAATAAAATAATTGATTTTTCTAAAAATTGAGATAGAACTTTGTGCATTCATTACAATTCAGAATATTCATTGCGGAAAGAAGGTGGCACTCTTAATTAAATTCTGTAATAATAATAATGCTTATTAATAATTATAAACGTATGTTAGATACAAATGCAAATAGCTAATAGCGACTATTAATTCACAGTTGGAGGTTTGACAGATCCCTACTCAAAAGTACAACACGCATTCCATTTCAAAATAATGCTGCAGGTTTATCGGCAGTAGGGGGGGGGGGGTGAACATGAATATTTTGAAATTTAAAAAAACGTGTACATAGAACATTTTGAACTTTTCTTAGACATGAAAAAAAACATTTTTGCAATTTTTAAAATCTTGCAATATTAATATTTTACACATCTATCTCATTAAGCATTTTTGGACATACCTACAGTTCATTTTAATTCTAGCTTAAATTAGAAATGGGTCATTTTGATTCTTTACACAGATATTATGTGGCTTGAAATTGAGATTTATTACCAAATAAAAAGATTTTAACAAGTACTTTTAAGTAAACAAATAAGACTTATTAATTATTATAACTCCTTGAAGGTGTAGGTATGGTGGTGTTAGGTCTATATAGGTAATACATTAATTATTATTCAATAAGAGATACGAAATTACGTCTTATACATAAGTAAAATAGCTTTCATAGTTGTACGGTAAGTAACAATAATATGTACCTAATTACCTCAACTTGGAAGTATTTAGGTGACACAGCAACAAGCAAACAGAAAATATAATTGTAAAATGTAATAATTATATAGACAGCATTAACATAGGAAAGATTGAGCAATTTAAAACTGTCGCCGAATTTTTTTAATTGTAAATTTTCTTCCTCAGAAGTGACAAGCCAATATTCCAAACTTTAATTTTAAATTTAAATTTTCTTCGAAAAAAACCTTACATTATTCCTACCTATCTACATAATTTAGCAACCTTTGGCAATTCTTAACCGAATTAGACATGCGATATGTCATTTTGAAGCTCTTTTAAAATAAAAAATATTAAATTCTTTGAAAATCGAAAATTATTTGATTTACTATTTCTTTTAATCATAATTAACTTTAAATGTCCAATTTTAAATTGAAGCTTTCATAATTCGCGCGCCAATCGCAATACATATTGTTCTTCTCCTCATTCTCGTCATTTTGATACATCACTTCTTTATATCTGAAGAGAGTAACCGGTCGAAATTTTACATTTTAGGTTTGGCGGGAAATTTAAATTTTCAATATCCCCTTATTACTACATGTCTACATAATTTATCTCATTTTTGCATTTCTCAATGACATTTGACATGCAATATATGATTTTGAAGCTCTTAAAAACAAAGAATTTATTTAAATTGCAATTTATTACATTTATTTTTTTTAATTATAATTAACTTTTAAATAGCAATTTTTTAATACCGATTTTAGCATTAAAGAGTAATACCCCATATTACTGTTAACAGTCAGTGGACATTGACTAGATCTAAATGATCAGCATTTAGATTTAAATGCACAAAATATATTCAAATCTAAATGCTGAGCTATTAGAACTAAATACTGGGCGTTTAAATCTTAATGTTCATCGTCAAAGTAATTAGATCTAAATGCCGAGCATTTAGATCTAATTACTTTGAAATCCGTGTTTGCGCCTGCGCGACTTCAAATCAGCGGACCAATCAGAATTCTCGCTGACGGCGAATAAATTTCGTGGGAGTCGAACGAAAAAATTTCGTTTTCTCAGTTTCAGTTGAAAATCTGAGATCGGTATTGAAATCTCGAAATTTTGGAAGATCTAATTCCGAAATTTGAAATACCCTCGTTTTAATTTTATATGTTGTCAGGTGACAATTTATATCTGAACGCCCGATGTTTAGTTTTAATTGCTTAGTATTTAGATTTAATATGTTCAGGTATTTAAATCTAAATGCCGATCATTTAGATCTAGACAATGTCCACTGACTGGTCCACTGAATCTTGTACGATGGGGCTGACAGGTTTAGCAGTAAATTTTAAAATATTTGAGAGCGGGGAAATAGTTAGTCACGTGTAACAGCGCTGTTGTTAAGAAACCCAACAACAAATCTGCTGAAATCTACAGTAAGCCTTATGCATATATGTCACTGTATATGTATGCTAAACTAGTGGTTCATTACTAAATGTGTTGCGTCAGTCCACTGGTTAAGGCTGCAAGGTACCTATGGCGAAGGTTGAGGATTCGAACGCAAGTTATGGTGTTATTTTTTAACTAATAAAATCATTCAACAGAATTAGCTGTTGGGTGATCTAACAGTTATTTCGGTAAGCCTATATAATGGGATTATCTGTAAATCTCTAAATGAAATTCCTGTTGACCGCGGTTAACAGCTATTACTGTGGATGTCGGAGTAATAAACAGTGAAATCAGTTACGAATTAAAAGTAAAGTAGTAAATTCACACATATTTTTCTAAGCGTGTACTGCTCTGTGCTGTGGCACAATTTAATTAACCTCCATATCCAATGCTTTCAGCCGCAGTACATATTCTCGTATGCTGCGGCTGCGGTTTGCAGTATAATGGTAGTTTAGTAGCACGTAGTTTATAATGATAGTTGGCTATATGAAGATGCCATCAAAAGTAAATATAACACAAAAATCAAAAATGCATTGGTGTGTACGACTATGACGAAGTTGGGGAAGCTATGGGGAAGCATGGGATATTAGTATAGGGAAGATCGGTCATTGAGATTGTTCAAGCATGCTTGAAAAAGAATCAGTACAATTTTGAAGTTTCAAGGACACCCCTCTTGAAATGTTCTGTAGGATGCTCTGATAGAAGATTTAGAATTAAAATTGTATTTCATCTTCTGGAGCCGCGCAGTAAGCAACTTCATTTTACATCAGCTTAACTCCTGCTCACGACTTAGAAATTCCAGAATAAATATATACAACACTTTAAAATTTAAGCGCACATTATTAGTTACACGGCACAACATGAGTTCCACTCCCTCTTCATCAGAGTCAACATGGATTGAGCAGGAAAAACTGGTTGAAATTTTAAAGAAGAACGGAATAAACAATGAGATTCGGGACATTGACATCGTTTTGCCAAGCATGCAAGGAGACCACTTTGCAAGCACATGTGCAAGTATTACGGTTTCCTTCAAAGAAAATATTCCGCCCCTTGAGCTCTTCATCAAGAGACCAGTGCGCAACTCGGATTTCTCTGATTTGATGAAAGAGGCACAGATGTACGAGAAAGAGGCAGAATTCTTCACTGTCCTTCTCCCAGATTTGAAAGCATTTTGCGAAGAGAGAAAAGAGTAAGTTGAATTTAGATGCATTATAACATCCATAATACTAATAATAGTTTTTTCTACTGCGAATTTTAATTTAGTAGTAATTTAGAATAAAAAAGTATATTACTTTGAATGGCGTATTTGATTATCATTTAAAGCTACGATGGATTTCTTGATGGGATATTTCCAAAATGCTACTTTGCAAACGACCAGATGATCCTGCTGGAGAATTTAATGAAGGATGACTACGTTATCCTGGAAAAAACAGTTTCACAAACTGTTGAGCAAGCGAAGTTAGTGGAAATAAATTATTTCCCAGTTGCATTTTTTGTATGTATTTAAATTTTGAATTAATGTCTTTTAATGTCAGTAAAATAGAAATTAATTCAGATTCGTACGTTTCCTTTTACTAGGGTTGTTCTGGATAGATTCGCAAAATTCCACGCTGCAACTTACGTTTACCTAAAGGAATTGACTGTCGACAAATTTAAGTCAAAGTACTCACTGGCTGACTTTAACTTCTGGGGTCCTGAAGGCGAAAAAATTTGTAGTGTTTGGGTACAGATGACAGTCAATGGAGCAATACAAATTTTGGAGGTAAAAATAGAGTCAATAGAATGAAAACGATATTTGAAGGTTAAACTACATTGAGCACAGACTTCTATAATAATAAAGGAGCGTGGTTGTCTGTCACACATCAAATCACTGTATAAATTATGTCATTCAGTATCAGCATTCTGCTATTGTGTTAAAATACAGGCCACTCCAACTGATGGATCAGAAAAGGCTTTGGAGTATCTTAAACAGTATGAAACTGGTGCATTTTTGAAATGTTCTGAGCAATATGATATCAACAGCCCTTCTTGTGGAATTACTCTTAACCACGGTGATATTTGGAGCTGTAACTTGATGTTTAAATTGGACCCAGCGACGACAGTGCCAAAGGATTGTGTTGTTATTGATTTACAAGTAAAAACGATCATCCCTAAAATATTTGCCTAAATTGTATTGTGGTGTGAATATTACGGGGTTCACACCGTTCAAAATTGACTTAAAGTACAAGGCTGGTTAAGCGAGATAAGCGCCAAAATTAGAGCCAGCTTACCTTCACTCAAATCATAAGTTAGGCGTGTACGATTTCTACTTCTTAAAATATACTGTAATTTTTGTTTCAGACGGTTCATTTGGGATCTCCCGCTTTAGACCTACAGCTATACTTCTTCATGTCTTTGGAAACCGGCGTTTGTTATCCGAATTTGAAAGAGTTACTCCAATTTTATTATGAGCTATTTTTAATATATAAAGCATTTTGGAACGTATACTGAGTCTATTAGGCTACCCTCGATGGAGGTCAGTTGTTAAGTTTGTTCTTTTGAATAAAGTTATCGTTCTCATAGGATATTGATAGAGTTTTTCTAGTCATTAGGCTATATTCGAAAAAGTAATTTTTGAATTTTTGAAATTTCTAAAACTTTCATTTATTTTTCAAAACTAAATGCAAGAAACCTATATTTATGAGGTGCAATTTTAAAAACCAGTTTTTGGATTGACCAGTCTGCGGGATATGCTGATACTGTATAATCTCTTAATAAGTGATTACTGTACCTTAAGTATATTATTGAAGTTGTTTGAATCATATCATTTGTTCACTATTTGAAGTAACCATGGGTTGGAATAACGCTTGTGTTAACATCAAATCCACTTGTATAAGAATCCAACTTTAGAACTGCAGTATAAATAACTATTGGTAACTATTGGTTTTTTTTTTAACTATTGGTAATTTTACTTACAAGGGAATGACGCGACATGACCGACCTAGAATTTGGAAAGATTTATTTAAAAAAATCAGGCTACTTTGAAATAGTACAGATCTAAAGTAACTCAATTGCATTTTGCGTCGTCGAATGGCGCGGCAATTTTTTTAAAAATTCAAATTTTAAAGCTTTGCAGCTCTGTAGCTTCTACAGTTTTTAACTGATTTTGATTAATTTTTTTTTGTTTTCTGATTCTGAAGCCGCTATCTAAAAAGTAATTTCAGGATTTTTGAAATTTGAAATTTTAATTTTTCTGGAAAAATTGGTTAAAAAACCGGGTATCAAAAATATGGGTTTCTTAGATTTTATCCAAAAAAATAAAAACTTGGTATTTCAAAAATCCTGAAATCACTTTTTAGATAGCCGCTTCGGAATCAGAAAACACTAAATTTCATCAAAGTCGGTTAAGAACTGTTGAAGCTACAGGCGGCAAAGATTTAAAATTTGAATTTTTTTAAACTTTGCCGCGCCTTCTTTGCAAACGACGCAAAATGCACTCGAGTTACTTGTATCTCTACTATTTGAAAGTGGCCTGATTTTTTAAAATAAGTCTTTCCCAATTCTGGGTCAGTCATGTCTCGTAATTCCCTTGTTAGTATTTTTCCATGACATTGACAGTTATTCTTCCCTCCTTCTCGGCTGTACTTTAATTATTTGTATTTACGAAATTTAATTAAGCATTGTTTTTCTTCGTAATGAAATTATCCCGCTTTACTGTGTTGTGAACTTACTCGACTGAACCTTTATGTATACGAGTGTCGTGTAGTTAGTTCTCAAAGAAGAGTCTGAAAATTGAAATTGAACTGAAAGCAGAGTATTGCTCTGGCCAATCTCTACTGTAAGCTTTAACTTTATAGTTTTACATGAAGTAATTTTCTCTTCGCATTTTTTTTTTAAATTCATCTGAGTAACTTTCAGTGTAAATGATAAATAAATCAACTATTTCGGGTTTGTTAAAAGGGAAATATTGAAGTTTGTTTTTGAATCTGCGTTGGATTTATTTATTGAGCGAATTGAATTAATACTTAAACTCTCGAACTTTTTCATTCTGCATTAATTTAATAACATTTACGGTTCGAGTCATCCAGTAATTACTTTGTACTCTATATCTTCGTCTTCCACCAAAACCCTTGTCCTATTTCACTTGTGCAAGCACAGTTTTTTCTCACATTCAAAATAAATCCTAACGCTTTTGACCTCTGTTTTAATTTCTTCTACTTGAGAAGTACTATATTTGAAATTTTTTGATAATTCTCACAATCCATGCCTGTCAGCGGAAGATTATACAATATTTTATACAAATATTTTACACACGGTTATTTTGTCGCTACCACCGTAATCGTTACATGGTACACGGGCTTGCGTTGTAGTCATAAACGTTGAGTCAGCACACTGTTAAATTAAAGTGAGCCTTCTAGGCTACTCTTGATTAAAAATACTGTCAGCTGTCAAGTTCATACTTCAATTAAAGTTCGGCTCATTAATTTCAACACTTCACTGACAATTAATTGATTCAAGCTAAATGGCTAAGGACAATTCAATGTCATTAAATAATTTTCCAAAAAATAATACAGGATTTGGAGAAACTTTTATGAGGTCTTGTCGGAAAATATAGTGTGCATTAACATTTTCAATAAAATTATACCAAGTTAGTGGCATCTTGAATAATCAAGAATTAGTAAGGAACCTATCCAGAGAATACGCATATGTGCTAATATTGGCCAACACCAGCAGCATAGTACTAAGGCACGCATTCTGAAACTTAGCAACAGTGTCATCTCTCTCCATACATCTCATGATACACGGTAATAATAATTATTATTATACTAAATCCACTGTACTCTGTACTGCTCTGTGCTGTGGCAAAATTTAATTAATCTCCATATACAATGCTTTCAGCCGCAGTACATATTCTCGCATGCAGCGGCTGCGGTTGACAAAGTAATGGTAGTGTAGTAGCACGCAGTACATAATGATAGTTGATTATATGAGGATACCATCAAAAGTAAATATAAAACAAAAATGCATTGGTATGTGCAACTATGATGAAGGTAGGGAAGCTTTAACTCATGGGATAATAGTATAGGGAAGAGCGGTAATTGAGATTGTTAGTTGAAAGAGAATAAGAGGATCAGTATAATTTTGAAGTTTCAAGGACGCCCCTCTTGAAATGTTCTGTAGGATGGTCTGATAAAAGGATTGAATATTGAATTAAAAGACTTCATCTTCTGGAGCCGTGCAGATAGCAACTTCATTTCGCATCGGGAAAACTCCTGCTCACGACGACTCAGAATTTCCACAATAAATAAATCAAACATTATTAGTACGGCACAACATGAGTCCCACTTCCACTTCATTAGAGTCAACATGGATTCCGCGGGAAAAAATGGCTGAAATTTTAAAGAATAACGGGACAAACAATGAGATTCGGGACATTGACATCGTTTTTCCAAACATGCAAGGGGACCACTTTACAAGTGCATGTGCGTGTATAACGGTTTCCTTCAAAGAAGATATTCCGCCCCTTAAGCTCTTCATGAAGAGACCAGTGCGAAACTCGGAATTCACTGATTTGTTGAAAGAGTCACAGATGTACGAGAAAGAGGCAGAATTCTTCAATGTCCTTGTCCCTGATTTGAAAGCTTTTTGTGAAGAGGGAAAGGAGTAAGTTGGATTTAAATGTATTTACTTAAATTATATATGTGTAATTTATTACTTTTTTAACTAATTTTATTTTCGTAACATTTTTACTAATTTTTTAATTTTATAAAAAATTATTTTAAATTGAATGACGTACTTTCTTGATTATCTTTTAAAGCTACGATGGATTCCTTGATGGGATATTTCCAAAATGCTACTTTGCAAACGACCAGATGATTCTACTGGAGAATTTAGTGAAGGATGACTACGTTATCCTGGAAAAAACAGTTTCACAAACTGTTGAGCAAGCAAAGTTAGTAGAAATTTATTTCCCAGTTGGATTTTTTGCATGCATTCAAAATTTGAATTAATGGTTTTAAATAAAATATACTTTAATTCATTTTTGTACGTTTGCGTTTACTAGGGTTGTTCTGGACAGAATTGCAAAATTCCACGCCGCAACTTACGTTTATCTCAAGGAATTGACTGTCGAAAAATTTAAGTCAAAGTACTCATTGACTGACTTTAATTTCTGGTCTCCTCAAGCCGAAAAATTTAGTGGTGTTTGGGTACAGATGATACTCAATGGAGCAAGAAAAATCTTGGAGGTAAAAATGTCGTTCTCAATCACGCCACGCTTCAAATCAATGTATAAATTATGTCATTCAGTATCAGCATTCTGCTATTGTGTTAAAATACAGACCACTCCAACCGATGGATCAGAAAAAGCTTTGGAGTTCCTTAAACAGTATGAAACTGGTGCATTTCTTAAATGTTGCGAGCAATATGATGTCAACGGTAACAGCCATTCGTGTGGAATTGTTCTTAATCACGGAGATATTTGGAGTTGCAACTTGATGTTTAAATTCGATCTAGCGACGACAGTGCCACAGGATTGTGTTGTTATTGATTTACAAGTAAAAACAACCCTCTCTAAATTATTTATAACAGTTTGTATTGCGGCGTGAAGGTTAGTGTTACCGGGTTAATTGTTGCCGGAAGTAGGACTTTATCTAGCATGGCATGGGAATAAACAGTAATTGTCACCCCATGCAAAATGCTAAAATTTGAAAAATCAATCAAAATTTCAATTCTAGAGAGATAAGACCCACAATTATTAGAGCCTGCTTAATTACCTTCACTCTATTCCTAAGTTAGGCTCATAAGATTTCTACTTCTTAAAATATATATAATATTGTGATTTTTGTTTCAGACGATTCATTTGGGATCTCCCGCTTTAGACCTACAGTATTATTTCTTCATTTCTTTGGAGACCGGCGTTTGTTATCCGAATTTGAAAGAGTTACTCAAATTTTATTATGAGCTATTAAAGTCAAATGTTGAAAAGCTGGGAGCGAAGCTCGACTTTTCCCTACAGGTTAAACCTCTAATTAATACGTATAGTAAAACTATGTACATATCGCTAGCCAACCTTTACCCAGCGAATTTTGATAAAAATAATGTTTGGTTTTCTAGGATTTGGTCAACGACTTTAGAAAAAAGAGCATTACTGGGTTCTTTTTTAGTTTTTATCTTATTTTTGGTTTCGAAATGAATAAGGAATTGGAAGACGTTGATGACATTGAAGGAGACGTCCCAAACCATTTGTCCTCAGCAATGGATGCCTTTGTGACAAAGAATATGGCTTCCAAGGGAAAACAGTATTCGCAAGAAATAGTTAAAGCATTCAATGAATATTACAAGCTTATAGCAGAGGAAGATTGAGTATGCCCCGGTTTTTACCTTTTAACTGGACTTTTAATGTTTTTAGTGTACATAGTATGCATATTCATTATATCGTCAGCGAAGAGGCAAATCTGACTATCTCCTTTTGGTGCTAAAAGCGAAACTGACTATTACTATTTTTTGCTAAAATCGAAAATCACTATCTCCATTTTTCTCAAAATACTATAAAAAGGAGGCAAAAAAGCTATATGTGCCAATGCAGCATGTTATAAAGCATACGTTTTTGTTAAGGGGTCGTCCATAAATGACGTCACAAAAATTTTTGCTCTTTAAGAACCCACCTTCTCTCATTATAACGGCTCAACTGTAATAAGGCGTGTCATGAATACCAGACAAGACCCACACACGCTAAGTGTGACATTATTTATAGACAACCCATTATAAATGTTACAATCTTAACACTTTTAGCCATTGATTTTATTATTAGCTATTGGTAATCTAAATCAATGTGTCAACCTTTTACTGACTGAACTCAGCGTTAACGTTCAAATTTTCAGATTCTCGTTTTCCACTTAAAAAGTGTTTAATGTTCTTGCTGGTGGTTTTCTAGTGACTGCTTTTTTTATTCATCATTTCTGTTTAGTTTTCAGTGGGAATTGTAATAATGAAATTTTACGTTAAGTTAATATTGTAGTAATCATAAAACAAATGTGAAAGAATTTTAACATTTAGTATGTACATAGTTAAACTGTCACGCGGAATATTTGTATCTTCATTCATTGTACCTGTCACTAACAATGTGACCAATCCAAAAACTAAATTACTACGCTGCTGGATCTAGGATTCAAAATTCTACCGATTCTTCCTTTGCCAAGCACAATTAAGACTTTAAAGTCTTAATTTCATTTATTGTTCGTTGTTATGTGATGCGGCATGATAATTAAGTTTCACAACATTGCGATAGCGTTAGTGTTTTCAGTGAACGCAATAATTTTTGTGACGTCATTTATGGACGACCCCAAAAAAAAACGTCTACTTTATAAAATGCTGTATTGGTAGGTACATATAGTTTTTGTGCCTTCTTTTAATGGTATTTCGAGAAAAATGGAGATAGTCATTTTCGCTTTTAGCAAAAAATGGTAATAGTCAGTTTCGCTTTTAGCCCCAAAGAGAGATAGTCAGATTTGCCTCTTCGCTGACGATATATTTCTTTATGTTTGTTTACCGCAGTAATTTATGCTTCTAAATTTTAATCTCCTCGCATGCGGATAACGACCGCCTACTATTCATAAGCGCAATACCATTTAATTATTAATAATTATTAACAGCAATATTAAGCAGTTTGATTTAGTTGAATGTGTCATTAAATCTTTTATAAATTTTTCCCACGTAAACTTCATACAAAAAAATACTTTAAATTCAGGTAACATTAACGTTAGTTAACATTGACGCAAAATTTTTAAAGTTTAATATTGCAATTAAAAAATAGATCTACTAATTTTCAATTTTAAAGGAATGTTTTAGTTTTTAAAATGATGTATTGTATATGTTATTCTGTTGAGTAACTCAAAAGTCAATCAAATCTTGTAGATAGGTAGGAATAGGGGAATAATGAAAATTTGAATTTCCCGCCAAACCTAAAATGTCAAATTTCGACCGGTAACTCTCTGCAACTATGGACAAGTGATAGATCAAAATGACGGCAATTAAGAGTAGAATAATATGTATTATGATTGACGCGCAAATTATCAAAGCTTTAATTTAATATTGCAGATTTAAAGTTAATCATAACTAAAACAAATAGTAAATTAAATAATTTTAAATTTTCAAAGAATTTCATATTTTTTATTTTTTACGAGCTTCAAAATGACATATCGCATGTCTAATTCGGTTGAGAATTGCCAAAGGTTGCTAAATTATGAAATTGTTATTGGTTTCAAATGATTTTTTAGTTTAAAAAGAGCTTCAAAATTATAAATTGCACGTCAAATTAAATTAAGAAATGCAAAAAATAATGTGAAATAGGCATATAGGTAGAAATAGAAACAATGGAATATGGAAAATTTGAATTTCCCTCTAAATCTAAAATATTAAATTTCAACAAATGATCACTCTCTTCAGATATAAACAAGCGATAGAACAAAATGACGGTAATGACAAAATCATATTTATTAGCACTGAAGTGCAAATATTCAATGCTTCAATTAAAAAATGCAAATCTAAAGTTAAATATAATTAAAAGAAAAAGTAAAAAAGCAAAATAAATTTTAATTTTGAATGAATTTTACACTATATTTTGAAAGAGCTTCAATATAATATATTGCATGTAAAATTCCGTTGATAAATTCAAAACTCACGTAAATTGTGTAGATACAATAACATAGAAATAAGTTGTTTAATAGAATCATAAATAGGTGCTTAAAGGTTGAATTATTAATGTATGTTTTTAACGTGAGTACGAAGACTTCCTTTCAAACTAAACTGCTTAGCGCAGATGCCACAAGTAAATTTTGGACTGTCTGTGGTATGTATAGCCAAGATGTGAGCCGCTCTTGTACCTTTTTTCTTGAACGTCATTGCGCAGTCGGGGCATTTAAATGGTTTTAAATTCTTATGTGTGTGCTGTGTTTCCAAGTGAGTCTTGCAAATACCTTTGGTATTGAACCTTTCAGAGCATTGAGGGCATTCGTAGGGTTTTGAAGGGCTGTGCATTTTGATCTTGTGTGCAATCATTATTACTTTTGTTGAGAATGACTTATCACATTTGGATTTTGGGCATTTAAATGGCTTTAGATTGATTTTCGTGTTTTTTACCGCAGACTTAGAAGTTAATCCTTTTTGTACTTGCTTCACCGTTTGGCGTGTAGTCCGCCGTAGCTGTAATGCATTTGAGCATGAATCCTTTCTTGACAAATTCCTGTTCGTCGTAATTGGTGGTTTTGAACCTTTTGTAATGGGTTTATTAGTCTTGACAGCAGTTGGAGCTTCAACAGCGTTCTCAATTCTGACAGTTGTAGATGGACATGTAACCGTTATGATAAAAACATCATGAAGCTGTTGATCAGAAAGTTGAGGTTCTGAGAAATCTTCCACATTATATAATTGGTCGATGTCAATACCATTTAGTAATTGTTTGATCTGACCGTCGTGATCTATCTCGATGTGGATTGAAGCAGCTTCTGAGAAAAGTTCCACAACATGTATAACAGATTGGTCGATTTCAACCCCATTCAATAATTGTTCGCTTCTACGACCGTCGTCCATGTCGTTATTAGATCATTAGTTTTAAAACTTTGCGTAGTGAGATCAGGGGTTGAATCAGCTTCCTCCAATTCATGCAGAACTTCTTTAAAAGCTGGGAATGACCATGAAAAATCTCTGTACAATTCTTGGCTAACTTCTACTTCTTTAGTAGACCGACATGGTTGTTGATCTTGGAGCATGAAAGTTGAAAGTCTCAATGGAAATTGCAATTTCTTCTTGAGTTAGAAACCCATCAGGAAATCTAGAAGAAGTAAATAAAAACGTGGTATAATATGCGATGTAATGTTTTTACTTTCTGAAGCTGCAATCCAGAACTAATGAGTTATTATATGCTTTTATTCTAATTATACTATTTTGGGAAATTTCTAGTACTACTAAAAGTAGTAAAATATTTATCAGTTAATATATACTAGTCGTTGGACATAGCCCGGGGCCGGATAATGTGGCCAGCACAGGCAGCCCCCGCTGCCTTTCAAAAAACATGTACATGGAACATTTTTCACCTTTTTCAAAACATGTACATGCAACATTTAGCACTTTTTAAAAATATATAAATAAGACCATTTTGACTTTTTCAAAAACATGGAAATAAATTTGTTTTGTTCATTTCAGAAAAATGTAAATAGAACATTTTGCACTTTTCTCAAAACATGTAAACAGAAGATTTTGCACTTTTCTCAAAACATGTAAATAGAGCATTTTGCACTTTTCTCAAAACATGTAAATAGAACATTTTTCAATTTTCTCAAAACAGGTAAATAGAACATTTTGCACTTTTCTGAATCAAGTAAAAAGAACAGTTTGCACTTTTCTAAAACATGTAAATATAACATTTTCCTTTACTAAAGAAAGCCATCAATGAAATCAAAATGGTGGTTTTTGTATGGAAACAAATTGCTGCCTAAAATCAATTCCTTCGTACGGCCCTGACATTGGCTAGATTTTAGATTTAAATACCTGAAAAAGTAAGTACACATTATTTATTATTACAGTGGCGACCAAAAGTACCCGGACAACGGGGTTCGCAAACTTTGACCTCGAATATAATTAAAACAATTGATGCACATATCACTGTTTTTTCACACAATGTAGCCTGAAGTGCAGCGAATACGATGATATGTGGTTTGTGTTGTAAAACTTATATGCGCTGCTACAAATAAATTATTATTTCGAAAGAATCCAAAATCAGTGTCCAAAAGTATTCGGACAAATAGGTAAGAAATAGTTTATCAAACAATTTTTAGCTGAAAAATTACAAACTATTAAAAAATAATATTTTAACTTAATTAAGTACTTCTTTGGACATCATTTTGATTTAATTAATGGTGCCTGCCGCCTTGGTATTGATTTTATTAACCTACCAGTGGCAGTTAGATTAATTGCGTCATTCGCTTACGTAATTTAATTTTTTATGTTAGGATTTCCTTAAATCTAAGCCGAAATTTTACAACTTCCTATACCCACCGTTTCCAATGTCATTTATGGGTATAAAGTATTTCGAACCCTCAAAAATTACCCCAGACCAGGGGGAAATGCGATTTTCTCTGTTCGAGAGAAGCGCCACGTGATTAGAAAAGTGAAAGCAAATCCTAAATTAGGCGGACCAAAGTTGCTTACCCAGGTGGAAATGGAAACCAGAGAGCAGGCAAGTT